>CM062813.1:239749471-240489175 GCA_031772625.1 Pinus tabuliformis
TGCTCCAGTGCAGTTATACGCCGCGAGCTGATCTTGTTTGGGCTAGTTTGCTCTAACAGCCGGCCTTCCAGATGACTCCAGACCTGGTTGTTGGCCTTGTAAATGTCGCCCTCCCTTCTCTGGCATGTTTGTTTCGTCATTTGAGCCACCTTCCTTGGAGATAAGCTCATCCTCCCGCCATTCATGGAGACTCCTTCTCCTATTTAAGCCTTTACCATTTCCATGAGCAGCTACTTTGGATAGTGTGGAATTGATAGTGCTTAGAGTGCTGCTGCTAGTAGGTAGTTGGTGTGACAAGTGTGGATTTGTTAGAGATCTTAAGGAAGGTTGTGAAGTATTGCTTGTGTGAGAGAGAGTTTTTGTCTTGGGAGATCTACCTCCAAGGGTGAATGCTTAAGAGACTTGCTGGCTGGACCCTCTTGAGAAGGACTCAACGTCAGAACTTTGGTTGTACCTTTCTCTGTTATTGATTAATAATAGATGACTACTATTTTGGTTCCACTTTCATTTATCTTTGTAATGGTTAATGTGAGTTATGTCCTTTCTGACTGATGTATAATTGTATTTATTATATTTCACGCTTGTGCTTGTGTTTCTCTTTGTGTGTGCAGGTGTCTATCCACGAGGATTGTGGAGGATCGTGACCGGCCGAAGCAAAGGAGCGAGAGCGGCATCTCTTCATCAAACAATAGCGTTGGAATCCAAGTAGGTGTTCATTGCCTATCTTTTGTTTGAAATTAGGAACTTGCATGGTAGCATTGACTGATTGTTGCTAGACCCATTCTGGGCTAGTAGGGATCGCCTCTATCCGTAGAGGGGATTTACCTCTCCAACACAAACAATCAAAGTAATTTGTGATTTCCTTTATGTATGATAGATAAGAGAGAAGCAAAGGGGGCCAACCTAGATCTTCCGCTTGGCTCCTTGCTTGATTTCTCCCTCCCTTAATAGAGCTTTCCACTCCTCTCCTACTTGTCCTGCTTTAGAGAATACCTGTAGAGTCAAAGTAACAACACACCATCAAAGCATCTCGATCTATAATATCATAAACAATGAAGAATAAAAAATAAATTGACCATACAATTGCATTCACAAATAACAAGATTCACAAATACACGATTATATGGAGGAAAACTCAAAAAACTTTATTAATAGTAGAAGAGAGGATTACAACCCAGCTGTCTAATCTAGCATCATCCTCCCAGCGTCAAGGCCCTCTTCACCTCATGAAAAGCAAGATCACCCAACAATACAATGTCTCTTCTCAAAGATAAACGAACAACACTTCCTTACAAATTACAAAATTCTAGCCTCCTAGATCTCTCAGATGAGGGATCCATTTATAAATGTCTTGCAAGGGTGTGAGTCAGCTCTGGGTTTCTGATTAGTGTGATTCCATTGATAGTTCTTGGTTCCACTTGGAGATTTCATTGATCTCTTACTCATCCCTGGGAAAATTCAGAGAGGCAAGTGTCATGGGAGAAGTTTTTGGAAGATTCCATGAGCTTCCACTTCGCAAATTGTCTCTGCCATTTGTCCATTCTCACTCATCGCACCCTACAGAAGGCCTCTTTAATATGCATCACACTTGGCTAGTGTATCAGCTAGTATGCATTGCACCTTGACCATGAAGCAGTTAGTATGGACCAGTTTTGGCTAGTTCTGAGTGGTTTTTCAGGTGGAACTTATGGGAAATGATGTAATCAGTTGACCATGATCCTCTAGGGTATGAAACAACACTTTTAGGGGTTAAAAATCCCTTGGTTTATGGACATATGAGTTTGGGGTTGCAGTGCCCAAATATGTCTATAACACCTGGGATAAAGTTTCGTGTAATAAAGGATAATAAAGGAAAAATAAGACCAAGGTCATGAGACACATATTCCAAGTTGAATGTTGGGAAAGAACTATAGTGGGCATCGATTTTGGTTTATTTATGGCTATAGAAATTGGAAAAGGCATTGGTAAAGGAAAAGAGGAAATAATTGGCATTGAATTGTGAAAATAAATGAAAATTGGAGAAAAGGAAGGTGAAGAGACACATATTTGCATATTAAGAAAACTAAACTAAAAATGAAAGAAAATGAAAAAAAATGAGACATAAAAAATAAGAAGGCATAAGAGTATCAGTTCATAGTTGATTTTTAGTTTTAGACTTGGATTAGCTTGAGAGAGAGACAGAGCTCTAAGAGGAGAAAGCAAGAAAGTAAGGAAATCAAAGGACAAGCAAAGGAAAGCGAAGGAAAGTAAGAAGAAGGTTGGATAAACAACTTTAGTAGGAGTATTTTGCAGGTAATATGTTACATGCATTATTTCCTAGATGATGTGTGAATGCATGGTACATGAATTTGTTTATTTGGTTCATTTTTTATAATTAGCATGGGTTTTTATAGGTTTTAAAGGTGGTTTTGGCCTTTCCTTTCCATATCCTAGATAGTCCTGGTGTGATAGGATTCATTCTTGGTTGAGCTTTGGATTGTCGGAAGGTTTTGAAACCAAGTTAGGTGGTCTAGGGAAAATTCCCAAGGGTTGGGGTCGGATATGGTTTTCTCCAGGAAGCCCTTTACAAGTGGGCAGATATAGGAAAGTTCCTCAAGGTATGACAAAAAAATTCTCAGGCATCTCGGTTTGGTTTTGTGATATCGGGACTGGTGTAGTGCAGATCATGGTAGGTTAAGGGTGTAGGTGGTATAACCTTTGGAGTCCTTTGTTGATTATGTCTTGGTTTATTCCATGAGATCCCAAATTCATGCTTGGAATTTGGCATGGGGATAATTGGCTAAAAGAAATATTTGGTTCAATCAAACCTATGGTCAGGTGGTATGTGGAAGTCCTTGACTTGGTTAGATTTTACATAAGTTAATAATAGTTATTTTCCTAATGTGATCTATGGGAATTTGTAGTGATTATGTTGGTGATATTACGATTGATTTGGCTTGGTTTCCATTTTGTTTATATGTTGTTTATAAGATGTATTTTATCTATGACTCTTGACACGTTTTGATAATTTATTGAATGGTTGATGAATGCATGGGAAACATGTGTCATTGCAACTAGCTAGACAGGGCTTAGAGCCTTCTTGTTGTTTCTTCGATGAAGTTCATATGTTTATGATCAGACATGCATCCATGACCTGTAGCTTTCATGCTTAACATATGTTTGAAAAAATTTCTATCATGTTCTACGTAGTCTAGGTCAAGTTCTTACTTCAAGTTTGAATGTTTGCCATTGTCATCATCTTAATTATGATTCTCAAAAGCTACAAGTAGTTCTGGGTAGCGGTCTAGAGGCTAGCCTAGAAAAGTGGCTCAGTTCCTGAAACCGCTGGCACAGAACTAGGGAAATTTGGTCATAATCACATGGAATAATGTTTGTGAATGTGGTTGGGGCCTCATAACCACACTTTTTGCATTTTTTGCATGGCGATGGTGGTTAGGCTTGTGAAAAGGCAGTTCCAACTTAGGATCTAGTCATGAGAGGTTGTGGACTGATTTCTAGGTGATTTAGTGCTCGTGAGGGGTATCAATAATTTTTCAAATTATAGGTCCCACTTCCATAACTAGAACCTGGAGGCCAATTCATGTCATAGTAGAAATTAGCCTCACATTTACCCTGGGAACTTGTAAGAGTGGGTAAATGTTGGGAGGGGTGGTTATACATGGCTGACACAAATAGTTCAATGATGATAGTAAATGGCCGACAAAGGCTAAGACTTCCCTTGAACACATATAGGAATGACACAGTGACTTGGAATTATGAATAATGAGCACCGTATGATATCTACAACAATATAAAAGGTGTTGAAACACAATACATAGTGATTGGAAGAGTAACTAGCCAGAGGCATGACAAACTCATATGTATGGTGCAGTGCCTAGGAAAGGTAAAACCCAGTTGTAAGATAATGATGTAGATAGGTTCCATGTTCAAGGGGTGTGCAACCGACACTTCCATTTTTATGACTAACAGAAATAAATGTTCCCTTCCCATTTTCTCTTTTTAGTCTCCTTCATGGTTTAATGAGCACAAAAGAGAAGACAAGTATGTTTAACAGGTTCCTTTTTCGTAAAGTTTAACAAGTTCGAAAATGAGATAAAAGTACATTTGAAACCTTCTCATGGTTTAATGAGATTTGAGAATAGAAAAGAGATCAGTCATTGACTTTCAATTTACTTAACGAGCCGGAAAAAACAAAAATAACTCATCATTTTCATATATATTTTACGAGCATGAAAAGATGGGAAAAGAAGCTTGGGATTTTCATAAGTTTAATGACTCATGAAAAGAGGACTAAAATTAACTCAATATTTTCATTAATTAACCAGGATTAAAACAATGCAAAAAGGAGCTTGGTGTCATTCAAGGTTTAACAAGCACAAGAAGGACACTAACAAAGCTCTTCCTAGAGGAATGAGTGATATAAAGGTAACAAGTAGTTTCGTTATGATGGAATTGCTTCAAATCATATGGAGACAAAGGCATTGGATAAATAAGTGCTATAGGGATTAATGCATAGATGGATGGACAAAAATCCCTCTCAGGTTTCTCGGAACCTAAGGCAAACAGATGGAGGGATATATAGTTGTTCAAACAAAACACATTAAATCATAACCTTGTTAGATAAGAATTGAAAAAGGGAGGATGAGTGAAGACCTGGTTATCCTTCGAACAAATCTACTGGAGCAATCAGTGTGGTAGAGAAGGAACCCTCAACCAACTCCAAGAATGAGATGGCAGCATTGTTGGCTTGTTGGGGCCTGACCCAGGTTTAGAGTTAATTAGCCAAACAAATCCCTGTACTACTGGCCCTTTTGGAAATAGTCCATGAAGCGTGGACTGAGGTCTCACCTGAAGCAGTATGGGGGGGTGATGGAACCAGGTTTCCACACCCTTGAGATGTCTGAGGGGTTGATTTAGACCAACTATGAATACATTTGCACAGGTTACTTCGTGCACTTCCCTGACTTGTGAGGCCTTCGTGCCCTGTTATATTCACCTTAGCACAACCCTAACCAAGGGCTAAGGAGCTTTCACACTGTTAGAGTAGCGATTTGCACTATTTCCCCATGTCACCCCGTGGATCTTACTTATCTTCTTATAACAGTTAGTTATCTTCACATAAATAGATACCTTATATTACATTCACTTATTCAACACATTCATATAAGTTCGCACAGTAAATAAAAAATAAACATGCAATTCATACCCAATATACTTCAATGCATAAAACAATAAAAGATACATAGAAATATGGTAAAACTTCTCTTTATTAATGCTTCCAACGGTTACAAACTCAAATTTCCCTATGCACTTAGCTGCAGAACCTTCTCCGACTTTACGACCCAAAGACATGACTCTACACTTAGACTCAATGCTCCCTTATTATCTCTTCATTCATTCATTCCTAGATGTCTCTTTATACTTAGAGCCTCGCTCTATTTATACAATCCCATGGTCCGTGTACCATGGGTAGATCTCTCAAACTGACATTACATTACAAAAGTAAGTACAGACAACCCTATGACTCCATTACAAATTCGTGCTCCATGCCCACAAATCGCAGAGTCTTTACAATGGACTTAGTCAAAGCCTGGGCTTTAAGCCCCAAAACTTGCCTTGGGGGGATCCCACAACCAACACGCCCCCAACACAAACATCATGACTCACCCTTGAGTCACTCTATTGGTCTGAAGATCTTAGTGCGGAGACCTCCCAACTCTGCTCAGACGGCTACAAGGTCAGCGGCGCACTGTGAGGCTACCTATTGTATCTCTTGTATGCATTGTTTTGAGACCGCGGTGTTAGAACTGCTCCCCTGTATCTGTTACTATGTCCCCTGCATCTGTGCGAGCTTCCCTCCAATTGTTGCGATGATTACGAAGACCTCATCGATCCAAGGCTAAACACGCACCTTCAAAACTGCTTCTCTGTGTCACACTGCGTCTACTTACTCCTTAAGCGCTTTGGCCTATTGCATTCATGCGAGCCTCTATGTGAGGGCCACCATCTGTGCAGTCCCTTTAATGTTGTCATACTGCTACTATAGCTCACACACCTCTATTTCTAAGCACTGTATGTGCGGGTCCTCCTGTAGGTTAGTGAGGACCTTGAATGATTCTTCCAACATTTTGGTGTAGTCCCTCACTACACTGCTGATCTCCTCCATCCCCGAAGTAATGGTGCTGGCGTGCTGTTCCCTGACCTCTGGAGGAGTTGAGGGCCACGCCTTCAACCATAGCTCTGCTATCTAAAGGTTCAGCTCCAGCTGAACCTTGGCCATTTTTTCTCGTGCCTCGTGCACCCCTGCTGCTAATCTCTGGATGCGCGCCTCTACCAGTGCATCTGCTAGGGTGGCTAGCTTAGGGACCATCTGGGACGCTGCAAGCTCAACTGATCCATGTTGATCCTTTATTCACTCAACACCTGTAGTGCGTAGCTCTCCCTAGCCCACATTTCTGCAATAATCCCATCCTACAGAACATAGAGTGTCTCTCGAGGGAATGCAGCCATGTTGATCCATATTCCCTTTAATGTACTAACCGTAGGCCCGTCGGCCTGATTTGTTGTAACCTGTGCCCCTTCTGGCAGCACTATTGTGTTGTTCATACGAGTGTGCAACATTTCATCGGCTGTGGTTGTTCCTACTGCGAGGCTGGTTGAGAGAGTACCAGCCTGAGAACTGCGTACCTGCAACTCTTGAATCTGTGCTTGGAGGCCCCCCAACACAATCTGATTCTCGTTTGCAATGTTCTGGAGGGCCTCTGTGGTGACGTCATGCACCGTCTCTCCTACATCGTGCAGATCCCCCTTTGTAAGGGTGATCGGATCAATAAACAGCTTAGATGCTTTTACCTTCTTACGTGACCCCATCCGCTCTCTTGGGAACTGGGGATTCAATTGTGTGGACAATATATGTGGGTCAGCACCTCCCTCCTCTATCTCTATTTCCATCTCTTGCTCCTGCTTAGGCGAAGGTGACTTCTAGCCCTCACGCTCCTTCTCTGCTACCTTCTGTGCTTCTGTTGTGGTATTTTGCTGGTCTGCTACTGTCTGTGCAGTGTCCCATGCCTCCTGCGCCTTTGCTACTGCTGCTTCTTTTCTTCTCTTTTCTGCCAATTGTGCCATGCGCAACTTTGCCTCCTTCTTTTTCTATGCAACAGACTTTTCCACCGTAGAGATGTCTGGAGCACGCCATTCTAGTGATGATGTCTCAATTATGTTGAAGATCACATCTCCTGTGGCTATCTAGGGTAGTTCATTCCACTTCTTTGTAGGGACCTTACGCACCCTAAGGTAGATGTGATGAAAGTTTTCTTTAAACTATACGAAAATTTTCAGGTTGTTGTAGACAGTAGGTGATAACTATGGCTTGTGGCTAATCCCCATTCTGATGTTCATCTCTATGAACAACCAGAATATTTTACTATTGTAGATCTGGTTTGCGCCTTTATTAGCCCACAACGAAGCGTACTTTGCGGCCTCCAGGAGATCCCTTGTAATTGTGGGGAACTGGCTATCCTCAGGCAATTCCCCAGACACCAGCACTATGGACAGCAGAAGCCATGCATAGTGGAAGGTTTTCCCTTGTTCCTATGCCTCGCGACAATTCTCCAGGAACTCCTTGCATAAGAATTCAGACCAGTTAAACTGGAACCCCTCTGAACACTATTCAGAAAGTGCAACCACCGCCGTGGACACCTCATCTGTACAACACTTTTGCATAACCTTACTTGCCAGTATCTAAGTCGCAACTCTGACTACCTTGTTGTTGATACTAGAGATTGCGTAGCCCCTCTTTTTCTTCTCAAACTTGTATTTATTTTTCATGGCCTTCGCGATGGCCAATTCACTGCTTTTACCCTCCGAAATGTCTGCAGTGTCTTCTCCTTTACACGGGAGTCAGGTAATTAATTAGGTGGTCCATGATGGGGATGGGCTCCTCCAGCCACAAACACCCACCATGCACCAAGTGGAGCAACTGCCTGATGATGAAGATAGTCACTGGGACGTGATGGTAATGCAGCACCGAGAGCAGGTTCAACAATTCTTCCTTTTTGATTCCGAGTAACCACTTGCGCGGCTCCAACTCTATGACTCCCACCGCAGTGTGTTTCTTTTACTTCATGAGGTGTGTCGTTGCCAAGTGAGGGAATTTCTCGTGGTCATCGACATCCCAATATTTGAATTTTAAGCTTGGCACCCTACCCTTCAATTTTTGTAGAGTCTGTAGAGAGCTATTGCTCTCATCGAGGTCCTTTGGAACCTTTGCCTTCCCCTTTCGCGGAGGGACATACACAGGCAACTTGGTTAGAGGGAACGTGCCCTCGTTTGCTTCCTCCATGCCCTTGTCCTAATCCTCTTCAATTATGATATCCTCAAGGTCTTCTTCCTCCTCATCGATTCCCAGGTTAACCACTTTCCCTTTTTCCTCCATTGTTAATCTGGTTCACAGCAAGTTTCGAGGGGACACACGCGCCAGAATCATTGGCTATTTATCTTTCTTCAGTCTTGCCATGCACAGTGATGTAGGGATTTACATAACCATCTTGGTGCTCTCAGGGGCATCTTCTATGGTCATGGACTTCACGGCTTCTTCAGGGGGTCATTTCTGCGATTTCCATGTCTTCTTCAGATGCTGCCATCTTGTTCATCCAGAAATCTCTCAACTGTTCACTCAGGTGCTCAACCAATGCTCTCCACAGGACAGATAGGTCTTGGTTCAGAATACCCGAGGTGCACAATAGCTCAATTCGCAAATGACCAAGTGTTGTTTGCTGGGCAGACCTTTCTAATTTATAGCGCCTTTCGCATTTGAATTCGATCGTTCCCCCCAAGTCCAATCCATTAATGCTCCCTTGGCAACATATTTTCCCAAATCTTGCCCATAAAGCTCGTCTTAAATGCCTACCACCCACTCCATTTGGTATTAATTCAAGCATCACATCATGAATAGTGACTACAACAGTCACTTTCCAGCCAACCTGCGTAGTAACGCAACCCCCCTTATGCAGTCGCAGACCTTGTGACACTTTTCTCCTTCGCGCACCCCCGACATAACGCGGCTCTTAGGCATAGTAGTTTATAGTCCCACACCTCCTTTCAACTACCTGGAGCACTAAGACTATACTTCCCACGACTAGTCAGGTGGTCGTGCCACCTGTATAGGATTTCAACTGGTCAACCAACACTTTTCCTGGAAAAATCCGCATTTTGTTTTTACTGTCTGCGTCACGTACTTTACCATCGGCATCGTGCCACCATGGGTGATCCCTCTAGTAATTTACGGTCCAATCCAAGTCATCAAGCTGATCAACTCCCAGCGGTAGTCCCCAACTTTGTCACCGTATTCGTGCCCACCCTGTTTTATCACCCTGGTTTTCTTATCAAGAAAATCCTTCTTTATTTCTTCCTCAATATTCTTGACTTCTGCTTCCACCAGGGTGCTTTTCTTCCTTAACCGCACTCTTTCTTTCATGAGTTCTTGGAGCCTAAGATCACCCTGTCAGATTTCTTCCTCAGATCCTGAGCGTTCTTCTTCATTCAGTTGCGCTATTCCTTCTTCCAAGGCTCTGTGAACCATCATATCTACCGGCGCTGCTATGCGCGGAATACGAATATTGTACTCTATTGGGACTACAGTGTTTTCTCCATAGGCCAACCTAGAAGGCGTTTGTCCTGTCAGTTTCTTGCACATTTTCCTATATGCCCATAGAATTTCTGGTACAGGCAGGTCCCAATCACTTCTCTGCGCATTATATACCCTATTCAATGTTTTGCACACTTCGTTAAAGGCTTCTATGTGGGTAACCTTCTGCACACTCGTTCTTTCCACACTTCGTCGTCCCAACTAGAGGGACTATTCATGAAATTTCCTCACCAACACCTGCTTATTCACTGTGTTCCTGAACGTGAAGTCCATGTGCATCCACGTAGGTTATTTACCATATGCCGGTACCCACCTGGACAAATGTGTGTGCAGATCATCCTGTCCATCATTCTTGTCTGTTAGTTGCATTTGAGGCTTCCCAAAATGCATGTGCATCATTCTTCTACATTCACACCATTCCTCAAAACTTCCTTGTGCATACCCCACCACCTTCCGGGCATAGCGCATAGTACCCATTTCGAAGCCTCGAAACGTTGTTGTTCCAGTACCTCTCTTTCAAATCTGTTAAGGAAAGAATCTACCTCACTTCACCCATCATAAGTAGGTAGATCCCTTACTTCCATTGATACGTAGTGCAATGATCTTGTCATCATATTACAGTTCAACGTGGTCACCTCGTGGAATAGGTTTTGCCATCGCTCTATTTCCTCATCAAAATATGATGTATAGGAGCTTTTGAGCTCCCATGAGATTCATCCATCCACGGTGGGATTTACCCAGACTTGCTCTCAAGTGGTTAGCTTGTAGATGCAACCCAATTCATCATCACTTTCATAGTCACGCACTAGCTCAGTGTAGTGTGATCCCTCAGCAGGGTCCAACGGCACGACTACGCGTAGAGACCTTTTCTCAAAAATCATCTTGCACCTCTTCAGCTTTATCACCCCATTCATGTCAGTGGCCCAATCAGTTCCTAATAATGTGGGGTAGGGATTTCTGTCATCAATAATCTCTATCACTTCAAAGACTACTAGCATGCTTGCCCCTTCAATATCCACGATGATTCCCTGCAATCTCCCCATAGGTATGATCTTTTGCTGGTTCGCCATTCGTAGCTGGATAGGAGACCATTGCAACGTAGGCCTTCCCATGCGTTCCCATGTCTACTTTAGCAGAAAATTCATGTCTGACCCTAGGTCGAGAATTACTTGGTCCATCTCATATTCTCCAATCTACGTGGTCAACCTCATTTCTCTTCTCATCCTAGTCGCATGCTTTCCAATCTTTCAAACTATGCGCGGTTCTCCTAGCATGGTCCCAATGTATCTATTTATGAGTTCCTGCAATCACTTTATAGACTTACTGTCACGCAGTAGCTTCATGCATGCTTCTAGGAATGTCGTGAGCATTGATGGGTCCATTTCTAGCTTCGGTATGTCTTTGCTTCCTAAAGTGGAGGCATCAACGAAGCTCTTCCTAGCTTCCATGAAGGTTTCCTTAGTGCGCTCCAAATCAAACTCTGGTTCTTTCGTCAGAGCCTTGCAAACCAAAGTACTATCTTCTGACTGCTTGCCTTTATCATCTCCTGTCATAATTCTACTTTGGAGCACAATGTTCACATTAGGGTTTTCCTCGCGTGGCTTAAACCTCATCATCTGCAGGTTTTGAGTCGAGGGAGGTTGGAGAGCTCCCTTGTCGCGTAGTGTCACTATCAGTGTGGGACAATCCTCCATCTCATGATCAAACAAGGTACAATAAGACATGATGGACACATTGGATTCATACAATCACGGACATAATGTCATGCCCCCCCACAATTGTAACATATTAGCGATTTGTGACCTCTTCCAGGTCCTCCTCCACCTCGGCCTGGTCTGCGCCCATGAAATCTGGTTTACGCCACTCCTACGTTTTGGTCAAGGGGTTGTGTTTTGGCCTGAAATCTATAGGTAGGATTCCTATCCATCATCAGCTCATAGCTTCTACAGGTGTGATCATCATGTCCAACCGATCTACAAAAATTACAAAACAATTGTTGAAAATTCTATGTGTACTTTTGTAACAAATGGCACTTGTCCATAACATGCTTTCCTCTTATTTGACAAATCGTGCACCATAAAGAAGGCATCATGCTAGGTCCTACTTGTGCCTCTAGTCTTAACGGCATCGATCCTCCTCTTGTGAGGTAATTCCCGAATACTAGGCAGTGGTCCTTGTCATGACCCTGACCCTTACATTTAACACACCATACCTCTTCGCACACTTCTAGGAGAGTTGTCCTGTCCTGTTTCAGACTCTGTATCTCTAGGCATAACTTTTTCAACTATGTGTGGATCTGCTAAACTCCCAGGTTAGGATCTTGTATTAGGATCTCATGCAGCCTCATCGTGATCTCCAAGGACTCTGTCTGAGTTGTTAACCTCTGTTGTGATAGCGTGTTCCTTAAATGCGGCGTTAGCGATGCCACAAACCATTCACGGTGTTGTCCATCCGTCATAGTCATATTAGATTCGCAAATTGTGCACTTCAGTCTCTGATCCAACTCCCAAGGAATATTGCCAGGTAGCATTGTTATCTCCTTGAACCCAATGATCGACTGCGCCTCTGACTTTGGCCTGCTAAATTGCCTGTTCAGCGCAATTTGGATATTCGCGATCCCCGCATTCAGATTGACATTAGAATGCTTAATATACTAGGTCAGTGCACAATCCTATAGAGCGCTGACCAATGTCGTATTATTTATATTGTCATCTATAACTCCCTGCGCTTCTCATATGGCTTTTATCATGAACCAAAATTGGTCTGGATCTTCATTTCCTACCCCCTTGAACACCGGAAACTTTATCGCACTTGCCATATTGACTCACGGTGGTGGCAGAGGTGGTATGGGTGAAGATGGAGGTGAAGGCAGTGATGCAAGTGGTGGTGTGGGTGGGGTGGGTATGCGTGGAATCCTCTGTCTTATCAAATTGATTTCACTTCTTGGTGAGACCTTCACGAGCTCTTCCTCGCTCCCTTGCGGAGGTGAAATCAAGGGGCCAGTTTCTAGCTCTACACTACCTTTGTTTTTGTAAATTCTCCCACTTTGTGTAGCCCCGAACATCAATGTATTCGCATAATCTGCTTTTCACACAATAGCATTTTAATCCAAGTGTTCAAAGACTTAAAGTACTTACCTCGCAGTCCTTTGAGGAAGCGTCGCTTTGCCTCACTATAGCTGACTGAAGTATCTACTGCAAACTCAGTAATGAATCCTCCTATAATTCAATCGAGCTAGTGATCAACAATGAGCAATCTTATCCTCTAATGCTTCCAATCTGTGCACCAACTCTGGGGTCCACACAATAGGATTGTCAAGCTTGCACATTCCTTGGCTATCTACTAGCTTCACGATCCATTCGTACAGTTCAGTAGGGAAAGATGCGAAGAAAATTTCATGGATCTCTATGTACAGGTCGCAGTCTAACCACTCTTCTTTTGATAGTTGTGGATTCCTATTCTCCTGTTTCGTGAACTCATGAATTCTCCTATCCAACCAACCTTCAATTTCTTTCTTAGTTGGATTCCAATGATACGACATCAGACATCTCTATGCATATTCCGCTACCGACAACGGAACCATTTGTTGGCTTGTTGGGGCCTAACCCAGGTTTGAAGTTAATTAGCCAAACAAATCCTTGTACTACTGGCCCTTTTAACAATAGTCTGCAGAGTGTGGACTGAGGTCTCACCCGAAGTAGTATGGGGGGGAGCTGGAACTAGGTTTCTCCACACTTGATATGTCTGAGGGGTTGATTTAGTCCAACTATGAATACCTTCATGTAGGTTACTTCGTGCACTTCCCTGGCCTTTGTGCCCTGTTATATTTGCCTTCTCGCTACCCTAACTAGGGGCTGAGGAGCTTTCACATTGCTAGAGCAGTGATTTTCACTATTTCCCCAAGTCACCTCACGGATCTTACTTATATTCTTATAACAGTTAGTTATCTTTGCATAAATAGATACCTTATATTATATTTTCTTATTCAGCACATTCATATAAGTTCACGTAGTAAATAAACAACAAATGTGGAATTCATACCCAATATACTTCAATGCATAAAACAGGAAAAGATACACAGAAATATGGTAAAACTTCTCTTTATTAATGCTTCCAATGGTTACATACTCAACCTACCCTGCGCACTCAACTGCAGGGGTCCAAGCACTCAACTGCGGACTACTAGGCCTCTGCGCACTCAGCTGTAGAGCCTTCTCCTACTTTACAACCCAAAGACATGACTCTACACTTAGACTCAATGCTCCCTTATTAGCTCTTCATTCATTCATTCTTAGATGTCTCTTTATCCTTAGAGCCTCACTCTATTTATAAAATTCCATGGTCCACTGGCCATGGGTAGATCTCTCAAACCGACATTACATTGCAAAAGTAAGGGCAGACAACCCTATGATTCCATTACAACTTCGCGCTCTGCGCCCACAAATCGCAGAGTATTTACAATGGACTTAGTCAAAACTTGGGATTTAAGCCCCAAAACTCGCCTTGGGGGGATACTGTTAGCACCTAAATCTACCTTAGGCTGAAGGAAGGCAAAAATTAGGGTAACCAAACCACGCTCAGTATGGTAGCTAGCCCTACCAAAGTAGGAGAGGGTTCTCTCCGAGTCGCACTCAGCGAATGGATAGGCAAAATGGTGTGAGATGACTTACAATGCAATGTTTACCTTAGGCTAGTAAGTGAAAGAGGATTTTGGAAAATATTTTTGAAAGTGGCCGAGCTTCTGGGATGTATATGGGACTGGCACTTAGCAAAGAACAGAGAATTGAGAATGAAGGCACAGATTATTCCATGAGGCAAGGTAGGCGGGAAGCGCAGCAATTTCAACTTAAGGTGACGAGGAATGGAAAGATTGCCAAAGAGAGTGAAAAGGGCATGGTCGCATGAATCCTTTTCAACAGAAGAATAACACTGCACATGAAATTTTCCCATAGGCAGAGCAATATAAATTGAATTCTACCTAATCTCACTTAGAAAATTTCACTGAAATGAAACATGAAATGAATTATGAAACATAACAAGATACATATGGAACATAAGAACATATTTGCTACACTCACAACCACAAGAATCTCATGAAACAGAGCCGCTGCCTTTCATTAACTCTCTGTCAAAAATAAACAGTGCAGAAACAGAGTTTCTTTCCCATAGTCTCCCAGAAGTTACAAGCCAGCCAACCTTTTGCAAATAACTTGCTTACAATATATAGAAAGTGTAGAGAAGAGATGGAATGCCCAGGGGTTGGGAAGTTACTCAAATCATTTCGAAAAGGAGATGGAGAGCCAACCATCAGCTACAGGTGCAGCGCTCTCAAGCATGACATTTGGCTGGGGTGACCCTTTGAATTCTTTTGCCACTTGGATAGATGCCCACCTGGAGAGAAAAATCTTTAAAATCTGCCTTTGGTGCCAAAAAACCAAAGAGTAGATGACCAGGCCCACTTGGAGAAGTCACGACCTGAAATTTCGCGAAACGGGAGCAATTTGGCAGTTTTTTCCCTTGTGCGTCGCGCCAAATTCCCTGTGCATCGCGCCATGTTGGAACCTGTTTTGGGGCACTTGTAGGTGTCCAAAATGTGCCCAAGTGGGCTTGTTGGAAAGTCTGCCCTGTCTACTTTCCAACCTAACTAGAATTTCTTAATTTGAAGCTCATTTTCCCCTCCAAAACTTCATTCTCCCAAGACTGCTTTCTGTGTGTCCAAAAAGTGGCAGAGAGGCCATTTTTGGGTGTTTTTTGACCTTTAGGAGACCCAAAACTTGTCAAAATTTCTTGTTCGGACACCAGTAGACGTATTTTTCGATGCTGAATCCAAATATGTAAGTGGTTCCTCGATTTGAGTGCTAGAATTTTAGCGTCGCGCCAGTGGCGCGACGCACAGGGAGAAATTTCTTGTTTTGTGCTAAAAAATTTTGCCTGTGACCAAAATTTGCCCAAATTTTTTGGAATTTGGGCTAGAGGTTCCCTATGAAGTTATTTTCTGTGCCAAGGAAGCCTCAGCCAAGATTCAAAGCCGATCTTTCTCCTTTGCCTCCTTTGCCTCTTTTGCCTATTTTCTCACTTTGCTTAATTTTGCCTTTAGGCTCCTGATTCTTGCCTTGGAACTCATGTTGTGGGCCTGGTAGTGATAAGTCATGCACCTCAGCATGTCTTTCTCCCTGTTTGCTTTGTCCAACAGCCTCTCCAAATGCATGTTGACCCTCTCAAGGTTGGACTCCCGGTCTTCATTGATTTCTTGCTCCAAAGAGGTGAGCGGAACCCTTCTTCTTTGAGTAGCTTGGCATTGCTCACGGATGTTCTGCAGCTCCATGATCATCTGCTGGTCCTCAAGCTATTTGTTTCTCCACTCCAGGTAGTTCATGTTCCACTTGGCCCTTTCTAGATCAATGGTCAAGTCTTCAATCTTTGATTGCTGCTCCTTGATGATCTCTATAAGCTCCTCATTGGTGGGTTCTGCATCAGTCTCATCATCCTGGAGGAGAAAAAACTCCGTCTCTTGCTCACCTGATGGCCCCTCCTCCTGCACTGGCTCCTTTCCCTTTCCCTGCTTCTATGATGCTGATGGTGGAAGCGAGGCCCCTTCCACCCCGGGTGGAGATAACACTCGCTTTGTTGTTGCAAGCAACGGTCTAGTGCCTTTCGGATAGCCTCTCTGATATGTGATAAAAACTGGCATGGTGGTAGTCTCATGACTCTCAAACTGATGTGAAGGACTTCCCATCTCAGGCTCAAACTAATATGAAGGACCTCCTAGCTCATGCTCGGCCTGATGAGAAGGACCTCCCACCTCATGTTCTGCCTCTGATATCACCAGTGGAGTGCTAAAGAAATCACGGGAAATGAAGTCCTCCCAAGCAATACCCTGCAATCCCAACTGATGGTCCACTAAAATCTGGATGAGAGCAAAATGATAGACACTATTTAGTTGTTGTCATGGGGTCTTGCGCTGCATGAAGTTTTTCATCTTCTCAATGTTGTTGCAAATGAAAAATGGGAGGCTCATCATCTTCACCCTGGTGAAGTGCATGAGCAAGCGGATGTGATAGGCATAAAGGCGAGAAAACCTCCCCTCGCAACTGAAATATTTCATGATCAATCTCATGAGTGGGGCATACTCATCTCTCAAAAATCTGAATGGAAAAACTCTGGTGAGCTGGCTCAAGCAGCTGTTCTTGATGTAAGGCTCATAGTGATGCCTCTCCACCTTCTTTTTCTTATGCCACTGCTCCCCAACATTAGGTATCCCTGTTGCCACAGATATAGCCTCTGGTGTCAAGGTGAAAGTGACCCCAGCCAGGACAGATTGGCCTCCTTGTAAATGAAGTGCAAAAAGGCGGGCCAACTCATGATGTACTCTGACATTTGCCACCCTTTGGAAAAATTCATAACATGCCAAGTGCTGGAAACAAGACATGGCAAGTGGGCATGCCTGTAGCTCTGTGAGGGTGTTGGGCTCATCTCTGAGATGTCTGCCACTCCGGTGATGTCTCCTATGGGCCCTCTCTCATGAAGATGTGTCACTATGTGTATCCCCCTCGCAATCTGATGAATTTTCTGATGCCATCACTGTTTCTTGTACCCTGAGTTTAGTACTGCCCTCTAAATCCAATGAAACTGATGAATGCTCTGAAAATATGTCACCAAGGGGACAATAAAACAGGGGAGTGTTAGGAGGGGAATGATGAAAAGGGGAATAGGGGTTTAAAGGAGAAATTTATCAGGGATTTGGGAGTGCTTGGGGTATGGTTTTGATGGGGTAGGGTTTGGGATATTTTGATCTATAAGAATAAAGGGGGCAAAAATGGATATGATTACAATGTAGCTAGGGTAACTATTAGGAAAACTTGCTCCAGGAGAATTTAGCTGATAGAGATAGGATAGGAGCATATTTAGCAATCATGTTACTGTAGCAAAACCCTAGCTCTTTGCCCTTCTTTGTGTCATTTTTGTGTTTGCTTAATAAAAATTTGCCTTTGATTTCATAGTCACCAAAACATATTTTTATTTGAGTTTAAGGATCAATGTTGAAAGGATCTATGGCCACCTCTGCAAATTTGAGAGCCATTTATGAAAATTTGGGAGATTTGGTGCTTTTTTAGGCTCACAGAACTATGTGCTGCATGCTTTGTCTAGTGCGCCACGCGCCGGGTATGCGCCGTGCCAGTGCAGTGTTAACACTGTGGCCGGGCTCCCATTGCGTCGTGCGCCCTGAGTCCGCCGTGCCACCTTGTGTGTGCACTGCGCCACCTTGTGTGTGCGCCATGCACTGTCAAACAACATTCCTTTGCATGGAAAAACAGGGGAGAGGGCTTTAGGGCGTTTTTGGGTGTTTTCTTTAGGAGGCAAGGTGGAATAGAGGTGACTATGACGAGGAGTGAGGGGACAAGGAGGAGGGGAAACAAAACCTTGGTGGTGTCTTCAAATTTGCAACCCCGTTTATCATTTGCTTTGATGAGTATTTTCATGGATGTCTAAGCGTGCTTCGGATACCCTTCAACATCTTAGGAACACCAACCATTGACCAAATTTACAGAGAAGGGGTTTCATTAGAGCCTACCTCTTGCTTGCTAGCCTTCAATCGGGATATAGAACGATTTGCAAGTGCTTTTGAGCTCCCTGGCCCTGTGCGTCACACGCCAAGCCCAGTGCGCCGTGCGCCCTGAGTGCGTCGCGCCTTTGTCAATTTTTCACTGTGGGTTGGCTGCCGATGCATTGCGCGCCCTGGTGTATGCGCCGCGCCACCTAGAAATCTGCCCTCCTTACTCGAATTCCTCCTCCTTAGCTCTCTTTTCTTCAACAACGCCTCTCTCAAGCTTTTCCTTATCACAATGACTTAGTTTTGGGTCAAAACAAATATATATAGTCTTTGAGAGAGTTGGGTTTAATTTTTTCTTCTTTGAAAACCCACTTTATAATGTTTAAGTTTTGCACTTTTTATTGACTTTAAAACACTCTGCTTTTTCCCTTTTTCTTTGAAATTTTGGCTCTCATGATAAAATTTTCGGCATTTCTTTGTGGGGACTATGTGAATGGGCCTCTGGCTTTGAAATCCATGACTGCATCTAAAAATGTCAACTGTCGATTTTCGGAAAATTTTGTCATAGTTTACCTTGCTTGACTTTTCTTCAAAACAGAGTTTTGAAGAAGAGTCGATGTCTCTTCAGGTGATGATGAAGCTTTCTGAACTGTAGCTGTATAAGGTCTCCTTCTGGCCTCCATGGCTCATTCTAGACATGTTTTTCAAAGACCACATTGATGATTTCCTAGACCCAACAATAAAAATGACTCTATCCTGTAATATGGCCAGACCTTGACTATCATGAAATTTCAGTGATTATGTACAAAGACCTGAACCAGCAGGGGCCAGAGATGAGGGAAAATGACCAGGATGACTATCTCCGTTAGATCATGGCATGTCCCTAGTGAAATGTAGCTGAGTGGATGGAGCGGGACACCTAAAATTGAAATGCACAAAGAGCTTTGATCTCTGATGGAGGGCTGACCAGACCGACTCTAACAGATACCACGCCCAACAAGCATATAGAAATTGAATGCATATATATCAAAGCATTAGTATGAATCATGGAATCACAACTCATAATGCTATAAGGATTACTGCATGGGTGATTGTGGTGGAAATACCCTCAAGGATCTTCCCGAGATCCTTGGCAGACAGATCATATTAGCTGTAGCTGGCACAACAAGATATGTACATATATGTTGTAGTGGCTACCACCACCCTCCAAAGTTTTTCCTTAGCTTCGTTTTGGAGCCTCCCTAAAAACCATCCTCAACAACATATCTTGCATCATCAAGCACATAGGCTTCAGCTATTTCATAGAGTCTTGTCAGCTTGTGCATGCAAGTTTGTTCCACCTCCTTCATAGGCTTGTTTCCAGACTTTGTGTCAATTGCTGGTTGAGAATCTCCCTTTGGGAACTGCAAAATTCTAGAGGGGAACCAACTCTAGAAATTGTGCAAACCTAGTTGGGCTCCAAACTTTGTGACAATCTTCTTCTCAAAAATTGCGCAATTCATCCAAAGACATCTGCTCAGCCCATAAATTGCGTAATTCTAGGCAGAAGTCACCTACTTCTCCCAGAAATTACACAATCCCTTTGGGACAACTAGCCCAGTAGCCAACAGAAATTGCACAAATCAGTCAGGCAGCCTGCTGGGCTCAGAAATTGCACAATGTAGTTAGATAGGCTTCCTTGAGAAAATTGTGCAATCTGACCCAAGATAGCTGCTCAACCTAGAAATTGAGAAATCCTAGGAGACAGTCAACCGTTCCTCCTATTATCACTCAAAATTTTCCTTAGAAGTTATCAGAAGAAGGAAACATCTGAGGTAACCAAAAACCAATCTTTTAGGCTTAGGCTCTAGCCAACCTAAGTCCAGAGATGGCTCTCTCTTTATGATTTAACTTTGCTTTTATGTGATTTTAGGCTAGTTCTTAGTGTTCATGGGGTTTTGATTTTGATTTTAAAGTAGGGTGGTGGAATTCTTGGAGCAGATGGATAGAGCTAGGTCTTCAAGCCATTGGGCTATGGAGTTAATAAATGGATAGCGTAACTGGACCAGATCATTAAAGGGAATGTTCACAGGGCAGGCTAGCAAAACAAATTACAAATCTTTAGGCCTAATGGGTGAAGTAATTCTAACCAGGGTGAAAGGGCACTTAAGAATCCTTGGACTGGGATCAGAATGAAGAAAAGAGGATGATCATGAGTAAAGGGAAATTAAGAATCCTTTGCTATAGACCAAAGGAGAAACTATGGAAGCTAAGGAGCAGTTAAGAATTCCCTAGCTAAGATAGTTTAGGAGAAAACATTCAGAATGTAAAACAGTCAAGACAGAGTGCATTCAAGCAATTTCTGAAATATAATTCCTTGTTATAAATTTAGATTTTATAGAAATAAATAAGATTATGGAAAAAACATAAGGGAAAACAACAATGAAAATGGAAGAATACTTATTTGTATTTCGCTTTACACAAGAATCCTGTAAAATATCTTATCTATATTCCTTGATCTAGCAAGCCAATCTAGTCATTGATACAATATAATTTTGAATTGAGAGAAAAATTCTATAGAAATTTCTTGGAATCCACCCTACATACTTCGAAATGTGAAGTATTTATACAAAAGTATTTACAAAATATCTCAAAACAACTTGAGACTTAATCTAGGGAATAAGAATATCTTCTTGCATGAAGATAGAGACAGATGTTAAACTGCTTCATGTTGTCCTATTTATTATGGTGTTGCTGGCTATTTCTGTTGAGATGGAGCCCTTTAAGCTAGCTTATATTTGTGGTATTTCTACGTTGAAATCTTCTTTACTTTGATCTTTCACTGATACTCTTTGATTCTGTTACCCTTTGACCCTGCTGATTTGTCTTTTACCTATTTCACCTGGTTGCCTTCAGATTTACTGTGGTAACTTTTTGATGTAAAACTTTTTCATAGTAAATCTGTCATTTTCTCCCACCATTCTACCTCAGGCAATCTCACCTTCAACATTATTCTGTAAATTTCATCTGCCTTTGTGTATTTTGCAAAATTGGGCTTGGTGAGAAACAAATGTTTCACCTCATGTTCTAGGAAAAAGAGGTTTTCCAATGTATCATATAATACTATGCCTGTTGGTAGGGCTTTAATGCCTGATGAGCTAGCTTGTTCCTTGTCCAACCTCCTGAGTCTATCACTATAGTCCAATTGGGTCATGAGTTTGTCATTGATGGCCATAGGATTGGGAAGGCCTTTGTCCCTCAAAATTTGAAATTTAACCATAAACCTGTCAATGGTTACCTGCATGTTATGGCACTTTTCTTCTAAGTTGAGCATGAGGTTTCTTTTGGAAAGAACCTTTTTAATCTCTAGGATGGCTTTAGTCCTATCCTCTATGCCAAGCTCATGGAGCTCATATCTGTTCTTACTATTCAGGAGGTGGATGAGTCGATTTTCATCCTCAGGTTTGTCTCTTAATTCTTCCCTTACTTTTTGGATGGCTTCAGTGGCTACCTTCACCAATTCAGATTGCTCAAATATAAATTGGATTGATGGCAAAATATCATTGACAGATTCAATGATATTGGCCTAGAGCATCTCTTTAGTCTATCCTAGTGGCTTTTTCAGTGTCAAATCTTTCTCCAGGACTTTATTTTCTCACCCATTCTTTGGGCTTTCTGTGTTTCTTCTCTTTGCTGAATTTGGGCAAGTTTGCAATCAGTTTCTAAACTTGCCAATTTCTCCTTTAATATTTTGATCTATGTAGCTTGGATGGACATATCCTCTATAGCTTTTACTAGTTCTGCTATTTTCTCAGTTGATGTACCTGCTCCTATAGTGGACTCAGTTGTAATTGGCAATGCTAGGTGTTATAGACATTTTTGGGCACTGCAACCCCAATCATAAATGTCCATAAACCAAGGGCTCCTAAGTCCCTAAAAGTGTTGTTCCGACCCCTAAAAGAACAAGTTCAGCTAATTACATCATCTCCCATAAGTTCTCCATGAAAAACTACTCAGAACTGGTCAAAATTAGACCATCTCACCTGCACCATGGTCAAAGTGCATTGCATCCCACCTAAATGCACACGGGAGGTGAGATGCATATTGAAAAGCCCTTCTATGGGGTGTGATGGACGAGAGTGGACAAATGGCAGAGTCAATCTGCGAGGTGGAAGATCATGGAATCTTTTGGAAACTTCTCCTATAACACTTGCCTCTCTGTATTCACCCAGGGATGAGTAAGAGATCATCAATCTCCAAGTGGAATCAAGAACTATCAGAGAGAGGACACTAATCAAATCTCAGAAGCTGACTCACCCCCCTTACAAACATCTATATATGGATCCCTCATCCCAGAGATTCAGAGGCTAGAATTTTGTATCTTGTAAGGAAGTACTACTAGTTTCTTGGTGTAACATCATAGTGTTGGGTGATCTAAGCTTTTCATGAGGTGAAGAAGGGCTTTCTTGCAGAGAGGATGACGCTGGGTCAGAACAATTGGTTGTAATCCTCTTTGCTATTCTTGATATTAATAAAGCTATTCAAGTTTTCCTCCACATTCTTGTATGATTGATGATATATGCATTTGTGTGGTCAATATATATCTGGTCCTATATTGTTTATGATAGTAGATCTCTGTTCTTGGATAGTTTTATGCTGCTTTGATTCCACAGGTGCTCTTTGAAGCTGGGTAGACGAGGAAGAGAGTGGCAAAGATCTATCAGAAGGGAGAGGAATCAAGCAAGGAACCAAGCGCAAGACAGAGGTTGGTCTCGTTTGTTCCCCTCCTATCTACTTCTCATAAAGGAAAACGAAAGTAGTTTTAATTTGTTTGTTTCTAAGACAGTTGCTAGTCCCACTTAGTGGGACTAGCAGCTTTGCATAGACACTATATTTCTCGATAACAAAATGGCAACTCCACTGGGGAGTGAATAGATTGTTTGTTTGTCTATATTTGTTTTCTTTATAAACTTACAGACGGAGCCTAAAGTCAAGCCAGCTAGCCTTCGAATTGCATTTGCTATGCAAGTGCAAAGTAGATCAATGCTACTTCAGTCTATCTCCGGGTTTTGTTTATGAACTGAACAATCGATTTACAAACTCTCTAATTGCCCTTGTGGTGGCTCTAGTAACCTCCTTAGATATACCCCTGTGATTTATTTACTGATTACCACTTGCTCGGCCTAAATCCCTGAACTGTGCTACAAACTGTGATCAAGAACTGGATCAAAAGTCTCGCACTGTACCATTGCACCCTCTCTTCAAGGATATTAGTATGCATCGCACTTCCCGTGTGCTGTAGGTAGGATGCATACTGGAATCCCTATGTAACAGGTGCGCTAATCAGAAAAGGATAATTTTGCCTCCAGACTTTGGTTTTTTCACTCTTTTTAGCTCTATTCAGGAGTTTTGTTGTCTGTAGTCAGTATACTTTTGTTGGAAACACCCTTCCTTGCCATTATTCCGCTTCCATTGTGCAAAGAACTGTAACTGTTTTTATGTATTGTTATCCATTTTCAGTTTGCTTTTACAAAGAAGTAGCGTAATCGAACTGTCATTTCTTGATTTGGAAGTGTCGCAAGTGTCGTTTTCAGTCATATAAGAGAATCCGATTGTTCTTGATAGTCGATTGCACTGTTACTCTTGTATTTGATTTGAATTAGTAGTTTTTCAAGTGTCGAAAGCAAGTTTTCAATTCCAAATCACAAAGTGTCGTCATTGTCTTCATTTTGTCTTGAAAAGAAGCTTGTGAGTATTGTCGATTTAAAAAATAATTCAGATTTGCGCTTAGCTTTCTTTTTATCATTCACACATTAAGAAGGATGAAAACAAATACATGCATGTGCATTTGAATTTAGACTATTTGTTGGTTTGATTTAGGACAGTGCATATAGTGTGTGTTCTCTGCTCTATGTTGAAAGAATATCATCTCTCTTTCTTTAGTAGCTAGGATTTTCATTGCAAAAAGAAGATTAAACAATTGTTTATCATCTTAGATTGCATTTTAGGAATTGTATATCTACATCACGCGGTGGACCTAAAAGGCAAGTTTCTTAAACAAGATCAACTGTAAAATAAATTTAATGAATCTAATAACGCTTTGGAACCTAACGCACAACATTTAGAAGTCTAGGCTAGAGACATATTCCGACGTCGTAAAGCCTGTTAACTGTTGTTTTCATTGCTGGTTGGGTGATTCCTCCACTTTGAGACAATAAGTGCCAGTACGGACTTGTGCTCCCACGTACCGTTGAGTATATATTGGGGGACCACAATAGGCTTTATCCTTTATCCATAGGAAGCCATGTCTGCCGCCCTATTGATCACAATGCACTGAACACAACATTCGGGAAGATTGACTGTCGTACTGTAAAAAGTATTCTACAGTTTTTCGATTGGTTTGGCAATCCCTCTGTCTAGATTTCCAGAGTAGTCTCTTTCATTCCTTTTCAGACTCCTTAAAGGAAAAGGTCCATCTGAGCACTTCTCACTTCAAGCTCATTAAAAATCGAAGGCGACTAGATTCATCTTTTGTTTTTTCTCGACTCTTAAAAATTGAAAAAACAAGTTGTGTCAAAGCATCTAAAATTTATTTTAATCGGAATAAACATCACCTTTCCTACGTTGGTCTTAGGTTGAGAAAAATGGAGTCCACCAACCAAGGATTTCCTCTTGGAGGAAATCCTAGTCCTTTCTCCTCTTGGGGAGATGTTGGTGCACCCCATATGGCCACATTGTTGCTTCTAGGATTGACAATCGGCTTGCCCGTATGGCTCTTCTTGACCTCTCTCGTTCAGAACATCATGATTCCTGAACAATCTAGTCAACAACTAAATGATACCAGAGTTACCCCCCAACCTTCTACTTCGTCCAATTCTCCCTCTCCTCCTTCCTCTTCGCTTGATGAAGCTGGTAAAGCCAAAAATCAAGTAACTGAGAAGAAGAAGGAGAAGAAGAAGAAGAAAGAGAATAAGAAGAAGGAGCCAAAGGCGAAAAGGGGCAACCGAGCATCGTCTAGTGAAAATCCAAATACTGCACCGTCCAGGCCTAAATCGCCATGTGTCATTTGCAAAGGAGACCACTATCATCGAGATTTTCCTTGCATCCCTCGGATCTTAAGGGATTGGTCTCCTCGTTTTCACAATCCAGTGTCATCAACCTCTGATGATCATGTTGAGAATACACCGTCAACTAGTGAAAGTGAAGCCCTTGGACAAAAAGGAAAATGTAAATTTCCTTGTAAACTGTGTGAAGGCGATCATGCCGTCCACCGTTGTCCCTTCTTAGATGAGGCTAAAATAGTTTTAGATGATCATCTGGTTTCACCGTTACGGCTTCCTCCTGGATATAAGAAACTCTTGCCGAGTCTGTCACTAGTTGAAAATCCACCTGACACGCCATTGTGGTCAGCTGAAGCATCTATCATTGAAGATGAACCCTCTGAATCCACACCAGACGAAAGTCAAAAGGTCGAGGTGGCAGTTGACCTGGTCTTCCCTTCAGAAGGTCCATCTTCAGATGATACAGTCACCGGAGAGAACAAGAATGACACCGTTCAAATTCTCTTCATAAACACAGACTCCGATGAACATGGGGGCAGTCTACCCGTTCCTTTACCACAGGGAGGAAGTTCGTCAGAGTCATATCTGGCTGTCTATTCAGTCCCACCTCTAAGCAACCTAGGTGTTTCTTTCGATTGGAATCTACTAGGTAGACCCCGCTTACCGGCTAGTGTACCATTTCGAATCATTGCTCAAATATATAGAACGGTCATGGTCAGTACTGTTAGGATATTCCGACACATAGGAAATAGTTAAGTTCAACTTGGTCTAGTATAGAGTTAGGTAAAGTGTGTTTCTTTACCGTTGTACATTTTGTAACTTACAATCCGACGGTCATGATATGTAGTGATCTGACGGTTCACTCTCTCCTCGGTATTACCGACACTTGATCCGTGGCTTGACACCCAATTGGTCCATGAGTTCTATTTAAAGCACATGGAGGGTCATTCGGGTAATCCGTGCATGAGAGAAGCTTATGTAAATTTTCATTCTTTGATTAATAAATTGCCTGTAGTAGCCACGTTGGCGCAGGCCGTGGACTGTTTCCCTCTTTGAGGGTTTTAACCACGTCAAAAATACTGGTGTATTGATCTGTGATCTAGTTGTGAGCGGTGTCCTTTTGGTGTTCTTTCTGAGGAACTTACCCTGTAAATTCCTACATGGTATCAGAGCTATTTGAGGGCCGCGTCCGTTGGTGATCCAAATCTGAAGCCGGTAGAACTGCATCCGACTGCCGTTTCCTAGATCTGCTGTTTTTGACTACTTTCGGGCTGAGAGGACTGCTCTGTTGTGTTTGGAGCATCTGTTCCAGTGAGGAACCCCTTTCGTTTCACGCGAAAAGGTTTCCGCTAGCCCTAGCTGCGTCATTTTTAAGATCTGGAGGTATACAGTCTTTATTTGCAGTTTACTGTTATTTTCTCTCTGCTTATTTCGGTTTCGGTTTATTTAGCTTTTTTTTAATCGGATCTATACCTTTCATTTTTGCGTATGCTCTTTGCCCTGCGACTCTGTGCGATCTGGGCAAATCAGAAACAGAAAGGAAGGATTTTTCTCATGCGTATGCTCTTTTCCCTGCACCTTAGTGTGATCTCGGAAAATCAGAAACATTGAGAAAAATATTTAGTTTTTCGGCTAAAGCTAACTTTGAGCCGCAAGGTTCATTTTTGAAAATATCTAGTTTTTTGACTAAAGCTAACTTTGAGCCATAAGGTTCGTTTTCTTTGCATGTCCGTGTTGGGTTTTGTGTTTTGTGTTTTGTAGGGAAAAAGAGCTTTCTTAAGGCAAGCACGCAAACCAAGGCCCCCCCCCCTCTCTCTCTCTCTCAAATTTTTTATATAGATCAATTGGTTCAAAGCTATTTTAAGAGAGTAGAGGTCTTGGGTTCAAGTCTCCATTTTGTGGGGGCAGATTATTTCATTCCCGCACATTCGTGCACTTTGCCGGCAACTTCAACAATTTTTTTTCAAAAAGCCATAACTTTTTCATCCGGAAGCCTTTTTCAGAGCCGTTTTTTTTAAAACAGCCTAATTTTTTGAGATCTATCCATTGGAACACTTACTTTCAGCATCTTCATCTTCAAATTTTTTTTAAAAAATGGAAAGTCCATGCCAAGTCATTCTTGACAGCACTAACTACTTCCAATGGATATCCTACATGGAAGATTTACTTAGAAGTAAAGGTCTCTACAGAATAGCCACAGGCCAAGAGAAGAAACCAAAAGATGAAGACAAGGCTGCAAAATGGGAAAATAGACAAGATCAAGCACGTGGTTTGATAGGGATGTCTATTTCTCCTGATCTTAGATTCCATATTGCAGAACTTGAAACTCCTCATGAAGCATTAGAACAAATCACTAAAGTTTTTGGGATTAAAAATGAAATTAGAGCACATCAACTTGAAAATGAGTTGCTTACATTGGATCCTAATAATTTTTCTTGCATTGAAGATTTCTTGTCCAAATTCAAGACCCTTAGATATCTCTTGGAAGGTGTTAAGGTTAAGAAAGAAGATAGTAACCTTATTTATTCCATCCTTACTAAGTTGGGACCAGCCTACTCTGTATTTGTTTCCACCTTCCATTCTACAAGGGAAGCTTTCATTTGTCAAGGAAAAGACTACAAGGCCCCTTCCTTTGACTCTTTTTGTGATTCTTTAATAAGAGAACAAGAAAAACTCTTACACCTTGGTCTTCTTAATCTTGGAAACTCTTCCAAGAAAGCGTTAGCCGCCCAGCAGCAACCAAATTCAAAGAATCCTAAGAAGTCATATCCTAAAAAGAATGGTCCTAAACCAAACAAGGGTCCTAAGCAAACTCAGCCTCAAAATGAAAGATCATTTCAGCAAAATGATAAGACCAATAAAAACAAATTGAAGAAGACTGATAGACATTGTAACTTTTGTAATCGAGATGGCCACTTAGAATCTAAATGCTTTAAGAAGATGGAAGCCTTGGAAGCCGCAATGAAGAAACATAACATCCATGTGGTGCATTCTTCAACTTCAACTTCAACTTGATCTTCAGGAATGGAACTTTCTGCATGTCGTTGTCAATCATCTCAGTCTGGTTATGCATTAAATGTATCTTCTTCTTCTCATTCTCATGAGTGGCTCATTGATTCTGGAGCCTCTTATCACATGGCCAAAAACCAAGCCATTTTTTCTTCTTTAAATGATTGTAACACCAAAAATATATATGTTGGTGATGATAGATCTCTTAATGTTGTAGGGACTGGAACTGTTCATCTAGACAATGGTCAGTTTAATGATGTATTATGTGTTCCAACCTTATCCTGCAACCTTCTATCTGTATATCAGATAACTCATTCAGGTGAAGGTAAAATTGTTGAATTTTCACCTCATGATGTTGTAATCAAGGATCTAAGAGATCCTAAATAGATTCTAGCTACTGGTATTGCTGATGATTCCACAAGGTTGTATAAGTTTCACAACTTTGGGTCATCAAATCTTCCCTCAGTATTTGTTGCTCATAATGATGAAGGGAGCAAACTTTGGCATGAGCGATTTGGTCACTTAAACTATCGCTCCCTTCAGCATCTATGTAAAGAAAATATGGTGACAGGTCTTCCTATGGTATCTTGCAGAGATGGTGTTTGTTCCGGATGTGTACTCGGAAAACATCATCGGGACAGTTTTGAAAAACGTGCCTCTTGGCACGCCTCAGCCCCTTTACAGCTTGTGCACAGTGATTTATGTGGTCCACTTCTTGTTGCTTCATTCTCTGGCTGCAAGTATTTCTTAACTTTCATTGATGATTTCTCCAGACGCACTTGGTTATACTTCTTAAAACTCAAGAGCGAAGTATTTAACACTTTTTTGGCCTTCAAAGCCTTTGTTGAAAAACAATATGGACATCAAATTCTTAAGCTAAGAACTGATAATGGTGGAGAATATGTTAAAAACACATTCATCAACTTTTGCACCGAAAATGGAATTCAAATGCAACATACTGTTCCATACACTCCACAACAAAATGGTGTAGCTGAAAGGAAAAATCGCACCTTAAAGGAAATGGCTAATTGTATGCTGCAATCTAAAGGACTCAGTCTTAGTTTTTGGGCCGAAGCAATTAATTGTGTAAATTATATAATCAATCGCACTCCTACTAAGGTTCTAAAGAATATCACTCCAGAAGAAGCTTGGAGTTCCATTAAACCAGATGTAAGTCACTTTCGTGTTTTTGGAAGTGAAGCATGGGCCCATATTCCAGATGAAAAGCATAAAGCTTTAGAACCTAAGAGTGAGAAATGTACTTTTGTTGGATATTCTGAAGAAGTAAAAGGTTATAGACTTATTCCATTTAAGTCCAAAAATGTTATCATTAGAAGAGATGTAAAATTTGATGAAAATAAATCGGCCTGCGAGCCTAGTCCGACGGATGTGCCACCTCAGATAATCTCTTCTACTTTTGAAAACATTTCTTCTTCAGATGATGAAAGTGAGGATGACAATCCTCCCCCACCTTCTCAGGATCCTCAACTTCCAAGATGGGTCCGTGCTACTCGGGATGCAGCAGGTGATCTTGCCGGTGATCCTACAGATCAGCGACGTACACGTTCTCAGTTTGAAAGAGCCTCTTCTTTACTGGCTCAAGCTCCGATAAATCATGATCCTAACACTTTTGCAGAAGCTTCAGGCCATCCACATTGGGAAGCAGCTATGAATGAAGAATATCATTCATTGTTGGCAAATGATACATGGGATCTTGTTCCTCTACCAAAGGGATGCAAACTTGTTAGATGTAAATGGGTTTACAGAACCAAGTATGGACCAGATGGGAAAGTTGATAAACATAAAGCTTGTCTTGTTGCTAAGGGCTTTTCACAGGTTGAAGGCATTGACTACACTGAAACCTTCTCCCTTGTTTCCAAAATGAACTCTATCCGCCTTGTTCTTTCCCTTGCTGCCTCTTTAAAATGGGAAGTCCATCAGATGGATGTTAAATCTGCCTTCTTGCATGGGGACTTGCATGAAGAAATCTATATGGAACAACCCATTGGCTTCATCCAAACAGACTCCAGCCTTGTATGTTGACTTAAGAAATCTCTTTATGGTCTCAAGCAAGCTCCTCGGGCTTGGTATGCCAAAATGGATAGCTTTCTTTTAGAATCTGGCTTTTCTAGGTGTTATTTTGACAATACTGTCTACACCAAGAAAGTGGGCAACTCTCTTATCATCCTTGTTCTTTATGTTGATGATCTTATTCTTACTGGTAGTGATCCCAACCTTATAAACCATGTGAAGTCCAGCCTTAAAAAGAAATTTGAAATGACAGACTTAGGACACTTACACTATTTTCTCGGTCTTCAAGTCTTTCAATCCAAGGAGGGTATTTCCCTTTCCCAGTCCAAGTATGCTTGTGATATTCTTCGTCATTTTCACATGGAAGACTGTAAGCCAGCCCCTTCTCCCTTTCAGTCTGGAGTCAAACTTTCAGTCTCTTGTACTTCTCCTGAAGTTGATGCTACCTTATACCGTCAACTTGTAGGAAAACTCTTGTATTTAACCCATACTCGTCCTGACCTTTCCTTTGATGTTGGCCTTGTTGCTCGTTTTATGCAAAACCCCCGTGAAAGTCATTGGAAAGCAGCCAAAAGAATACTTCATTATGTTCGAGGTACAATACAGTTTGGGATTCATTACAGTGCCAAAGCAGCTCCTCTATTAGTTGGTTTCACTAATTCTGATTGGGCTGGTGACCCTGATGATCGGAAGTCTATTGTCGGTTATGTCTTCACTCTTGGTTCAAGACCTATTACATGGGCTTGTAAGAAACAGGCTGCCATTTCTCTTTCGTCAGCTGAAGCAGAGTATCGTGGTGCTGTGGAAGCTAGTAAGGAAGCCTTGTGGCTTCGTCAGATCCTATCAGAGTTTGGCTTTGAGCAGCAGCATCCAACCACACTTTGGTGTGATAATCAAAGTGCCATTCAGCTATGCAAAGATCCAGTCCAGTATCAGCGCAGCAAACACATTGAACTACACATGCACTTCATTAGAAAGCTCATTCATGACCATGTTCTTGAAGTGCAATATTGTTCAACGGATGATCAGGTTGGAGACATCTTCACAAAGGCTCTCACAGAGGCGAAGTTCACTAAAATTCGATATATGCTTGGAGTTCAGGAAGTTGTCACTAAGGGGGGATAGGCTCTAGTGCCTCCTTCCTTCTCCTATTGTGTCATATTTGTAAATCCTTCAATCCTATCCAAAGTTGTTCTTAAGGGGGGATGTTAGGATATTCCGACACATAGGAAATAGTTAAGTTCAACTTGGTCTAGTATAGAGTTAGGTAAAGTGTGTTTCTTTACCGTTGTACATTTTGTAACTTACAATCCGACGGTCACGATATGTAGTGATCCGATGGTTCACTCTCTCCTCGGTATTACCGACACTTGCTCCGTGGCTTGACACCCGATTGGTCCATGAGTTATATTTAAAGTGCATGGAGGGTCATTGTTCGGGTAATCTGTGCATGAGAGAAGCTTATGTAAATTTTCATTCTTTGATTAATAAATTGCCTGTAGTAGCCACGTTGGCGCAGGCCGTGGACTGTTTCCCTCTTTGAGGGTTTTAACCACGTCAAAAATACTGATGTATTGATCTGTGATCTGGTTGTGAGCGGTGTTCTTTCTGAGGAACTTACCCTGTAAATTCCTACAAGTACCATCATATATGAAGGGGCTTCTGTGAGTATCCTTTCCTCAACTACTTGGAAAGCGCTTGGTTCGCCATCGCCTTTGCCTGAAATGAGAAATCTAACAGGCTTTGACAAAGGAACTAGTCGACCATTAGGGATCCTTCCCAATGTGCCGATAACATTGAGAAGGAAAAGTGTTCACATGAATGTTATGGTAGTCCAAGGACCCCTAGATTATAATCTACTCCTTGGACGCGACTATATTTATTGCATGGGAGCCGTTGTCTACTCACTCTTTAGAGTAATGTGTTTTCCGCATGAAGGAAGAGTGGTCAAGCTCGTAGACCAACTTTCATTCCCCGAATCACACATAGAAAATAGTCAAATACCATCCCTGAATGGTCTTTTCATGCAAGGAATGTCTCATCAATGCCCAGTCCATCCACCTGATGAGCGTGAGTGATTTGGGAGGACATGACTGAAACCCAGGGGGCATGCACCCTGTTCTGTTTCGACAGGAAAACCTTGGGTATAGGGTAGGTTTCTGTGAAGGATATATGACTGGTTTATGATATTAGACTGGAATAAGATTCCTTCATCAAAGTTATGCGAGTGGAGCCAGTTGCGCACTCACCTTTGTCTATTTCTGTAGACATCGCCGAGGAAGTGTTTTGTCCGTAGTGCGGGTAGAACAATCTTTGGTAACCTGGAAATTTTTCACTATACCAGGGGGCATGCAAACCTTTTGGCATGCAAGCAAAGAGTGACCATTTATTTTTTAAATTTGTAGGTCCTCTAACCCTTTAAACTCGTAGGATTGGTCATTTCCTAACTTGCATAAAGAAAGGATCCAGGGCAAAGCTTTGTAAGGTGCAAGCTCCATAAAAAATGGTATCTTAGATGAGACATCCTTATTATACGACTGGATCGAGCAGTTTTAACGCAGAATTCAAGCTCGTTAAGAAATAAACATAAGCAATGAGCAAATGTTTCCCCTAGAGTTTAAGCTCATTCATTAAAAAATGAACCAATTTCCGGTAAATAACCATCGTGAATGCATTATCATCAGCCTTTGAAGCCTTGGTCGTGTTCTCATCATCACCTCCACTCTGTATTGGCTGATCATTCACCTCCATTTGATTGTTTACCCTTTTTGAGGAATAGCTGCGAAGAGTGATCCTGTTAGCCATCCTTGTGACACTACCGTGATTGGAAATTCCAAACCTTACCTGGAATTAGTTGCTACCGGAATTTATCACTCATTCCTCGAAAGATGAGTCTCCTTTAAGCTCTTTTCATCTGACTCGTAAAATATGAAAAGATTGCCGAGTAATTGGCCTCTCCAGCTCGTTAAAGTGACCATTAAAGTGACCAAAAGTGTTATCCCTCCTTTAGATTTTAATCGTTTTGGACTTGAGGAATTAATACACAAAAAGGTCGAGCGCTTGTTTTGTTCGGCTTGTTAAAATTACCGAAAATTCATCCCTTTTGTATTATTTTATACTTTTTCGGACTCAAGGGATTATATGACGAAAAAGGATTTTTGGATTTTTCTTTACATCCCTTTCAGACTCTCTAAAATTGAAAAGGACTGAGTTATCTTTGTCGTTAAAATCGTTAAAACCGAATAGCGACAAGCTTGTCCATACAAACAAGAATGAGTTTCACTATCGCTAGGCTCGTTAAAACATAGCGATGGGTTTGCCCGAAGGGAAAATTATAGAACAAGCATATGTTATCCTCCTCAAGCTTGACAAAAATAAAGAGGTACTGCTCAGCAATGACTGGGGAAAAATTGGTAAGAAAACTTGAAGAAACTTTATTGGTAGCAAGTTGCTCTTGAACATGACACTTTCGCTCCGCATCCGAGTCGGGTTGGGTTGTTTCATTCACTGGTCATATCACCATTCGTCCATCACACCATCCATATTTGGGGTTAACGCTACCAATCCATCATGTCAGTGTCGCCGATATGTTCAAGATAAGTCGCTCAGAGAATTCACCTGTGTCTCATACACTGCAATACATTCACGCTCCATTCTTTCATGACTGCCACCCTGAACCTTATGTCATCAGATCGTTTTCACCTCCACTAAAATCATTTGCTCCATGCCGTGTCATAGATGTGGGATTCACTAATGCCCTCCTATGGCGGATCGCTTCTTGTCGACATCAGATAATTATCCAGGAAGTTGATCTAGGAACACCCCTTTCAGTACTTTGAAGCTTGCATGCCTCAATGGCAAGTTTCTCACTTCCGACGACAGGTTTACATCAATGGACTTCGACCGAAAGATTTTGCGTGGTGTTCGACGCCAAGTCCCTTATTCACACCATGTGAATTTTACTGTAGTACCTTGAGGTCATCATCATTATCGGTGATTCCTCTCGCGCCTGTTAATAGCTTACATCATTGGCTGGTAATCAGGCGATGTCTTTCCATGTTCGACTCCAGAACATCTCTCACATGGATCAACTTATACTTCGAGTGAAGATCGAACGAGATTGAAGACCCCAGATCTAGTTTCATCCATCTGGGCTGCGATATATATTCAGGAAAATAAAGACATCAAATGTACATCATTGATGCACAGATAATCATCCAGTCCAAGGGATGATGGCTCTACCAGAATCATCAGTCTGCACTCAGACGATTGTCTGTCTTATGTACATGAAAATGAATTTATAAAGCTGAGCATGGGAATGTCCGCCTCAGCTAGATCATGAAAATATTATGAAGATAATGTATTGCATTGTATCTTATTACAGGTCGCCTTCCAGCTCGAAAAACTTCGGATCCTCATGATAAAGCATTTCACCCGACATCAAAATATTAATGACCTCATGATTTAGGGGGAAACTGTTGTAGACATTTTTGGGCACTGCAACCCCAATCATAAATGTCCATAAACCAAGGGCTCCTAAGTCCATAAAATTGTTGTTCCGACCCCTAAAAGAACAAGGTCAGCTGATTACATCATCTCCCAGAATTTCTCCATGAAAAACTACTCAGAACTGGTCAAAACTGGACCATCTCACCTGCACCATGGTCAAAGTGCGCTGCATCCCACCTAAATGCACACGAGAGGTGTGATGCATATTGAAAAGCCCTTCTATGGGGTGCGATGGGTGAGAGTGGACAAATGGCAGAGTCAATCTGCGAGGTGGAGGATCATGGAATCTTCCAGAAACTTCTCCTGTAACACTTGCCTCTATGCATTCGCCCAAGGATGAGTAAGAGATCATCAATCTCCAAGTGGAATCAAGAACTATCAGAGAGAGGACACTAATCAAATCTCAGAAGCTGACTCATGCCCCTTGCAAACATCTATATCTGGATCCCTCATCCCAAAGATCCAGAGGCTGGAATTTTGTATCTTGTAAGGAAGTGTTGTTGGTTTCTTGGTGTAACATCATAGTGTTGGGTGATCTAAGTTTTTCATGAGGTGAAGAAGGGCTTTCTTGTTGAGAGGATGGCACTAGGTCAGAACAATTGGTTGTAATCCTCTTTGCTATTCTTGATATTAATAAAGCTATTCAAGTTTTCGTCCACGTTCTTGTATGATTGATGATATATGCATTTGTGTGGTCAATATATATCTTGTCCTATATTGTTTATGATAGTAGATCTCTGTTCTTGGATAGTGTTATGCTGCTTTGATTCCACGGGTGCTCTTTGAAGCTTTGTAGACGAGGAAGCGAGTAGCAAAGATCTATTAGAAGGGAGAGGAATCAAGCAAGGAACCAAGCGCAAGACAGAGGTTGGTCTCCTTTGTTCCCCTCCTATCTACTTCTCATAAAGGAAAACGAAAGTAGTTTTAGTTTGTTTGTTTCTATGACAGCTACCAGTCTTAGTGGGACTAGCAGCTCTGCATAGACACTAGATTTCCTGATAACACTATGGAAGGTGGAGTTGTAGGTGCGAATGATGTTGCCATTGTGGAAGGAACTACTATTGATATTGTGGGGATGATAGTTCTGGGAGTTGTGGCTAGGTCACTTTGCTTGGACTGAATCAAAGTTTCCAACTCCTTTATTTATTTAAGCTGATCATTTAGCTTTAGGACTAGGTGTTTGGTCAATTTAGTTTCCTAAATTGCTCTACATAAATTAGCAATCTAGGTATCATAAACTGATGAAGTGTAGTGTAAAATGATGAAGTGTAGTGCACTGTTTGTGCTAGCCAACCCTTCTTACTTCATTGTTTTTATGTTTTATGTTGTTTTGGGGGTTTTTGGTATTTTAATTCCTAATGATTTACAATGTAAATTATCAAAACTAAATCTAACTTTTTTAAAGACTGCTCAAAATCTAGAAATGAAAACAGATCTAAGAAAGAAATGAAAACATAGCTAAGAAAGATATGGAAACAAGGCTAAGAAAGAAATGAAATCAAAGTTTCTATTCTTATTTTACCATTATTTCTGAATCATGAATTAAAACTAAAAGTGAAATTTGCAATTGATTTCTAACTAATTACAGCAATAAAACTAAATGAAACACTTGGTTACTCTACCTCTCAATTTGGGAGAAAGTTTCCTTGGGATGACATTCAAGTAATTCTGTACTTCATTAATGTAAGAGAAAGCAAATATAAAGATGCAGAAATAATGCATTACATAGATGAAATGTTCAACCACTTAGTTAAGGATGAATTATCAACTTGAAGGGTTTTCCATAAGCATTCAATAACACCATGAGTTAGTATTTTAAACTAAAAATGAAATGGCAAAGATAGTAAATGACACTGATCAATTTAATTGAGAATTTAAACTAGCAAAATAGTAAATGAAGTAAACTATCCAACAATGTATCCTTATCATTCTTCAATCCTACTCTCATCCTGAAACAAGGTTAGTTTTTAATTGAAGAAAACAATATTACACTATTGAGTTCTATCTTCTAAACTATTGATAAGAACTCAAAGGAAATCAAGCTAATGGAAACTGATCTAAATTATAAACACTGTTAGTAAGAAAATGATGAATTTACAGTTAACAAGAAGACAAAAAATAAATAAAATGATACCTTCTTCAGTGCAGGGGCTCTCTGCAACCAATTAGGCTATGCTTTCTAAATCAACTCCAAGAAAACTCCTTCAGATGTTCATAAAAACATGCGGTCTTCTCATATTAAAATAGGGACACAAAATTCCCAAAAATTACAGGAACTTCGATTTCACATTAACACTATTACTATTACTAACTTCTTCGGTCCTTTACACAGGTATTTATAAAAAAAATCATATAACTGCTTGTGGAGAAAAGCATGCTACAACCAAACACGTAGAAGACATATATGCAGAATTTCTTCCTCAGTTGCTGGAGAAATAAATCCAAGACATGGTGGTTATTGGATTTGTTTGCAGAGGTGGCTTTTGGAGTCTGTAGGTACAGGCAGTTTCTCCGAATAATTCTTCCCATCACTGTGAAATGCATTAATTAACCATGAAACAAAGTCTTGTTACCCTTTGCCTCTTTGTATTTGACTTATCCATTGACCGTAGTCTTATTCCATCTTCTTTGTCGACCTGGGCTGAATGAATAGGACAGGGTCCATGTCATGATTATTTCAAAGCTACCCATGTGGCTAGTTTCTCCTTCTAACACCTAGAACCTGTTAGAGCATGGAGCAGAACAGCCGATTAGCTGCAAAATAGGCTGCAATCTATAGCTAATGTACACAGATTTATTCAAACAGCAAAAAATAAAAAGCATAACATGTAAATCACTAAATGTCCTCCTTAAGACAATATATACCAGTTGTTAGCTACCTATACCAATAGGTTTCATATTTCATGATGGCTATAGAAGTTCCAAATATGCTCTGCTTTGATTATGCAAAGATCCCATATTTCCAAAGGAGTACAAGGTGTGTAAATAGCTTAATGTGTCCCAATTTCGATGGATGGTCCAACAGTCTAATCTGGATCATTCAATGGTTTAAATTTCCAGTTGTAGAATAGAGAAAGAAGTCTGTCCAAACTGTTTAATCTTGGCAGACAAGTAGCTTAGGTAGAGAAGAAAAGGCTCCCAACAGCTTAATCTGGGACCTTGGAAGAAATAAGGGTAGAAGTAGATAGAAAAACAAAAAAAAAAATCCAAAGAAAAGAAAAGGCAAGTAAGGGTCTGCAAGTCCAAGTGCACCCTCCAAGAAGAAACAAAAAATGCTAGGCAAAGTAGCTGGGTAAGTAGTTGGGGTTTCAGAAAGGTTATCCTTACTATTGCAGGTATGTTAACTTTGTTTACTAAAGCAAAGTCAAAACAATTGAGAAGGTTTTCTTCTTCATCATGTTGCAGCAAGCAGGAAGCATGTCTAACCTCCCTTCCTCCCCTTTCCACTTCATTGCTAACACTCCCCCATCAGCTGAGATTCATGGAGATTGATGAGAAATTTCCAAAGTTTTATGATGGCTCTTGTTCATTTAGAAGCCACATTTCTTGTCTAAAAATTCTTTTCATTTTGATCTACTCCATAAACTAAGTTAGTCTCAAACAAACTTAGTGTTTTCCCCCTTCATCCACCCCCCATCCATATTAACTCTAACTTTACTATATAAATCCCCTATATCACCTTTCCCCTACTAATATTAAACACCATGGTGTATAAACCCCAAATTTTGTATAAATACCCCTCCCCTTGGCATTATAGCCAATAAGTCCTATGTCAGGGATCAAAGTGACATCTGGCCACTTGGATGAACCTATACCTCATCTTCCCCCCCTTGCTGCAAATCATTCCACTCATTAAACCATTATTTGCAAAGAAAAACCCTATACAAGCCCCTTTTTACCCATAACCCCTTTTGAAATCATAAAAAATCCAAAAAACCCACTTCTGCCGCTTAAACCAAAGTCTCGGCGCATATATTTGTTTTTCCAAAATACATTGGAAACCTTACTAAAGCACTATACCCCGATGACCCTCCGCCTAAGCGCGCATCCCGAAAATAACTATTAAATAATGCCGCGCCTTTGGCCATATCCACAGTGCATGTCATCGACCCGGCAGCCGTCCGATCGGATCTTGAGCATCCAACGGCTCTTATCACATCGGAGCGGCTCCGACGTTCACCGTTTACCCGCCGTATCAACCCATCACATCACTTCCCCGACAGCCGTTGGATCGAGCCCTCCAGATCTGACGGTCATCGTTGATATCGGAGCGGGTCTCGCGCCCGACGGATATCGTCCGATTTCCGTAAAAAGGTTACGTCACTCGGCAGCCACGCGTCCTCGCCACAGCTCGTCGGAGGTACGTCTGACAGATTCCCCCCCGTACCATAAGTGGTGCGATATGAAACCGCTGGCTGTTTCCAGTTTCGGCTATTCCGCCTATACTACGTCACCTCCACATCATCCCACGTCACTGCCACCATGCCGGCACGTCAACCCTTGCGCCCGACCGTCTGCCGACCTGTCATGCCACTCCACCATCCCCGTGGACCAATCAGAGCCTGCCACCTCACCTATGACGTCAGCCGACCCTGACCCCACCTATGACGTCATGCTGACGTCAGTAGAAAAACACGCCAAAATTCCAAAAAACCAATATAATAGCCAAAATTCGCGTTTTTCTCACTTTTTTACAAAAACGCCCGTTGCTCCTGCATGCGATTTTTACGACCAAAAGTCTACCAACCTGCAGAACCTGACCAGGAGACCGGAGGCGCGCCATTTCCGCAGTCATCCGTGACCATTGCCTACTCCTCACCAGGTATTTTCCGCTATAAATCCTTCATGTACCTGCTTTATCTGTTATGTCCCTCGAAAGAGCTTAGAACAGAGAAAACTCTTGAAATCACCGGCAGAAATCCCTGCACCTGCCCCTTTGACAGTTGTGAACTCGAAGACTACTAGCCGAGCCTTGTTTACCTGCATTTTCATTGAAAAAACCAAGCTCTGTCTGCGCAATCATGGCAGACTCATTCAAACTGAATTTAACCACTGAGAGAGACAGAGTGAGGCCAAACATTTGTCCTAATTACACTACAAGTAGTATTTCAATTGCTATTTGCTAGAACCACTCTCTGTTCCTGATAAATTCACCTCCCTGGAAAAGAGACATTCTTCTGTGCTGACCTGCTCAATTAAAACCACTTTGCACTCAATTCAGAATCCTCTTTGGTAATGGAGACACCTGTAGTACTAAATGTTCAGCCTCTGAATGCCCCTCAAAAGAATTTGAAATGGCAATCCTTGGCAGATATGGATTACCAAATTACAGAAGAAATGCTTATGAGCAGCAAATTCCACATTCATCTGTTGAAAGAGTTGAAAGCCAAGCACGAAAATGGGACAGACATATTGGGCTTATGGGACTCTTTCCTCCCTATTTTCAAACTCCCTCAGGTCGACCAGTTCCCTGAACTAATCCACCTGTGTGCTGAACAATATGATGTTTCTCAGAGGGCTGTTGTTGACCCATCTGGTTCAGTACTTTTCTATGTTACCCCTCAAGCTATCAGAGACATGCTTTGCTTCAACCCTCAGAAGAAGTTGGTCCCTTTGTCACTAGTGAACCTGATAAAACAAGGGGAAAAACTGACAGATGCTCAAATTATCAAATTTAATCAATTATACATTAACTCTGACAGTGTGATGTACCCTCCAATTGTTTATATATATCTCAATGAGCTGGGCAGAGACCTTGCAGATATGATTTCTCCCATCTTGGGATATAGTTCAATTGAGCATATTGATGCAACTGTGTTGGTAATAATGCTTATGTTTGCTCCTGGCAAGTCACCAATCTGCTATGACTATGCTACCTACATATCAGACAAGATTCATGAGCAATTGATGAATTTGAGGAGAGATAGGATGTTCAGATACACCTCCTACATTTACCATTTGAACTTGTACCATCAACATGAGAAATTTCATTTTTCAATCAAAAGAATGGATGCCCAAGGCAATCCCAGATCAGTGGTCTATTGGTCTTCTATCTTCCACACTAGACCTCAGTCTCCATACACTTACTGTGAATTCATGGATCTGTTCATCCATCCAGCTATGGCAATGCTGATGAGCTCACCTCCTCCGAGACTCACTGATGATATGCAGAGAATTCTTCAGCTGTCCAAAGCTTACAGCATTGGGGATTGGTACTTCTACCAAAACCACACTGTCATCAGGATATATGGGTGTGATCTACCTCCATTCAAATTACCTAAGTATGTGCCTATGAGACTATTTGCCCTAGAGTACTTTAGGCAATTTGGCAGAGTTGATGTGCTTCACTTTTCAGGAAAAGGCAAAAAAGCACAGTTAAAGGTGAAAAGCCAACTTGGCCATTTTATCTATAACGAGAGGGAGCAAGGATGGAGGGAAGCAGAGAGAATGCTTGAGGCCCTTGGCCTGCAAACCAGTTTCCTATGGGCGCCCTATGACCCTAATCATTTTATAACTATGAGGAGGCTCAAATATAAGTTATCTGCCTATGATCACCATAGTATCCCTCACATTGAAAAATATGCAAACCAAGACAAATGGAGGAGAGGGACCTTAGAAGAGCCCATGTCACAAGAAGAGCTAAACCAGAGGGCACTAAGGAATCTAAGGAAGATGGCTGACCTTGAACTTTGTTCACAGGTATTCACACTTCCAAGCACACAAGCGGGAGCAACTGCATCCTCCTCAACTGCCAAACAACAAACTACCAAGGCCACTAAAAATATATCCAGCAGAGGCAAAGAAAAGGAAATGGAGACAGAGCAATCACATCAAGAGAAGGAGCAGTCACCTCCAGTGACTCAAGAGCAGGCAGATAAAGAAAAGCAGCAGCAGGCAGAGCAACAACAGCAACAAGGATTGCAGCAAAAAGAAGGGCAACATGACAGACAGCAGCCCTTACAGCAGGAAAGAGTAATTGATACTCCAACTTCCATTGAGCAACAGGCTCAGAACATAGTGCCTCCTAGGCCAGAAGTCACCACTAATGCCTCGGTCCTCCAAACTCCACAGAAGAAGGACTTAAGCAGAAAAAGGGATAGAGAAACTCCTCTGACTTCATCTATCAACCAGGGAGAGAAAAGACAAAGATTGAATGACTTTTCAGAGGAGGACATAGCAATAAGACAAGCATTAGGCATGGGCCCACCCAACAGAGAAGCTTCAGCAAGTTCCTTCCAGCAGGAACAGGATAGGACTATAGGAGGGGAGGTCAGCTCCTCCAACCAGCAAAAAGAAGGACATGTAAGCATCAAACAGCAATTTATAGACATCAAAAGGAGGAGTGATCCTATAAAAATACAGCTGTACAATCATCTGCTAAACATGGCTCCTACCAATCAGCAAAGACTTATGTCTGCCTTTGATGTAAGTGAAGGCAAAATGATCATGAGTCATTTTATGCCCACAGCACTGCATCCCCAATCTGCCTCAGATTACCTCAGGACCAACCTGGAGGTCCTGGCCAAAGACATACACCCAATGGACAAAATTGAACTGCACAAACAGACTGCTGAGATGGTGTATGCCTCCTTGGCAGACAAAACATTAGAAAATTACAAGCTAAAGAGCAGCCTTAATGCCACAGCCTCTCAACTGGAACTGGAGAGGGCATCATCCCAGGCAAAGGACAACAGAATAAGGTCCTTGGAGGACATAATCATTGAAATTGGGCATGATCCCAAAGATATTACAGGAATACAGGAAATCCTGAAGTTGAGGGATGCTGACATGGCTGCCTTGAGAAAGAAAATCAAACTCCCAGCTACCATTCACCCTCAGACAGATGAGGTAGCCCAACAAAGGCATGAGCAGGACACCACAGATTTGTTGATCTCCATTTATAAACAGCTTGTTCAGACACAATACAAATTGGGAGAATCAGAGGCTGAAAAAACAGCACTACAGGCAGCCTTAAAACAAAGAGAAGAAGGGCAAACTTCCCAGCCTCCTCCTCAGATCATAAATCTTGAGGAAACTGCCCCTATTACTGCTCCTCCTCCTCAACAAACTGAACAGACAGCAACATCTACTTCAGCAGTGCCAACAACTACAGAGCAGGCCCAAAGCCTGGATATGCAAAAGCTGAAGAATGAAATCCAAATCCTGGAAGCTCAAATGACAGAGTTAAATGAGACCAGGGAAAAGTTAGCCAAAGTCAATAACAGGCATGATAAATCAAAGAGAGAAGTGGCAGAAAAGGGCAGGGAAATAAAAGCCCTTAAAGACAAGATCAAAGAGCTAGAGAATGAGATCAAGTTGGATAAGGTGGTGGCTGAGCTTAAAATAGTGCTGTGGGCTAACATTGGTCGATCTATCAATGAGCAATGGCCATATATTGAGACAATCCATGAGCAATTAGAGCTCATTCCAAAGGCATAGAAGGAGGTTCACAGATCAAGAGCTTTATTGAGCAATATGCCTGAAGTGGCCACCAGAATGATCAATATACTTAACCATAAAACAAGTTCTCAGTTAGCTACCATGGGAATTACAAATAGAACTGAGACTATCCAAATGGTCAAAAGGGTTCTCACACTGAGAAACTTAGTTCAGACATTGGAAAGAAGAACCCAGGATATGCAGACTGAGGTGAACAGGTTTTTGGAAAAGTTTCAGGTGTTAAGAAACAGAGGGCTCCCTAGCTTACTGAACAGCGCAGGGAGATTGTTCACACATGACCAGTATGCAAAAAGGGTCAACACATTTGCCACTAGTCAGATCAATGAGAAGCCCAGCACCTCAGAGGAAACAGGGCCAGCCACAGGACAGACTCTCTATAACAGAGTAGAGAATCTATTTTTTATAATGAATGAGATCAATCACCTGTTTGGGGTGGCTCCCAATTTCTTCAAGTATACAGAGGCAGAGGAGACAATGGATGCCATTCTCAGGCATCAACTCCCTACGCAAGACTGGTGGATAAATGCAATACAGAAGATTTTGTAAACAGGGAGCCACTCACCAATTTTTGTTTCATAAAATATATCAGTTGTCATGCAGAGCACAGTTTAACAAAATCAGCATGCATTGTGGATTAAAGCTGAGCCAACTCAGCGGGTGTATCGGCCAACAAAGCAGAAATAGAAAACTACAGGTGGCAGGGCCGAGAAAATACAGCGCAACAAGAAATAAAGACACATTATTCAGCATTAAAGCAAAGCGGCTCAACCGACTCAATGACCTCCAAAGGTCAAATTATCCTCTGACAGACATAAAGAGCATTTATGCTGCATTCAAAGTTGCAATAACTTCTTTTCTACTTTCTGTACGAATCTATGAAGATATTTTCTCTCTCAGATGACTCAATGCCTGAGATATTTTGTATAGATATTCCTATAAAGTCCCCTTCGCATGAGCTTGCAAGGGTTGTTGTTGATTTCTCCTGAAGAAGTTCTTATGCTGTAATCCTTTCAGAAGTTAATAAAGAAAGTGATGGAATTTCTCGGATTTCTGAGGTGTTGAATGCGTCCTGGTGTTTGTTGGATACTGCTGGATTCCTATGTATTTCATCATACAATAAGTCTCTGTAACTCTCTCTGTTATGCATTTTGTTTATTAAGATCCATATGTTATCTAACTTTACGTATTTAGCAACAAGGAAAAAGAATAACTTTCAGGATTTATTCAATGAATACCCTGAGTTCAATCTGTGTTGTTAATCAATGTTTTCTTCAGATGCAATCTTGATAAGTGTAATTCTTAATTGCTGCACTTTCAGAATACATCTTTCACAGTAGCCTTTGTCACAGGAATTCAAGTTTGCTCCTGTGCAGCGTGTTACACTTTCACCTCACCAGCTTAATAGAAAATTCTTAATTGCTTTCTATTGGTTGACATACATCACTATTTAAACTAAATTTGTTTGTCTGAAATACAAAATTGGCCCTGCAGTTTGAGCACCAGCAATCTTTCGTTTCTAAGCACTTCATAACTCCAGACTCCATTGCCCAATGATATTTTACTCTCTAAACAATATATCATAAGACCTGAAAGAAATCCTTCAACCAAAACATAAACCAAAACCTGAGCATAATAGCTAGCCAAAACACCATCATAATAGAGACAAATCATAAAGAGAGAGCCCTCTCTGATTACAGTTTGGCTAGAAACTGTGATCCAAAGATTGGTTAGTGGTTACCCCGGCCGTATTCCCTTGGGAGTCATAGGGAACAACCTGGGTGTTAACATAATTGGCGACTCCACTGGGGACTTTTAGGATTTTTTAATTTCTATTTATCTTCCATAGCTACCATCAAGCCTGAAATCAGTCAAGAGGCCTTAAAACTATTTCTGCATCACAGTGACAGCTTTAGGGAATTTCTTATTTAGGGAATCTTCATCTTAGCTTTGAAATATATATAACCATTTCGAAATCTTTATCCAGTCCTTGCAGATATAAAAACTTCCTACAAAATCCCAAAAAGGTTGGAAGCTGGCTCCTAAGAAAAATCCACGGTATACTAGGGCAAATCCTGACCCCAAACCACCCATCATTGTTGATAATCCAAATACCATCCCAAGAAATATTAGGAGGCAGCAAAGGCAGGAGCAACCTGCTGATTTGACTTCAGAGTCAGATCATCCCAGCCTCATCCCTACTCCATGCAAGGTCCTTTTCCGGTCTACCCCTAGTTCCCCTAGCTCACCGTCCACATCTCAAACTCCTCCCCTCACATCCTCATCCAATGCTCATATCCTCTTGACCAACACTCTAGGTTCATCCTCATATATCACCCCTGTCGTACCCGCTGTTCCTATTATCCCAGCTGCCCCTGTTAATCCTCTAAATCCTGTAAATATGGCTAACAGATATGCACCCTTGCAGATACCAGCTAATGCTGCAGCTTTACCTCAAGATTACCAAAGCAAAATCTCATATTTTGACTCCAATGGCCCTCTGACAGCTGTCCAGCATGCGAAGAAGATGCAAGACCATTTTGAGACCTATGAAATAGATGATGACAGTGTCAGAATGAGGATGTTTGTTCAAAGCCTAACCGGGGATGTAAGAACTTGGTTTAGATCCCTGAATGCAAACTCCATTACAACTCCTGATGAACTGTATCAAGCCTTTACTACTAGATGGGAAAAGAAGAAAGATCCTCTGCACATACTTGGTGAATATGAAACAATCAAGAGAGGTCCTCAAGAGACCGTTATGGATTATTGTGCTAGATTCAACAATGTGTACAATGCAATACCGCAAAACCTAAGACCTCCTCCTGATTTGGCCTTGTACAAATTCCCTAATGGATTTGATCCTGACATGGCATATCAGTTGAAGGAAAGAGAACCTGAAACCCTTGAAGACGCTCAAAAGGCTGCTGTCACAGTGGAAGCAAACCTGATTGCCAAAAGAAACAGGGCAAGGTTGGAAAAGAGAAACATATACAAAGAAGAACCTACAACCTTTGACCAAAAACTTGATGCTATACTTAATGGTATGAAAAGGTTGGGTGATAGGGTAGAATCGGTTGAAAGAAAATCATCATGGGAAGCACCACAAAACAATCCTCCTAGGAATCCAAACTTTAGGAGAAATCCAAACCCAAACATTGGCAAGGCCAGTGCTGACCAAGACATAAGACCCCCTTTCCAAGAAAATTATGCAGAAACTTCCACATCAACTGAGCCGAATGAAGATCCTGAGATTAATTTAATGGGTCTAGATGGTGAAAGTCAAGTTTTCTTAACACAAGAGGATCATGAGGATGATGAAATCAAACTGTTCCAAACTAAATCAGGTGAATCCTTTGACTTTAAACAAGGCTATGACACTGCTGTTTATGAAGTCCATAAACAATACAAGCTGAGGAGCAGAACTGTGAATGTTAACCAGCCTGAAAAGAAAAAGGATAATCGGCAGCCTGAAAGAGTTACAGTCATAGAACCTAATGACAAAATGACTTCACATACAGAAGAAGTGATTGTTGAGGAGATCACTGAACCACTGTCCTTAAAACAGCACCCTATGGTCACTCCCCCTGCTCATCCTCATTCAACTCTTTCTCCTCAAGAGATGAGTAAAAAGGATAAGTCCCAAAGTCAAGACAAAAATCAAGAAGAAGATGTAATCAACAAGGAAAGAACTGTCACCTATAACCTCAAGACGCAATCTGAAAAATCCTTTGATCTAGAAACAAAAATTGGCAAATTAAAGATAGCAATTCCTCTCTTAGAACTTGCCAAGCATGACATCTATAAACTACAGATCAAAAGGTCCCTTCAACTCACTAGTAACAAAGATGATGTCAATGTGATGGATGACACCCCAGAACTCTTGTTTGGCCCGGAAGTGGATGGAAAAACAATAGTCACAGGGGTACTGCCTTTCTATGTCAGTTTACATATTCATGACAAAATACTACACAATGCAATGTTTGATTCAGGTGCTTCTCACAACCTCATGCCAAAAGCAGTCATGGAAAGACTGAATTTGGACATAACAAGACCATATAAGGATCTGTTTTCCTTTGACTCCAGCCAAGTCAAGTGTTTAGGTCTCATAAAAGACTTATGTGTGTCTCTGGTTCAATACCCAAACAAGACAATCCTAATGGATGTGGTGGTTGCTGATATCCCACCCAAGTATGGGATGCTGTTATCAAGATCATGGGGGGCCAAACTCCAAGGTTCTCTACAATTAGACATGTCATATGCCACCATCTCTGTTTTTGGGCAACCAAAAAGACTGTACAGAGAAACACTAATGAAATACATGGTCAGCAGTGAGGAAAAGCCTCAAAACTTTCCCATATATGCTATCCATTCAGACATAGACTCATACATTCTCTTCAATGACACCACAACTCCCTCAAAAGGTGAGGTTGAAACCAAGATATTCATACAAGAGGAAGATTCAAATGAAAGTATTATCACCCATGAAACAACAGTCAATCAAACACTAGATGCTGCTGCTGTTCTAAATCTCAAGCATACCCAATCAAATGATAAAACTCTCCTAGAAGACGAGCTAAAGGAAAAACCACAACTTCTACTCACATTGCCAGCCCATGAAAAGATCACTAAAACTCCTTCCCAACAGGACATTCTATGGTTCCTTGAATTTGATGGTTCAGTTAACAAATTAGGAGCAGGAGCTGGAGTTTGGGTACACAATAAAGAAAATAGCTATGCAGAAGGCAGAGCCTATAGACTGAATTTCAGATGTACTAATAACATGGCAGAATATGAAGCTCTTTTACTAGGCCTCAAGTTAGTAAAGTTCTTAAAAGCTGCCAGGGTTTCAATCATGGGTGATTCAGATTTAGTTATTCAACAAGTGAAAGGAAACTTTGTCACCAATGACAAAAGACTAAGGACTTATAGGTCTGTTGTTGCTGAAGTACTAAACTTTTTCTCTAAATTTCAAATAACCAAAGTTCTTAGAACCCACAATCTACATGCTCATAGTTTAGCCACCTTTGCAAGTACCTGCAAGTTGCCTTTTGATCCCCACCATTGTTTTACAGCTGAGGTAAAACACAAACCCTCCATTCCAAACAATATCAATGATTGGCAAGTATTTGAGGATGACAAGCAAATAAATCGTTTTTTAACTATGCAGCAAGAATTTGCAGGACTAAATATTGACTCTGAGACAGCAAGTCAATCACAAATACTTGAGACAGCAAGTCAATCACAAATATTTGATGGAGCAAGTCCATCACAAATACAGTTTCAACAGACTACTCAGCCAATATCACCCAGAACTGCAAAACTAATGCTGAGTCCAACCATTTTCAACAAGGAAAACATTCAGCAAATTCAACAAATCAACTATGAAGAGGTGGCCAATGCTGAAACTGAAATCATAGAGCTGAAAGACAATTTCCTACCAACAGGCCTAACTCCACTAGAGGACATCTTTGATTCAAATGATATTCCCAGAAAACCAAAAATGCAGCCCCTAAATGCAGCCATTGAAGAATGTAACATAGGTACAATTAACAAACCCAAGATAATTAAATTATCTGCTTCCTTACCTCCTAATCAAAAGCCCAAATACAATGACCTCTTTAAAGAGTTCCAGGATGTTTTTGCATGGAGCTATGAGGACCTAAAGTCCTATGATACCTCTGTAATCCAGCATACTATCCCTCTCAAGCCTGATCAAAAGCCCTTTAAACAAAAATTGAGGAGAATCAATCCTATGCTTCTCCCAGCGATGGAACAAGAAGTACATAAAATGTTTAAGGCAGGCATCATAGCACCAATCAGATTCTCTGAGTGGATCTCCAACTTAGTCCCTACAAGAAAAAAGACCGGTGAAATTAGGCTGTGTGTGGACTTAAGGAATCTGAACCAAGTATCCCTCAAAGACAACTATCCCTTACCTAAGATGGATCATATTCTCCAAAGAGTGGTAGGGGCCTCAAGGATCTCATTACTTGATGGATTCTCGGGTTTCAACCAAATCCTAGTACACCCTGATGATCAAGACAAAACTGCATTTACAACCCCATGGGGAACTTTCAAGTATGTTAAAATGCCTTTTGGATTGAAAAATGCAGGGGCAACATTTCAAAGAGCAATGGATATTGCTTTTGCAAAGGAGATTCATGACTTTTTAGTCATTTACCTAGATGACCTTACACCTTTCTCAAAGTCAGACCAAGAACATATAAGACATCTGAGACAGATCTTCCTAAAATGCAGAAAATATGGAATCTCCTTGAATCCTAAGAAATCCCTGTTTGGTTTAGAAGAAGGTAAGCTATTGGGCCATATCATTTCAAAAGATGGCATTAGAATTGACCCAGATAGGATACAAGCTATCCTACAAATGCCCCACCCAAGAAATGTCAAAGAGTTGCAAGGATTCTTGGGAAAAATCAATTTCTTAAGAAGGTTTATCCCAAACCTAGCAGAACTAATCAGATTATTGAATAACATGCTAAAAAAGGATTCAAAAGTCAAATGGACTGTTGAAGCTAATCAAGCCTTTGAAGGTATAAAATTGGCCCTTACCCAAACTCCAGTCTTGACCAATCCTCAGTTTGACACAGAATTTATCATTTTCTCTTTTGCCTCCCAACACACTATTGCTGTTGTTCTATTACAAAAAGATGACCAAGGAAATGAAAAGCCAATTGCTTTCTTTAGCAGAGCTCTTAGAGATGCACCGTTAAAGTATCAAATCATGGAGAAGCAAGCTTATGCTTTAGTCAAAGCAATTAAAGACTTTAGGATTTACATCCTTTATTCCCATGTTATAGCATATGTGCCAAGTCCAATTGTCAAAGACATTCTCACTCAAGAAAATTTAGAGGGCAGAAGAGGAAAATGGATTGCCAACATCTTGGAATTTGACATTGAGATAAAACCTACAAAACTAATAAAAGGGCAAGGCTTGGCCAAATTAATGACAGATACAAATTTTCAAGCCTTAGACATCAATCAGCTGGACAGTGAACCGGAGCTGGCAACTCCAAAGATCAATGTAGCCTTTGAACAATCTCCTTGGTACTCTGATATCTGTTATGTCTTGCAAAACCTGTGTGCTCCCCCAGGACTGTCCAAAACTAAGTGTAGGTTCTTGAAAATGAAAACATCAAGATTTTGTGTGATGGATGGCAATCTGCTTTGGAAAAACCATGAAGGTATATTGCTGCACTGTTTAATTGAAAATGAAGCTGACAATATCATAAAAGAATTTCATGCAGGTGACTGTGGTGGACACTTGTACTGGAATTCCACTGTGGACAAGATACTAAGGGCTGGATACTACTGGCCCACCATGTTCTCTGATGTCAAGAAATTCATCACCTCATGTCATAAATGTCAAGTGTTTGAAGGAAAGAGACAGTTGCTGCCACTTCCTTTAAGGCCTATTGCAACAGAGAGACCGTTTCAACAATGGGGCTTGGACTTAATTGGGGAAATTCATCCCTCATCTTCAGGCCAACACAGATGGATCTTAACAGCCACAGACTACTTCACTAAGTGGATTGAAGCTGCCCCATGCAGACAAGCCAATGATTCAATAATTATTCAGTTCTTGGAGAACAACATATTGGCTAGATTTGGCTGCCCTGACAAAATAATTACAGACAATGCTGCTGCTTTCAGATCTAAAAAGATGGTGAATTTCTGCCATAAATTTCACATTACCTTGGGTCATTCTACTGCCTACTATCCCCAAGGTAATGGTCTTGCTGAATCATCAAACAAAAGCCTTGTAAACATTATAAAGAAAGTACTTGAAGAGAACAAAAAGAATTGGCACAAGAAGCTTGTGAATGCCCTATGGGCAGATAGACTAACAACCAAAAGATCAATTGGGACCAGCCCATATGAGTTGGTTTATGGATTAGAGGCCAAGTTCCCCTCATCACTAGGAGTGCCTATTATGAAACTTCTTCAAGAAAGCCAAGCTGAACCAAATGATATGCAAAGAAGGATAAATCAAATCATATGTTTGCAGCAAACCAGAGACCAAGTTTTCAGCAGAGTTCAAGTTTTACAAGAGAAATTAAAGAAGGCCTTTGATAGAAGAACTAAGGCAGAAGATTTCAGTGTGGGAGACAAAGTCCTCAAGTGGGATGCAAGAAGAGAAGACAAAGGAAAACATGGAAAATTTGATTCCTTATGGAGAGGACCATTTGCTGTCCAAGCAGTGCAAGGTAATAATACCTATTTCCTTAAAAGTCTAACTGAAACTGACTTGGATGAAGGTCCTGTGAATGGCAGGATGCTGAAGCACTATTTTGACTATTTCCCATAAGTGCGGCCTGAGGTTCCCTTGTATATATGCAGATGTATATATTATTTTCTGTTTTAGATTGTAAAAATGCAGTTTTACAAGTTTATTGACTGCCAGCAAAAGGCAAATAGAATCAGAAGTCTACCAAGAAGATAAGCACACAATTTTGGCACTTCAAAGCAGCAAACCACAAAATGGGCAAGAGCAACCAAGGAGCAAGGCAATCTGACCTGCTGTTCTTGGTCTTTCAAATGAAAAACCATCCCCATGTGGAGCCACTGTTAGCTACCTATACCAATAGGTTTCATATTTCATGATGGCTATAGAAGTTCCAAATATGCTCTGCTTTGATTATGCAAAGATCCCATATTTCCAAAGGAGTACAAGGTGTGTAAATAGCTTAATGTGTCCCAATTTTGATGGATGGTCCAACAGTCTAATCTGGATCATTCAATGGTTTAAATTTCCAGTTGTAGAATAGAGAAAGAAGTCTGTCCAAACTGTTTAATCTTGGCAGACAAGTAGCTTAGGTAGAGAAGAAAAGGCTCCCAACAGCTTAATCTGGGACCTTGGAAGAAATAAGGGTAGAAGTAGATAGAAAAACAAAAAAAAAGAGCCAAAGAAAAGTAAAGGCAAGTAAGGGTCTGCAAGTCCAAGTGCACCCTCCAAGAAGAAACAAAAAATGCTAGGCAAAGTAGCTGGGTAAGTAGTTGGGGTTGCAGAAAGGTTATCCTTACTATTGCAGGTATGTTAACTTTGTTTACTAAAGCAAAGTCAAAACAATTGAGAAGGTGTTCTTCTTCATCAAGTTGCAGCAAGCAGGAAGCATGTCTAACCTCCCTTCTTCCCCTTTCCACTTCATTGCTAACACTCCCCCATCAGCTGAGATTCATGGAGATTGATGAGAAATTTCCAAAGTTTTATGATGGCTCTTGTTCATTTAGAAGCCACATTTCTTGTCTAAAAATTCTTTTCATTTCGATCTACTCCATAAACTAAGTTAGTCTCAAACAAACTTAGTGTTTTCCCCCTTCATCCACCCCCCATCCATATTAACTCTAACTTTACTATATAAATCCCCTATATCACCTTTCCCCTACTAATATTAAACACCATGGTGTATAAACCCCAAATTTTGTATAAATACCCCTCCCCTTGGCATTATAGCCAATAAGTCCTATGTCAGGGATCAAAGTGGCATCTGGCCACTTGGATGAACCTATACCTCATCTTCCCCCCCCTTGCTGCAAATCATTCCACTCATTAAACCATTATTTGCAAAGAAAAACCCTATACAAGCCCCTTTTTACCCATAACCCCTTTTGAAATCATAAAAAATCCAAAAAACCCACTTCTGCCACTTAAACCAAAGTCTCGGTGCATATATTTGTTTTTCCAAAATACATTGGAAACCTTACTAAAGCACTATACCCCGATGACCCTCCGCCTAAGCGCGCATCCCGAAAATAACTATTAAATAATGCCGCGCCTTTGGCCATATCCACAGTGCATGTCATCGACCCGGCAGCCGTCCGATCGGATCTTGAGCATCCAACGGCTCTTATCACATCGGAGCGGCTCTGACGTTCGCCGTTTACCCGCCGTATCAACCCATCACATCACTTCCCCGACAGCCATTGGATCGAGCCCTCCAGATCTGACGGTCATCGTTGATATCGGAGCGGGTCTCGCGCCCGACGGATATCGTCCGATGTCCGTAAAAAGGTTACGTCACTCGGCAGCCACGCGTCCTCGCCACAGCTCGTCGGAGGTACGTCTGACAGATTCCCCCCCGTACCATAAGTGGTGCGATATGAAACCGCTGGCTGTTTCCGGTTTCGGCTATTCCGCCTATACTACGTCACCTCCACATCATCCCACGTCACTGCCACCATGCCGGCACGTCAACCCTTGCGCCTAACCGTCTGCCGACCTGTCATGCCACTCCACCATCCCCGTGGACCAATAAGAGCCCGTCACCTCACCTATGACGTCAGCCGGCCCTGACCCCACCTATGACGTCATCCTGACGTCAGCAGAAAAACGCGCCAAAAGTCCAAAAAACCAATATAATAGCCAAAATTCGCGTTTTTCTCACTTTTTTACAAAAACGCCCGTTGCTCCTGCATGCGATTTTTATGACCAAAAGTCTACCAACCTGCAGAACCTGACCAGGAGACCGGAGGCACGCCATTTCCGCAGTCATCCGTGACCATTGCCTACTCCTCACCAGGTATTTTCCGCTATAAATCCTTCACGTACCTGCTTTATCTGTTATGTCCCTCGAAAGAGATTAGAATAGAGAAAACTCTTGAAATCACCGGTAGAAATCCCTGCACCTGCCCCTTTGACAGTTGTGAACTCGAAGACTACTAGCCGAGCCTTATTTACCTACATTTTCATTGAAAAAACCAAGCTCTGTCTGCGCAATCGCGGCAGACTCATTCAAACTGAATTTAACCACTGAGAGAGACAAAGTGAGGCCAAACATTTGTCCTAATTACACTACAAGTAGTATTTCAATTGCTATTTGCTAGAACCACTCTCTGTTCCTGATAAATTCACCTCCCTGGAAAAGAGACATTCTTCTGTGCTGACCTGCTCAATTAAAACCACTTTGCACTCAATTCAGAATCCTCTTTGGTAATGGAGACACCTGTAGTACTAAATGTTCAGCCTCTGAATGCCCCTCAAAAGAATTTGAAATGGCAATCCTTGGCAGATATGGATTACCAAATTACAGAAGAAATGCTTATGAGCAGCAAATTCCACATTCATCTGTTGAAAGATTTGAAAGCCAAGCACGAAAATGGGACAGACATATTGGGCTTATGGGACTCTTTCCTCCCTATTTTCAAACTCCCTCAGGTCGACCAATTCCCTGAACTAATCCACCTGTGTGCTGAACAATATGATGTTTCTCAGAGGGCTGTTGTTGACCCATCTGGTTCAGTACTTTTCTATGTTACCCCTCAAGCTATCAGAGACATGCTTTGCTTCAACCCTCAGAAGAAATTGGTCCCTTTGTCACTAGTGAACCTGATAAAACAAGGGGAAAAACTGATAGATGCTCAAATTATCAAATTAAATCAATTATACATTAACTCTGACAGTGTGATGTACCCTCCAATTGTTTATATATATCTCAATGAGCTGGGCAGAGACCTTGCAGATATGATTTCTCCCATCTTGGGATACAGTTCAATTGAGCATATTGATGCAACTGTGCTGGTAATAATGCTTATGTTTGCTCCTGGCAAGTCACCAATCTGCTATGACTATGCTACCTACATATCAGACAAGATTCATGAGCAATTGATGAATTTGAGGAGAGATAGGATGTTCAGATACACCTCCTACATTTACCATTTGATCTTGTACCATCAACATGAGAAATTTCATTTTTCAATCAAAAGAATGGATGCCCAAGGCAATCCCAGATCAGTGGTCTATTGGTCTTCTATCTTCCACACTAGACCTCAGTCTCCATACACTTATTGTGAATTCATGGATCCGTTCATCCATCCAGCTATGGCAATGCTGATGAGCTCACCTCCTCCGAGACTCACTGATGATATGCAGAGAATTCTTCAGCTGTCCAAAGCTTACAGCATTGGGGATTGGTACTTCTACCAAAACCACACTGTCATCAGGATATATGGGTGTGATCTACCTCCATTCAAATTACCTAAGTATGTGCCTATGAGACTATTTGCCCTAGAGTACTTTAGGCAATTTGGCAGAGTTGATGTGCTTCAGTTTTCAGGAAAAGGCAAAAAAGCACAGTTATAGGTGAAAAGCCAACTTTGCCATTTTATCTATAACGAGAGGGAGCAAGGATGGAGGGAAGCAGAGAGAATGCTTGAGGCCCTTGGCCTGCAAACCAGTTTCCTATGGGCGCCCTATGACCCTAATCATTTTATAACTATTAGGAGGCTCAAATATAAGTTATCTGCCTATGATCACCATAGTATCCCTCACATTGAAAAATATGCAAACCAAGAAAAATGGAGGAGAGGGACCTTAGAAGAGCCCATGTCACAAGAAGAGCTAAACCAGAGGGCACTAAGGAATCTAAGGAAGATGGCTGACCTTGAACTTTGTTCACAGGTATTCACACTTCCAAGCACACAAGCGGGAGCAACTGCATCCTCCTCAACTGCCAAACAACAAACTACCAAGGCCACTGAAAATATATCCAGCAGAGGCAAAGAAAAGGAAATGGAGACAGAGCAATCACATCAAGAGAAGGAGCAGTCACCTCCAGTGACTTAAGAGCAGGCAGATAAAGAAAAGCAGCAGCAGGCAGAGCAACAACAACAACAAGGATTGCAGCAAAAAGAAGGGCAACATGACAGACAACAGCCCTTACAACAGGAAAGAGTAATTGATACTCCAACTTCCACTGAGCAACAGGCTCAGAACATAGTGCCTCCTAGGCCAGAAGTCACCACTGATGCCTCGGTCCTCCAAACTCCACAGAAGGAGGACTTAAGCAGAAAAAGGGATAGAGAAACTCCTCTGACTTCATCTATCAACCAGGGAGAGAAAAGACAAAGATTGAATGACTTTTCAGAGGAGGACATAGCAATAAGACAAGCATTAGGCATGGGCCCACCCAGCAGAGAAGCTTCAGCAAGTTCCTTCCAGCAGGAACAGGACAGGACTATAGGAGGGGAGGTCAGCTCCTCCAGCCAGCAAAAAGAAGGACAGGTAAGCATCAAACAACAATTTATAGACATCAAAAGGAGGAGTGATCCTATCAAAATACAGCTGTACAATCATCTGCTAAACATGGCTCCTACCAATCAGCAAAGACTTATGTCTGCCTTTGATGTAAGTGAAGGCAAAATGATCATGAGTCATTTTATGCCCACAGCACTGCATCCCCAATCTGCCTCAGATTACCTCAGGACCAACCTGGAGGTCCTGGCCAAAGACATACACCCAATGGACAAAATTGAACTGCACAAACAGACTACTGAGATGGTGTATGCCTCCTTGGCAGACGAAACATTAGAAAATTACAAGCTAAAGAGCAGCCTTAATGCCACAGCCTCTCAACTGGAACTGGAGAGGGCATCATCCCAGGCAAAGGACAACAGAATAAGGTCCTTGGAGGACATAATCATTGCAATTGGGCATGATCCCAAAGATATTACAGGAATACAGGAAATCCTGAAGTTGAGGGATGCTGACATGGCTGCCTTGAGAAAGAAAATCAAACTCCCAGCTACCATTCACCCTCAGACAGATGAGGTAGCCCAAAAAAGGCATGAGCAGGACACCACAGATTTGTTGATCTCCATTTATAAACAGCTTGTTCAGACACAAGACAAATTGGGAGAATCGGAGGCTGAAAAAACAGCACTACAGGCAGCCTTAAAACAAAGAGAAGAAGGGCAAACTTCCCAGCCTCCTCCTCAGATCATAAATCTTGAGGAAACTGCCCCTATTACTGCTCCTCCTCCTCAACAGACTGAACAGACAGCAACATCTACTTCAGCAGCGCCAACAACTACAGAGCAGGCCCAAAGCCTGGATATGCAAAAGCTGAAGAATGAAATCCAAATCCTGGAAGCTCAAATGACAGAGTTAAATGAGACCAGGGAAAAGTTAGCCAAAGTCAATAACAGGCATGATAAATCAAAGAGAGAAGTGGCAGAAAAGGGCAGGGAAATCAAAGCCCTTAAAGACAAGATCAAAGAGCTAGAGAATGAGCTCAAGTTGGATAAGGTGGTGGCTGAGCTTAAAATAGTGCTGTGGGCTAACATTGGTCGATCTATTAATGAGCAATGGAAATATATTGAGACAATCCATGAGCAATTAGAGCTCATTCCAAAGGCACAGAAGGAGGTTCACAGATCAAGAGCTTTATTGAGCAATATGCCTGAAGTGGCCACCAGAATGATCAATATACTTAACCATAAAACAAGTTCTCAGTTAGCTACCATGGGAATTACAAATAGAACTGAGACTATCCAAATGGTCAAAAGGGTTCTCACACTGAGAAACTTAGTGCATACATTGGAAAAAAGAACCCAGGATATGCAGACTGAGGTGAACAGGTTTTTGGAAAAGTTTCAGGTGTTAAGAAACAGAGGGCTCCCTAGCTTACTGAACATCGCAGGGAGATTGTTCACACATGACCAGTATGCCAAAAGGGTCAACACATTTGCCACTAGTCATATCAATGAGAAGCCCAGCACCTCAGAGGAAACAGGGCTAGCCACAGGACAGACTCTCTATAACAGAGTAGAGAATCTATTTTTTATAATGAATGAGATCAATCACCTGTTTGGGGTGGCTCCCAATTTCTTCAAGTATACAGAGGCAGAGGAGACAATGGATGCCATTCTCAGGCATCAACTCCCTACGCAAGACTGGTGGATAAATGCAATACAGAAGATTTTGTAAACAAGGAGCTACTCACCAATTTTTGTTTCATAAAATATATCAGTTGTTATGCAGAGCACAGTTTAACAAAATCAGCATGCATTGTGGATTAAAGCTGAGCCAACTCAGCGGGTGTATCGGCCAACAAAGCAGAAATAGAAAACTACAGGTGGCAGGGCCGAGAAAATACAGCGCAGCAAGAAATAAAGACACATTATTCAGCATTAAAGCAAAGCGGCTCAATCGACTCAATGACCTCCAAAGGTCAAATTATCCTCTGACAGACATAAAGAGCATTTATGCTGCATTCAAAGTTGCAATAACTTCTTTTCTACTTTTTGTACGAATCTATGAAGATATTTTCTCTCTCAGATGACTCAATGCCTGAGATATTTTGTATAGATATTCCTATAAAGTCCCCTTCGCATGAGCTTGCAAGGGTTGTTGTTGATTTCTCCTGAAGAAGTTCTTATGCTGTAATCCTTTCAGAAGTTAATAAAGAAAGTGATGGAATTTCTCGGATTTCTGAGGTGTTGAATGCGTCCTGGTGTCTGTTGGATACTGCTGGATTCCTGTGTATTTCATCATACAATAAGTCTCTGTAACTCTCTCTGTTATGTATTTTGTTTGTTAAGATCCATATGTTATCTAACTTTACGTATTTAGCAACAAGGAAAAAGAATAACTTTCAAGATTTATTCAATGAATACCCTGAGTTCAATCCGTGTTGTTAATCAATGTTTTCTTCAGATGCAATCTTGATAAGTGTAATTCTTAATTGCTGCACTTTCAGAATACATCTTTCACAGTAGCCTTTGTCACAGGAATTCGAGTTTGCTCCTGTGCAGCGTGTTACACTTTCACCTCACCAGCTTAATAGAAAATTCTTAATTGCTTTCTATTGGTTGACATACGTCACTATTTAAACTAAATTTGTTTGTCTGAAATACAAAATTGGCCTTGCAGTTTGAGCACCAGCAATCTTTCGTTTCTAAGCACTTCATAACTCCAGACTCCATTGCCCAATGATATTTACTCTCTAAACAGTATATCATAAGACCTGAAAGAAATCATTCAACCAAAACATAAACCAAAACCTGAGCATAATAGCTAGCCAAAACACCATCATAACAGAGACAAATCATAAAGAGAGAGCCCTCTCTGATTATAGTTTGGCTAGAAACTGTGATCCAAAGATTGGTTAGTGGTTACCCCGGCCGTATTCCCTTGGGAGTCATAGGGAACAACCTGGGTGTTAACACCAGTTATTAGTAATGATAATGCATCTTTCTTATGGAAAAACAAAGAAAAGGAATGAGAAGAGTTGCTAGGGAAAGAGTAATTTTGAGGCTCAACATACCCCCACCGCAAAATCATTGCATGTCCCCATGTAATTTTCAAAACTGTGAACTTATTTCTCCTATTGCATTTGTTCTGACACTTGTGCCAACACATCCAACTTCCTTTTCTTACTTCTCCTTGGACTCACTGCCATCTTGGGCTTCTTCATAAGAAGTTTGTATTTGAGGTTGATAAGTGTTTTGCTCAATTTCCTATTTTTCCTCTTCAACTTCTTATTCTTCTTGTACCATAGCCCTAGGTGAAGTATTGTATTATCATGGATGGCTTTATCCAATTTTCTTTGTTCCTCAGGGTTTCATTTTCTTTCTTAATATGCCTGTTCGATATCTCCAATTCATAGATTTCCTGTTTAAGGGAATCAATCAGAGGTTCTTATGAATTGATAGGTTGTTCTAGATTGGCTGAGGATCCTAGATCCATTGAGGCACTTTTCTTTTACAAAGACTCTATGTAATCATAAATTTGTTGATGTATTGGATCTATGCCAGGAGAAGCTCTACTTGGGTTGCCTTCAAAATTATATGGAGGAGAGTTTTGTGGATTGTGTTCAAGTGGAATACTACCAGGAGATTGAACTAAGGTTTCTTATTCTAAGTTTATGAACTGGGCTCCTTTTGATGTTACCTTCCTCACCTTACCCCGGAGTCTAGAGCTCTTTCTCAGCTTTTGGAAGCTTATGATTTCTTCTCTTGTGTCCTTCTTCCTCTTCCCTATCTCCTTCTTTTTCTTGATTTGCTCCCTAATCTTGGTCAGTCTTTCGGGGAGTAATTGTTCATCTTCTTATGGCGATGAAGCTTCAGGAATGTCTTCATTGATTTCTTCAACTCTCTCTTTCATTTTTATTTCTTGTTTAGTATGCTTTCTAAGCTCTATTTTAGAAGCTATCTCTACATCATTATTTTGTGAGGAGGTTCCAGATTTGTTTTGAATGTTAATGCTAATATTTCTCCTCCTACTTTTCTTAACATGACTCTCTTCAGGTGACTCTGGAGCATCCTAGAAAAAATTTCTTACCAAGAAATCTTCCCAGGTAACCCCTATACTTTTCAAATAGAATTCAAATAGTATTTTCACTAATCCATGATGATACATAGTTATTTATATGGATTTAATTTTCTTTTGGACATTTGTAGCCATCCTTCTTAGACTGTTTAGAAGGAAGAAGGGAAGGTTGATGGTTCCATTTTCTAAGAAATTCATTAATAAGCATATATGGTAAACATACATAAACCCAAATGTTCCTTCGCATGTAATGAATTTTTGCAATATCAACAGCATTTTACCCCATTTGTTCTTGTCAGAGTGCTAAAATAGGAATTCCCTTCCTAAATACTGTAACATCCATACCTGGGTTTCTAAGGATCACTTTCCAAGATTCACCATGAAATTCCTTGTTTTTAAACCATCTTTATCCTTGGCTCAGCAGCTCTATTGCTTCTGCTATGAAGGATTTTGTGACTGCAAATTTAATATCTCCTATCTCCACTTCTGTGGCATCAAATGATCTTGAAAAAGACTTGGTAATTTCCTTGTCGTAGCTGTCAAATTTCTCAATAAAATTTAACCATCCATCCTTCTGTAGCATCCTTTTAAGCTGTGGATACCCCTCCATATACTTTACCCCTCTGGGCTTTGTCCTGACAATAAGCCCCATATCCCCTGTTTTCGGTTAACCTTCAAAATTACTCTCACTATCTATAAAACAAGTGCTATTTAAGAAATGGAATGGTTGTGTGTATGGAAATGGAATGACTGTGTATATATGAAAATGGAAAGGCTGTGTTTATATGAAAAATGGAATTACTGTGTATATGAAATGACTACGTGTTATAGGAGAGATAAACTTAAGGGATTGCATGTAATAAATAGACAGTAAGTGTTTAGAGAGTCGTAGATAGGTAGGTCACATCGTCATCTTGACCGTTAATAGGTGGAGTTGTGGAGGACCGTTTGAGTACAGGTTATGGAGTTTGAAGCGGAGATTTGTTATGAAAGAATCATTGAGATTGTTTGTCATTAAAGATGGAAGATATGGCGGAGATATAGTGGCGATCAAATCAAATGATGGTCGATTAAGGAGACATGTGATTATAGATATTATACAAACTTATGTTTTCAAATTACTTTTTGAAATAAATATTTGCATTTACCTTTGGAGCCTTTACCTTTCGCTTGCTAATTTTTTTGATGTTGGTCCACAGGTACCTTGAGTATGGTTTGTCTTCAAAAATTGATTTTTCTTTCAATTCCCTGCATACATTATTTTATTATGAGTTGTACACTTGTGCCGGAACTGTTAAACAAATTGTAACTGCAGAACATGAAAAAGAAAGTGAAATATGGCTTATGGATCATGAATGAAATGGGAGTGGTGTTATAAACATTTTTGTGCCTTACAGCATGGAGCATGAAATGTCCATAATCTAAGGGATCCAAAGTCCCTAAACATGTTGTTCCTACCCCTAGAGGAACAAGGCAAACCAACCACAACAATTCACAGAAGTTCTCCACCTGAAAACACTCAAAAACAAGCCAATTCTGGATCATGTCAACTGCTCCACTGAGCATCTGCGCTGAATGTCAACTGCTCCACTGTCTACCTGCGTTGAATGTCAACTCCAACAAAGGCTACCTGCACTGACCGTAATTGGACAAGTGGCAGGCTCATTCCTCAATGTGTCAATGCCCAGGAAGCTTCCAAAATGACACTTGCATCAAGGAATTCGACTGGTGATGAGTAAGAGGTTCCAAATCTCCAAGTGGAAGCAAGAACCTCCAAGTGGACTCAAGAACTGAGAGAGAAAGAGGACACTAGTTAGATCTCAAGCTGACTCATCCTCTCTCCAAAATAACTATATATAGATCTCTCCTCCATGGGATCTAGAGGCTGGAATTTTGTTATTGCAAAGAATTGCTGTTGGTTTGTGACTGGAAACATTGGGTGCTTAATTCTTTGAAGGGAGCTGAAGAAGGAATTCCATTCTGCTGGGAAGGAGATGCTGGATTGGAGCCCTATGGGTTGTATCTCTTCCTGAACCTTGTTATCAATCAATAAAGCTATCTTGATTCTTTCCTACATGCTGGTGTATTTTGTATGATTGCATTAGTGTATTTGATTTACTTCTAATCCTGAATCATTTATGCATATGTATATTTGCCTTTGTGTTGTGTCCTTCTCTTGTCGCAAGTAGCTGTTCTCTTGTCACAGGTAGCTATTCTCTTGTGATCTTGTGGGAATCAAGTAGCTGTTCTCTTGAGCAAGCGAGGAGGCAAGTAGCTGTGGACACCCAAAGAGAAGAGGATCTAGATCGAGGGACAACCGGAAAACAACGGTAAGTCTACCAATCTCCCCTCTTTCACATTTCATAAAGGAAGAAATCATGATAGTTGTATTCGTTTGTTGCTAAGGCACTGTCACACCTTAGGTGGATAGGATCGTCCTGCATAGGCATTTTTCCCCACAACAAATTGGCGACTCCACTGGGGATAATTTGTTTATTCATTTCATTTGTGTTTCAGTCATTTGTTTACTTCATAGACTTGACAGCAACAATCGAACTGCATCTTTCCCGGATGCAAAGTAGAAAGTTGCTGCTTTGATCCAGTTGCTGGACTTGTCTATGATCTAAACTAGATCCACAATTGATTTGATGATCCTTGTGATAGTCTTTAGTACCCTCTCAAAGCATCCCTCTGTTTATACCTTGCTTGTGTTTCTGATTTGGCCTGAAACAGTTGATTTTTGAGCATTTTGTGACCCAGAACCCAGGGGAAACGAGAGTTTCTCCTTCAGCGCAGGCACTGTGAAGGCAGTCTGCATTTCAACGCAGGTCCCGTGAAGGCTACCTGCGCTGAATGTCAACTCATCAGTGTTAGACTTGCGCTGAACCAGTTTGGCTTTGTGCAGCTGGGGTTCTTTGCTGTCTATTGCCCTGTTTTGATCTCTGTTTTTTGTAGCCTTTAACCAGCATAGGTACCAGTCTGATAACTCCTTTTCTTTGCTTAGATTCCGCCTCTTTTTGTACAAAAAGACTGTGAATGTTTTTATGTGTTTGTGGCGTCATTTACAGTTTTCCTTTGCATGAGTAAAGTAGTCATCCTATAGCCTTTGATTCAGATCTAATTGATAGTGATCTTAGAAGAGAGTTCATTGGCTGTTTTCAGATTGATTATAGGTTTACTTTTGCTTATTGGTTTGAATTTGTCTCTTTCAAAGTGTCAAAACAAGTCTTTATTTCGAAAATCGCAAAGTGATTGTAATCTCTTCTACCCTTGTTGATTTCGAAGAAAGTGAACTTGTTTGTATTGATCATTTTAAAAGCAAATTCAAAGTTGTGCAAAAAGCTTTCTTTGTAGGCATTTATACTAAGAAAGTGGAAAACAAACACCTGCATTGTGCATTGTGCATTTTGCATTTGATAGTTTGCATGTTGGATTTAGGGAAAGTGCATTAGAGTGTGCTGATTGCTCTTTGAGAAAATATAGTTTTATTCTTTTCCCTTAGTAGCTAGGATTTTCAAAGTTGAAAATATAATAAAGCTTGCTTATCATCTTAGACTGCATTTAGGAAGTTGTATCATACATCTCGTGGTGAACCTTGAAAGGCAAACTTTAAAAAGATCAACCTAAAATAAACTGAATGAACTTAACAACGCTTTGTAACATAACGCACAACATAGAGGTCTAGGCTAGAGACATGTTCCGGCGTCGTTAAGCCTAGTGACTGTCGATCTCGTGGAAGGTGGGTGATTCCTCCTGAAGGACGATAGCGCTAGTACGGATTGTGCTCCCACGTACCGTCGCGTATATATTGGGAGACCCCTATAGGCATATATCTTTTATCCTTAGGAAGCCGTGTCGACCACCCTACTGATCGCAATGCAGTGAACACAGCATTCACGAAGATTGACCGCCCGTACCTTAAAAAGTATTCTGCAGTTTTGTGAAAAGTTTGGCACACCCTCTGCCTAGAACTCTAGAGCAGTTTCTTTTGGCCTTTTTCAGACTCTATAACAAAAAAAGTCCATCCGAGCATTTGTCACTTCGGGCTCGTTAAAACATCGAAGGAGACTAGAGTCATCTTTAGCTTTTTCTCGACTCTTTAAAACTGAAAAAGCAAGTTGTGTCTAAAGCGTCGTTAACAATTTATTTTAAACGGAACAATCACCCTTTAACTCCTGCGTTGATCTTTAGGTTGAAAATATGGAGCACACCAACCAATGAATTCCTCTTGATGGAAATCCTAGTCCCTTCTCCTCTTGGGGAGATGTTGGTGCACCCCACATGGCCACATTGTCGCTTCCAGGACTGACAATTGGCCTACCAGTTTGGCTCTTTTCAACCAGTGTCATTCAGAACACTATTCCTGAACAATCGAGTCAACAGTTAGATCAGACAAGAGTTTCCTCCCAGCCTTCAACTTCATCTTCCTCCCCTCCTTCCTCTTCGCTTGACGGAACCGGTCGAATTAAAAACTAGGTTCCTAAGGAGAAGAAGGAGAAGAAGAAGAAAGAGAAGAAGAAGAAGGAGCCTAAGGCGACTGGGGGCAAGCAAATGTCATCTAACAAAAATCCACACACCGCACTCGTAAGGCCTAAATCTCCATGTGTCATATGCAAGGGAGACCACTTCCATAGAGATTGTCCCTGTATCCCCCGGATACTAAGAGACTGGTCCCCCCATTTGCACAATTCGGTAGCATCGACCTCTGATAGCCATGCCGATTGCTCACCGTCAACTAGTGGGAGTGAAGCCCCAGGACAGAGTGGGAAAGCTAAATTTCCCTGCAGACTGTGTGAAGGCGATCACGCCATCCACCTTTGTCCCTTCTTAGACGAGGCAAAAAGAGTTCTGGAAGATCGCCCGATTTTACGAGCGCATCTCCCTCCTGGATATCAAAGACTCCTGCCAAGTCCCTCACTAGTTGAAAACCCGGCTAACCCACCCAGGTGGTCAGCCGAAGCACCTGTCATTGAAGATGAACCATCTAGATCCATGCCTGACGAAAGTCAAAAGGTTGATACGGCAGTTGACCCGGTTTTGCCTTCAGAGGCTCCATCTTCGAATGACACCATCACAGAGGAGAATAAAGACGACACCGTCCAGATTCTCTTCATCAGCACTGACTCTGATGATCAAGGGGGCAATGCCACCATTCCTTTATCGCAGGAAGGAAGTTCATCGGAGCGATATCCGGCCATCTATTCGGTCCCACCACCAAGCAACCTGGTTGTGTCCTTTGATTGGAACCAACTAGGCAGACCCCGGTTGCCAGCCAGTATACCATTCAGAATTATTTGTCAAATATACAGAATGGTAATGGCTGGCGCTATCATTGATGAGGGGGCATCTATGAGTATCCTTTCCTCTATTTCTTGGAAAGCGCTTGGTTCGCCAACGCTTTTACCTGAGATGAGAAGTCTATCAGGTTTTGATAAAGGAACCAGTCGACCTTTAGGGATCCTCCCCAATGTGCCTATAACATTGAAAGGGAAGACCATTCAAATGAACGTGATGGTCGTTCAAGGACCCTTGGATTATAACCTACTCCTTGGACGAGACTATATATATTGAATGGGAGCTGTAGTCTCCTCACTCTTTAGAGTAATGTGTTTTCCGCATGAAGGAAGAATGGTCAAGCTCGTAGACCAACTTTCGTTTCCCGGATCACACATCGCAAATAGTCATGTACCATCCCTAAATGGTCTATTCATGCAAGAAGTGTCTCAACCCACGGTCCGTCCTCCTGATGAGCGTGAGTAATCCGGGAGGATATGACTGGAACCCAGGGGGCATGCGTCCTGGTCTGCTTCGGCAGGAAAACTTTGGGTATAGGATAGGTTTCCGCGGGAGAATATGACTAGTCCGTACCCCGTCCGTGGTTGGAAGAGGGGTTGTTCTAGAATAGGATTCTTTTGTCAAAGTTATGTGAGAGGGCGGGGGTCGTCACTCACCTCTGTCTATTTTGGTAGACATTGCCAAGGAAGTGTTTTGTTTGAAAGATTAACGAGACAATCCTTGGGTAACCTGAAAGAGGTAAGCCTCTCCCGGTGAAACGAAAGTTTCGATGGCAGAAAAGTAGAGGTAACCTTGAAACTCTGTTTTATACCTGGGGGCATGCAAACCTTTTGGAGTGCAAGCAAGGGGCGACTATTTATTTTTTTAAATTTTTAGGTCCTCCCTTTAAACCTGCAGGTCTAACCCTTTAAACTCGTAGGATTAGCCGTTTCCGAACTTGCATAAAGAAAGGATGGGGAGCAAAGCTTAGTGAGATGAAGCTCCATAAAAAATAGAATCTTGATGAGACACTCTTATCAAATGACTGGGTATTCGAGAAGTTTTAGCATAAAGTTCATGCTCGTTAAAAAATAAACGCAAGATCCGAGCAGTTTTAACGCGGTCTTCATGCTCGTTAAAAAATAAATATAAGCAGTGAGCAGAGTTTCCTCCAGTGTTTAAGCTCATTTTTAACTAAAAAATGAACCTATCCCGGTAAATAACCACTGTGATCGTAAATTTATCAGCCATTAAAGCCTTGTTCGTGTTTGCACCTGCCACCTCCACTTTTCATTTGGCCGATCGTTCACCTCCATATGATTGTTTACCCATTTTGAGGAACAGCTGCGAAGAGTGATTTCACCTAGCCATCCTTGTGACACTGCCGTGATTGGAAAATTCCAACCTATACCTGGAATCAGTTGCTATCCCTGTTTATCACTCATTCCTCAAAAGACGAGTCTTCTTTAAGCTCTTTTCAATTGACTCGTAAAATATGAAAAGATTGCCGAGTTTTGGCCTTCCAGCTCGTTAAAGGACAGGAAGAGCCATCCCTCCTCTAGATTTTAATCTTTTTGGACCTGAGGGATTATTGCACAAAAAGATCGAGTGCTTGTTTTGTTCGGCTCGTTAAAGATATCGAAAACTCATCCCTTCTGTATTGTTTTATACTTTTTCGGACTTAAGCGATTAGATGACGAAAAAGGAATTTTGGAGTTAACTTTATGTACCTTTTCAGACTCTTTAAAAATGAAAAGGACCGAGTTATCCTTGTCGTTAGACTCGTTAAAATTATTAAATAGCAACAAACTTGTCTTTAGACGAGAACGAGTTTCACTATCGCTAAGCTCGTTAAAACATAGAGATGGGCTTGCCCAAAGGGCAGGTTATAGAACAAGCATATGTTATCCTCCTCAAGCTTGACAAAAATAAAGAGGTACTGGTCAGCAATGACTGGGGAAAAATTGGGAAAAATCAAGAAAACTTTGATGGTAGCAGGTCGCTCTTGAACATGACACTTTTCCTCCGTACCACAATCGGGTTGGGTTGTTTCATTCACCGGTCACATCACCATGGTCTCGTCATACCATCCATATTTGGGGTAATGCTACCAATCCATCGCATCAGTGTCGCCATATGTTCAAGAGAAGTCATTCAGAAAGAGTCAACCGGGTCCCATCCACTACCATACATTATCCTTCATCCATTCATGACCGCCACCCTGAATCATATGTCACAGATCGTTTTCACCTCCATTAAAATCATTAGCTCCATTCTGTGTCACTGATGTGGGATTCATCAAGGCCCTCCTGTGACGGATCGCTTCTTGTCGACATCAGCTCATTATCCAAGAAGTTGATCTAGGAACAACCCCTTCAGTACTTTGAAGCTTGCATGCCTCAATGGCAAGTTTCTCACTTCCGGCGACACGTATACATCAATGACCTTCGACCAGAAGATTTTGCATGGTGTTCGACGCCAAGTCCTTTATTCACGCCACGTGAATTGTACTGCAGTACCTTGAGGGTCATTATCATTATCGGTGATTCCTCTCGCGCTTGTTAACGGTTTACATCATTGACCGGTAATCAAGCGATGTCTTTCCATGTTCGACTTCAGTGCAATTCTCACATGGATCGACTTGTACTTAGAGTGAAGATCGAACGAGTTCGAAGACCCCGGATCTAGTTTCATCCATCCGGGCTGCGATATATATTCAGGAATGATAAAGACATTTGACATGTACATCATTGCAGCAGATGATCATCCTACTCAAAGGATGATAATTTCGCCAAAATTATCAGTCTACCATCAGACGATCGTCTGTTCTATGTACAAAAATGAATTTATAAAGCTGAGCATGGGAATGCCCGCCTCAGCTAGATCATGAAAGCAGTATGAATCATAATGTATTGTATTGTATTTTATTACAGGTCTCCTCCCAGCAGATGGATGAACTTCAGACCCTCCTGGATAAAGCATTTCACCCGATAAACGGCCTCATACTTTAGGGGGCAACTGTTATAGACATTTTTGTGCCTTATAGCATGGAGCATGAAATGTCCATAATCTAAGGGATCCAAAGTCCCTAAACATGTTGTTCCTACCCCTAGAGGAACAAGGCAAACCAACCACAGCAATTCACAGAAGTTCTCCACCTGAAAACACTCAAAAACAAGCCAATTCTGGATCAATTCAACTGCTCCACTGAGCATCTGCGCTGAATGTCAACTGCTCCACTGTCTACCTGCGTTGAATTTCAACTCCAACAAAGGCTACCTGCGCTGAGCGTAATTGGACAAGTGGCAGGCTCATTCCTCAATGTGTCAATGCCCAGGAAGCTTCCAAAATGACACTTGCATCAAGGAATTCGACTGGTGATGAGTAAGAGGTTCCAAATCTCCAAGTGGAAGCAAGAACCTCCAAGTGGACTCAAGAACTGAGAGAGAAAGAGGACACTAGTCAGATCTCAAGCTGACTCATCCTCTCTCCAAAATAACTATATATAGATCTCTCCTCATGGGATCTAGAGGCTGGAATTTTGTTATTGCAAAGAATTGCTGTTGGTTTGTGACTGGAAACATTGGATGCTTAATGCTTTGAAGGGAGCTGAAGAAGGAATTCCATTCTGCTGGGAAGGAGATGCTGGATTGGAATCCTATGGGTTGTATCTCTTCCTGAACCTTGTTATCAATCAATAAAGCTATCTTGATTCTTTCCTATATGCTGGTGTATTTTGTATGATTGCATTAGTGTATTTGATTTACTTCTAATCCTGAATCATTTATGAATATGTATATTTGCCTTTGTGTTGTGTGCTTCTCTTGTCGCAAGTAGCTGTTCTCTTGTCACAGGTAGCTATTCTCTTGTGATCTCGTGGGAATCAAGTAGCTGTTCTCTTGAGCAAGCGAGGAGGCAAGTAGCTGTGGACACCCAAAGAGAAGAGGATCTAGATCGAGGGACAACCGGAAGACAACAGTAAGTCTACCAATCTCCCCTCTTTCACATTTCATAAAGGAAGAAATCATTATAGCTGTATTCGTTTATTGCTAAGGCACTGTCACACCTTAGGTGGATAGGATTGTCCTGCATAGGCATTTTTCCCCACAACAAGTGGCTATATAAGTGAAATGAAATGAGATGTAAGACAAGATGATAAATGAAATGAAAATGGAATGAAAGTTTTAAAAGGAAAAATTGAAAATTTTATTGATTAAATATGACAATGAGATGAAGTGAAACTGAAAAAATAAAACAGAGTGAGGTGAGATGAGATGATGAATTCGCAGAATCTAAACTGCAGAGTGACTATAGCTTTTTGTCACTACTTATTACAGAAAGAGAATGGAAACTATAGATAATAGGGTGTCAGAAACCTCTGATTTTCACCCTCTATTTTTTGTATAAGTATGCCAATAAATGACTGGTTTTCAACCTTATACAATTTATTTATTTTTGTTTTTAATTTTTTTTTCTCCTTTACTTTTTTTTTTTTTTCGTAAAAATAAAGACTAAGTTAGTGGAGAAGAAGAATTCTTCTTCACTAGCTTCATTTCAAAATTGTCTTGGAAAATCTTAATGAACTCCTCTTTTGAAATTGGTTTCTGATATATCTTTAATCTATGACCATTCACAAGAAGAGGAGTTTTACTTTCATCTATTGCTCTTATCCTCACCACTCCATTACTAAAGACTTTTTCAATCTCGTATGGCCCAAGCCAATGAGTTTGAAACTTCCCTTGAAAATATTTAAACTTTGAATCAAACAATAGCGCCTAATATCCCAGTTGAAACCTCTTGTCCTTGATATATTTTTCATTCCATTTAGCCCTCTGTTGTTGGACTATACTAGTCCTTTGAACTGCCTCTTGCATGATTTCAGCAAGTTCATTTAATTGTTCCAGCCTATGCTTTTCTGCCTCTAATAAATCTAGTCCCAGTTGCACTTCCATCTTGAAAGTTCTGATTTGGAACTCTATAGGGAACAAGACTTGTTTCCCATAAACAAGTTCATAGGGTGTATGTCCTGTTCTGTTCCTCCATGTAGTTATATAGGCCCATAAGACTTTAGGAAGCCTTTCTACCCAATCTATTCTATGTAGATGCACAGTCTTGGTGAGGATTCCTTCAATCACTTTATTTGTAGATTCCACTTGACCATTTGCTTGAGGATGATAAGGAGTAGATTTCCTATGTTTGAACTTGTATTCTTCCACAAGCTCTTCCACCATGTTAGATGTAAATTGAGATCCCTTATTTGTCACAATTTCTCTTGGAACACCAAAACGAGTGAAGATGTCCTCAAAAAGAAAATTAACTACAGATTTTTCATTAGCAAAAGGTAATGCTTTAGCTTCTACCCATTTAGTGACATAATCAATGCATATCAATATATACTTCTTCTACTTAGATGGAGGATTAATTGGCCCAACAAAATCTAAGGCCCATTTTTCAAAAGGTTCGATGAGTACCTGAATTTGTAATGGCATTTCATTTGAGGGAGAAGGTTTCCATACCCTTTGGCATCTGTCACATCTCCTGACATATTCTTTAGCATCTTTGAAGATGGATGGCCAATAATATCCTAAAGAAAGGGTCTTATAGGCTATCCTCTTGTCAGCAAAGTGTCCACCACATGGCTCATCATGACATGCCTTAAGAATCTCGGGAATTTCATCTTCCCTAACACACCTTCTGATCATAAGATCTGGGCCTGTTTTATACAATTCGTTAGTGATCCATGAATATCTTGCACTTAACTAAATAATTTTTCTTTTCTCTCTAGGAAACAAATGTGAAGGTAAATTTCTTGTGACTAAATAGTTAGCAATATCTGCAAACCAAGGAGTTTGAGTAGTTACTGCACAAAGATATTCATCAGGAAACTTACGTTCAACTGGAGAATCTTCTTTGATATTCTCAATCCTGGACAAGAAATCAGCAATTGTTTTGTTTTCCAGGTCTATCTAGCATAGTAATGTTTAATTCTTGCAAAAGTAAAATCCATCTTGTAACTCTGTCATTAGTAATAGGTTTATTCATTAAATATCTAATTGCAAAGTGATCTGTATGAACAAAGGTTTCATAGCCTGTTATATAGTGTCTGAACTTGTTAATTTCATGAACAACAGCTAAAAATTCCTTTTCAGTCACAGTATAATTTAACTCAGTGGGAGTAAAATTCTTACTTGTATAGTAAACGACATAAGGAAACAAATATTTTTGTCCCAATATAGCTCCCAGAGTTGTATCTAAAGCATTTGTTGAAATATGGAAAGGGAGTTTCTAATTTGGACCTCTTAAAATGGGTGATTCAGAAATTTTTGTTTTTAAGGTTTCAAATGCCAACTGGCAATCAGAATTCCAATTGAATTCACAATCTTTGGTAAGCAATTTGAAGAGTGGGGATGCTATTTTAGTGAAATTTTCTATAAACCTTCTATAGTATCCTGTAAATCCTAGAAAATTTCTAACATCCTTTTGGCAATTTGGAATTGATAATTTAGAGATGACTTCAACTTTATATTTGTCAACTTTGATCCCATCTCCTGAAATGTAATGTCCTAAAACAATACATTCTGTAAACATCATAAAACATTTTTCATGGCTTAGTGAAATGTTTGCTTATTTACATCTTTTAAGAAATTTTTCCGAATTTTCCAAAGCTTCTTCAAATGTATTATCATAGACTATAAAATCATCCATATATGACTCTACACAATCATGTATTATGTTATCACCAAAATAGGACCCTGATAGGCTGCTGATCAAACTATCTCAGTGTAACTATTTCAAACCAATCTTTTAGCTAAGGCTTAGCCTCCTCAGCCTGAGAGGGCTCTCTTAGAGGGTTAATGATATTGATTAAAGATATGGATAGATGGCTATTTGTGATTTTATATGTTTATATGTTGAAAGATGGAGACTTGCTACCATTGGGCTATGGAGTCAGTGACAGAGATAAGGATAACAAATAGCTCTTCTTATAAAACTGAGGCTTGTATATACTTTGATGAAAGAGTGACACATTCAAGAAAGTCTCAATAACTTGAAGTTCATAGGAGTTAGAGCATGTGGGCATGAATTCTGAGTAATGATACATCAAGGTATTCAAAAGGAAAGAATTTAAAGTGATTGATCAAAGTTTAATACCTAAAGGAAGTCAAAGCATGAGTAACCATAAATTCTGAGTAATAAGTATTAAAACATTGAAGAAAAACATCTAATGATAGGACCCAAGAACTCAATTCACCATAGTTTAACACTTAAAGGAAGTCAGAGCATGTTCCTCCATAAATTTTGAGTAATAAGCATTAAGACTATGGAAGTAAAACATATCAAAGATAAAAGATAATGCTCACTAAAGTACACTAAGAATCTTAGCTTCAGAAAAGTCCAACTGCTTCTGTATATATCAGTCCCTGCACAACATTTACAAAAGTAGTATTTTTCTATAACATTTTCCAACCCTTAGTGCATTACATCTTCTCCCATATATAGAGTTCATTACATGACTTAGATTCCTTCCTCCAGCATGAGGGGAATTCGAATTCTTCCTAATCTGACACCTATTGACACTTAAAACCAACTATTTAATATAACTGACTGTTAACTAGCAGTTCTAGAGACCTAAAACAATTAGGAGTGTAACTCCTCATCATGTTATGACTAAACCACCTTAACTAAACATTGAATGCATTATTTAATAGCTGCAACCTCATGAGGTTGAATTTGATGAAACCTCCCACATTGTCACCTTACTGCTGATGATAAACCCTAGAAATTAGGGAACATGTTTCCCTTTTTTTAGGTTCAGGATCTTTGAAAATTAGCACGTGGACAGAGCCTTTATATTCTCATTCATGAAATATTTTATGAAACTGAAGGAGGCTTTTGTATTCCATGCTGTCTAGAACAAAAACCTCTCTTTATTTTTTAAAACACTTCTCGAGGTGTCCATAATCTATCCTTGAAAAACACGTGTAAAACAGGGAAAATCTGTTCTCTGAAATTAGTGTTTCCAAGAAAGCATAGTATCTACCAAATTATAACACTTATGAAGAAAGTGAGGTAGGTTATTGTAGCTGGAGAGTCGGTGAAGAGAAACCTCCTTCAGAATTCCAAAATACCTTTTTATATGACCAGAAACGGATCTTGAAAAAGACTGCTAAAACCAGAAGACAAAGCTTGCTTTCAGCAGTTTCGTAGCGCAAGTTTAACCATAAATGTTTCCCACCTCATAACGAATTTGAAGAAACTGAAAGAGGTTTTTTTAGTTTAGTATGTTAGGAAGAAAATCATCTTTCATTTTTTAAAATTGAGTTCTCAGCTGCTTAGGAACCCTTCTGGAAGTTAACTAGGAAAAATAGAAAATAGAGTCGTTTATGCTGAAACAGACTTTTTCAATGGTTTCATAGCGCGCTACGAAAACTCCTAGTTTAGAATCCACGATTTTGTAGCTAATTTCAAAAATTTTCAAAACGATGTGAGATAGGACTTCTAAACACATGGTGAGGCTTCTAGGACATGGAATGAGGCTGTCAAACTTTATTTGGAAAAGAGAATGGCACTTATTGAGATGAGATGACTCAAAATCTATAAGACTATGACTAGAAACAAGGCAAACTTTCCAAAGTTTAGAAACAAAAATTTTAGGGTGATAACAGTGGATCCACAAGGGATAGTGTGCCCTTGTGGTATACTAAGAACTTGTAGCTCCAGTGACGCTATCGATCCTCTAGAATAAAACTCTGAACTTCTGCCCAATCAACTCCTCAAGCCTTTAATGATTTATGAAAGAAGAATTCAAACTGCACCTACTGAAATAGATGCTTAGTCAACCTACCCTGAGCTTATTTACACATTCCTACCTACCCTATCAGCTGCAATCTCCACTTGTAGCTCAAGGAACATTAAACTTCCAATGAAGCCAGTCATCGATCTAATCTGACACTTGAATCTCTTGACTGTGCTTGAAGCAAAAATAAACCAAATACTAAAAATAACCAAGGCAACATGAGGTGTAATTGTTCTTCAAGATGAAAATATATCTGGAAGCCTGAACAATAAATCTTTTCCATGTAGTTAGCTATAGGGTCAAAAAACACATGGTGAGGTTGATGTTTCTTGTGATATTTTGTAGCTTTGGACAAGTCACCAATACTTTGATCATCTGCATAAGGCTTCAGCTATGTGCTCTCAAACTGCTCCTCAAATTGATTTTCAAAAATAATGTATTCTTCCTCAATCTCAAAAGAGAAAAGAAGCAACACCCTCTCTTTGTATTCTGCCATAAAAAGCTTTTGAAAAGTATGATCATGATCATGAAGACTAACCTTTTAATATAGCTCACTTGGTCCAAAGCTACTTTATGAGAATGGAGGTCTTGAGTTCAAGTCTTTCTTTTTGTAAAGCTAATTATATTAAGTTTGGAAAGGAGGCGGATTTTTTTTAAATATAACATTATCATTCATTTCCGCACATTCTCACACTTCGTTGGCATCTTCAACAACTTTTCTTCAAAAAGCCATAACTTCTTCATCCGGAAGCCTTTTTCAGAGCCGTTTTTTTTTAATCAGCCTAATTTTTTGAGATCTTTCCATTGGAACACTTAATTTCAGCGTCTATAGCTTCAGTTTCTGTTAAAATGGAAATTCCATGTCAAGTTATTCTTGACAGCACCAACTACTTCCAGTAGTGGTCCTACATTGTGGATTTACTTAGAAGTAAAGGTCTTTACAGAATAGCCTCAAGGCGAGAAACCAAACCGAAAGATGAAGATAACGCAGCCAAATGGGAAAATAGGAAAGATCAAGCACGTGGATTGATAGGGATGTCTATTTCTCCAGACCTTAGATTCCATATCGTATAACTTGATACTCCTAATGAAGCAATAAAATAGATCACTAAAGTTTTTGGAATTAAAAATGAATTTAGAGCCCATCAACTCGAAAATGAGTTTCTTACATTGGACCCCAATAATTTTTCTTCCATTGAAGATTTTTTGTCCAAGTTCAAGACCCTTAGACTTCTCTTGGAAGATGTTAAGGTTAAGAAAGAAGATGGTAACCTTATCTATTCCATTCTTACTAAGTTGGGACTGACCTACTTTATGTTTGTTTCCAACTTCCATTCTACAAGAGAAGCCTTCATTTCCCAAAGACAAGACTATAAGTGTTGGAGAGGTAAATCCCCTCTACGGATAGAGGCGATCCCTACTAGCCCAGAACGGGTCTAGCAACAATCAATCAATGCTACTATGCAAGTTCCTAATTGCAAATAAAAGATAGGCAATGAACACCTACTTGGATTCCAACGCTATTGTTTGATGAAGAGATGTCGTTCTCGCTCCTTCGCTTTGGCCGGTCACAATCTTCCACGATCCCCATAGATAGATACCTGTACACACGAAGAGAAACACAAACACAAGCGTGAAATCTAATAAATGCAATTATACATCAGTCAGAAAGGACGTAATTCACATTAACCATTACAAAGACAAATGAGAATGGAACCATAATAGTAGTCATCTATTATTAATCAATAAAAGAGAAAGGTACAACCAAAGTTCTGACGTTGAGTCCTTCTCAAGAGGGTCCAGCCAGCAAGTCTCTTAAGCATTCACCCTTGGAGGTAGATCTCCCTATACAAAAACTCTCTCTCACACAAGCAATACTCACAACCTTCCTTAAGCTCTCTAGCAAATCCACACTTGTCACACCAACTACCTACTAGCAGCGGCACTCTAAGCACTATGAATTCCACACTATCAAAAACTAGCTGCTCATGGCCATGGTAGAGGCTTAAATAGGAGAAGGAGTCTCCATGAATGGTGGGAGGATGAGCTTATCTCCAAGGAAGGTGGCTCAAATGACGAACAGACATGCCATAGAAGGGAGGGCGACATTCACAAGGCCAACAACCAGGTCTGGAGTCATCTGGAAGGCTGGCTGTTAGAACAAACTCGCCCAAACTGGATCAGCGCGGGTGTATAATTGCACTGGAGCGCTGACATCGCATCTGAATAACGGAGAAGGTCATGTCAGCATGACTCAATAAAAACATAGGATGCGCTGGCTCATGAAATTCGACCAGCGCGGAAAACCCGTGTGCTTCCGCGCTGGCAGCGCATTCGTTGCACTATGAGGCGCCAGTCAGCGCAGTTATTTTAATAACAATCGCGATGATGGAATAAACTTTGGCAAAGTGGGTCATTTGGCCAGATTAGAGAGCATGAGCATGATTAATTTGTTTTCATGACACAGTAGGGAGACTGGCAGAGAGACAGTGACAAATTACTGTGTAACAGATGCCCCCTAAAGCATGAAGCCCGAGAGAGTGGGAGGGGTGAAATGCTTTACAAAACTCGCTGAACTGGAACACCATCAGGAAGAACTTGCATGTACGTACAACTGATATCTCTATTACACGTAGTCTAGGCATGGGCGCAGCCATCCAAAAGACATACGAAAAGGTCTGTGGTATGGACGCAGCCACCCAGCTGAAGAGACCATGATGATAAGAAGGTATGGTCGCAGCCATCCCAAAAGACTCAGGTATGGGCGCAGCCATCCATCAATGAGTCATGTAATAACAATCCACAAAATCGCAGCCTGGTTCGCAACAGACAAAAACCAGGGTCTTGCGCTCCATCCCCACCCGAACAAAGTACAAGTTCAAGCATGTGAATACATGAGCCGAGGTCGAACATGCATGAACATCGTCTGATTACCAGCCAATAACGAAAACTGTTAACAAACGCGAGAGGTACCACCAATAATGACAATGGTCCTCAAGGTACTTCTAGGTACAATCCGCGGCGTGTGAATCAATGAGCTGGTGTCGAACACCTGCAGAATCATTCGATCGGAGGCCAATGATGAAAACCTCGCGTCGAACACGAAGAACCTGCCATTGAGGCATGCAGGCTCTAAGGCACCTGAAGGGGGTCTCTAGGTCACTTTCCTAGATAATGAGCTGAAGTCGACAGGAAGTAACCTTGGTCGAAGGTGGGCCATAATGTTTCCCACATCATCGACACGAGACAAAGAAGGATAGAATATTTTGTGTGAGACATCAGAGGGAGGTGGTAAGTTCGCAGAGGTCAACTTCTCTTGAACATATCGGCGGCACGACAGCGGGTTTGGCAGTATCTGGCATCAAATGAGCAGAGGTCATGGTGACAAGGCAATGAGCAGATGAGAGGTCAAATAGGATAACCCAAACCCATGGAGGCTAGTGTAAACAAGATGAGAAATCCCCACCCAGACACGAATGCAGACTAGTGCCATGTTCAAGAGCGACATACTGCCGACACGACCATTATTACAGTTCCATTTTCCCCACCATTTCTGGCAGGTACCCCAATTATTTTTGGGTGACAAGCTTGACGGGGATAGCATATGCTTGGGAAGCGTCATTTCGATGGTGTCCGATGTCATTAAGTTTTAACGAGTCTGACAAAGGAAGAACTCGGCGTCTTTTCTTGTTTAGAGAGTCTGAAAAGACAGCGGAAAAGAAAACTCCAGGGGGGTCCTTTTTCGTAAAGTTGTGTCTCTCGAGCCCGAAAAAGTATAAAACAATGCTCGAAAGAACCGCCTGACCAGTATGATCGAGGAGTACTTTTCGTGAATAGTGACTTCGACCCGAAAAAGTAAAAAAGCGGTCAGAAGTACGTCATTTTGGAGCCAATAACGAGTGCGAAACGACAAACACTCGGCAATCTTTTTAAGTTAAACGGTCGAAAAAAGAGCTTTAAACGCGACCGCCTCTCGTTCCTTTTAACGAGCCGAAAGGGAGCTCGGCCATATTTTCTTGCTTTACGTCGAAAAAGAGCTTAAAGACGATGTTTTTGGGATCAAGTGTGTATAGGACCGTTGTGACCCCGCCGGTTACTAGAATCTGCACAAGAACACCGCACGTGTAAACCTGTTCGACATGTTAAAAAACATAGTAAAACATGCATAAAAGCATAATATAGCGACATTAGCACTAAATTCATGGTAAAAACATGACAAAAACCCACATTTATAAAAAACCATAGTCAATTATAAATTTTTTACCATAAATAGGGGGGTAAAAGACATTTTTTACCATTGTTACCATTTTGAGTTGTGGAGAACGTTGTGGAGCTGCGAGGTTGACAGAGCGAATTCCATCCCGTGCGGACACCATCCATCCTGCAACTTGTTCCAGGTAGGTTCTCCTTCTCCTGCGCTTCATTTTGAGTCCTTTTTGCAGCATTTCCACGGTGGGAATTGGCCATTTGGGCAAATTTTTGGAGCTTCAATGCGCTCTCGGTCAGCGCGGATTTCCTCATCGGGTCCGCGCTGATCGATTAAATTTTACACACACCACCTCTGGATCAGCGCGGAAAACACGTGTGCTTCCGCGCTGACCCAAGGAAAAAAAAAAGGGGCGCCATGATCAGCGCGACTGTTTTAAAAACAGTCGCGCTGGCACCGTGAAATTCTATTTTTATTATTTTGAACGTATAGACTTCAACGGTCAGGGCTCTAATATTTTTTTGTGGTCATGTAGGACACAATGGCATTTGTCTGGCAAGAGAGAGCTCACAATAACGAAGATATAGCGGCTTATGCCGATGCTAGGTGCCGCAATGCAATGCGGGCATGCGGGTTGCTCAAATTTTTCCTCACTCCACGCCTGCGAGCACAACCTGATCTGCTCGAGTTCCTAATCAGAGCCTGGAATCCTGTTGATGGAAAGTTTACGATTCGAGGCCGTGATATCGAGTTTGATTCCACGGACATTTATTTTTTGACCGGGTTATCACGCCGAGGCGAGATGCCCATTCTGGAGGGGCAACGACCCAGCGGTGAAACCCTTGATATGCTGATGGCTCGGGTGTGCCCACAGGCACGCAAAACACGGAGTGGGAAGGTAGGTATTCCCACGGTGGAGGACATCGTCCTTCGATCCATACTCTTCCTGGTGACCCGGGCAGCGGGCTGTTTGGCCAATCACGAGGCCTCAAAGACCCATCTACTATTAGCTCTCGAGTGTTTACAGCCCACCATATTCAACTGGGCAGCAGCAGTAACAATCAGCATGAAGAGACAATTGAGCAACTGTCGACGCGGTGAGTCGAAACAGTTTGGCTACGGGTCCATTTTAGTTCCGCTCATGCTGGAGCGGATGCCGACCTTACAGCTGCAGGACATGGTCATGGATCCACCCAGAGGTCCTCGAGAGACGAGGGCTAGTCGATGGGGCCATGTCATGCCGCGCGGAGGTGGCGGACGCCCAGTGGCATGGGCTGTATATTTTTGAGAGTGGCTGGATCGGCAGGTTATTTTTGTAGAGGACTAGCCATATGCTGGCATAGACTTCCGCGGTGATCCAGACATGCCACTGCCCGCGGGAGAGCATTGGGACGATGGTGGTAAGCCACTTGATCTCTTTTTAATTTTTATCTTTTGTAATGTTTTTTAATTTTTTCATGTACATGTCTTTATGATGAATGCTATGGTATGCAGATGTGGGACCCACGAGACCCCTTGGTCTAGCCCCAGAGGCACGGAGAGAGGGACAGGGCGCTGGAGCCCTGGCCTTGGCTCCTCCAGGAGTCAATACGCCGGAGATTGTGATACAGAACCTTGAGGGTTTACTGGCGGGAGTTCCAGATTACCAGGGGATAGAGGAGGTCCCCATAGCATCTCAGATTCACACAGTGGGGGTAGAACCCAGGATGCACCGCCTTTTGAGGCGGGTGGCATGGGCAGTTGTATGCTACAGAGAGCATAACCCACCACAGTAGACATCTAGGTCTCATTTCTCACTGATGTTTTTTGAGAGACACGCGTCTCAGATGTACTGAGGACATCGGCCTTATCTTAGACATATACACTTATTTTTGAGCGCCTTAGTGCGCCACACGATATGTATATATATACCGATTTTGGATGGATCTTTTGCATATGATGATGTTTTTATATGCTATGCAAATGTCTAACACAAATGTGATCTAATGTATCAGTTGCACAACATACGACCCACATATTTTAATTTTTTAATGCAAGCTTAAAAGCACACACAACACACATGCAAACTATGCTTGAAAAAGGATTTACTTACATATGCTTATTCTATGGTCTTATTATGCTTTCTATGCCTTCTTGTATGATGTTTATCTATTACGCAAATGTCTGTCTAATACATGGTTTTCCAATGCATCAGTTAACGTATTTAATCGTCTCGGAATGTGTTGATATGTGATGTAATCAAAATTCCTTTCTAACAATCTTACACGTAAATACAACCTTAGAATGCGTTGGTCTCTGACGGAATATCGCCCGTTGAGTTGATGGACGACAAGTTGAGAGTCCAGGTTCACCACCATTGCATGAATGCCGAGATCAACTGCTTCGGCTAGTAACTCAATTACAGCACTGTATTCGGCAACATTGTTAGTGGTACGACCCAAGCACACACCTTGAAGGTCTATCAACTCTCCGTGAGGATCATAGATCGCCCACGCCGCAGAAGACAAATTGCAAGTGCTACGGCAGGCGCCATCAGCGAAACCAACATAAGGTGCACTGGACATCTGCACAAGGAGCAGAAAACACAATAAGAGGCAAACACGCCTTCACACCAAAGCAAAACGTGAAATCATGCACACATAACACACTTGCTAAAAACACACGTATGTACAAACTAGGTGCACGAAATCATGCATAGTATTTTTTCAAATAGAGCCCGTTGCGGGGCTTGTCAAGAGGATTTCCTTCGTAGTCGATCAGCTCATATGCCCCCTTTTGTAGAACTCTCTTCACGATATAGGGGCCTAGCCACATGGATTCGAGTTTGCCTGCCCCCAGCTTATCCTTAGCTTGATCATAGAGCAGTACTAGATCTCCCTCAACAAAGGAACGAGGTTGAATGGTGTTGTCGAAGTGAGCCTTAACTCTCTCCTTCTGTGCTTCGATAGCTAGAGAAGCTAAGCGACGGGTCTCGTCTAGCCATTCTAAATAAAGAAGCCGTTCCTCCACCAGAGTGGTGTTGGGAAGCAACTCGACAGCTAACTTTAACGACGGAATCTCAAACTCAACAGGAAGGGTGGCCTCCAGTCCATAAACGAGCTGAAAAGGGGTGAAACCGGTGGCGTCCTTCACAGAGGTCCGATAGGCCCACAAGGCGGGGAACAACATCAGATGCCAATTAGACTTGTGTGTACCAACGGTACGTTGGAGCATTGTGATCAAAACTTTGTTCACAGCTTCAACTTGGCCATTGGATTGAGGGTAGTACGGCGTCGAACTATCTTGACGCAAGCCTAGTTGGGTCGTTAGTTCTGTCATCATGTGATTACGGAAATGTTTTCCGTGATCCGTGACGATAGCCTGGGGGACTCCAAACCGAGTAATGACATGATTAAACAAAAACTGCGCCGCTGTGTGACCGTCTTCGTTCAATGTAGGCATCGCTTCGGCCCATTTGGTGAAATAATCCACGGCAACGATAATATACCCATGCCCCCCGGCCGAACGAGGGTTACAGGATGTATAATCGATGCCCCATTTGGCAAATGGACCTACGGTAACAACAGGGTGCAGTGGTGCAGGAGGTGCACGCATTTTCCGGTGGTAGATCTGGCATTCATGGCATGCACGGACGGCAAGGATGCAATCCTTGAAGATAGAAGGCCAGAAATAACCAGCACGGAGGATTTTCTGGGCGGTGGCATATCCGGACATGTGGCCGCCACAAGCACCGGAGTGGCAGTCATTCAACACCCGCTCAGCCTCCTCGAGAGTCAAACATCGGCGGAGAACAGAATCAGCGCCGAAGCGGTACAGGGTATCGCCAATGATGCGATAGGGTTGAGATTGATGACGAATCCTCCGTCGAGCGTCTTTCGATACATTGGGATGGAAGGAAGACGTCTGCAAGTATACTATGATGTCCCCATACCAAGGGTCGAGGGTACTGATTAGGAACAACGTTTCATCCGGGATATGCTCTTCCGAACGAGATGGTGCAGAAGGAGATGGAAAAGAACAGAGCAATTCTGCAAAGACCAGAGACTTCTTAGACTTGGCAGCAGTAAATTCCAAGTCAAACTCTTGGAGGATTACGATCCATTTCGAGTACTTGCCCCCCAGCAGCTGACGCGACAAGATGTACATCATTGGGTTGCAGTCAGAAATCACAGTCGTGGTGCGCAACAGGATATAGTGCCGGAAACGTTGGACGGCGCAGACAGCTGCCAATGCCAACTTCTCGACATAAGCGTAGCGAGTTTCCGTATCCAAGAGGTTGCGACTAAGGTAATAGATAACGTGCTCATTGCCATCATCATCATCCTGCACCAGAACCATGCCGATGGTGGTGTCAGCGGCAGCTAGATAGAGAGTATAATCACGGTGGTAGTTTGGAGGTCTTAAGAGTGGAGCCGAGACAAGGAGGTCCTTGAGTCGCTCGAAAGACTCCTGAGCGATGGCATCCCAACGAAAGGGTGTGTCTCGCTTTAATAACCGTGTGAAACCTTTAGCCACCTCAGCATAATTCGGAATGAATCGTCTAAGAAAATTCGCTTTGCCCTGCAAGCTCTGCAATTGCTGCAAAGAGGCAGGGGGAGGAAGATTCAGGATGGCCTCAACCTTGAGGGGATCCAGATGGATGCCTTCTCGGGAGACGATGAACCCGAGTAGTCGGCCTGATTCTACGCAGAAGAAACACTTATGAGGATTGAGCCTAATGTGGTAGTGTCAACAGCGGAGAAAAATTTCGCGAAGATGAGAGGGATGGTCCTGACGCTTGGCTGAATGAGCTGGGAGGTCATCCAGGTACGGCTATACAATGTGACGAATATCATGAAAGGCATAAGACATTGCACGTTGGAACGTGGCGCCGGCATTCTTGAGACCGAAAGGGAGCTTCTTATAGGCAAAAGTGCCCCAAGGACAGATAAAAGTTGTCTTATGTTGATCTGTTGGTGCAATGTTGATCTGGTTATAGCCAGAGAAGCCGTCCATAAACGAGTAAATTTCGCTTCCTGCACACTCATCAATAAGCTGATCGATGAAGGGTGTAGGGAAGTTATCCTTCGGACAGGCACGATTGATATCACGGTAATCAACACAGACTCGGATAGTACCCTGCTTTTTATTCACAGGGACTATATTAGAAACCCAATCCGTAAGTGGAATGGGGTAAATAAAACCGGCCTTGAGAAGCTTTTCGACCTCTGCTTTGATAGCTGCGGCCTTTCGGGGGTGCACAGGGCGTAAGCGCTGACGAACAGGCTTAGCACTTGGATACGTAGGTATTTCGTGCACCACTATACTAGGGTCGATGTCGGGCATTTCCTCATAGGACCATGCGAAGACATCACGAAATTCGCGAAATAGAGCAGTGTAGAGTTGAACTTCCTCTGGAGTGCAAGTGACTCCGATATGAATGTGCTCGACAATCCCTGGTTTGACAGAGATGTCGATAGGTTGGGTTTGCGTGATGTTTCCCATATTGCCCTCAGAAGACACTTGATAAAGCTAAATAGGTGTTTGGAGGGGTGGGGATGGGACACATGAAGCAAACCGCTCGAGACATGCGATCATTTCCGGATGGGGAGGGAGAAACAAAGAGCGGTGGTGGTGATCTGACAAAGGGAGCTCTTCGAGAGACATTGTCTCTATGATGGCTTCATCGGAAGGAAATATTTCCTTCAATGGATCTGAAGTAGCCTCATCTCCTAACCAAGGGAAATGAACATATGAATTGGGAACACTGCTCGGGAGAGCAGGTTCAGCAGGGGGAGCCGATGCAGCGACGATTTCGATGTAGTTGAGCTCGGCAGGACTCAACGGCATCATATCACCCCAAGAATCTTCCTGATTCGCGGGAGGAAGAACCCACGGATCAGAGCGTACAGAGATCATGTTAATAGGGGCGAGATTCGGAGGTGGGAGGGGAAAGACTCCCATTAAACTGGGATCTTTGAAAAATCCAACACGCACGCTCTCGAATGACTTAGAGGTATGCTCCACGAATGGCACATTACCTTCAGAAGAAGAGGCGAAGAAGGAGAGCTGGTCCACCGTGAAAATCTTCCCCTGGTGAGGGAAACGAATGACACGGAACAGGGAGGAAGCCATGGCTTGCATGGCGTATGTCCAGCTCCGTCCGAGGAGGAGGTTGTAGGTAAGATTGGCGTCAACAACTTCGACCTCCACTTCCACCGTCTTCCCTTCCAAAGAGATGGGCAAGCATTGGAGGATACCGTAAGGACGGGACTCTCTTCCATCGAAGGCTTCTAACGTGGTAGGAGACTGACTCAAAGTAGGAGAACCAATAGCCTTCCAGCAAGCAACAGACATGATGCAAGTTGAGGCACCTTCATCAATGACCGTACGATGAATCGTTTTGCCATTGATGATGACCTGTATAAGGAAAGCGACTTGGTGAGGCAGTCTCTGTGTAAAACCCTCGAGATCAAAAGAAATCAAATCTGAATCAGCCGGGTCGATGCCACCAATAGCTGATAGCAAGGACTTCCTCTGGGAGGGGCAGCTCTGGAGTACTTCTAGAGCGGACATAGCAGACGGAGCTTGAGCTAAGTCCTCAACAATGCTATAATGCTGGGCAGCACGAGCATTAGGGTTGTAAGACGACTTCCGGATTACACCTTTTGGAGGGGGTCAGGGAATCGTCTCAGCGCTGGGCCTTTCGATGTGGAGAGGACCAGAACTGGACGGAGGAGCGCTGGAGGGGACCTCTGGCTCTTTCCCGGCATGAGATGGATATTCTTTTGCTCGAGTAGAAACATGGATGGGGATCGTCCTAGCCATGAACACTTGAGAGCCGAACGACGAAGAGGGTTGAGACGGGTCTGCCACCATTTGAGTCTGCTGGGAAGGGAAAGGTTCTTTAAGCATGACAGGAGTCCCAGGAGCACCTTTCAATAACCGACTAACTTCGGATCGCCTTGGGCAGTCCTTAGTGTAGTGATCCTCCTCACAGATGAGACAAGGATACTTAGGTTTTAGTTTAGCTCCTTCCTCGGGTGGAGGTTTAGGGGAATCCTGTCTGGGCTGTCCAGATTTATCTTTAGCTTTCCCTTTCTTTTTCCCTTTTGAGGATTCATCCGTCGCGGTGGACTGAACGGCATTTACCTCGGAGGTACTTCCAGGATTAGATTGGCCCTGAGAAGCATTTCCGTTAGAAGCGTTCTGTTTTTGCTTCCCAGGGTTCGCGGCCGATTTCTTTGATGATGAGTTTACAGAGCCAATGACTCCGTCAACAGATGGTTTTGGCGGAGCCTTGGGTTGTCCAGGCCTCGGGGCGTCTAGCAAATAATCATATAAAGTACCCGACTGATAGTATACTAAGTCTAGGTACTGAGCACGCATGATAGCTTGCTCTTCAGTTACACAAGCTCCCATGGCGATGTCTCGCGCAATTGCAGGGACAAAGGAAGTTGTGAACCAATCGGTCAGGAGTTGATCAGGAATCCAGAATTTGATCAAGCGACGACGCCTTCTCCATTCATGTATATGATCGGATATATGCGTAGCCGTGTCCTGTTTGAGAGACGTAAGGAGATGTGTCCCTGTCTCATACCGAATGGGTAACTGAAAATGAGTTAAGAATGCCATAGCTAGCGAGTTGAAATCTTGAAACGTGCCGCGATTCAACTCAATATACCACTTAGCGGTTGAGCCGGTGAGAGTTCTCTGAAAGAGGCGGAGCCGGATAGAGTCATCAAGCCATGAGTTCGATGAACACCAGAGGTGATAGGTCATGACATGGGCTTGAGGATCTTCACCAGCTTTGCCATCAAATTTTGGACAATCACCGGGTATTTTAGTTGGAACTGGTGGCCAATACGGATTATGCAGAATGGGGTCATTCGTTAACTTGGACACATCTGGAAGTTCCAACGTCGCTAAGAAAGGCAACTGAGGGTTAAAGGACATTTGCGGCTGTGGGAGAGAGGCAGTACCGGGGTTCCAACCAGGTGGTGGTTGCCCCCACGGACTCTGTCCAGATGGGCCCGGCCCAAAAGGGCCTGGTCCATAGGGACTTTGCCCGTAGGGGTTCTGTCCATATGTATTCTATCCATACGGATTTTGTCCATATAGATTTTGTCCATATGCAGACAGTTGACCCTGGGTCTGCCCCCCAGCACCCCATGAATTAGTAACTTGACCCGCAGGTGCAGCGTACTGATAATTTTGGTAAGGAGTGACCTGCATCTGTTGATAATTTTGATACGGGGTAAACTGAGTTTGCCCCTGGGGTTGCTGGTAGCCATACACTTGCTGAGCTCCATACTGAGCCTGATAAGAAGGCTGCGCCTGCGCCTGGTAAGAAGGTTGAGGCCACCGCCCACCTTACATTTGATAACCCATTTGAGTTTGGGGCCCAGAAAGATGTCCTTGAACAGGTTGGGCTGGGACCATCTGGCCGGAAGGTTGGCCTGGTTGGGTTTGGGATGGACCTGTTTGCCCAGAAGGATGTGCTTGCTGGGTGCCAGGTTGTCCTTGAGCAACCAAGGGTTGTCCTTGCGGAACAGATGGTCGAGCAGGCTGGACGGCCGGTTGACCTTGAGGTTGGCCAGCCTGTCCAGAAGGATGATTAAGACGGGCGGTGGGTTGGCCTTGCTGCGTAGAAAGCTGGCCCATTTGCCCGGAAGGATGCATAGACTGAGCAGTGGGTTGGCCCTGCTGTACGTAGGGTTGCCCCCCTTGCCCAGAAGGATGACTAGACTGAGCAATGGGTTGGCCCTGCTGTACGTAAGGCTGCCCCCCTTGCCCAGAAGGATACCCCTGTTGGACTGCCGGTTGAGCTTGCGGAATAGATGTTTGTCCAGCTTGTCCAGAGGGATAACCCTGCTGGAGACCAGGTTGGCCTTGTTGGATGTAAGGCTGTCCTGGTTGTCCAGATGGGTAACCTTGCTGGGTACCGGGTTGCCCCGGATAACCAGAAGGTTGACTCTGATAGGTAAACGACGGACCACCAGCGGCCAAAGGTTGTCCCTGATAGGGTTGTCCTTGTGGGCCCCCAGATTGTCCTGGGTAAGACTGGCCATAAAGTGGCTGCCCTTGGGGGGCTTGCACATAAGGTGGCTGGCCTTGATTCGGCGGTCCTTGAAACTGTGTAGGGATTGCTTGGCCCCCATGAAAAGAGTGAGTACTAGAGTCCCAAGCAATGGATAACGGTACCGAAACCTCAACGAAAGGTTGAAGTGGCAAGGTTTGAGAGTATTGGAGGTATTGACCGGTAGAATCGTAATAAAAGAGTGGACCTTGCGCGTTCGGATCCTGAATAGGTTGCCCATAGGCATCATATGGCCCCCCTCCTGGAAAAGGACCAGAAGAGGATGGAGCACTTTGTGCAGGGTGGATGACTCTAGGCGAGAGTTCCGGCTGGCCAATACTCACTGAACCATGAGGGGAACCAACACCAATGTTCGAAGATGACGACGTTGTTACGGAACTAACGACCGGAGTCGAGTATGCTACACAAATAGTTGGATTCGTGGGAACTGAGGTAACAGGTGTAGTATGGGGTCTTGAAACGAAAGGTCCTGTGGTGGGAGTGATCTGAGGATCCCACATAGTCGTAGCAGGAATCCTAGCAGCTACTCTATCCCTCAACGATGAATAACGCGGGGGGAGTGGAGAAGTAGCTGGGATAGGAGTGTCAACATCCGACACCACAGGTGTTTCACCTGTGCTGGAAGATGTCTCATCCATGTGGGAGGTAGACATCGGAGACGAGACGCTAGGGGGAGTAACAGGAATATCGTCCTCGTCAGGCTCCCAGATAGGGTTCCAATCTTCTTCGTAATCTTCGTCGCCCGGGGCACGAGAGTTGATAGGTTGGATACTCGGGATAACCGGAAGAGTATCACTTACAACTGGTACCTCAGGAGCAGCAGAAGATGGAGAACCTTGATCACTTGGAACGGGAGTTGACAGGTCAGCCAGGATGACAAAACCCCAAACAAGACCTAAAGGAATCTAACGATAAAGACCTTACACAAACTAATGCATACAAAATCTAACCAGGTGATGTTAACGTGGCCGAATAAATTTTTAAGACACAGGAACTAAACTTGACCTTTTCATGTTTCAAGAGTTGAGAAAAGGACGAAAAGATGACTCTAGTCTCCTTCGAATGTTTAATGAGCACGAAGTGACAAGACGCTCACTGGCACCTTTTCTTTTAAGGAGTCCGAAAAGGATCAAAAGTGACTACTCTGGAGATTCTAGGCAAATGGTTTACCAAGCAATCTGTAAAACTGCTTATACACCTTGGCAATAGTATGAGAACCAAGGACTTTCCGTACTGCAGTCAATCTTCCCGAATGCTGTGTTCGGTGCGTTACGGTTCGCAAGGCGGCAGACTCGGCTTCCTATGGATCAAGGATAAAATCTTAGTGGGGTCTCCCTATATACGCGACGGTACGTGGGAGCACAGTCCGTGTTAGACCACTATCGAGTCACAGAAGGAGGAATCACCCAACCGTAATGTGAAACAATAGTGACTATGTTTAAAGACGTCGGGACACGTCTCTAGCCTAGACCTCTAGATGTTTGCATTAAGTTCCAATGCGTTTTTAGGTTTATTCAGTTTATTTTATGGTTGATCTTGAATTAAGTTTCGGTTTCAGGCCCTATCGTGTGATCTCTCACAATTACCTAGATGCAAACTACATGCCAAAGAATACCATTTCGTTCGATGAATTCTAACTATGAGAGGGTTAAGAGTTTTCAACCAAACAAAATGAACTCAATCAATCAAACAATCTAATGCAGCTAATGGCAAAGAAATGAAACTTTTTCTTTTGAGAACACAAATCAATGAAATGCTTTTTTTCCATTAACTATTGAATGCAAAAGATATTAGTTCGATTTTTTTTTCCAATGGCACGATGCACTTAAAATGAATTTTGAGAGACAGCAACACCGAGTAAAGAGAAATCAAATCACTCAATGAAAAACACAACAAGCGTGAAAAGAGTCGATTGAACCCAAGCAACTGTGATCCGTGTCTGGGTAGTGAAAATTAATTGAAACAATCCGAGGAATGGTTCAATGACAATCACCTAAACAACCAAGCAAGGAAAGCAAAAAGAGGAAGGTTTTCGCAAAAGCAAAGGCAAATAGTAACGTATCTTTGTGAACGAGCGATAAAACAAAGTCAATCCAGTGAAAACGGGATGATAACACCAGGTCACAGGTCACAAAACAAGATTCGTCTGACAAGACTTCGCAAGCAAGTGCTTCACAGTTCAAACAATAGAAATCAAGTCATAAACTAGGTAGAAAGAGTAGGAGATAGCCAAAACAACAGGCTCAGGAGGCAAAATTGAAAAAAATTCAATTCTACAGGATCAGCGTGGGTGACCCGCAGCAACAAAGCGCTGACCAGAAACCACGCGTAGCAACAAAGCGCTGTCAGCGCAGAAGTACACGGCTTAAGCGCGCTGTTTTGATTTCAAAACCGTCACGACTGTTTAACGTACAAGCGCGATGACCACGAAGTCAAAGAAACAGCTATGCGCTGTCAACGCGACTGTTATGATATGAACCGCACTGAGGCTAAAAAACAAGCAGAATCAAGCCAAAAGCTCCAAACCAAGGCAATAACTCTTTAAACAATTAAGACACCTCCCAGACTGAACCAAGAAGTCTAAAAGCAGAGAACTAATCCCCAATCTTTGAAAAGAGAGTAACAATCAAACTCAAAACAAGAATGAATAAAAAGAGGCAAAGGCATGATCCCCAGTGGAGTCGCCAAATTGTTGGAGAGGTAAATCTCCTCTACGGATAGAGGCGATCCCTACTAGCCTAGAACGGGTCTAGCAACAATCAATCAATGCTACTATGCAAGTTCCTAATTGCAAATAAAAGATAGGCAATGAACACCTACTTGGATTCCAACGCTATTGTTTGATGAAGAGATGTCGTTCTCGCTCCTTCGCTTTGGCCGGTCACGATCTTCCACGATCCCCGTAGATAGATACCTGTACACACGAAGAGAAACACAAACACAAGCATGAAATCTAATAAATGCAATTATACATCAGTCAGAAAGGACGTAATTCACATTAACCATTACAAAGACAAATGAGAATGGAACCATAATAGTAGTCATCTATTATTAATCAATAAAAGAGAAAGGTACAACCAAATTTCTGACGTTGAGTCCTTCTCAAGAGGGTCCAGCCAGCAAGTCTCTTAAGCATTCACCCTTGGAGGTAGATCTCCCTATACAAAAACTCTCTCTCACACAAGCAATACTCACAACCTTCCTTAAGCTCTCTAGCAAATCCACACTTGTCACACCAACTACCTACTAGCAGCAGCACTCTAAGCACTATGAATTCCACACTATCAAAAACTAGCTGCTCATGGCCATGGTAGAGGCTTAAATAGGAGAAGGAGTCTCCATGAATGGTGGGAGGATGAGCTTATCTCCAAGGAAGGTGGCTCAAATGACGAACAGACATGCCATAGAAGGGAGGGCGACATTCACAAGGCCAACAACCAGGTCTGGAGTCATCTGGAAGGCTGGCTGTTAGAACAAACTCGCCCAAACTGGATCAGCGCGGGTGTATAACTGCACTGGAGCGCTGACATCGCATCTAAATAACGGAGAAGGTCATGTCAGCGTGACTCAATACAAACATAGGATGCGCTGGCTCATGAAATTCGACCAGCGCAGAAAACCCGTGTGCTTCTGCGCTGGCAGCGCATTCGTTGCACTATGAGGCGCCAGTCAGCGCGGTTATTTTAATAACAGTCGCGATGATGGAATAAACTTTGGCAAAGTGGGTCATTTGTCCAGATTAGAGAGCATGAGCATGATTAATTTGATTTCATGACACAGTAGGGAGACTGGCAGAGAGACAGTGACAAATTATTGTGTAACAATAAGTCCCCTTCCTTTGTTGCCTTTTGTGATTCTTTAATAAGAGAACAAAAAAAACTCTTACATCTTGGTCTTTTTAATCTTGGAAACTCTTCTAAGAAAACCTTAGCCGCCCAGCAACAACCAAATTCAAAGAATCCTAAGTCATCATATCCTAAAAAGAATAGTCCTAAACCAAACAATGGTCCTAAGCTATTTCAGTCTCAAAATGAAAAATCATTTCCACAAAATGATAAGGCAAATAAAAAAAAAGGGAAGAAGACTGATAGACATTGCCACTTTTGTAATCGAGATGGCCACTTAGAATCCAAATGCTTTAAGAAGATGGAAGCCTTGGAAGCAGTAATGAAAAAGCATAACATCCATTTGGAGCACTCAACAACTTCAACTTCATCTTCAAGAATAGCACTTTCTTCATGTGGTTGTCAAGCATCTCGGTTTGGATATGCACTAAATGTATCTTCTTCTTCTCATTCTCATGAGTGGCTCATTGATTCTGGAGCTTATTATCACATGGCCAAAAACAAAGCCATGTTTTTTTCTTTAAATGATTATAACACCAAAAATATATATTTTGTTGATGATAGATCTCTTAGTGTTGTAGGGACTGGAATTGTTCATATAGACAATGGTCAATTCAATGATGTATTATGTGTTCCAACCTTATCCTACAACCTTCTATCTGTATATTATATAACTCATTCAGGTGAAGGTAAAATCATTGAATTTTCACCTCACGATGTTGTAATTAAGGACCTAAGAGATCCTAGACAAATTTTAGCTATTGGCATTGTTGATGATTCTACAAGGTTGTATAAGTTTAAAAACTTTGGGTCATCAAATCTTCCCTCGGTATTTGTTGCTCATAATGATGAAGTGAGCAAACTTTGGCATGAGCAATTTGGTCACTTAAACTATCGCTCCCTTCAGAATCTATGTAAAGAAAATATGGTGACAGGTCTTCCAGCGATATCTTGCAGAGATGGTGTTTGTTCCAGATGTGTACTCGGAAAACATCATCAGGATAGTTTTGAAAAATGTGCCTCTTGGCACGCCTCAACCCCTTTACAACTTCTTCATAGTGATTTATGTGGTCCACTTCCAATTGTTTCATTCTCTGGCTACAAGTATTTCTTAACTTTCATTGATGATTTCTCCAAACGCACTTGGGTATACTTCTTAAAACTCAAGAGTGAAGTATTTAACATGTTCTTGACCTTTAAGGCCTTTGTTGAAAAACAATCTGGACATCAAATTACTAAGCAAAGATCTGATAATGGCAGAGAATATGCTAACAACAAATTCATCAACTTTTGCATTGGGAATGGAATTCAAATGCAACATATTGTTCCATATACTCCACAACAAAATGGTGTAGCTGAAAGGAAGAATCGCACTTAAAGGAAATGGCTAATTGTATGCTTCAATCTAAAGGACTTAGTCTTAAATTTTGGGCAGAAGCAATTAACTGTACAAATTACATAATAAATTGCACTCCTACTAAGGTTTTAAAGAATATCACTCCAGAAGAAGCATGGAGCTCAATTAAACCAGATGTAAGCCACTTTCGTGTTTTTGGAAGTGAATCATGGGCCCATATTCCAGATGAGAAACATAAATCTTTAGAACCTAAGAGTGAAAAATGTATTTTTGTTGGATATTTTGAAGATATCAAAGGATACAGACTTATTCCACTTAAGTCCAAAAACATTATCATTAGAAGAGATGTAAAGTTTGCTGAAAATATATATCGGCCTAAGAGCCTATTTCGGCTGATGTGCCACCTCTCTCTATCCCTTCTACTTCTGAAAATATTTCTTCTTCAGATGATGACAGCAAGGATGACAATCCTCCCCCACCTTCTCAGGATCCTCCTTCAGCTCCTCAGCATCCAAAATGGCTTTGTGCTACTCGGTATGCAACAAGAGCTCTTGCCGATGATCCTACAGATCAACGACGTACATGTCCTCAGTTCAATAGAGCCTCTTCTTTACTAGCTCAAGCTTCAGCTAATTATGATCCTAACACCTTTACAGAAGTTTCAGGCCATTAAGATTGGGACGCAGCTATGAATGAAGAATATCATTCATTATTGGCAAATGATCCATGGGATCTTGTTCCCCTTCCAAAGGGACGAAAACTTGTTAGATCCAAATGGGTTTACAGAACCAAGTATGGACCAGATGGAAAAGTTGATAAACATAAAGTTCGTCTTGTTGCTAAGGGTTTTTCAAAAGTTGAAGGCATTGACTATACTAAAACCTTCTCCCCTGTTGCCAAAATGAACTCTATCCGCCTTGTTCTTTCCCTTGCTGCCTCTTTCAAATGGGAAGTCCATCAGATGGATGTTAAATCTGCCTTCTTGCATGGGGACTTGCATGAAGAAATCTATATGGAACAACCTACTAGCTTTATACAAACAGACTTCAGCCTTGTATGTCAGCTTAAGAAATCCCTTTATGGTCTCAAACAAGCCCCTCGAGCTTGGTATGCCAAAATGGATAGCTTTCTTTTAGAAACTGGATTTTCTAGGTGTCATTCTGACAACATTGTCTACACCAAGAAAGTGGGCAAGTCTCTTATCATTCTTGTTCTTTATGTTGATGATCTTATCCTTACTGGTAGTGATCCCAACCTTAAAAAGAAGTTTGAAATGACAGACTTAGGACATTTGCATTATTTTCTTGGTCTTCAAGTCTTGCAATCCAAGGAAGGTATTTCCCTTTCCCAGTCCAAGTATGCATGTGATCTTCTACGCCAGTTTCACATGGAAGACTGTAAGCCAGCCCCTTCCCCCTTTCAGTCTGGAGCCAAACTTTCAGTCAATTGTACTTACCCTAAAGTTGATGCTATCTTATACCGTCAACTTGTAGGAAAACTTTTGTATCTGACCCATACTCGTCCTGACCTTTCCTTTGTTGTTGGCCTTATTGCTCCATTTATGCAAAACCCACATGAAAGTCATTGGAAAGCAGCGAAAAGAATACTTCATTGTGTTCGAGGTACAATTCAGTTTGGGATTCATTACAGTGCAAAAGCATCTCCTCTGTTGGTTGGTTTCACTGATTCTGATTGGGCTGGTGACCCTGATGATCGGAAGTCTACAGCAGGTTATGTGTTCACTCTTTGGCTTGCAAGAAAAAAAGTGCCATTTCTCTTTCTTCAGTAGAAGCAGAATATCGCGGTGTCGTAGAAGCTAGTAAGGAAGCCTTTGGCTTCATCATATCCTATCAGAGTTTGGCTCTCAGCGATAGCATTCGACTACACTTTGGTGTGATAATTAAAGTGCCATTCAACTATGCAAAGATCTAGTCCAACATCAACGCAGCAAACACATTGAACTACACATGCACTTTATCAGAAAGCTCATTCATGCCATGTTCTTGAAGTGTAATATTGTTCAACAGATGATCAAATTGCAGACATCTTTACAAAGGCTCTCACAGAGGTGAAGTTTACTAAACTTCGATTTATGGTTGGAGTTCAGGAAGTTGTCACTAAGGGGGGATAGGCTCTAGTACCTCCTTCCTTCTCCTATTGAGTTATATTTGTACATCATTCAATCCTATCCCAAGTTGTTCTTAATGGGGGATGTTAGGATATTCCGACACATAGGAAGTAGTTAAGTATAGCTTGGTCTAGTGTAGAGTTAGGTAAAGTGTGTTTCTTTACTATGTACTTTTGTCACTTACAATCCGACGGTCACGATATGTAGTGATCTGACAGTTCATTCTTTCCTCCGTATTGCCGACACTTGATCTGTGGCTTAACACCCGATTGGTCCATGATCTCTATTTAAAGAGCATGGAGAGTCATTTGTAGAGTAACCATTCATGAGAGAAGCTTATGTAAATTTTCATTCTTTTATTAATAAATTGCCTAAAGTGGCCGCGTTGGCTCAGGTCGTGGATTGTTTCCCTCTTTGAGGGTTTTAAACCACATCAACAATACTAATGTATTGATCTGTGATCTGTTTGTGAGTAGCGTCTTTTGGTGTTCTATCTGAGGAACTTACCTGTAAATTCCTACAGTCACATTGAATTTAAGGCACCCCTTGGCTCCTTGTCGATTTGTACAAATAAAGAGCCTTTGAGAGCTCCTTCACCATCACAATCACATCGCATCTTTGGAAAAAGATATTTTGATTTGGCCACAGCATATAGGAGCTATTTCAAGAGCAAGAAAAGACAAATTTTTTGTGCATCATTTATGTGATTGCAAGGCCAAGCTGAGGAAGAATGTTGGTAGTGTTTGAAGGGTAATCATGTGCATGATTTCTTGTGGCAATTCTCTATTCAACATACCAAATTTTTTTGTCTTTTGGAAGGAGGGTTGAGCCCTAGTCTGGAGCTAATTTCAAGGCATATTTAGTGTCAATCTTTTGTCAAGCTATTGGAGGGTCAACACAACTAAAATAGGGTTGTTCTTGATATGCCAAAAGGTCTAGTGCATTGGTGGAACCAAGTTGCATTCCTCGATGTTAATTTTCATATTGTTCTAAGTTTTTTCAATTACTTTAGCCCAATTAAATGCTTCAATTAGCAATCTTTTCAATAACAATTAATGTTTTCAATCATCAACAGTAATTGAAGATAGAACAATGAATGCAATGACAAAGGAGACAATCAAAACATCAACAAGAGACACCAAGTTTGGTCAAAGATCAGGGAAAAACCCCACAAGGGGGAAAACCCTTTGAAATTCTTCTTTTATTAGATTTCATAAAATGTTCAACAGAGAGTCAATGAGCCCAATACAATATCACCCAGCAAAGTTATCCCAACAATATTCAGAAATATTTTTTTGGCATTAATATAGATCAGAGACAACTCTTCCTATCTGTGGTCAACTACAGTCAAATTTCAAATTTTAGCCCTACTTTCCAGTCACAGGGAGGAAGGGGAATGCATACAAATGAGAGCTTCTAGTCACTACCTTGAGCCTGCATGCCTATGGCTACATTCGAAAATTTCCTTTGACAAGCTTGCAGTTGTGACCGAAACCCTAGAAACATGTGTGAGCTTCGGACCTTGTAATCTTGGACTTGTGTGAAACAATTTCCTTGACCCAGCCTCACACCTGTGCAAACCAATCAATGAAGAAGAGAAGAAGATGCTTTTGTGATGTCCAAATGAGCTTGAGGTCGCTTGTATTTATAGGCTTTTAAGGGTGTCTAATTTGTTGTTAGGGCCAACCTATCCAAATGTGCATATATGGTTTTTTCTTCATAAGTACACTTTCCCTTAACCAAATTGAGTGCTTCAATAGTCACAATTGGTCCTCTCAGAAATAGGAATCTACTCCCATGGTTGGAATTTGTTACTGAGGTGTCAAATTAACACTCCCTCTCAGCTAGGGAGAAATTCCAACTGCATCATGTAATAATCATGTGTATCCTATCATCATATTATGTCCCATCTCTATTCAACTCTATCTACTGAACCATTCTCGAATCTAAAGAAGAAGAATCAACGACGAGCATTAGCTACCACCCTCTCTAACGTTGGAGAGCACATCTTAATCTGAAATAATATCAGGGAGCACATCTCAACCTAAAACTACATCGAGGAGCACATCTCAACAAAGAATCTCATGGGGGAGCTAAACATCTTCAACCCCATATCGAACAATAGGTGATATAGAGGAGCACATCTCAACCCATCTTATTGCCTACTGATCTTTCCAACAATGTCCTTCAAGATTCATGTGATAGAACACTTGAATCATAATCTGAGCTTGGGTGAGATACTCGACTTACCAAAGGTAAGGATCGCACACCTTGAAGCCTCCTCAACCCGTTGGCCAGATGAACAGGGACAATCCCAGCAAGCCCAGCTTGTGGGTATGATGCCAACTGGGGTATACTCTGCAAAGACCAAGATAGGGGGAGATACTCGACTTGTCAAAATAGACAAGGATAACACACACCCTATGGGTGGCATATAGGGGGGATACCCTATTTTCCAGAGATCCCTCCACCCCAAGAGCCCTCTATCTCAATTCCACACCCTAGGAGCTCAAACAAGGGGGAGGATTTGGCTCAGTGTCCTCGATCAACGATGCCCCTTATCAGGAGGGGTCACATCTGTCAGTCAAAGCTTCTCTCTGAAGACCAAGAACTTCCCTTTCAGCAAAGCATTGGTGAGAATATTTGCAATTTTCTCGTTGATATATGATGGAGCCTAACAGATCCTCTTTGCACGATGTCTCCAATGTAATGATATCAAATCTCTATGTGCTTGGAGTTGTCATGAAATACGGGATTCTCTGCCAGACGGATCCCACTCTTGTTGTCGCAATATATCAATGTAGTGTCTAGGACCTGCTCAAATAGCTCTCCAAAGAGCTTTCTCAACCAAACTACTTTGCAGCTAACCATGATAGCAGTGATTCTGTCTCGGCGATACTCAGTGCTATGGACTTCTAATTTCTGCTCATCCAAGATATTATGGCAGATAAATTTCAATTTTTGAGTCATTCTTGATTTACAGAAATAGCAGTGTGAGTTATCAAACTTTGAATAACTTAATATAATTTTATATTTAATATTAAATATTTTTAATATATTTTTTATTAAAGGCAATATTCTACTTAGCTAATAAAAAAAAACCCTGAAACTTAGAATAATTGGTGGTCATTAGATCAAATTGGGCAAAAAGATTACACGGCCTCATTCATATAATTTACTTCAAATGAATTAATTTGATTGCAATTAGATTTAATAATGGAGGGGAAAATGCTAAGGTAAAATGGGGATTGAAAACCATCAATTGTGTTTTTTCAATACCTGAGTAAGCATTTGTAGAAATCATGGGTTTTCCTTTTTCAGTCTCTTAATGTTGTTTACTATCTTTCTAACCCTAGATCAGTTAAATTTCTAACTTCTGAAATTTTTCTGGTTATTTCCGCACGTGATAGGAACTATCCACAACAAAGACGACAACTTTTTGTGCAAATCGCCGCCCGAGAAATGAGGAGCATAAATCGCACTTTTCCGCCCAAAACCTGTGATCTGGAGGTCCAGAGCACACTTCCTAGCCCAAAAAGTGTGGCGCCCTATAAAACAAGTCAATACCTGCGATTTTAGGGTTTTCTAGGATTTTTTCTAATCATTTTCTGGGTTTTGCTGAGAACACTTTACTGGGTTGATTGACCATTTTCTTAGCCCACTTAGGCCTTGATCTACTTTGTTTCACTCATCGAAGTGGAATTTAACCCCTTAGGGCTTCCAGTACTCTTCCACCTTTATAGGAGGAGTTTTTTTTAGTAAGAAGTCTAAGTTTTTACACATCTTTCATCCATATTTTCTAGATATGTACCTTCCTTTTTCAGATATTCATAGATAGGTTGTTTCCATCCAAAGTTTCATATTGAACCTTGTTTGGTTATTTTCCTTAGTGTGCCACAGTTTTCCCTAGGTTTCACATCCATATCCCTATATTTTTGCAGTGATTTTCCTCCCTCGTTTTTTGTTGTTGCTGCACCACTTTCTAGCAGCATAGTGTCATTTGATTCCAGTCACATAGATCCTTAGATCTTTTGGCCTTTTTCGTGTGTTTTTAGTTTATTTTGCCACCAACCAGCACAGTGTTTGCAAACCCAGTTTGGGTGGGGTTTAGATAATTGATTCACTGTTTATTTTCTGTTTTCAATTTCAGTTTATTTCAGTAATCTTTTTTCCTTTTTTTATTCAAACACGATCTAGGCTTAATTAATAAACACACTTGCACACACAAGCAACCTTAAGCGAAGGGCACTCGGTTTACACCACCAAGTCAAGACTTAACTTAATTAATTTATCTCCCCGCATAGACAAAAAAATCTTGTTGATCTCCCTTCACCATTTACGTATCACTTGTGTCTTACAACCATTGTGCCACCAAGGCATTTGTCAAGGAGACTCTTAAGCCTTCATCCCCAGTTTCCGCTTGGGCATATTACTCTCCACAGAGTTCGAGTTCATAGTCCCTTGAGTCTCCATATTGACTCCTATTCTGGTTCATCTAATTCCTCTTCGATTCCGAGCCTCCTTCAGTGCATACCGTCATCATGTCAGGACCCATTGCAGGTGCATGAAACCAACCTGGTGTTGGCTCTGGTTCTACCCCGGTAGTCACACCTAGTGGAACCGTTACAGGAATCGTTCCGGTAGCTCCTATGCTACCTTTCATTGTTGCGTTAAGCCTCCCAGAGTTTAGCCAGTTGATTAATGACCCTATACACCATGATGTTGGATGGCCACGTATGTCGACTAAACTTCCCTCCAACATTCCCAAGTATGAGAATAATTTTGGAGAAGACTCGTTGGCTTTGTGGGGCCTGACCTAGGTTCATTGTTAGTTAGCCAAACAAATCCCTACACTAATATTCCTTTCGGCATCAGCCCGTGGAGTGCAGACCGAAGTCTCACCCAAAGAAGAATGGGGGGATGATGGAACCAAGTTTATGCACCCTGAGATGGTCGTGATGTTGGTTTATACCCTCTGTTCCTACTTTCGTACAAGTCACTAAGATTTAGGGCTCTGAGAGTCTACCCTTTATTCTGCCCTTCGGTACCTCTGTGAAGATGTACAATTAACCTTCATGTAGCCTTAACCCATGATCCAAGTACTTTCGCACTGCTATGACAGTGTATTGTATAGGTTCCCAAGTTATCTTAAGTGTTTTACTTATCTTACTAAACAATCACAGTTAGTGCCGCGTAAACTAATATTCTTACTTCCATTCAATTAACCAATATAATAACATATATTCGCACATCACGTAAACATTGTAAATTAAACCCAAAATGCAATATAACCAAATGTAGTAACAAGAAATAAATACATAGAATTTGCAGAATACTTCTCTTTATTGATATCTTCCATTTAATACGGACTCTATCCGCCCTATGCACACAACTACAGGGGTCCACACACTCAGCTATGGACTTCCACCCTAGGCCTCTGTGCACTCAGCTGCAGAGCCTCTACCTATGCTAAGACCCAAAACACTTAGACTTTCCTACCAAGACTCCAGAACTTGTCTACCCACTTCTCTTTTAGAGCTTACTTTCTTAGCTCCTTTTTATACAATCCCATGGTCTGCAAACCATGGGTGGATCTTTACATCCGACTTTACACTTTCAAAAATAAGGGCAGACAACAGTTTATGCCTCTTGACACCTTCATTCTACGCGACCATAAAATAAGGATACTTTACAACTTTATTACAAATTGTTTCCCAAAACATGGGCTTTTAGCCCCAAAACTGTCCTTGGGGGAACCCGTTCTCAACAGGCCCCCAACACAAACATGGTGACTCGCCTTCGAGTCACTCTGTGGGTGCAGAGATCTTGGTGCAAAGACCTCCCAGATCGACCTGTATGACGGCAACCTCGGCAATGCACTGTGCAGTGGCTTGCTTCGCTTCTTCAACCAAGTGCTCAGTCGTTGATCCTGAACTGTCAGTCTAAAGCTTCTGCTGAGTCGCTTTCAGATTAGCAAGCTTGCCTTCAATAGAGTCCATGACCGAATAAGCCTCATCCAATGAAGGCTTCAAGCGCACCTTCAATACCGCCTCCTTGTGCTGCACTGCATCTACCTGTTCTTTCAATTGCTTGGCCTCCTTCAGCTTTTCTAGTAGCTGCATGAGATCGAATGTTCGCGTTGTACCTTTTACTTCATCATAGCGTTGATGCAGTGCTCGCACTTCTATCTCCACCCGTTGTACCTTAGGATCCTCTTGCAGGCTCATCAGGACCTCGAACAACTGTTCAAAATGTTGTGTGCAGTCTGCTACTGCACTGTCTACCACTCCTATCACCTCTGTGACAGTGATTGCACACTGCACCTTTACTTCTGGCCGAGTTGAAGGCTGGGCCTTCAACTGTAAATCTACAATTTGTAGGTTTAGCTCCAATTGAAGCCTAGCCAACTCTGTACAAGTGTCACCTACCCCTGTAGCAAGCTTGCGAATGCGCATCTCAACCAATTCTTCCTCAAGAATAACCAACTCTAGGACCATTCGACATGCCTCCTCCACGACCTGAACTATATGCTTGTTTTGATCATTTACCTCGGTCACGACGGTGATGGCAGAGTCTCGCTATAGGGCCATCTTCTCATTATTAATCTTTTACTCACTGATCACTTGTAAAGCACGGTGTTCACAGACCCTCAACTCCACGATCACTACATCCTACAATAGGTGGAGTGCCTCACGAGGGAGCACTTCCAAGTTCAACCCCTCTCCCTTGAGGGCGCTGATAGTGGGACTGTTAGCCTCATTCTCTATGGCTAGTGCTCCATCTAGCAACACTATCTCTTGGGAGACTATCGTTCATAGCATCGCAACAGCTTCTGAAGTACCGATAGCAAGGTTGATGGACATCATGCTAGCCAGTGATGTGTGGGTCTATAGCTCCTGCAGACCTGTCTGGATGACCCCTAATATTAGTTGTTGTTGTTGTTGCTCGAACTATTGTAGTGTCTCTGCAGTGACATCCAACACTGTGTCTCCAATGTCATGCAAATTTCCCTCTGTGAGGGTGATTGGGTCCACTAATGCCTTAGTGGCCTTGGATTTCTTCCTCGACCCCACATTCTCTTGTTCCCTTAGAATTTTGATGTGCTGCGACATCGTCTGCAGGTCCGCGCCATTCTGCTCTGTTTCAGGCAAATGCAACCTCGCGCCTTTGTCAGAGCCACACTCTGTTTCACTTGCCTTCTTGTCTATTTTTTGGGTGGCATCGCGCTCCGCCTGGGGCTTGTCAGTGACCTCCTTCTTCCTCTTCTCAGCCAGTTGCATCATCTTGAGCTTGTCCTCCTCCCTTTTGTGCCGCGTGGCGGACTTGCTCGCCCGCACCGCCAAGTCTGAGGTAGTGCACCACTCTATCGTCCAACGATCAAGTATTGAATTAATCATGTCATCCATTTCCAAGTAAGGCAAGTCATACCATGTCTGCATAGGGTCCTTCCATGCCCTGATCAACACACGGAGAAAGTCTATCTTGAACTCTATGTACCCCTGCAGGTTGGCAAACAAAATAGGTGACAATTGTGGTTTGCGATTGATAGCCATCTGGATGTTCATTTCCATTAAGATCCAAAAGATCTTGTTATATTTGATGTGCTGAGCATCCTTGGTCACCCATAGCGAAGTGTACTTCGCTACTTCTGGAAGGTTTGGTGTGACTGAGGGGAATTAACTCTCTTCTGGCAGCTCCCAGGCTACCAGCACAATAGACAACAAGAGCCACGGAGAGTGGAAGGTCTTGTTGAGCTCTTGTACCTCGCAGCAGTTCGCGAGGAACTCACTATAGAGATAACGTGCCTAATTAAACTAGAATCCTTTGGTGCACTGGGCTACAAGAGCGACGACTAGTGCCGACACTTCATCTGTGTGACACTTCCTCATAACAACCTTTCCTACCAAAATCTGCATGGCCATCTTGACCATAGGGTCACAGATACTCGAGATGGCAAAGCCTCACGGCTTTTTCACGAGCTTGAATTTCTCCTTTATGGCCTCTGCGAGGGCCTAATCGCCACCTTTTCCACCAAACATCATGCCCAGATTTTCCCCTATGTAGGGTAGCCGTGTGATCCTATGGCTCAATCTGTCGATGATGGGTATCAGCTCCTCTAGCCATAGACACCCATCATGCACCAAGCATAGCAACTTCTTGATGACCAAGACTTTAATTGGGGTGAAATTGTAGTGCGACACCCATAGTAGGTTGAGTAGACCTGCCTTGTCTACTTCCTTGAGCCACTTCCGCGGTTCCAATGCAGTCATCCCAGTGGTTGTGTCAATAATGCGGTGCATTAGCTGCTCTGCCGCTAAGCGCAGGAACTTCTCATGGTCAGCTAAGTCCCAATCTTCTAGTTTTAACAGAGGAAACTACCCCAAGCACAGTCCTTCAAAGGCAATCTCGTCTAGTAGTAGAGGGTTTTGCAAGGGGACCTTGCTTTTGTCAATGTCTTTTGGCACCTTGGTCTTGCCCTTGCATGGAGGGATGTACTTGGGAAAATTAGTGAGAGGGTCAACACCCTGGACTTCAAATTCCTCCACTTCTACCCCCAAGTCCTCATCATCCATCAGGATGTTCTCAGTGTCTTCCTCCTCTGGCTCCAGGTTAATGGCTTTGCCGTTTTCCTATGCGGTGGGCTTGTCCTTTGGTGGCTTTCTTCTCAGCGACGCGCACACCAGTATCACAGCTTTCTTACCCTTATTATCCTTCGCACTCTCCTTAGTTAGGGTTGGCTTTGTTTTAGGTGTCCATGGTGATTTTGGAACTTTAGTTAATACATCAACAACCTCTAGAGCAACTCCCTCTTCCTCCCTAACAACTTCCGGAACAGCTCCCTTGGTTGTCACTGCTTCGGAGTCCATAGCTTCTGTGGGTGCTGACATGATGCTATGCAACAACTCCTGTGTCTCCTTTGGCAATGTCTCAAATATTGAACTGGCTAGCAAAGCTTTGAAGTTTTTGTGGTTCATGTGCACCTGAGAGCTCAACAACTCAATTCTCAAAATGTCAAGTGTTTTTTGTTGGGCCTCCACCTGTAATTTATAGGGCATTTTGAATTCAAATCCAACCATTCCCCCCACATTCGGTTCATTAATGCCAGATTGGCAGCAGATTTCCAAGGATCTTACCCATAAAGTTTGTCTTAAATGTCGGCCACCCGCTCCATTTGGCTGCATTCCTACTGTCAAATCATGAACAGTGACTTTAACGGTCACTTTTCGGTTGACCTATGCAATTTCTCCCTGGGTAGCATAGCTCCCTTCGCGATGTCACGAACCCTATGACATTTCCTCGCTCCGCACAATCCTCCAATCACGTAGTCCCCCAACCCGAGCAGTGTAGTTTATAGTCGTGCACCTCCTTTCAGCTGCCTGGAGTGCTAAGACTATGCTACCCTCATATAGTCACCTGGCTAGATCACCGATGTATGGCTTCAATTGACTACCATTCACCTTTCTTGGGAAGGGATCTCCATTCAATTTAACCAACTAAACTAATCCACCGTCAATAATCTCCTTAATGACATAGGGCCCTAGCCAGTGCATTCTAAACTTCCTTGGAAATTTATCAAACTTACTGTCATATAACAAAACCAGATCATTTACCTTAAAGGTGCGCAACTTAATGTGTTTATCATGCCATGCTTTTTCACATTGCTTTTGGAACTTTTTGTGAAATCCTAGTAGAAATATATCTTCCTCAATCTCAGTCAGCTGCGCGAGCCTCTCTTCCAAGGCTCCGCTATCCATCATACCCATGAGTGCCGCTATGTTCAAACTAGGCACAATGTATTCCATGGGCATCACTGCTTCAACACCATATACAAGCCTAAAGGGTATCTGTCCAGTCAACTTTTTGCATGTCGTTTGATAGGCCCATAGTACTATGGGTATTCGTAGGTCCCAATCACTTTGCTGAGCATTTCAAATATTGGTCATCGCATTCTCCAGCACCTTATTGAAGGTTTCTACCATCCCATTAACCTGTGGGTGATAAGGCGTGCTTTTCTGGTGATATACCTGAAATTCCTCTGTCAACACGCTAATTGTTTCGTTCAGAAAGTGTGTACCGCAATTGCTCATTAGAATCTTTGGACACACAAATTACATCAGTACATACTCAAATAGGAACTTCACAACAATTATGCCTATGCAGTCCTTCACAGGATGTACCTCCACCCATCGAGTCAAATACTCAGTCGTGGTGTTAATGTCCCACACTCACATCTTCTTCCCTTGGGGCTGAATGGGTCCCACAAAATATAATGCCCATTTCTCAAAAGGTTGTAACGTCATCTGTGGGTTCAGAGGCAGCTCATCCCCCGACGATGGCCTGCCAGTCCTTTGACACACATCACATGCCTTACAGTAAGTTTTTTAATCCCGATGGAGGGTTGGCCACCGCAACCCTGCACATGGAATCTTCTACGCAGTTGTCCTTCCTACATAATGCCCTCCCACGACGCCCCCTATCGTTAGGAAGTGTATGATGTCTTCAAAGTGACCATCTGTGACACGCACTATAAATAGTTGTGCGTCAGGCAATCCCTCTTCCAAATTAGTGGGCTCTTCCCCTATTTCAATGCACGACAGATGGTCTGGTCTCGTGTTCAGTCATCTAGGCTTCAAAATAACTTCAAAATCATACTCTTGGAACAATAAAAACCACCTACATATTATCCCCCCTAACACAGGGTTATTGACGAAGTATTTCAACCCAGAATGATCTGTATACATCTGAAAATGTCCACCCAGCAAATAGTGTCTAAAGTTCTGGAGCGCATATACCATTGCTAACCCTTCGTGCTCGATGGTGGAATGGTTCTTCTCAGCCTTGGATAACCTCCTGCTTGCGAATGCAATATGATGGTCCAATTCTCCTCCGCCAGCCTCTGTCAGTACTGATCCTAGTGCTATACATGACACGTCTACATGTACATGAAACTCCTTCCAACCTAGGAAGACTAAAATCGACACGGTGACCATCTTTCCTTTCAATACATCCAAGCTCTTCTGACAGTCCACGTTCCAATAGAACATGACATCCTTTTTCAACAACTTCTCCATATGCGCGGTGATCTGGGCATAACCCTTGATAAAATTCTTGTAATACTCAGTATGTCCTAAGGTTGCGCATAACTGTTTTACACTCCTCTACGCTTCCAAGTTAAGTATCACTATGATCTTCATGGGATCTACCATTAGTCCCTGTCTACAAACCACATGACCTAGCAGAGTCCCAAAAGGAACACAAAACAAGAATTTATTCAAATTCAGCACAATCTGGTACCTTCGACAAGTATCTAGCATGAGGCGAAGCTTGCCACATGGCATTTGACCAATCCAAACACAGTCCAGTCATCAAAGTACACCTCTAGAAACTTATGTATGAATTCTTTGAATGCATCAATGACTACGTGCGATAAAATCGTAGGCACATTCTTCAATCTAAAAGGCATTACAGTGTACTGAAAACATCCCCATTCAGTCGCGAAGGTCATCTTGCTTCTATCCTCAAGCGCGATTTTGATCTGATGGTACCCAGAGAACCCATCAGTGAAGGAGTACGCTTCCTGGCCACCTACATTATCCAATACCTCATCAGTGAACAGAGTCGGGAAAGGATAATGTACGCAAGCATCATTCAATTTCCTAAGATCTACGCATATCCGTATTTCTTCCTTCTGCTTCTTTTCCTGTACCACCATTGGGCTTACCCAATTAGATTCTTCTATAGGATCAATGATGCGTGCCACGAGCATCTTGTCTAGCTCTAAGCGTACCTTCTCCTTATAATTCAGATTGAGATGGTAAGGTCTTTGCTTAACTGGCTTCGCGTCAGGTTTTAACGTGATCTTCATAATGCCCAGGTCTCCTATTATCCCCTTTAGCTCTGTAAACATGGTAGGGAACAAATCCTAGTATTCATGGAGTAATTCGGCGACCTTATCTACCGTCACGTCATCCCAGTAATCTCCAATCTTCGCGAATTTGGGCTCTGCTTCCATACCAATATTTACCTGTTTCGTTTTCAAGGGTGTGGTTATATCAGGATTCTCAATCTGCAGACCCTCGACTTCGCGGTGATCATCGGTTTCAGGGATATCAGTTTTTCATGGATCCTCGTCTTCTTCTTCGGCAGTCACGTTATAGCATTACAGCGTGTGGTTGAGCTGAGTAGTCTAATCGGGTTGAATCAGATCCAAAGGATCCTACAGTATCCTGAAGATTGTTGCTTTAACTTCTTGGAGCACTTCATTAATACAGCCAAACCTATCTTCAAAGTTGTACATCATTATCAACCCTTCACGTAGAATATCCCATTCACCTGTGACATGGTGGAGCTCTATCTCCAAGTACTAGTTCATCGGGATGACATCCAAGGTATGATAGAACAAGTTCACCCATTTAGGTTGGGGCTTCGCTCCATAAGCCTTAGCCCATTTGGCCAAGTGTGAGTGTGGATCATCCTTCTCATCATATTTTTCTATCATTCGTACCTTTGGCTTCCCAAAGCGTGTTCTCATCATCCTCCTACACTCGCTCCAACCATCAAAGCTACCCTTGTGCGTACCCCACCATCTTGCAAGCATAGCATGCAGTGCCCAGTCCAAAGCCTAGAAGCACTGCTTTTCTGGTACCTGCCTCTCAAATGCATTCAAAAATACATCTACATCATTCATACCATCATAAGTGGGTAGATCTCTTACCTCTGACAATACATAGCATAGCGACTAGGTCATCATGTTACAACTCAGTGTGGTTACTTCATGTAGCCGACTTTGTCAGCGCTATAATTCTTCATCAGACTCTGAGGTGCAGGAACTCTTGTGATCCCATGTAATTCGTCCATCTGCTGTTGGATTCACCCAATCTTGGTCTCGCATTGTTATCTTATATATGCAGTCCAAATCGTCATCACTTTCATAATCGTGTACCGGTTCAGTATAGCGAGATCCTTCAGTAGGATCTAGAGGTACTATTACATGAAGCCTCTTCTTTTCAAATATCATCTTTCGCTTCTTTAGGTTGATTACCCCATTCATGTCAGTAGCCCAATCAATGCCAAGGAGCGCAGGGCACGGGTTGTTGTCATCCACAATTTCTATCACTTCAAAGTTACTCAATGCACTTGTGCCTTCAATATCTATAGTTACTCCTTGCAGCCATCCCATGGGGATGATCTTCTGTTGATTTTCCATCCTCAACTGAATTGGAGATCACTACAGTGCGGGTCTCCCCATCCGCTCCCAAGTCTACTTTGGTAAAACGTTCGTGTCTGACCCCAGATCCAGAATAACCTGATCCATTTCATATTCTCCTATCTGCGCGACCAATCTCATCTCTCGTCCTGTCCTTGCGTTATGCTTACCAAACTTTCATACCACACGTGGTTCACCCAAAGTGTTTTCGACGCATCTATTTATAAGTTCTTGTAACCCCTTCACAACCTTGCTATAACGCAACAACTTCATGTAGGTTTCTAGAAAGGTCGTTGATGAATTCCAGTATTGTAGAAGGGATGCTGCAACTCCTGGGCTACCAGCTTTACTTATCAACCCAAGGTTCGTACAAACTTGGAGGTGACAGTGCTATATGCACAAGTAAAATTGAAGGTCATGCCTGTTGTCACTGTTCATTTGGCGGGAAGCCCCAAGGGTTCCAAGCCAGACTTATATAGAGTTAGAAGGAGCTTGATTCTTTGATGGAAGAAGAGAAAATCTATTCTAAGAGAGCTATAGTACCGCAGTAATGAAGAAAACAACATGTAGTGCTAAATCACACCATATCCTATTTATCCATTGAAATAGTTGTGCTAAGAAGAATTGCTAAATCATCACTAACATAATGCTTTTATCTAATCTATAGAAGTAAAGAGCATCAAACCATACTAATGTGTATGCAAGAAAACTAAACTAAATTTGTTTTCATTTTTTTGAATTTTTGGGCAAAATCAAGTATGAAAATTAATTGTTCTTATGGATGTGACAAGTGGATGGAAGGTGTTTGAGGATGGCTAAAAGGCTTATGGAGTGATTGGATGATGTGGAAGGGTCCTAGGAGGATTTTTCTGACTTCCTAGAGGTTCCCCATTAATTCAGCCTCAAAACAGGCAGTTTTAGGAAAATCTACAGGATGTACTAGAAACCTACAGGATGATCCTGTAGGAATTACAGGAAACCTACAGGATACAACCAAGAGCTAATTGTGAGGTGTTGGAAAGCTTGGAAAAGGTGTGTGATGAGTGGGATGGGGTGTTAGAAGGTCTAGGAACACTCAAGAGTCAATATCCAAGATCAAAGATGGCTAGATTCGCTCAATGTATCTAGGGAAATTTTAGTGAAAAATGACAAAAAAACTAGTGAGGGTGACATTTGGTGGAATAAGAGATGGCTAGGGTGGATGAAGTGGAAGGTGGTTGCTGATGGTGAATTCTAGGTCCCCTCATAAAGTACCCGCTATACTTAAAACATGTGTGTTTTCCAAGAACTATGCAACAAGATACATTTTCATAAACTAGAAAATCATGAACCAATTGCTTATATTATGCATGAAGAGAGTGCTGAAGGGAATGAAAGCATGAGTGAGATCTTATTGTAGAAATGGAGTAATGGAAAAATATGACAATGAAATGAACCAAATGCTGAATCAAGACAACAAACTCCAAAGATCATGCAAGAACTAGAAATCTGTCTTTTTGGGGCTGCTGAAGAGTTTCTTCCTCAAGTCTTGGTCCCAGAGGGAGTAAGTGAGGCTAAGACACCCGCTGACAACCTTATGGTGACCCTTTTTCTCCTTGCTAACTTGCTAATTGAAAGAAGGCACAAATGGAAGCAAACTAACATACAACCAATCTAGTCTACACTACTGTAATGGAAATGCAACTACTAAGCAAATGAACAATTAAACTATGAATCTATGCTAGTATACATGTACAATAAAGAGGAGCCTTGGCTGCTAGGGTTGGGCCCTAACCCAAGAGCTTCAGCCCTCTAAGTTAACTCAGTGATGGCTCAAAAAAAAACTCATTATTATTATCAAAACAATGGATTACATCAAACACTGTCACAAGTCTTGTAGCTCAAAAATAGAATAGATTTTTACAATCAAAAATATGAATCCTACTGAGGTCATAGGCCTCTCTACTTATACATCTAAAGTCTCCAACAACTTCCTTAAAATTAAGGAGGCTTGGTTCCCAAACTCAAGATAAACTGGTGCTTTGTCTTTCACTTGCTCGAATGCCTTCTAGTCCTCATGATTTGGTTGTTTGCACTCTGAGCTGATGGAGGAATATTCAAATGGAGGGGTAGTAAATGAGAAGGATTTTCCTCCTATAATTCCTCTCCCTTGTCCCATTTGAGTTTTAACCAAGGTCTTTGCTAAAATTCCTTGCTTTTATCCTTTAATCCTACATTAAATGCACATTAGATCACAAAGAAAAATATCCTACTCCAACTCATCTCATAAACAAAATATAATGAAAAGTATGAAATAAGTTATGAGAGTAGCTGGTTCGACTAAGCTAGGAGGTGAATTAAGGCCCATATAATTACCCAATGATGAGGCTCATCAGTCATAAGCATAGAAGGGTCCATTTCTTGATCAGGCTTATCCCTGCTCCCTGAGGTAGAGACCTCATCGAAGCTCTTCTTTGCTTCCATGAACATTTCATGTGCATGCTCCAAATCAAACTCAGCCTCCTTCTCCAGAGCTTTGTGAACCCATGCACTATCTTCAGGCTATTTCCCCTTATCATTGCCTATTTCAATTCCACTTTGGAGCACTATATTCACATTTGGATCCTCTTCACGAGGCTCAACCCTCATCATCTGCAGGTTCTGAGTTCGCTGAGGTGGTATCACCACTTTGTCGTGTATCCTCACTATCAGTGTAGGACAGTCCTCTATCTCATGATCAAACTAAGTACAATATTTGCATGATGGATGCGTCAGGTTAGTACATTCATGGGCATAGTGTCCTGGTCCTCTAGAGTTGTAGCAGATTAGCTGTCCCCGACCTCTGCCAGGTCCTCCTCTGCCTCGACCTCGTCCGCGCCATCACAGTGCTTTGGTTAGGAGGTCGCGTTTATGCCTGAAATCTATATGTGGGTGTCCTGTCTGTCATGAATTTGTAACTTTGGTAGTTGTGCTCATCATGACCTACCGACCTGCAGAAGTTTCAAAACAGTTGTTGCGGTGTTTGTACAAACTTCCGTAGCAAATGACAATTATTTGTTGTATGTTTTCCTGCTACCTGACATATAACACACCACAACGCAGGCCATGTGCTTGGTCCTACTTAGGATTTTGGCCTCAAAGGCATCATTCCTCCTCTTGTAATATAGTTTACAAAGATAGGGCAGTGGTCTTTGTCATTCCCCTGAGCTTTACATTTTAGGCACCCTATCTCTTCACGCACCTCAGGTCAAATTGTTCTATCCTGCTTCAAACTTTGCATTTGAAGGCAAAGATTTTTCAACTGCTCATGGATCTGCTGAACCACTAGATTCAGGTCTTGCATTAGTGTTTCATGCAGTCTTATGGCAATATCCAACGCCTCTTCCTGAGTCGTAATCTTGTGTTGTGACAGTGCAACCCTTAGGTGAGGCAGGAGCGAAGCCACAAACCATTCGTGGTGTTGTCCATCTGTTAAGTTCATATTGGCTTCGCGGATTTTACACTTCAATCTCTGATCCAATTTCCAAGGTGTCTCACCTAGTTTCATCATGATTTCCTTGAACCCCACAATCAACTTTGCCTTGGATTTAGGCCTACTTAACTCTTTATTCAGCACGGTCTGGATTTCTGCCAATCTAGCATTTGGGTTATCATTAGAGTACTCGATGTACCAAGTTAGTGCACGATCATGCAAAGAACTAACCAATGTTTCCTTCTTCATGTGATGATCTGTGATGCCCTAAGCTCCCCATACAACTTTCACGATGAACTAAAACAGGTCCGGGTCCTCATTTCCCAAGCCCTTAAACAAAGGCAGCTTCACTGAATTTGCCATGTTGAACTACGGTGGAGGTGGTGGTGGTACAGGTGAAGTCGTAGGTGATGGTGGTGAAGTTGGAGGTGGTGTAGGTGGAGGTGGCAACCACGGGAATCCCTGTCTTATTAAATTAATTTCAGTTCATGGAGAAGCCTACACTACTCCCTCTTCGTCACCCAACGGTAGTGAGATCAGTGGGCTATATTCAAGACCCTTTCTTCCTTTGTTTCTGTAAGTCTTTCTGCTTCGCGTAGCTTCGAACATCAAGGTAGCTACATAACCCATTTTTCGTACAATAACATCTTAATCCAGGTATTTAAAGACTTCATGTACTTACCTCGTGGACCTTTGAAAAATCGTCGCTCCGCCTCGGTGTAACTAACTGAGGTATCGACCCCGAATTCAGTCACAAATCCTCCTATGATGCGATCGAGCCAATGATCAACAACAGAGATGATCTTATCCTCATACGCTTCGAGTCTCTGTACTAACTCTAGGGTCCAGACAATAGGACCATCAAGTCTCCACCTTCCTTGGCTATCCGCTAGCTTTGTGATCAACTTGTATAACAAAACTGGTAAGGAGTAGAAAAAGATCTCATGGATTTTTGTATATAGGTACCTGTCCAGCCATTGTTCCTTCGTCAACCATGGATTTTTGTTCTCCTGTGTCGCGAATTCGTGGATCTTGCTATCGAACCAGTCTTCAATCTCTTTCTTAGTTGGATTCCAATGATAAGACATCCACATCTCTCATGCAGATTCCTGTCCTGGCAACAGAACCATTTGTTGGATTTGTGGGGCTTGACCCAGGTTCAGCTTTAGTTAACCAAACAAATCCCTACACTACTGGCCCTTTCGACATTAGCCCGCAGAGCGCGGACCGAAGTCTCAGCAGAAGCAATATGGGGGGGATTCTGAAACCAAGTTTCCGCACCCTGAGATGGTCATGATGTTGGTTTATACCCTTTATTCCTACTTTCACACAGGTCACTAAGCTTTAGAGATCTGACAGTCTACCCTTTATTCCACCCTTCAATACCTCCACGAAGGTGTATGATTGACCTTCGTGTAGCCTTAACACGTGATCCAAGTACATTCATGCTGCTATGACAACATATTATATAGGTTCCCAAGTTATCTTAAGTGTTTTACTTATCTTACTAAGCAATCAGAGTTAGCGCCGTGTAAACTGATATTCTTACTTGTGTTCAATTAACCAATATAATCACATATATTCGCGCATCACGTAAACATTGTAAATTAAACCCAAAACGCAATATAACAAAATGCAGTAACAGGAAATAAATACACAGAATTTGCAGAATACTTATCTTTATTGATATCTTCCAGTTAATACAGACTCTACCTTCTCTACGCACATAGCTGCAAGGGTCCACACACTCAGCTGTGGACTTCCATCCTAGGCCTCTGTGCACTTAGCTGCAGAGCCTCTACCTACGCTAAGACCCGAAACACTTAGACTTTTTAACCAAGACTCCACAACTTGTCTACCCACTTCTCTTTTAGAGCTTACTTACTTAGCTCCTTTTTATACAATCCCATGGTTTGTGGACCATGGGTTGATGTTTACAACCGACTTTACACTTTACAAAATAAGGCGGACAACCCTTTATGACTCTTGACACCTCTGCGCTCCGCGACCACAAACTGCAGAGACTTTACAACTTTATTACAAAATTTGTCCCAAAACATGGGCTTTTAGCCCCAAAACTTTCCTTGGGGGAACCCGTTCCCAACAAGACCCTACCAACCATGTCCACTCCTTCCATATGTGGTGTTCATCCAATTCCATCATCGATGATTCCATTCATCTTTGATTGTTCCAACGCACGCTCATTAGAGATGTTGTGAAGTGGTATGTTGACCAGCCCGTCGCCTCTCATTCCACTTTCATGATGCTTGCTAAAGAATTCCTTTCATATTTTCAGTTACCTCTCTCATACGACACTGATACAAAGCTCTTGACCACATTTCGTTAGTCCTCTACCACCCGTCTTTTTGATCATGTCCAAGAATGGCGTAGAAGGAGGAGAATGTGTCATGCTCCACCCTTCAAAGCCCATGTCTACCTCAACTGGTTTCTTAGGATTCTTTTAGTGCCTATTTCCAAGGATGTCGCATCTGATTTTCCTTAGACAAAGGAAGAGGCTCTCAAAACCGCTCTGATATATGACTTGATTTATGCTCAATTTAGTTATGTCTATACCGTTATACCAGACCTCCCCCATCCTAGTGGTGCTAATGCACCAAGGGCATCTCATGCCGCTGAAGGTATCGGTGGAGCTATTTCACATCCTTCAACATATACTTAGTATAGTTATGGCTATCTACAGGGGCACTAGTTCCTCCAATACTTATTCCCCTCTTGCCAACAACATGTATTCAGGAAAAAGGACCTCTTATGCATTTACCCAACCACATCAGCAGATGTCAGGGCCAGCTAGTGCTCAACATGTTTACTAGATTTTTGCCCCTTCACCATCTTATACCTATGCATCGCTGAATGCTCCAGCTTCTCAGGCATTAGCGTCACTGCCTCCTATGCATCCTAAGCCCCAATAGCCACCGCCCCCTCCAGGTCAAGTGTTTTCGTAACAGAGTGTGACCAATCCCCAAAATTCGAAGAAAAAGAATAAGGGAAAAGGTACAAGGGTAACCAAGGTAAATAACCTAATGAACCCCAAGGGAACCACCCTAACACCAACAACCAGCAACAAGGCGACCAGCCCAAGCAGAACAAGCTATTCGTATGAACAAGAATTGTGCATGTTGTGGTGTACATGGCCATTATACTCATGAGTTTTCCCTCTCACCAAAAATGCACCAAATATGGGTAGCCCAAGCAACTTCTAGAGGTCAACCACCCATGCAACAATCGCCTCAGAATCCTGTGCCATCTCAACTAGTTGTGCTCACAAACCCTTTTCCTCAACAAGGATTTATTGTTGCTTAACCTCAGAAAGGTGAAGCAACCTCCCCTCTCTAAACTTCTGGTACTGGTGACCACCAAATGCTCATGATGAATTTTGACGAGGTCAATACCTCTGATGTCAATTTGAAAACTTGGTCACGTCAATATGATAAGACATCAACTTCGTCCACCACTGAGTCCAAAACCAAAGTATTTTCTGAGCCTTTTACAACATAAATGGTTCGTTATAGATCCCTCAGCCTAAAGTTGAGTCAATTCCCAAGATCCCCAAGGGACCATTACGTCATAACACAACTTTTAACCGAGATGCCCATACATATAGTATAGTAGATGACTTGGCACAATACCTTGCTTCCATGTCGATGCTTGAAGTCCTCCAGTCCTTTCCATCTCAAAAGAAAGCTCTACTAACTTCTTTGGGTGCAGTAGATCCTTCAGATGATCATTTGATTGTCTTTCATGCTGATACGTCAGAACATCCTCCATTACATCAATCTATTGCTTTCCAGATACCAATCTGAGTCTGTAATGCCATCATCTCCTGATGCATTATTAACGAAGGTGCATTCACCTGCGTGATTTCCACTGTCGTTTGGAAGCAACTCAAGTCACCTGAACTATCCCCATCCACCATCACTTTGCGTGCTTGGGACTGTCACTCCTCCCAGCCTCTTGGCATGTATCGCAATTATCTAGTGACTCTTGCAGGCAAGAATGTCCACGTAGACATCAAGGTTATTGATGCCCCTCTGTATTACAACATTCTCTTGGTTCATAGTTACACTTATGCCATGTCATCCATCGTGTCTATGGCTTTCTGCAAGATGTGCTTCCCCCATGAAGAGAAGATCATCACTATCAATCAGTTGACATACTACGAGCTGTCTTCCTTGACCTCCCATGATTCCATTATCTCGTCGATGTCCGACAAGAAGTCTTCTACCCCTCTCACCGGTGTTTCACCCGGACTCTACAAATATTCCTTATTGTTGGGTGCTTTCCCCAGTCATCCCCCTCCTATCTCTGAGCCTAGCTCTTTGAGTGTTTGCATGTTACAAGCATCACAGGTTCCTCAAAAGCAATCTCGTACATCTAATCAATAGCCAACCCCTCAACACCCTATGGTTGTGATCTCAGCTGATCCATCTAGATCCACCCCCCAGGACCTCCTCCTTATATGGGTGCCTCTCCTATGTTCCCACCAAGAATTATTCCTCCAGGTTTTAACCATCAAGGAGTTGTTCCACCGGGACATTATCTTATAAGATAGATACCTTTCTTGTTTCCTCCTCCTGGAATCTTTTCTATCCCTGGCATGGCTTTGTTGACTCTCCCTAATATGAATTTGGGGATCCTAGTGTGGTACATTGATCCCCCAGCAAGCACATCACCTAGTCATCTCAGACCATATCATGCTTTGGCCCTGATTCAATCAATCCCTACAACCCCTATCACTACTTCAATTCCACTGTAACCTCAACAGGAACCCACTCCTGTTGCGAAAGCATCTGGACATGGGGGAAAGCTAAGAAGAAGTAACCTAAGGACAAGGCTCCCTAAGCACCTCCATCTCCCAAAGCTCCAAAGCTGACACCTCTGTGCACTATATGTGAGGTTGATGGGCATGCCACCAATAACTGTTCTGAACTTCCTCATCTCAAACCTTTGGTTCATGAAACGTTTCCTGAGTCTAATATTCCTAAGGTCCAAGTTACCTTAGCAGATTCAGCCAAAATACTTAAAACATTGCACAAAAATCATCCTTGTGCCTTGTGCAATCATTATGGTCATTATTGCCATTGTTTCCTTCATCTCAATGAATTTCATGATTTCCTCCAAGTGCTTCATGACTTCGAGGCCACTTGTAGTGGATCATCTACTCCTCTACCTATGGATTCTGGAACCACTAGTACACCAGAATAGGGGGACTCTAGTCCCATCATCGTGAACCCTCCCCCCGATGTTGAGATGACAGACTCCAAGGTCCATATCCTTTACATGTCATAATCGTAGGAAAACCTTTTTGAGGTTTATACGCATGCTTCTATCGATCCTCCTTCGTTAGAAACCCAAGTCTCAATATCATTAGATTTCCCATCTACTAGCTCGTCGTCGACCATTACAGATGATGTGTATATGAACCTTCTTTCTCAGGATGATGCACCAAGTACTGTTGCCGCTGTTATCACTCAGGTTGTCCTTAAAGCTCCTTAAAGGATATGGCCGAGGTAACCACAAACCAATCTTTGGACTGCAGGTCCTAGCCTACCTGCAATCAGAGAGGGCTCTCTCTTTATAATTTAGCTTTGTTGAAGATGATATTAGGCTAGCTAATGAGTTCAAGGGGGTTTTGTTTATGTTTGGTGGGATGGGGGATTCTTTCAAACAGAGTTGGGATGCATAGTGTGAGAAGTTCAAACCATTGGGCATGGAGTCGTGGATTAGGCTTGTTGTTGCGTTTTCTTGGTCACAAGAGGAATATAGAGTAGGATAGCTACACATAAAACAATATCAAGCTGGAATAAGGATGGAATGAAGGTCAGTGAATGAAAGGCAACTAAGTATCTCTCATTATGCTAACAGAGGGAAGGTGAATGAACATTTATATAGGAGCAATCAAGGATTCCTAAACAACATTCATATATGAAGGAACTAGTGTAAATATGAGCCAATCAGTATTCATATTCAGGACTAATTCAGAGGAAAACATAGATAAATCACAGAAATTGAGAACAGAATACAACTAAGTGAGCTCTGAACTATTCTTTCTTTCTGCTATTTAGATAGTGAAACAATGATGGCATAAAACATATAAACTGTAAACAGAGATAAGAAACACTTATTGGGCTATGTAGAAGTGTTAGGATTCCATAGTCACTCTTTGGTCATTAAAACACAATAGCCAGTTCATCTCCCAAACATTCCAGCGCTCTTTTATTATAGAGCCTCTCAGAAAATACAGTGCAAGTCTAGAGAGGAAGTTATCGACCAACCAACCCTTTACGTAAATACAGAGGGTTGTTTAAATAGAAAATATTTACAAACATCCCTTGAACAGGTGTCAAGGGAGAAAATATCTCAAAATATCTATCAAAACAGAGCCAAAAGAGATCTGTGCAATAACTGCTTCTAATGCTAAGTTGTGCTGGAAATAAATGCAATAAAATATCTAAAACAGCTGCACATGAGGGAGCAGCCTCATCAAAATGGCTCTTTAGGGCTGCACAGGGTCCTGCAGCTTCAAAAATGGACTGAAAGAGTGCCTTGAGCCACATGCTGTCCTCTGTGTGATAACTGCGCAACTAAGGAAGCAGCCCCAAAAATATGACTGGGAACAATGTCTCTACAATAACTTTGCCTTGAAAGCCTTCATCTATGCCTTTAGGTGGCTTTAAAGCAACAAAAGAAGTGTTGGTGAGCCTTAATGGCTAAATGATGCTTTGTTGACTTTGCTGGGCTTGCTTTGCTTTCATCTGCTTTGAAAAACTGTACTGATAGTCTTGGTCGCATCCTGATACACTTTGGCACTGAATCTGGGTCTTTTCTCACCGCTGATACTCTTTAAACTGTCCCATCGCCCCTTTTCTTCCTTTTAATGCAAAATTAACTGCTGCTAATGTCCTCCATGGCCTTTGGGTGCAATCGGCGCTTGGCCGATCAAAAATAGCATTAAACCTTGCAAAAAATGCCGCAAAAGGAGGATTTGTATGCTGTTGACTGTACCGAGGCCGAAACTGGTTATCTGAAGCAAAACTGGGCCTTGGAGCGATCTCAGAAAGCTTAGGGATGCATGAATTCCCTTATCGGGAGCCGAGCGCGGGCATATATGTGAAAATATGAACAAATGCCGCCTTTTCTTTTACACAGAAAAGACCAATTTCTATGTAAAATTCGTGAAAAACATAGGCGGGAGCGGCACTGTAGCGGAGATTAAATCCTGGCCGTTGGATCGCGCGAAGGCAGATCCAACGGCTGGCGCTAAATCGCATCGGGGCGGACCAGGGGGTGGCACATAAACAATCGCCGAAATTGGGCGGACCCGATATGCTATAAGCCCTTCCTTTTATTTGGGATCGCGTCCAGCCCATTGACGATGTCATATCGGCGGATTTACAAGAACTTGGTTTGCGGACCCGAAATGCTAATATACCATGCTTTATTGTTATTTTGGCTCCGCCAGTTGGAGCGATACATGGGGAGTGCTGCGATTAAATCAGGGCCATTGATCTGGGGGCCCGATCCGACGGCTGGCGCTAAATCGCATCGGGGCGGACCATTGGTCCCAATACATAAAACCTCTGAAATGCCGCGGACCCGAAATGCTTATATGCCCTTTCTTTATGGAGATCGGGTCCGGTCCGTCGGCGATTTCATATCGGCGGATTTTAACAAAATCAATATGCGGACCCGAAATCCCTTAAAACTGCCCTTTATAACTTTTTGGCTCCGGAATATCGGAGCTTTCCCATTTCGTGTATAAAGGCCTCCTTTCGGACCCCATAATTTTATATGCTACATTTTATTAATACTTCGGCTCCGGAATAAGCAATGCTATATATGGGGCCGCGACTTAATAAAGACCGTTGATCTGAGGGCCCGAATGGGCGTTCGCGATTAAATTGGCATTTCGCTATAGGCAGGGACATGGGGCAGGACTTTATACAATTGCGATTGCCGAAATGGTAGATCGCCGACAAGATCTGGGCCGTTGATCTGAGTGGGGGCGATGGACGGCTGCGATGCGATATTGTTGAAAAATGTGGGTTTTTACGTTATAACTTAAGTTTTATAAAAAACTTGAGTTTAAACGATAAAACAAAAAAGGGGAGTTGCGATAAAAAAGAGTATATGCGGGATATATGGGAAAATATGATGGAGGAAGCCTCCGATAGCGATATCGCATCGGGGCAAAAAGGAATGGGGGCATATATATATGGGCCAGCACTGTTATTACCTTCGACAACGATATCGCGTCGGAGGGGGGGGGAATCCATCGAAGGAGGGTTTATATGTATAGAAGGGGGTTATAAAGCATCGGAAGGGTTTTTTTCCTTTGAAGAAAGGTAAAATGAAATAGGAGGAAGGTTGTTAATGCATCGAAAGGGGTCCGAAGCATGGTGAGAGGGTTTTGAGCCTTGAAAAAAGGTTAAAACATGGATAATGGAGGGTTTGCATAGATGAAAGGAGGGATTTTATGCATAGGAAGGGGTCCTAATGCATTTGGAAGATGGTTTGAGGGGGGAAGTGAGGGCTCTTGCTCAGTTTCAGGTAAACTTAGCAATTCCCAAGTGTACTTATGGTTATATAGGGGAGTTATTAACATAGTTTTAGTAGGGGAAGGGGAAATAGATAGGGACCTACATAGTAAAGTTAATAGTTAACATGACAAATGATCAGAGAGCGCTAAGAATGATGTCTTAGGCTATCAATGGGGGAAAATGACTGATAGAAGAAGTGTGAACATTCCTTTAGTGAAGCAGATCTTCACCAAGGCAGATAATATGGAGAATGATGAATCTAAGAGGTATCAAGCAGATCTTGACCTCTTTAGGGGAAGTTAGTGAGTGATTTGGGGGAGAGGAAGAAGGGGGAAGTTAGACATGCATTTCTTGAAGTCCTCCAACTAAAAAATCACCTTCAACTTGTGATATGATAGATATAACACTTGACAATATGAAATGGATCACAAGCCATGATTCTACAACCACAAAGCTACCTACCCGGCCTATTCACCTAGCATTTTCTCTTCTTTTTGGTTTGGGTGCACTTGAACTAGCATACCCAGCTTTTTGTTCTTTTCTTCTTGCTGTCCTCCTATCTACAACTACACTTATTGCATCCAGGGGCTCAGATTAAGCTGTTGAGCACCCTTGTCTCTCTACCAAGATTAAACAGTTTGGACAGATGTTTATTCTCTATATTCTACAACAAGAAATTGAAACCTAGGGAGACCAAGATTAAGCTGTTTGGACCTCCCTATACTTGAAAACTGATCAAAATGGATTACTCATCAAAACTGGAACACAGCAGTAGCATTAAAACTGGCACACCTTCATGGATACTTCTCTAGTCATCTGTAGCAAATATGGAGCATTGCAGCATGCATAGTACCACATATTTGGCATGTAAAAATGTCGATCATGAAAGATGATTAACCTGCTGCAGTAGGAGGCTAACAGTGGCTCCACTTGGGGATGGCTTTTCTTTGTGACAAGCCAAGAACAACAGGTCAGAATGCCTAGATCCTCTGTAGTTGCTGTTAGTTGAAAGTTTCTTCTGTGCTAACTGCTGAATGACTAGAACTTTAACTTCTAAATGCAACACTCCTTCTTAACTGAAACACTGTGAAAAATAAAGCATCGCCTACTTCCTTCTGCATGCTTGATATTGCATCCACTTTTGTTTGAGAACTGCATTTTTGAAGTAAACACAAAAAGGGAACCAACTGGAGCAACTCCTCTTAATTTTGTCTTTGAACAGGCTGTAGATGTAACACTAAAAGCAAACATTCCTCTGTTTTGATACTACTGACTGAAGAGTTGGAAGCATGAATGCAGCATTTTTATTTGAACCCGCTGTTATAAATAACAACACTGCCCCTTTTACCATTGAGAGCATTTAAAGTATATCAAAACCTGCCTTGTGCATTCTTTGAAGTAAGTTCATAGCCGGGGGCAAAAATTGATGTGCTTCTCTTTGAACTTCACTTCAAACGAACAGAGGCTTCGAATGTCACGTTCCTTTGGGTCTTTTCTTCGGGACTGTGCTCTTTTCCAAAAATCAATGCAAAGAGAGAGCTTTGAAATGGGGGACTTGCGCTGCTCTGCCTCAACTTCGCTGCTTGGTTCCAAGCAATCGGATTGCTTATAAAAACATAAAAGAAAATGCTTATATGTACACACATTAATATACAAATATATACATCAGAACCATGTATCCCTTAGATCACTGGATCAAGGTAATGCTTCAGCATGCGGCCATTCACAGGGCCCTCTTCAGCTGTGCAGGCATCTAGAGTTTTGAGAAAATATGTATTGTTGCCTTGAATAGCGCTGATGACAAATGGGCCTTTCCACAGAAAGTCAAACTTGGCATGCTTTCCCTTGTCTTCTCGTCGTGAGTCCCACCTTAGAACTTTGTTGCCAACACAGAAATTCTCAGCCTTAGTCCTCTTATCAAACATCCTTTTGAGCTTCTCTTGCATAATTCGAGCTCTGTCATAGACTTGCTCTCTTGTCTGCTGCAAATGAATTGTTTGGTTTATCCTCCTTTGTATATCATTTGGCTCAGCTTGAATCTCTTGTAGCAGCTTGATAATAGGAATGCCCAGTGATGAAGGAAATCTGGCCTCCATGCCATATACTAGCTCATAAGGGCTCATCCCAATGGATTTCTTGGTTGAAAATCTGTCTGCCCATAGGGCATTTGTGAGCTTTCTATGCCAGTTCTTCTTGTTTTCTTCTAAGATCTTCTTGATAATACTGATCAGCCTCTTGTTAGATGACTCGGCTAAGCCATTACCTTGAGGGTAATAAGCTGTGGAATGGCCTAAAGTGATATGGAATTTATGGCAAAAATTGATCATCTTTTTGGATTTGAAAGCAGCGGCATTGTCAGTGATGATCTTCTCAGGGCAGCCAAATCTAGATAGGATATTGCACTCAAGGAATTGGATAATGGTGGTGTCATTGGCCTGCCTGCATGGAATGGCTTCAATCCACTTGGTGAAATAGTCGGTGGCAGTTAGAATCCACTTATGCTGGCCTGAGGAAGAGGGATGGATTTCTCCAATGAAGTCAAGACCCCATTGTTGAAAAGGCTTCTCGGTTGAGATGGGTTTAAGAGGCAAAGGGAGCATCTTTCTCTTGCCCTCAAAGATTTGGCAATTGTGACATGAGATGGAAAACTTCTTTACATCTGCAAACAAAGAGGGCCAATAGAAACCAGCCCTTAAAATTTTATCAGCAGTGGACTTCCAATATAGATGTCCTCCACAGTCCCCTGCATGGAATTCTTTCATGACATTATTAGTTTCATTCATGGTCAAACAATTAAGCAATATGCCTTCATGATTCTTCCAAAATAAAGCACCATCTAAGACACAAAATTTCAAAGCCTTCATTCTTAAAAATCTCTTCTTGGTCCTGGACAATCATGGGGGAGCAAACAGGTTTAACAATACAAAGCATATATCAGCATACCATGGGGATTGCAGAAAGGTGTCACTGATCTGTGGAGTCACCAGCTCCTGTTCATTGTCCAGTTGGTTGATGTCTAAGGCTTGAAAGTTTGTTTCGGACATCAGTTTGGCTAAACCTTGTCCCTTTATTAGCTTGGTTGGTTTTATTTCAATTTCATACTCAAGAATTTTAGCAATCCACTTGCCTCTTTTGCCTTCTAACCCCTCTTGGGTTAATATGTCTTTCACAATAGCATTTGGCACATAGGCAATCACATGTGAATATAAAATGTAAATTCTGAAGTCTTTGATTGCTTTAACAAGGGCGTAGGCCTGCTTTTCCATGATTTGGTACTTCAGGGGTGCATCTCTTAAGGCTCGTCTGAAAAAAGAGATTGGCTTTTCATTTCCTTGATCATCCTTTTGCAATAGGACAGCAACTATGGTATTATCAGATGCAAATGAAAATATGATAAAGTCCCTATCAAATTGAGGACTTGTGAGGACCGGGGCTTGAGTTAAGGCAACTTTGATACTCTCAAATGCTTGTTTGTTTTCAAGAGACCATTTTACCTTGGCATCCTTCTTTAACATGTTGCTCAACAGTCTTATCAGCTCGGCTAGATTTGGGATAAATCTCCTTAGGAAATTGATCTTTCCTAGGAATGCTTGCAGCTCTTTTATGTTTCTTGGATATGGGATTTGGAGAATGGCTTGGATCCTTTCCGGATCAATTCTAATACCATCCTTTGAGATGATATGTCCAAGTAATTTGCCTTCTTCAAGGCCAAATAAAGACTTCTTGGGGTTCAAGGAAATGCCATATTTCCTACATGTTAGGAACACTTGTCTCAAATGTCTTAGGTGCTCTTGATCAGATTTGGAGAAAGGGGTAAGATCATCAAGATAGAAAACCAAGAAATCATGGATTTCCTTGGCAAATGCAATGTCCATGGCCCTTTGAAAGGTGGCACCTGTGTTCTTTAGGCCGAAAGGCATTTTCACATATTTAAATGTTCCCCACGGTGTTGTAAAGGCTGTCTTGTCTTGATCATCTGGGTGAACCAGTATCTGATTAAAACCTGAAAAGCCATCTAGCAAAGAGATTCTAGATGACCCCACTACTCTTTGTAGGATGTGGTCCATTTTGGGCAAAGGATAGTGGTCCTTTAGGGAGACTTGATTTAAGTTTCTCAAATCTACACAAAGCCTAATCTCACCTGTTTTCTTTCTTGTGGGAACAAGATTGGATACCCATTCAGAAAATCTAATGGGTGCCATGATACCTGCTTCAAACATTCTTTTCAGTTCTTTCTCAATTAAAGGGAGAAGCACAGGATTGATTCTCCTCAGTTTCTGTTTGAAGGGCTTTTGATTTGGCTTTAAGGGAATGGTATGTTGAATAATTGAGGTGTCATAGGACTTCAAGTCCTCATAACTCCAAGCAAATACATATTGGAATTCTTTGAACAAATCAACATATTTGGGCTTTTGATCGAGTGGAAAAGATTTAGATAGTTTGATCATTTTGGGCTTCTCTGCTGTCCCAATGTTATGTTCTTCTATCTCAGTGTTTATGGGTTGCAATTTTGGTTTTCAGGGGACATCATTGGCGTCAAACATGTCTTCTAGCGAGGTGAGGCAAACCGGGAGAAAATTGTCCTTTAGATCAATGATTTCGGCCTCTGTTTTGGCTATTTCCTCCAAATGCATCTGTTTCAGCTCTTCTATGTTTTCTTGATCAAAGATGGTTGGTTGTAGCAATTTTCTAGTTGTTTTAGCTGTTACAGTTTGCTGGATTTGGTTTATTGCTTGCAGTGGATCATCCATAGCATCCATATCAATGTTTAGGCCTGAAAACTCATGCTGTAAGGTAAGAAAATTGTTGATTTGAGCATCATCCTCAAACACTTGCCAATCTTTAACATTGTTAGGGACAGCAGGCCTGTGCTTTATCTCAGCAGTAAAGTGGTGATTTGACTCAAGAGGAAGCTTGCAAGTGCTAGCAAAAGTAGCTAGGCTGTGAGCATGAATGTTATGATTTCTTGAAATCTTGGCAAGCTTGGATTCAGTGAATATATTAAGTATTGCAGTGGCAGCAGTCCTATAAGCTCTTAGCCTTCTATCATTGGTAACAAAGTTGCCTTTCACTTGTTGGATTACTAGGTCTGAGTCACCTAGAATGGAAACTTTGGTAGCTCCTAAAGCTATGAGCAGCTTAAGGCCTAAGAGGAGTGCCTCATACTCAGCCATGTTATTGGTGCATTTGAAATTCATTCTATAAGCATGACCCTCTGCATGGCTATTATGTGTATTGTGAATCCATATTCCTGCCCCTGCTCCTAGCTTATTAACAGAACCATCAAACTCTAAATACCATGTGATTTCTTGCTTGTGGTTGATATTAAGAGTTTCAGTCATTTTAGGATTGGGCAGACCTAGGTTTTGTGCTTCATGTGGTTCTTCTTGTATGCTGGTTGCATTGACTGTTTTGACAGTTTCCTGGGTATGGGCAACCGATTCTTGATTGATGCATGTTTCTTGTTCTAAAGGCAAAGGCCTCTCATTAGTTGGAGGACTTGTTTCATCATTAAAAAAAATAAAAGAATCCATATCATAATGGATTGAATAGATAGGGAAATTTTGGGGCTTTTCCTCACTACTTACCACATACTTCATCAGTGTTTCTCTATACAGTCTCTTTGGTTTCCCAAAGACTGAAATAGTGGCATAGGAGAGGTCTAATTGGAGAGATCCTTGGAGTTTTGCCCCCCAAGATCTTGACAATAGCATGCCATACTTTGGTGGAATGTCAGCAACCACCACATCCATGAGGATTGTCTTGTTTGGGTATTGGACTAAGGAGACACATAAGTCTTTGATAAGGCCTAAACATTTGACCTGACTTGAGTCAAAGGAGAATAGATCTTTGTAGGGTCTTGTGACATCAAGGTTTAGCTTCTCCATTACAGCTTTGGGCATAAGGTTGTGTGAGGCACCTGAGTCAAACATTGCATTATGTAAAACTTTATCATGTATGTGCAGACTGACATAAAAGGGTAGAACAGCTCCATGTGCTGATTTTCCATCAACTTCTGGACCAAAAAGCAACTCAGGTGTATCATCTAAAACATTCACATCATCCCTATTCTCTGGCATTTGTAGTGATCTTTGGATTTGTTGCCTATACACATCATGCTTTGCAAGTTCAGATAAGGGGACGGAAATCTTAAGTTTGCTTATTTCTGCTTCTAAGTTGAATGGTTTCTCCAATGGAGTCTTTGTGTTGGCGATAGTAGATTTCCCCTTTTCAAGTGTATTTTCTGCGTTTTCCTCTTGATTATCAGTGTTACGGTGAGTGATACCTTGCGGTATTTCTGTTTTGGGAAGGCTTTTAGGAGTGTTATTTACATTTTCCTTTGAGGAGGAAGGTAGCAGAGGCTGATCATTAGAGGGTTGCATGTCTGTTATGTCCTCTACAGTCACTTGGTGTGGGTTTGGGATAGTTATATTAGCTGTTTCTGTTATAATAGCCTTGCCTCTAATCTGGTTGGGCTATTTGCCCTCCTTTGTTTTGACTTTTTCGGGCACATCTATGGTTCTTGTCCTCAGCTTATACTGTTTGTGGACTTCATAAACAGCTGAATCATAACCTTGTTTAAAGTCAAAAGACTCACCAGACTTAGTCTGAAATTGATTTATCTCATGGTCATCTTGGTCTTCTTGAGTTAGAAAAATTTGTTGCTCACCCTTCAAATCTATTAAGTTCATGTGAGTGTCTTCTATGGGTTCATTAGAAGTGGATGCCTCTACGTAGTTTTCTTGAAAAGGAGGTCTTATATCATGGTCTGGGCTAGACCTACCAGCGTTTGGATTTTGAGTTTTTCTGAAATTTGGGTTCCTTATGGTATTGGGCTGTTGCCCTTCCCATGATGATTTCCTCTCAACACTCTCTACTCTGTCTCCCAGCCTGTGCATGCCATTGATAATAGCATCTAGCTTTTGATCTAAGGCTGAGGGCTCTTCCTTGAAGGTGGTTCTTCTCTCAGTTCTAGCTCTGTTTCTTTTGGCAATTAAATTTGCCTCCACAGTGACAGCCACGTTTTGCATGTCTGCAAGGCTGTTAGGGGCTCTTTCTTTTAACTGGTAGGCCATATCTGGGTCAAATCCATCAGGGAATTTATATAAGGCAAGTTCAGGTGGGGGCCTTAAGTTTTGTGGGATAGCATTATAAACGCTATTGAACCTTGCACAATAGTCCAAGACTGTTTCTTGTGGACCTCTTTTGATTGTATCGTATTCAGCTAGCATGTGAAAGGGGTCTTTCTTTTTCTCCCATCTGTTGATAAATGACTGGTATAAGGCTTCTGGGTCTGCTATGGAATTGGGTGGAAGTGCTCTAAACCAATTCCTGACATCACCTGAAAAGCTTTGGACAAAAATCTTCATTCTCACACCATCATCGTCAATCTCATAGCTTTCAAAGTAATCCTGCATTTTCTTTGTATGCTGAAGGGCTGTGCAGGCACTTGTGCCATCAAAATAAGTTATTTTGGTCTGGTAATCCTGAGGCATGGCCCCAGGATTAGCAGGTAATTGCAAAGGTGCATATCTTTTAGCCATATTCACAGGGATAAGAGGGACAATAGGAACAACTGGGATAATAGGAGTAGTAGTGGTAGTATGTGCAGTGAATGGAGGTGTGGAAGGAGTGGATGAAGAATAAGGGGAACTAGGGGTTGAACGAAATAAAACTTTGACAGAGGTTGGGCCACAGCGTGGGTGAATTGCTTCGGGACTATTATCAGCAAAATCCTCTCTTCGCTCTAGCTTCCTGAGGTTCCTTGGGATTATATTGGGATTTTCAAAAGTTGCTGGGGGATTTGGGTCTGGATTTGACCTTGTACAACGTGAATTCTTTTTGGGAGCCAGCTTCTAGCTTGTTTTTTGGGGATTTTTCTAAGAATATAAGGGTTAGAAAGAAACTTTTGAAGGTCTGGTTCCTTCCCAGTGGAGCTTTCCAACTTGATTTGTGAAATTAATTGAGGATGGTCCCCAGTGGAGTCGCCATTATGTTATCACTCAGGTTGTCCTTAAATCTCCTTAAAGGATACGGCCGAGGTAACCACAAACCAATCTTTGGACTGCAGGTCCTAGCCTACCTGCAATCAGAGAGGGCTCTCTCTTTATAATTTAGCTTTGTTGAAGATGATATTAGGCTACCTAATGAGTTCAAGGGGGTTTTGTTTATGTTTGGTGGGATGGGGGATTCTTTCAAACAGAGTTGGGATGCATAGTGTGAGAAGTTCAAACCATTGGGCATGGAGTCATGGATTAGGCTTGATGTTGCGTTTTCTTGGTCACAAGAGGAATACAGAGCAGGATAGCTACACATAAAACAATATCAAGCTGGAATAAGGATGGAATGAAGGTCATTGAATGAAAGGAAACTAAGTATCTCTCATTATGCTAACAGAGGGAAGGTGAATGAACATTTATATAGGAGCAATCAAGGATTCCTAAACAACATTCATATATGAAGGAACTAGTGTAAATATGAGCCAATCAGTATTCATATTCAGGACTAATTCAGAGGAAAACATAGATAAATCACAGAAATTGAGAACAGAATACAACTAAGTGAGCTCTGAACTATTCTTTCTTTCTGCTATTTAGATAGTGAAACAATGATGGCATAAAACATATAAATTGTAAACAGAGATAAGAAACACTTAATGGGCTATGTAGAAGCGTTAGGATTCCATAGTCACTCTTTAGTCATTAAAGCACAACAACCAGTTCATCTCCCAAACATTCCAGCGATCTTTGATTATAGAGACTCTCAGAAAATACAGTGCAAGTCTAGAGAGGAAGTTATCGACCAACCAACCCTTTACGTAAATACAGAGGGTTGTTTAAATAGAAAATATTTACAAACATCCCTTGAATAGGTGTCAAGGGAGAAAATATCTCAAAATATCTATCAAAACAGAGCCAAAAGAGATCTGTGCAATAACTGCTTCTAATGCTAAGTTGTGCAGGAAATAAATGCAATAAAATATCTAAAACAGTTGCACATGAGGGAGCAGCCTCATCAAAATGGCTCTTTAGGGCTGCACAGGGTCCTGCAGCTTCAAAAATGGACTGAAAGAGTGCCTTGAGCCACGCGCTGTCCTCTGTGTGATAACTGCGCAATTAAGGAAGCAGCGCTGCTCCAAAAATATGACTGGGAACAATGTCTCTGCAATAACTCTACCTTGAAAGCCTTCATCTATGCCTTTAGGTGGCTTTAAAGCAACGAAAGAAGTGTTGGTGAGCCTTAATGGCTAAATGATGCTTTTTTGACTTTGCTGGGCTTGCTTTGCTTTCATCTGCTTTGAAAAACTGGACTGATACTCTTTGTCGCATCCTGATACACTTTGGCACTGAATCTGGGCCTTTTCTCACCGCTGATACTCTTTAAACTATCCCATTGCCCCTTTTCTGCCTTTTAATGCAAAATTAACTGATGCTAATGTCCTTCGTGGCCTTTGGGTGCAATCGGCACTTGGTCCATCAAAAATAGCATTAAACCTTGCAAAAAATGCCGCAAAAGGAGGATTTGTATGCTGCTGACTGTACCGAGGCCGAAACTGGTTATCTGAAGCAAAACTGGGCCTTTGAGCGATCTCAGAAAGCTTAGGGATGCATGAATTCCCTTATCGGGAGCCGGGCGTGGGCATATATGTGAAAATATGAACAAATGCCGCCTTTTCTTTTACACAGAAAAAGACTAATTTCTATGTCAAATTCGTGAAAAACATAGGCGGGAGCGGCACTGTAGCGGAGATTAAATCCTGGCCGTTGGATCGCGCGAAGGCAAATCCAATGGCTGGCGCTAAATCGCATCAGGGCAGACCAGGGGGTGGCACATAAACAATCACCAAAACTGGGCGGACCCGATATGCTATAGGCCCTTCCTTTTATTTGGGATCGCGTCCGGCCCATCGGCGATGTCTTATCGACGGATTTACAAGAACTTGGTTTGCGGACCCGAAATGCTAATATACCATGCTTTATTGTTATTTCGGCTCCGCCAGTCGGAGCGATACATGGGGAGTGCTGTGATTAAATCAGGGCCATTGATCTGGGCGCTAAATTGCATCGGGGCGGACCATTGGTCCCAATACATAAAAGCTTCGAAATGCCGCGGACCCGAAATGCTTATATGCCCTTTCTTTATGGAGATCAGGTCCGGTCCCCCGGCGATTTCATATCGGCGGATTTTAACAAAATCAATATGCGGACCCGAAATCCCTTAAAACTGCTCTTTATAACTTTTCGGCTTCGGAATATCGGAGCGTTCCCATTTCGCTGTATAAAGGCCTCCTTTCGGACTCGATAATTTTATATGCTGCATTTTATTAATACTTCGGCTCCAGAATAAGCAATGCTATATATGGGGCCGCGACTTAATAAAGACCGTTGATATGAGGGCCCGAATGGGCAGTTGTGATTAAATCGGCATTTCGCTATCGACGGGGACATGGGGCAGGACTTTATACAATTGCGATCGCCGAAATAGGAGATTGCCGACAAGATCTGGTCCGTTGATCTCAGTGGGGGCGATGGATGGCTGCGATGCGATATTGTTGAAAACTGCGTGTTTTTACATTATAACTTAAGTTTTATAAAAAACTTGAGTTTAAACGATAAAATAAAAAAGGGGAGTTGCGATAAAAAAGAGTATATGCGGGATATATGGGAAAATATGATGGAGGAAGCCTCCGATAGCAATATCGCATCGGGGCAAAAAGGAATGGGGGCATATATATATGGGCCAACACTGTTATTACCTCCAACAGTGATATTGCATCGGGGGGGGGGGGGGAATCCATCGGAGGAGGGTTTATATGTATAGAAGGGGGCTATAAAGCATCGGAAGGGTTTTTTGCCTTTGAAGAAAGGTAAAATGAAATCGGAGGAAGGTTGTTAATGCATCGAAAGGGGTCCGAAGCATGGTGAGAGGGTTTTGAGCCTTGAAAAAAGGTTAAAACATGGATAATGGAGGGTTTGCATAGATGAAAGGAGGGATTTTATGCATAGGAAGGGGTCCTAATGCATTTGGAAGATGGTTTGAGGGGGGAAGTGAGGGCTCTTGCTCAGTTTCAGGTAAACTTAGCAATTCCCAAGTGTACTTATGGTTATTTTTCAACCAGGGGGAGGGGATATGTATATAGGGGAGTTATTAACATAGTTTTAGTAGGGGAAGGGGAAATAGATAGGGATCTACATAGTAAAGTTAATAGTTAACATGACAAATGATCAGAGAGCGCTAAGAATGATGTCTTAGGCTATCAATGGGGGAAAATGACTGATAGAAGAAGTGTGAACATTCCTTTAGTGAAACAGATATTCACCAAGGCAGATAATATGGGGAATGATGAATCTAAGAGGTATCAAGAAGATCTTGACCTCTTTAGGGGAAGTTAGTGAGTGATTTGGGGGAGAGGAAGAAGGGGCAAGTTAGACATGCATTTCTTGAAGTCCTCCAACTGAAAAATCACCTTCAACTTGTGATATGATAGATATAACACTTGACAATATGAAATGGATCACAAGCCATGATTCTGCAACCACAAAGCTACCTACCCGGCCTATTCACCTAGCATTTTCTCTTCTTTTTGGTTTGGGTGCACTTGAACTAGCATACCCAGCTTTTTTTCTTTTCTTCTTGATATCCTCCTATCTACAACTACACTTATTGCATCCAGGGGCTCAGATTAAGCTGTTGAGCACCCTTGTCTCTCTGCCTATCTACAGATCTGCCAAGATTAAACAATTTGGACAGATGTTTATTCTCTATATTCTACAACAAGAAATTGAAACCTAGGGAGACCAAGATTAAGCTGTTTGGACCTCCCTATACTTGAAAATTGATCAAAATGGATTACTCATCAAAACTGGAACACAACAGTAGCATTAAAACTGGCACACCTTCATGGACACTTCTCTGGTCATCTGTAGCAAATATGGAGCATTGCAGCATGCATAGTACGACATATTTGGCATGTAAAAATGTCGATCATGAAAGATGATTAACCTGCTGCAGAAGGAGGCTAACAACCGCATCATGTAGTCAGTCTTCCTCCTGTCTACACATCTTCCATTCTAATGAGGATATCCTCGAAGCTACGTCTACCCTTGATTACCCTTGGACTTACGCAAGGGGGCATCTCTTCTAGAGGATTTTGAAGGCCGACCCCTTCCTAATCCTTGCAATGCACTCTACCTTAAGAAATTTTACCATAGCATATCACATTGATTTGTATGTATTTATTTCTATCATGCATTTAGCTAGGTTTCATCATCTCTTTTGATGATTTGACACTTCACCCGAAATCCATTTTTCTAAGAAGGGTCACTTCGTCGCCTCTCAAAATCGAATTTCTTCATAACCGAAACTTGTACTTTGGGGGCCACCTTCCCTTGGCACTTGTCCTCTTATGTGTCGATTTTCGTCTTGAGAAACCATCATTTTCTCATGTTTTCATGGTCCCCACCGAGCCTATTCTGTGTGGCAGCATCATCAAGTCACCCTTGTTCAGAGCATCTGCGATGAGTCACCTTTGCATCCATGGAGTCTATTTCACATCCCATTATATCATGTCATAGTATTCCATCCATCTTTGCATACCATTCATCTTGTGTTGCCCATTTTGGCCTTCAGTCATACTATCCACCATCCCCTCCAGAGTCGAGTCAGTCACTGCTAGGTCAACCATGCACTTTATGCTCTGACAAGGGAAGTCGTATGTTTGTCCCTCAGTCCCATTTTCTCCACTTTCCCTGGTGTTATTCCATCATTCACATTACTATTTCCCCCCATGAATTGGTTGAGGATCCTCATTGCGTCACCTATGGCAAGCCATATTTTATCGACATCAACACATCTATTCCAAAACAACAGCCTAGAGGGCAGTGTATCTTGGTTCCAGCTTCCACTCTTGTTTAGTGCCTCAGATCAAAAAAAGGGAATCATCATTTCCATTTGACTTGGTTGTTTCATGCTCTTGATTCATACACTTGATGGTCCAGTGATGTAGGAGATTGTACCAGTGATTCCTGGGTGTGTGTGAGATGTTTCAGACCTCATGAGCGGGTGGCCCTTCAGGTAGACCCCCACATGCCTGGATGCCTTCCAATTATTCTACAACCTCAGATGTAGTTCCATAGATTTGATGGGTCTAGTTCCTTCCCTTACAACCTTCATAGAATGCACGTCTCCTTCATATGATCCATTCAGTTTTGCAGAGCCCATTCCCATTCAGAAGGGATTCTTTGGTTGTTCTACCCTCCCTCCCACCCATTTTTTTTAGGGAAGGGCCATTATATCTCATGTACTTAGACATTATTGTATTCAGTCATGGCTCATGTTTTTTCCAGACACATTATGTATATGGGACACATTGTATTATTTTCTGGCTCATTTATGTAGCATGTCATGTACCATTCAACATGTACTTTATTATTGAGCTTCATTTTCCTGGGTGCATTATTATTTTTGTACTAAGTTATCTCAGTGGGTATAGGTATGCCTCCCCCACCTCACTGAGATCTGGCACCACAACATAAAAGGAGACTTACATTGGTCTTGCCCCCTGTGTTACTATCCTCTTTCGCTTCATCTCCATTTCTCTCTCTCTCTCTCTCTCTCTCTCACTTCAATGTCTAGTGATTGTGTCCTTACAATGTATTTGGTCATACATTTTGATCCAAACACTTTTTACGTTGGGGGGAAATATGTTATAACAAAAAATTGATCATCTAGCCATAATTTACTAGATGGATCGAAGTACACCATGTAGGGCCAATTTTACCATTGTCAAATTGCTTTCACAGTGAGAAATTATTTAATAAACCACATTTGTTAAGTCATTTATAATTAAACCCATGAAGAAGAATTAAATCAATCACTATTTATTTAATTATCATCCAGGAATAATTAATTAAACCATTAATTAATATTCCTTGTCACATTTGACCCAATTATGAGAAATAAATATATAAATCATTAATTATCTTATTTTTCTCTAGGAATAATTAATTAATCACTAATTAGTTATTATTCCTTGTCAAGTTTGACTAAATCCCTTAGGAATAATTAAATAAATCATTATTTGTTTATTATTCCTTAATCATATTTTTTGAGGTGATAAATAAATCATTTATTTCCTTATTATTTCTAAATAAAAGGTTAAATACTTTTTCCCTCCAAACCAAATATAATAAAATATTCCAAATGGTTAATTCTAGAATGGGGTTAATAATATTTTATTATTGTTCATTATTCGAGCATAGCCTAATATTTTTTATAAATAGAAGGGTTTTCCATTCATTCTTGACTTTTGATCATTTTCATTATTGCACTTACTGTTGTAGCTCTGATTATTATCATTGTCGCACACCATGTTCTTTTTCATTTGAGTTCTCATTGAGCTCAAACATTTTGTTTGCTAGGTTCTACACATTATAGAGGAGAGAGACTCTACAAAGCTGAAGGCATTGAGGATAGCCAAGAACCCATCCCATAGAGGGGAACTGATAACATTATTTGTTCCCTTCAGAGGTGTTGTTTATGAAATATATTCTTTATCTGGTTTCCATTGGATTATTGTAGTTATTTACGCTTCTTTTACTATTCCATTTTGTTGTTTAACTATGTATCTTGCATAGATTAGGGCTTTGGCAAGTTTTGTTTCTATCATTTGTTGTAGATTTACACTGTTTAACAACCATTTTTATTGTTAGGGTTGTTTGTCATCCACGACCGAAAGTAGTTTCTTTTCGTACACATTCAAGAATAATTCTACATAAAAAATGTTGTCATAACAATAATGTTATGTTTCCATGATGACATACAAGGTTGGCATGAGAATTATTATTATATTACGATGTTATGACTAATGCATTGGTTTCATATTGAGATGTGGTGATTGACAGATTATCCACAAACAGACTGAGAAGGCTAGTTTATTTGATGATCTCGTGGGATCTCATACCTACGAAGGAGAATTTGTAACATCATAAGCATTGGGAACAGACTCAGCCAACAATACATATGTCAATGTGTCTATTTCCTTATAAAGCTCTTGATGGATAGCTCTTGAAGAGTTATAGGAACATCTTGAGGAGGTCAAGTGCCTGATATTCGATTGGGATTTTAAAGTTCAAAGGGGTCGTAAGGACTTTGATGTTGAAGTATAGAGGGGGCATAATGACCTTGATGCCTAGGGTTGTGCACTTTAGTGAGTTGTGGAGAGAGTTGTACCAACCTTGTGAGATGCCTGAAGTCATTGAGTATTAATACCATATGCTTGTCTTTGGGTAGATAAGGTCTAATCCCTCAAGCGAGACTTGGGGATATGTTATAGACCAAGGACGCTATATGCATCCTTCCAAAAGTTAGGAAAGAGGCTTGAGATTCCTTAGAATTTCCCTGTTGTTGTGGAACTTTCGATGCCTGCTGGTATACTAGTTCAGCAAAGGGTGTTTGGAAATCATGGGGTAAAAATAATAATAAATAAACTTAACCTCTAGACGAATTTTCTTAAAGAGGGGGGAGTATGTAATATCCCATAATAATAATAATAAATCAAAAAATAATAAGAATAAGAATAATCATAGATAATAATAATAATAATAAAGTAAATAAAATAATATAAATATAAATAGAATAACAATTAACAAAGAGAAAATATATAAGCCCCACAGGGGTAGGCGAGTTGGTAATCACACTGCGGTGAAGTCCATTAGAAAGGTGGGCTCCGTACTGAAGGTCACAAGTTCAATTCCCCCCGATTAACCCGGCGTTGTGGAGAGGGGCGGGCACAACTCCCAGTGGTTATAGAGGCAACGGTCAGAATCGACCCCGTGTAACGCAAGTCGCGAGGCTGCCCCTGTTGCCGATTCCACTGTATACAAAAAAAAACAAAGAGAAAATATATGAATAAATAAATAAATAAAAAATAATGAAGAAAATGTAATAATAAATAAATAAAATAAAAGTTGGAATGGACACATGGATGGAATACATGGAGATCCCTTTTGAAGACCTTATGAGTTTTAGAGCCATTTGTTCTATTTAAAGACGAAGAAGGGGAAGAATAAGTAATCATTCATTCACTCATTTTCGAGGAAGGAAATGCTCGAGGGAATAGATCATTGGTAGTAGTGTTGGCTTGAGGGGTCTTGACCTAGGTTCAGAGTTAGTTATGCCAACCAACAAAACCCTAACTGTTGGCCCTTTTGGCAACAACCCACGTAGCCCAGGCTGCAGTCTCACCCGAAGAAGTATTGGGGGATGACAAAACTAGGTTTCTATATCCACAGGTTAGTTTGATGGGTTCCTGCGACTTTTAGGGCTTCTTTCAGTATTTGCAAACCCTCACCCTTAAAATATAAATAATTGCAGTAACTCACAGAAATAGTATCTAAACCTTCACGAATTGCTTTAAACATTCATAACAGTAAGTAAATAAGTAGACCCGCTACCTTCATGGATCAAGTAAGTATTAATTCAGAATAATAGAGCGAATATATAGAAATTGCATAAGTAAAGATAGAGCACAGATACACAAGTATAGCTTAAAATAGTCTTTATTAGATGTATTCTTTGCTGTTACAAACTCTTCTTCCCCACACACTCAGCTGTAGAGGCCCGTGCACTTTGCTTGCAAACTTACCAAGGTCTTTGTGCACTCAGTAGCAGGAGCCTTCCCCTTCGCATAAGTATAGGAAACAGACTTTCCTGGCTTAGCTTAATTTCCCATACAATGATCTTCTATTCTATGCTTTTCTCTTAGTCCTGTTATGACTCCTTTATATATAGCCTTCTCTTTTACAATACCATGGTTCATGAACCATGGATGAGTCAAAAAAACTCCTATCTTCTAACAAATTAAGGGAATGAGCCCCCTTTTACTCCTATGACCTTCGCACTCCCATCCCACAAAATGTGGAGACGTTACAATTATAACAAAATTAATGAAAAAATTTAACCTAGGGGACCCTGTCCCAACAGGTCCCCAACACAATTTGGTGACTTATCCTCGAGTCATTCTACTGGTGGCACCTAAATCTTCTTCTAAAGCTCACTGAACTTATTTTTCAAAACCTGCAGGTCTGCGGTTCCCTCCGGGGCATCTTGTTGCACTTCTTCAGGTTAAGGGCGATCTGATGTCTTCGAAAAGTATCCAGCATGAGGCACAAACTAGCAACATGGTCCTTTACCAATCCAAACACTATCTAGTAATCAAAGTAGACCTCCAAAAACTTATGGATAAGTTCCTTGAAGGCTACAATTACTACATGCGAAAATATGGTGGGCCCATTCTTGAGTCCAAAAGGCATCACTATGTATTGAAAATAAACCCACTTAGTTGCGAAGGTGGTCTTGCTCCAATCCTCTGATTCGATCTTGATCTTATGGTACCGTGAGAATCCATCTGTGAATGATTAGGCTCCCTTCCCTCCAACATTGTCTAGTACCTCGTCTATAAATGGCATAGGGAATGGATCATGGATGCACACGTCATTCAACTTCCTCAAATGTACACATATTTGAATTTCATCCTGCTACTTCTTTTCCTAAACTACAATGGGACTCATCCAGTCTGACTCCTCTAGAGGTTCAACAATCCCATCTTCGAAAATCTTATCTAACTCCTTGCACACCTTTTCTTTATATTTGGGATTTAATCGGTAGTGGTGTTGCTTTACTGACTTCACATCTAGCTTTAAAGTAATCTTCATGATGCCCAGATCCCCTACTATCCCTTTTAGATAGAGAACTTGGTGGGAAACAAGTCCTGATATTCATGCAACAACTTTGCAACTTTATCAAGTATATCTTTTTCCCAGTAGTCACCTATCTTTGCAAACTTTGGCTACACTTTTGATCCAATATTCACTTGCTTGGTCTTTAAAGGTTCTGATATATTGGGGATCTCTGCCTTAGGTCCCTCGACTTCGTGATGCCCTTCAGACTCGGGGAAGTCAATGTTTCTAGGATATTCTTCACCCTCCTCTACAACCAAATTATAACATTCAAGCGCATGGTGCAGCTACGTACTCCAATCTGGCTGTACCCATGCAACTAGTTCTTCAAGAATCTTGAATATCGCAGCTTTGATCATCTACAGTGCTTCATCTATGCATTGAAACCCATCTTCAAATATGAAATTCAACAAAAATATTTCCTTCAGGATATCCTATTTGGTCCTCCTGTGTCGCAGCTCAGTTTCCAAATACTAGTTCATTGGGATGGTGTCCAAAGTATGACAAAATATGTGAACCCACTCCGACTGTGGTTCTTCTCCCCAAGATTTTGTCCATCACGCCAAATTCTCACGTGCATCATCCTTCCCTTTGTATTTCTCTACCAAGTGGGTATTGGCATACCCAGACCTCAACTTCCTCATTCTTTGGTACTCCTTCCAATCAGTGAATTTGTCCTTATGCATTCCCCACCAACGAGTAGGCATAGCTCGCAACGCAATATCTAGAGCTTGGAACCATTGTTACTCCAGTACACACCTTTCAAAATTATCCAAAAAAAATTAACATCTTTAAGCCATCATAATAAGCTAAAATTCATACCTCTGTGTATATGCATCGAAGCGACTTTGTAAGCCTGTTATAACAGAGTGATGATACTTCATGTAGATGGTTATGCCAATGCTCAAGATCCTCATCAGAATCCAATGTGCAAGAACTATCCCTATTCCACGTGATTCTTCCATCTGTAGTATGGTTGATTTAGTCCTCATCTCGCGTGGTGATCTTATAGATCTGATCCAGGTCATCTTCTTCTTTGTGATCACTGACTTGTTCAATATATCATGCACCCTCAGTTGGATCTAGTGGAACAATAAACCTGAGCTCCTTCCTTTCGAATGTCATTTTGTACTTTTTGAGATTGATGACTACATCCATGTCGAAGGTCCAATATATTCCAAGTAGCGTGGGATACAAGTTACTATCATCAACTATCTCAATTACTTCAAAATCAGCTAGGGTGCTCACTCCTTCAATATCTACCGTTACCCCATATAGGCGCCCCATAGGAATGATATTTTGTTGATTTTCCATTTATAGCTGGATAGCAGACCACTGCAATGCACGTCTCTCCATTCTCTCCTATGTTTGCTTTGGAAAAAATTTCCCATTAAACACTTATTTCGTTAAATTTGGAATTAAATAGTGGATCTAGAATTTCAAAATGAGAGAAAAGATCAATTCTAGTGATGTCCTTGTAACGGATGTTTTCCAATTTTAATGAAATATGTGTTATTAGATCCTAGATCAAGAATTACCTAATCCATTTTGTACTCTCCAATTTGCACAGTCAGTCTCATCTCGTTACCGGTTCACTTCTTACTTTTCCCTATCTTGCGTACTATGTTTTGTTATCGCAGAGGTTTATTTTTACCCGTATAATTATCTATTAGTTCCTGTAGCCCTTCCATCGCCTTCCTATCCCTTAGAAGCTTCATACAAGTCTTCAAAAATGTCGCTAACAATGAAGGGTCTATGTCCTGTGCATTATCGTTTCCTCTGGATTTTCCCTGACGTCTGGATGTAGAGGCTTTCATGAAGCTCTTCTTAGCCTCTATAAAGGATTCTTTGCTTTTCTTAGATCGAACCCTGCTTATTTTTCAATAGCCTTGCATACCCATCCATCAAATTTTGTCTGCTTCCCCTTGTCTTCTCCAGTGCCAATACCACTTCGCGTAATGATATTAACACTAGGCTCATCTTCGTGATGCTTCGACCTCATCATTTGGATGTTTTGCGTAGGTTGCTTGGCCTGAATCTTCTTTTCTTGCATCTTTGCTATAATTATAGGGAAATCTTCTATGACATGGTCAAACTACCTACAATATTGACAGGAAGGGTGTGTCAGATTCTCATAGTCACACGTGAAATGACCTACTTCTCCGCAGTTCTAACAGATGATCTGGACACGACCCCTTCCATCTCCTCCTCCTTGCCCTCTTCCCTGTCCTTGAAATACTCCACACACCGTAGTTGTGTTCTGATATTGAGGCCAATTTTATGCTTGCCTGCTATACGTAGGGGTCATTCCCATCATTAATTCATAGCTATGACAGTTGTGCTCATCATGTCCTACCAATTTTTTGAAAGTGAAAAACAACTATTGCGCGGTTTAGACAAATTTTTGTAGAAGATGACAGCTATCCGTCACATGTTCCCAGAAATTTGATAAATACTGCACCATTATTCTATTCTTGCACTTGGCCCATCAATTTTTTCTAGCTTTAGGGTGACAAATCCTCCCCCTATAAGATAATTCTTATAAACCAGGCAATGGTCCTTATCATGACCATGGCCCTTGCATTTCAAGAACCAAACTTTTGCGTGCACCTCCAGCTGAAATTCCTTTCCTTTGTTGAGACTCTGCAACTCCATGTGTAAGCTAGCAATCTGTGATTGAATCTGTTGGACCCCCAGATTCATATCATGCACAGGTGAAGCCTCCGACCTCATGAAAATCTGCAAGGCTTCAACTTGCATTCCTATTTTCTTTTGAGATAGTCACAATCTCAGATGAGGCAATAGTGAAGCAATGTACCAATCTCTATGTTGATCATTCGTGACATTCATATTAGCCTGTTGAATCAGACATTTCAGTCTCTAATCAAAGTCCCACAAGGACTCATTTACCCTCTGCTATATCTCCTTAAACTTTGTCACTGCCTGGGCTTGTGATTTAGGCTTCTCAAATGCATTGTTCAACACTTGTTCTATTTCCAGCATAGTCACATTGGGTTTACCCGAACAAAACTTGATATACCAGCTCAGTGCTTTGTCTTGTAGTGCTGTAACTAATTATGCTTTCTTCATGCCATCATCTGTAATTTGTTGTGCCTTCCATATATCATCTGCGATAAACCAGAATTTTTCAGGGTCTTCAGTCCCCAGACCCTTAAACACAAGCATGTTCATCATGTTTTCGATGTTGAATGATGAAGGTGGAGGTGGAGGTGTAGGCATGTGAAGTGGAGGTGATGGTAGAGGTGGAGTGGATGGATTCGGTATCCCTGTGATACCCTATATTATTTCCTCCAGCACACCTAGTAGTTTCCTCATAACAATACTTTCTTCATCACTATCAGACTCTCCTAATAAAGGACTCTATTCAACACCTGAATCTAGGTCTCTTCTAAATGTTTTCCCACTTTCCATAGCTCCCGTCAGATCTCTTCTAAACATTAATTTAGTTTCATAACCCATTTTTCGCACAATAGCATTTTCATCCAAGTCTTCATGGATTTCAAATACTTACCTATTGGCCCCTTGAAAAACCTGCACTCTGCTTCGCTATAACTGGTAGATGTATCAATCGCGAATTCGGTAATGAATCCTCCCATAATACTATCGATCTAGTAATCAACAACCTGCGCAATTTTTTTTCGAAAGCCTTTAAGCACTTCACCAGGTCTGGGGTCCACACAATAGGGTTGTCCAACTTCCATGTGCCATGAATATTTTCCAATTTTGAAAACCACTGGTGTAATTCGCACGAAAAAGAATAGAAGAAAATTTCGTGCTCGTCAGTATACAAATATCTATTGAGCCACTCTTCCTTGGAAAGGCGTGGATTCATGTTTTCCTGAGCCACAAATTCGTGCAACTTCCGATCTATCCACTTATCAATTTATTTCTTAGTTGGGAACCATTTATTTGACATCACAAATTCCTCAAATATATCCCGATCCCGGCAATGGAACCATTTGTGTGTTTGAGAGGCCTTGACCGAGGTTCAAAGTTAGTTGCACCAACCAACAAAACCCTACTATTGGCCGTTTTGGTAACAACCGACATAGCGTAGGCTATAGTCTCACTTGAAGAAGTATTGGGGGATGAAAGAACCATGTTTCTGGATCCATAGGTTAGTGTGATGGGTTTCTGCAGCTTCTAGGTCTTTTTTTAGTCTTCGTGAACCCTAACCCTTAAATACAAATAATTGCACTAACTCACAGAAACATAATATAAACCTTTGTGAATTGATTTAAACATTCATAACAGTGAGTAAATAAGCATATTAGATACCTCTACGCATTAATTAAGCATTACTTCATATAAATTCAGAATAACAGAGCGAATATATAGAAATTTCATAAGTAAAGATAGATGCACAAACACATAAGTATAGCGCAAAATAATATTTATTAGATGTATTCTTTGTTGTTACAGACTCTTCTTGCCTACAAACTTAGCTGCAGTGGCCTATGCACTCAGCTTGCAGACTTACCAAGGTCTCAACGCACTCAGTAGCAGGAGCCTTCCCCTTTTCCTAAGTATAGGAAATAGACTTTCCTGCATTAGCTTAATTGCCCATACAATGATCTTCTATCCTATTCTTCTCTGGTAGACTCGCTATGACTCCTTTACATATAGCCTTCTCTTTTACAATACCATGGTTTGCGAACCATGGGTGGGTCACAAAACCTCCTATCTTCTAACAAACTAAGGGAATAAGCCCCTTTTTATTCCTATGACCTTCACGCTCTGCTCCCACAAAATGTGGGGACTTTACAATTATAACAAAAGTAATGACAAAATTTACCCCAAGGGACCCTATCCCAACAAGTAGTAAGTTGGTTGAGGGCTTGGGGTGGCTAGATGTTGAAATATACTAAGAATCTAAGCCTACGGTTGGGCGAAGAGTCATTACCAAATCCTTGTTGCAGGTAACAACTTTGGATTAGCGCAAGCATGTCACAACACCATAAACCTCAGTAAGAAATATTCACTTCTAAGATATGCATCATTGTTTAAATTTTTATTACATATGTTAATATCTTGGTTGTTGTATTTTGTTTTATGCTTAATTTATGGGATGTTACAAGTTTTGAACCTGATATCCACGAAGGTTGATGGTGATTTTTGGATCCAAAGTAGATAATTCCTACTCCATTCAAGAGATCTTGTCCTCTATAATATATTTGAATCCTACACACAATCACCACCAAACAAAGCATGCAAATGGATTTCCTTTGAGGACCATTAGCTCAAACACATTAACATGAAAATTTGATCATAAACAAGATTTAATGGAAAGGAACCTTCACTTCTATTAATCATGAAATGAAATGAATACAAAGAGTATTAACCATCATATGGATCTTCTCCTCCAGATTCTGGTAGACTCTCCTCTTCTCCAAATAATATGACCTTGAGACCAAAATAGCTCATAATCTCTCACAAAATCAAAATAGCAGAATGATTCTTGTCATGCGGAAAGAGTCAATTTTGCGGACAAAACTGACCTCCCTAGAAGCAAAGGCTCTCTAGTGACAAACAAGACAAATAAACACTACCTTTCTCTAAACATGCATTTAGAATACAAGTAATCAGGTGATTTTAACATACCTTTAGTCCAACGCTTTGTAGTAGTCCAGCCTCGCCGATCCCGATGAGCTCCTCCTTCTCTTCGAAACCTGCATTCACTAACAAGCCAAAAGATTAAATAGCACCTGATAAACTTATAAAATAACACATATCCATCATACAGACCAAGGAGTATATGAAACAAATCATGAATAACAATCTGTTGAGAAAAATGAGTTCATTTGTATTAAGTGGAAACAAAAGAAACCATTACAACCTGAGCCTTGGTGTTGTGCAGGTCCCTCCTAGGGTCCAGCAAGAGTTTTCCTTTACTTTGATCAGCTCACCCACTTCCAAATAAGGCTAGGAAAGGATGGGAATCTCTCCTCTCAAGCTTTACAAGGGAGTCCTAATTCTAGCAGCATCTACCCTTAGGAATGTTCAGCTTTCAACCTCCCCTCCCTCTGGCCCAATGCCTGTATTTATAGTGCTATAGAGGAAGTTATTCAGGCCACCATCAATGGGATAAGCCCCTCTTTGGATGGGATAGCTCCCCTCTTGATGGGATAAGTTCCTCTTACATAGGGATACATGAACCATCTGGAGGCGCTCCATACACGTCAAACAAGCTTCTAGAATGCTCTAGAAATGACCACAAGTAACTTTTTTGGAGTGAAACTTGTGCCTTTTGACCTTTACAGGAGTACGCACCCAACCCTTTACAGACAGAGCGTACAAGTACGCAGGTATTGTGAACTTGGGGTGCGTACACGCAGGTAAGGCTAAGAGAAACTGCGTACCCAGAGATATATAGATTTTTAAAGACTTTCTCTCTTTCTTGGAGTTTGATATGGAGAGCAGAGGTATGAGACTTGCCAAGGAGGATAGTATGACAGTTGATGGAGCCATACTAACTGCAAATAGTCATGGTGACAAATTTTAGTGTAACAGATTGCCCCCTAAAGTGCGAAGCCTGTAGTAGATAAGGGTTTCATATCATCTAGGAAGGGTGAAGTACTTTATCATTTCAAGGATTATCTTGTGGAGAGCCCAGTCGGAACCTGCAAGTATTCAACACAAAATACATATATAAGATCATATCATCGCTGAGGTAGGCATTCCCATACTCAGATTAAAAACTTTAACTAACAAACTATCTACTGCTCTGATACAGGAATGATTTCGCAGTACATCATAATCATATACTTATGTAGACACAGTATGGACGCAGCCATCTGTTTATGATTGGTCTACTGTATAATGAATACAAAAGTCCTCGCAGCCTGGATGGTGGAAACTAGATCCAGGGTCTTCATTTCTACTTCCCGAACAGGTACGATTCTATCCATGCGAATAAATGAGTTGATGTCGAACATGGTAGAAACCACTTGATTACCAATCAATGATGTAAACTGTTAACAAGCGTGAGAGAGACCACCAGTGATGTCAATGGTTCTCAAAGTACCTAGTACAATCCATGAGATGTGAATGAATGAGTTGATGTCGAACATTTCACGGAATCCTTCGATCGAAAGTCAATGATGTAAACCGTCGTCAAAGGCGAGAAACCTGCCATTGATGCATGCAGATTTCAAGGTACTGACGATTTCTAGGTCATCTTTCTAGATAATGTGTTGATGTCGATAGAAAGCGACCCGTTGCAGGCAAGCCCACAACACGAAATCATAGATCAAGTTGAAGAAATGTAGCTGTAAGGACTGACTCAGGGATGGTCAAGATGGATGATGGGTATTTTGCAGATGAATGGTTTATTTGCAATGACCTCTTGAACACATAACGACACAATAGATGGCTTGGTGACATTTGACCCAAAGTTAATACCCGGCTGAAGACTTTCAATGTGGTTTGATCAACTGTGAGGCAAAGGATTTCCCAACCCAGGTGAATGAAAAGTGTTTTTTTCAAGAGTAGTGATAAGGCTTCTTCTGAGACAAAGGATAACAAATGGGCTCATTTTTCTCTCTTTTCCCCCACCATTTCTGGCAAGTACCTCTTTATTTTTTACAAGCTTGAGGAGGATAACATATGCTTGATTATAAGCTCATCCTTCGGATGAGTCCAACTTAGTTTTGATTCGAACCCGAAGAAGGAGTGGTCCGTTCCTGTTTGTAATCGAACAGGTCCTTTACTGTGAAATTTTAACGAGTCCAGTATAGGAGAAACTCGGCGTTTTTCAATTTTAGAGAGTCTGAAAAAACTTAAGAAGGCTCCAGGTTAAACTTTTTCATAAATTTGTGTCTCCAAGCCCGAAAAAGTATAAAATAATACTTGAGAGAACCGCTTGATCTTACGACCAAGGAGTACTTTCATGATTAGTGTCTTTGACCTGAAAAGTAAAAAGCGATCAAGGACACGTCGTTTTATTTCCAGTATCGAATTTGAAACGACAAAAATCCGGCAATCTTTTCCCGTCTTTACGGTCAGAAAAGGGCTATAAGGGGACCGTCTTTTAATTCCATTTTAACGAGTGTAAAAGAAACGCTCGGAAATCTTTTCATGTTTTGGGAGTCAGAAAAGGGCTTAAAAGATGACTCTGACATTTTTGTTTGTGAAAAAATGACATTTTCCCTGAAAATCCTTTTATCCTGCACAAAAACCAACACATTACTCATACATGTTTAAAGATAGATAAAAATACTTGAAAAATACCTTTTCATGGTGGAAAATAAACAAATTTGACATTCATTTACTCAAAAAACCTATAAAAAGGGCTTTTACCATTTCATTTTTACCATTTTACTGTTGAGGAGAGAAAAAGGGCTTTTGGCAAGAAACTTCCCGTGGACATTGCGGAGAATCCGACCGTCGAAATCAAACGTCGTCTCATCAGGTATTCTACAACATCCTCCCTTGCATTTCCATCCGTTTAGAATTTGTTTTTAAGCTTTAGTTTTATTTTTTGGAGGCCTTGGGGGTTTCAAGGTCCGCTTTTCGGGGTATGCAGGGGCCCCATGGGTGACCTGCGTACCCCGACATTTTCTCCATTGGGAAAATGTCGGGCGTACGCAGCTTGCCTTAAGAGAACCTGTGTACATACGCCCTGTCTCTAAAGGCGGGCTGCGTACCCCGCGGAGTGAATTTTTAAACTCCAATTTCTCCAAAATGAACCAAAAACTTTTAAATTTATTGACTCTAACAGATGTTTTATGGTGTGTAGATTGCCCACCATGCTTGATTGGCGCGAGAGGGAACACGAAGATGTTGGTTTGGCTGCGATTAATCACCAACCTTCCATTGATGCTTTGAAGGCATGCAGTCTTTACAAATACTGGGCCATACCTAGCATGAGGGCCCAGGTGCGCTTTCTAGAGTGGCTGGTCGAAAGGTGGAACGTTCAGGATCAGTGCTTTTACATTGGAGGGCACCAGCTCGAGATAGAGCCCTCTGATATTTACTTTCTCACTACTTTGCCCAAGAGGGGCGAACAATTGACTCTGTCCGGGACTAGGCCGGGTGGCCAGTCCATTGCTAGTCTCCGACTAGAGTGGTGTAATAACCAAAACCAGGATAAGGGGATAGAAATCAAAAAGATATCCTGACCTGAACTTATGGTAATTGCCTTTACAGTTACCAGACTTTGCGGGAGTGCCGCTTTGCATATTGCCACTGGATCCCAGATGCGGATGGCGATTGATTGCTATCGGGGCACCATTTTCAACTGGTGCGATGCTGTGTTGGCCAACTTAAAGGGCCAACTGACTAGGACCAAAAACGGACAGCTGAACACTTTTGGATATGGGCCTTTAGTTGTGAGTTTTTCCCTAGAGAGGGTTTCGATGCTGATCCCACAACAGCTTACTGTTGAGGTTAGGCCTCCCCGAGAGCCTAAGTTGATGCGATGGGTTGCGATGATGGCCCGTCATCCTCACGAGGGCACGGAGGTTGTCCGATTTAGACCAGAGTATTTTCACTGGTTAGAGAACCAGGTCTTCTCGATACAGGATTTTCCGTATGCCGGAGTTGATTTTTGCGGAGATCCGGACATGATTCTTCCACCGGGAGAACAATGGGATGACACAGGTACTTCATTTTTCACAAGTTTTTAAATTATTTACTTTTTTTTGTTTTTATATCGTCTCAAAACTCACAGTGACAATTTTCAAAATGCAGATGTAGGCCCACAGCGTCCGGCCAATCTTCGACCTTTCGAGAGGAGAGTACCAGTTGCACCAGCACCGGCCCCACAGGATGCGGCCGCAGAGACCTTAGCTGAGTTGGAACAGGACCTAGAGCGTCTTACGGCAGACATACCAGAGACGACTATAGATGAAATTCCTATCAGACTTTAGCGCTATGTGGTCGCAGTCCCAGGACCTTTTAGGAGGTTCTTGTGTAGGGTAGCGCGTGCAGTGGTGTCGTATAGAGAGCACCACCAGTGATTGGAGGATCACTTTTGTAGACACATGTGACATTTTGGATTTTTGTACTTATCATTTTTGCCGATCATAAGGCATTTTTCAACCTATGATCGAAGACGATGTATTTTTTGACACACTCCTATCTATATATATCATTATTACCGGCTCATCTTGTTAAACATGTGTGATGAAATGTTTTTAAATTTACATGTATGATTATCGCAAATGTCTGTCTAACATTCGAGAAGCAATTGCATCTGCTGATGTATTTAATGACCTTGGAATATGCTGATATTCAATGTAATCAAATTCACGTTCCAAGAGGCGCACTCTCAAAAATAACCTTAATAACACTGGATTTCTAATGGCATAAACTCTATTAAGCTGTAATACAACGAGTTCAGAATCTAACCTCACTATCAAACTCCGAATCCCAAATGAAATAGATTCAGACAATAATTCAATCACTGCACTGTATTCTGCAATGTTGTTTGTTGTTTGACCGAGGCTCACCCCATGCATAGAAACTAACTCGTCAGAGGGCGAATAGATAACCCAAGCTGCGGAAGAGATATTCCATGTACTACGACAAGCACCATCAGCGAATCCAATGTACGTTTGGAGAGGCGTCGACATCTGCAATATCAAGAGTAAAACCAAGATAAGCCAGAATAACGACGAAAAACACACTCTCTAAGCTAAGCACACTCTCTATACTAACAAACACACCAGCTAGAAAGAAAAATCTAACCTAACTAAATCTCCATACCCATCATTTAAGCATAATACCTCTTAAGGTAAAGTCCATTTCTGGGTTTACCCAAAGAGTCCCCATCAAAATCTACCAGCTCATAAGCCCCTTTTGCTAGCTTTCGCTTGACAATGTAGGGCCCATGCCACATAGGAACGAATTTTCCAGCACCTAATTTATCGTTAGCTTGATCATATAATAGCACTAGATCTCCTTCCGAAAAATTTCGAGGGGTCACGTTGCGATCATACTGAGCTTTCATCCGTTTTGCGTGAGTCTCGATTGCCAATGCAGCGTCACGTCGAGTCTAATCTAATTGAGCTAAGTATAATAGACGCTTCTCCTCTTCGGAAGTAGCTGGAAGTAATTCGACAGCCATTTGAAGTGACGGGATTTCGCATTCAATGGGCAGCACTGCTTCCAAACCATAAACTAGTTGGAAAGGAGTGAACCCTGTTGATGTTTTTACTAAGGTTCGGTACGCCCAAAGCGCGAAAAATAACATGTTGTGCCAATTTGACCGATGAATATCAATGATTCGTCGGATCATGATAACTAAAACTTTGTTGATAGACTCAACCAGGCCATTGACTTGTGGATAATAAGGAGTTGAGCTATCGTGACGCAAACCAAGTTGGCCTGTAAGTTCTGTCATCATAACGTTTCGAAAATGGCGCCCATGGTCAGTGATTATCGCTTGTGGGACACCAAACCTAGCAATAATGTGATTGAATATGAAAATTGCAGCTGTTTTGCCATCTGCCTCGAATGTAGGCATCGCCTCGGCCCACTTAGTAAAATAATCAACCGCAAGGATGATATACGCATGCCCCCCGGCCGAGTGAGGGTTACATGTAATAAAATCGATACCCCATTTAGCAAAAGGACCAACGGAAATTATAGGGTGGAGAGGAGCAGGTGGTGCGCGCATCTTGCGATCAAACACTTGACGGTTGTGGCATTTCCGGACCGCAATAATACAGTCTTTAAACAAGGAGGGCCAGAAGTAGCCAGCGCGCAATATCTTTTGGGCTGTGGCATACCCAGACATATGACCGCCACACGCTCCAGAGTGACAGTCATTCAAAACCCTTTCAGCTTCTTCATGAGTTAAGCAACGACGAAAAACCAAATCTGCCCCACGACGATAAAGAGTATCTCCAATAATTTTGTATTGTTGGGACTGAAATCGAATTTTCCGACGTTCCGACTTTGAAAGTTTGGGCCGAAAGGATTGGGTTTGGAGATAGACAATTATATCCCCATACCACGGATCTAAAGTGCTGATGAGAAACAGAGATTCGTCCGCAATGGGTTCCTCTACCACAGTTTTTGTGTCAGCACGCGGGAAATCACACATCAACTCTGCAAAAACTAAAGATTTCTTAGACTTAGACTTTTCAAATTCCAAGTCGAACTCCTGTAGGATAACGATCCATTTAGAGTACTTGCCCCCTAGCAATTTTTTAGTCAAAATGTAGATCATAGGGTTGCAATCCGAAATGACTGTAGTTTTACGGAGAAGAATGTAGTGACGAAAACGTTGGACAGCTTGAACGGCTGCCAAGGCCAATTTCTCCACATGTGAATATTTGAGCTCAATGGGATTTAACGTCTGACTAAGGTAATAGATCACATGTTCCGTTCCGAATTCATCTTCCTGGACTAAGACCATTCCGATAGTGGAATGAGCGGCGGCGAGGTACAAAAAGTAATCCTGGTTGTAGTTGGGAGGATGCAGCAACGGTGCATGGGTTAACGCGTGCTTGAGCGCATCAAAAGATTTCTGAGCTATCTCATCCCAAGAGAATTGAGCATTTTGTTTCAACAACCTGGTAAAACCTTTGGTAATCTCGGCGTAGTTAGGAATGAATCGGCGTAAAAAGTTTGCTTTCCCCTACAAACTTTGGAGTTGGCGAAGACTCGAAGGAGGAGGCAATTTGATGATAGCTTCTACCTTCGAGGGATCGACGCGAATGCCGGCTTTTGAAACTACAAATCCCAGCAATCGTCCCACTTCAATACAGAAGACACATTTGTGTGGGTTCAACCGTATACGATAATGCCTACACCTCATCAAAATTGCTCGTAAATGGACAAGGTGATCAGCTCGATGCAAGGAGTGAGCGGGCAAATCATCGAGATACGGTTGCACAATGTGTTTGATGTCATGAAATGCATAAGACATCGCCCTTTGAAAAGTGGCTCCGGCATTCTTAAGCCCAAAAGGTAATTTGCAATAAGCAAATGTCCCCCATGGACAAATGAAAGCCATTTTTGGTTGATCGGCAGGTAGAATATTGATTTGGTTGTAACCGGAAAAACCGTCCATAAAGGAAAATATTTCACTGCCGGCACAATCATCAATTATTTGATCGATATAGGGTGTTGGATAGTTGTCCTTGGGACAAGCACGATTGATATCCCTATAGTCGATACATATTCTTGTTGTTCCCTGTTTTTTGTTAACCGGAACAATATTCGATACCCAATCCGTTAACGGGATCGGATAAATGAAACCTGCTTTCAACAGCTTCTCGACTTCTGCTTTAATTGCAGCCGCTTTTCGTGGGTGAATCTGACGCAAACATTGCCGGACGGGTTTAGCGTCCGGGTAAGTCTTGATTTCATGGACAACAATGGCGGGATCAATTCCTGGCATTTCCTCGTAAGACCAGGCAAACACGTCACGGAATTCTTGAAATAGGGCCTTGTATGTTTGAATTTCGTCATCTGAGCACGAGGCACCTATATGAATGTGCTCAACAATTCCGGGCTTGACTGAAATGTCAATGGGAATAGTACGAGAAATGTTTCCCAAATTCAGCTCTGAATCAGGATGTTTCATTGGACTCTGAGCTTCTTTGACATATTCAGCTGTAAAGATTGATGAGAAATCGTTTTCAAAACGATCATCCTCAGGTAAAAACGAAGATCTATGATGGAGATCTTCCCATGGTAAATCGTCTACGCACAGGACTTCACAAAGTTGTTCCTCAGATGACACAACTTCGGGAAATTTCATTAACTCCGAGGTTGACATGAAAAGTGATTCCTCACGGACCACATTCATTTGGTCGATTTTGGTTGAACTCGGGTCGGAAAAAGACTGCACGACTTCATAGGAAATTTCATATGGACTCAAAGGCATTGCATCACCAAATGAGTCTATCTCAGATTCAGAAGGAATGATCCAAGGATCGTCATAAACAATGGTGTCTGAAGTAATCATATGAATAGATGCGAATGAAGACACGACGTTGATTGGAGGAAAAGGAAAAGTTCCCAGTAAACCGACATCTTTAACTAATCCTACGCCAACATCCTTGTAAGGGATAGTCGTTTTACCGACATGCTGGATACTCTCTGAAGAGGCTGGGTCGGATGAAAAGTAAGCCAGCTGTTCTATGGTTACGATCTTGCCATTATGTGGAAACTTTATTACTCTGAAGACCGATGAAACGACCGCTGTCATAGCGTAAGACCAACTTCGACCCAACAGAAGGTTGTAGTCTAGAGGGGCATCAACCACCTCCACATCTAGACTAAAGGTTTTTCCTTCAACCCCTATAGGCAAATCCTGTAGAATGCCAAACGGATGGAACCCACGGCCATCAAAGGCCTTAAGAATTGTCGGGGATTGATTTAGTGAAGGAGAACCAAGCGATCTCCAGCACTGTATCGACATAATACACGTGGAAGCTCCCTCATCAATTACAGTCCGATGAATAGGCCTGTTTTTTACTATCACTGGGATCTGGAAAGCCATTTGATGAGGCAAACGCGGTGTACTATTTTCTAGATCAAAGATTATTAGGTTCGGGTCCTGAACATCAACAGCTCCTATAGCCGACAAAAGTAATTTTCGCTGTGTTGGGCATGATTGCAGCACTTCCAAAGCCGACATTGCTGAGGGTGAAACAGCTAAATCCTCAACAATGTTGTAATTCTGGGCCGCTCTCGCATGTGGATTGAAAGCAGACCTTCGAAGTACACCCTTGGCGGGCGGTTTGATTACTAAGTCAGGGTTAGGTTTCTCGATATATAGTGGATCGGAACCGGGAGCTGAGGTTGATGGATTTGAATGAGAAGATTCTGCTTCTTTCAATCCATCAACAGGACTTTTACTACCATAATCTTGCGATCGAGTCGCAATCCTTACATGAGACATCATCAATATGGGTTCTTCACTGGCACTCGAGGAAGAACCTATCATCTTACTCTCCTGCTTTGGAAATGGATCTTTCAAAACAGCAAGAGTTGGGGAACCTTTGACGATTTTCACAACCTCGGCCCGATGAGGGCAATCTCTTGTAAAATGATCCTCTTCACAAATAAGACAAGGATATCGAGGTTTGTGCTTTTCATCATTGGTTTCCAACTTTTCTGTTTTCTCCTTTGGAGTCTTGTCTGTTTTACTCTTCTTCTTACCTTTCTTCTTCCCACCGTTTTTTGATTTAGCCGTAGATGACTCTACAGCGTGAATATCAGCGGAAATTTCAGGAGAAGATTCTCCTGTCGGGGAATCTGGTAAGGTTATAATGGGTGAAGAATTCTTTGAAGACTTCTTCTTTCTTTTAGTATTCACCGTACCAATCATGCCATCAGCAGCATGAGATCCCGAAGGAGCAGCAGCTATTTGATTTGACTGTTGAAGATCTGGGATCTTTTCGTGTAACGTACCTGACTGAGTGTAAACTAAGTCAAGGTATTGCGCTTGAGCAATCACTTGCTCCTCAGTAACTACTCTGGCCTTAGCTACGTCTTCAGTAATCTTCGGTAATAATGATTTAACAAACCATTCAGCTAAGATTTGGTCCGGGATAAAAACTTTCACTAATCGCCGTCGACGTCTCCATTCATGTATATGATCGGAAATATAAGTGGACGTCGACTATTTTAATGAAGTTAGTAGCTCCGTGCCATTATCATATCTGACCGGAAACTGAAAATGAGTTAGGAACGAGGTAGCTAACTGACTAAAATTGTAAAAAGAGGCCCGTGGTAACTCAATGTACCACTTGGCCGTGAGACCAATGAGCGTACGCTGGAAAAGACATAAGCGGATCGAATCATCCGAGATGGAATTTGAAGCACACCAGAGGTGGTAAGTCATCACATGATTTGACGGATCCTCTCCAGACTTACCCTCGAACTTGGGTATATCACTGGGCAACTTATTTGGCATTGGCGGCCAGAACGGAAGATAATTTATTGGATCGTTCGTTAGGCGCGACAAGTCCGGTAAATCCAAAGTTGCGATAAACGGTAACTGCCGATTAGGATCCCTAAAACTCTGGGTCACAAGACCAGTCCCAGGAGGAGGATATCCAGGATAACTTGGAATAGGAATCGCATTCGGGATATTATATCCTCCTGGAAAACCAGGATTAACCAGACCGTACTGGGGTTGTTGAGGTTGTTGATAAGTGTACCCAGGATACGGTTGATACCGGTAAACTGGCTGTTGGACAGCAGGCCCGTATTGGTACTGTCCCTGGTATGGTTGATAAGCGAATTGTGGTTGACTAGTGACAACCGTACTTAAACCAGGTTGTCCTACAGGCATCTGAACCGTAGTTTGAATCGTAGATCCAGACAATGGTAAAGATGTCTGAGGAGTAGTTGCAGAGACAGTAGAAACCGGAGCTGTCGATACTCCAGAAGCAAGTGTGGTGGAAGGAACAGATGTTGCGGTAGTTGCAGCAGTCGTTTGAGATGGAGTACTAGGTGCAATGGGCGACTGAGTAACTACCGAAGGTACAGAAGTTTGAACATTAGACTGGACTGGTTGCTGGGGTGGACCAGCAACTAAGGGTTGTCCAGCTTGAGATGACAACTGTATGCTTGGCTGCAATTTCTGTTGAACTTGCGATGGATCCCACAGTATATTCATTCCGGGGTATTGACCCATGACAAGTTGAGGATATTGAGATCCATAACCGGATTGAGGGTAGGATTGGTAATTGAAAGGTACATTTCCCGTACCTTGAACATAAGATTGACCTTGAGGTGGTTGATAACCTTGACTCGAGTACTGACCTTGAGGTAGATACCCTTGAGGTAAGTACTAATACTGGGGTTGACCTTGAGCTATGAATTGATACTGAGGTTGACCTTGGGGTACATATTGAGGCTGGGGTTGACCTTGAGGAATTTATTGTACTATGGGTACATACTGTCCTTGAGGTTGCCCCCCAGACGCAATTTGTGTACCTTGAGGTTGCCCCCCAGGCGTTAATTGAGGCTACCCCCCAGGCAGTAATTGGCCACCTTGAGGTTGAGAACCAGGAACTGAACCTGACATCATGTAAATGTCTCCTACACCCAACGGTTTATTACCATTTTTTCCAGCTAATAACCCATGTTCAATGGGTTGAGGAGATGCTCCCGCAAAAGTACCAGAAAGTGACTGATACCCGGAGGGAATAGAAGGACCGCCGTACAAGAAAGATTCAGGAGATTGAGTGAACACAGACGACTGACCAGACATATTTACAGGAGTATAAATACCTCCAGGTGGATAAGGAGTACGAGGTGGAGAAAAACTTAACCCTGAGTTGTCCAAATAATTGGTTAACGAAAGGTACCAAGTAGTACTTCTAGGAGGACTGTAAAAGATGGATTCACGCTCCCTTAGATCAATAGTAGGTTGATCTTCAAGGATAGAGACGCCAAATTCTTCCTCTGGAGCAAGTTCTTCAATAGCTATCAAACCAACAAGAAGATTTTCGGTGATGACTCTTTCTACCCTAGGTGATTCAGGAGCACTAGAAGTTGGAGTAACAGGTTCAGATATTTCAGGTTCTTCGCCTATATCACTAGTAGATGAAAAACTACCAGCAAGCTCGGAAACTGCAACAGCTTCAGGATTATAACCTGTTTCTAGACCTTGGTAATCTGGATGGACTACCAATGACGACTCTCCTTCTTCAGGTGAACCTACTTTACTACCACTAGGAGTTACAAGGACTTTCAAACCTTCGTAATGACCCGGGACCTCTTCAGGAGGTTCGCCCGAAGTCTACGGGACTTCCTCAACAAATCGGCCACGGTAACAATCTCAGGAGACTTGCCCCGAAGTCTACGGGACTGTCTCGGTAATTCAGCCACAGTTAAAAACTTTAAACTACTGCACACGCAAACAAAGTAAAATCTCAAAGCAAACTGCCTAAAGTCTCTAAAGAACCAAACAAATTCGAATCACACGCCTAAAGAATCTAGGGCGTCAAACCATACACAAACAGTAGCCTTCCGGACTGAAAACACTAGTTGGAGATGAAACCCAACATCGCCAAATTCAGTACAGAAGTGGTGGGTGGAACAGTTACCCCGGCAACCTGCTTAATGAATAGACCGGCACAAGTTCCTCCACTTTAACCATCTCGAGTGAAGTGAACCCCCCGGAAAATCCAAGTGAGTCTAGCCGACGTCTGCTCCAGGTACAGTGGGATCTTCCCTCCACCGTCACCTCAGTAGAATCCTAAAGATAATGGTCACTAAGGTTACCAACAGCAACAAATATACCTGGGGGAACAGTCTACGACCCGATAGCACGCAAGGGCAGAGTAACAAGCTCAATCCCCTTGCCGGCTCCTTGACAATAATCCAAGGTTTACCGACAAGTGACCCCAGGCTCCTCGACAATAATCCGAGGTTTACCGTTTGTAGTACGTGCGTATCTGGCGTCTTTCCCAATGAAGGAGGATTGATCCCCTCACTGGTTCGGACACGGTCTCATGCTTCTCCTTTAAGAGGAGCTTTCCCAGAGTACAAGTGAAACAGTTGGATTTATCCTACCACAAGATGAGCTACTTGTTTGGTTTTACTGTCTTGGAGAGTTAATTACTCTCCTACTCCAAGACACTAGCCTGATCTATATTGGTGTTTCAGAGCCCTAGTAAATAAAAAGTTACTAAGTTGATTTTACTTTAAGCGTTAATTTTATGGCTTTCCTTTAAGACAAAAGGTAGTGGAGATGAAACTGATGGTGTGTAGACTCGACTCAAATCCACTAAAAAGATGCACTTAGGATGATTTATACTAATTTTCTTTTTCGATGAATTCCCTAGCTAAGAGAGTTGGAGAATGCAAAATTGATATAAAAACAACTTTCTTGGCAATGAAAATCAAAGAAACAAACTCTTTATCTTTTCCAAAACATACAACACATGACCACTAATTACTTCACGAAAATTCCTTTTCCTTTCAAAGACTCAAATGCTACCAAAGCAAACTTTTCTTCAAAAGAGTTTTTTGTATTTTTTCCTAATTAACAAAGCATGTAAAACTTACTTTAACAGAAATCAAAGTTAAAAAATCTATGGCAATCAAATCAACTCAATTTCACTCAAAAGCAAATCTAAGAGAAATGCACCTAAAAGTAAATCTAGTGAGGCAAAAGCCTACCAAGTATGATTCCCGGATGTTTTACTCAGTCAAAATTTAACTAAGGACTAGTTAATGCAGAATCAAAAAACAGTCAAAAACAAAAATCAAAATCTTTTGGTTTTTTTCTCAAGAATAAAATTCAAATTTCAATCAACAAACTTTTTCGAGATTTGGCAAAGAGAGAACACAAAGGTAGGTTTCTCACAAGGGTGGAATCTATGACAGGCCCGACTCCTAAGAAGACTGAACAAAACCAGGGAAATCCAAGGTTTGACACCTTCTAAAGTCAAAGTCACTACAGGACCAGTGCAAAAATCAAACCCTAGGGCAAAATCTCTATGAATTTCACTAAAACTCTTGACACTGACGAAACAAGCTTAGGTGAAAATTTATGGCAGAAAACCAGTGGATCTGGGCAGAAAAAACAAATTAAAAACAAAATCTAAAAGGAAAAAAAAAGAGAAAATTGAAATTTTCTCAATTTTGACAGGGTACGCAGGCAACCTGTTTGCACAGGTGCATGTACGCTCTGTGCTCAAAGCTGTAGTGCGTACAGGTACGCACTGTGCTCAACGCAGAGGCTACGTACTTCTAGCGAAACTAAGAAAAAGTAAAATCTAATTTAACCCTAAGCTAGCCCACCCAAATACACAGTCAGACAGCCAAAAACTAGAAAACAAACAACTTTTCTCAGATCAAAGTTTCACACAAAGGAAAAATCATTCACATCAATTGATTCCCCAGCAGAGTTGCCATTTTGTCATGCGGAAAGAGTCAATTTTGCGGACAAAACCGACCTCCCTAGAAGCAAAGGCTTTCTAGTGACAAACAAGACAAATAAACACTACCTTTCTCTAAACATGCATTTAGAATACAAGTAATCAGGTGATTTTAACATACCTTTAGTCCAACGCTTTGTAGTAGTCCATCCTCGCCGATCCAGATGAGCTCCTCCTTCTCTTCGAAACCTGCATTCACTAACAAGCCAAAAGATTAAATAGCACCTGATAAACTTATAAAATAACACATATCCATCATACAGACCAAGGAGTATATGAAACAAATCATGAATAACAATCTGTTGAGAAAAATGAGTTCATTTGTATTAAGTGGAAACAAAAGAAACCATTACAACCTGAGCCTTGGTGTTGTGCAGGTCCCTCCTAGGGTCCAGCAAGAGTTTTCCTTTACTTTGATCAGCTCACCCACTTCCAAATAAGGCTAGGAAAGGATGGGAATCTCTCCTCTCAAGCTTTACAAGGGAGTCCTAATTCCAGTAGCATCTACCCTTAGGAATGTTCAGCTTTCAACCTCCCCTCCCTCTGGCCCAATGCCTGTATTTATAGTGCTCTAGAGGAAGTTATTCAGGTCCACCATCAATTGGATAAGCCCCTCTTTGGATGGGATAGCTCCCCTCTTGATGGGATAAGTTCCTCTTTCATAGGGATACATGAACCATCTAGAGGCACTCCATACACGTCAAACAAGCTTCTAGAATGCTCTAGAAATGACCACAAGTAACTTTTTTGGAGTGAAACTTGCGCCTTTTGACCTTTACAGGAGTACACACCCAACCCTTTACAGACAGAGCGTACAAGTACGTAGGTATTGTGAACTTGGGGTGCGTACACGCAGGTAAGGCTAAGAGAAACTGCGTACCCAGAGATATATAGATTTTTAAAGACTTTCTCTCTTTCTTGGAGTTTGATATGGAGAGCAGAGGTATGAGACTTGCCAAGGAGGATAGTATGACAGTTGATGGAGCCATACTAACTGCAAATAGTCATGGTGACAAATTTTAGTGTAACAATTCTCTAACTCTCCAAAACTATAAAAATGAACCTAACCTTCAAGGATGAACTAGTATATAAAGACAGAGGGATTATGATGAGGATTAATGTAGATGCTTAGGCTGAAGAGATGTTAGGAAGCTTCTATAATAAATCACCTAAGCCAACTCGAAGAGATTTGACAACATGTGTCTTTGAATTTATATCCTAGGGAAAGTAAGCCTCTGGAACATGAGCCAGGGTTGCAGGGATTGAATAGAGAAATCTTGAATCCATTTGCTAGCAATAAGGGTTCTGCATGCAACTATAAGGCTAGAATCACTCTGTCTAACACCTGGTCCCAATGATTGTGGAAAAAACTAGGTCAAAAGAAGGGTCAAAACTCAAGAAAGTGGGAAATGTTAAAGGACTCATGAGTACTAACTGTAGGGAGAAAAATAGGTTGATAGTAAAACACTTTGGGGAAAGAGAAATTTTGTAACCCCGTTTCCATAACGAGACCATGGAGGTTGGGTTAATTGAAAATAACGGGAGACCAGGTTAACTTGGTTTTTCCCATCATCTCCCAAGTACTCTTTGGAAAAATAATTACATCAGACCCCATGTAATAGCCCTCGTGAAAATTCCATGTAATAAAATTTAATAAAGGAAAAATAATAATCACAGTTGATGGGACACTTATTTCAAGTTGAATCTTGGGAGAGACATCCTAGTGTGGATGTTCATTTGGTTTATTATGGCTAAGGAGATTGGAAAAGGAAATGGATAAATCATTTGGAAATGAAAAATGGAATTTCGAGCACATTTATTTATGAAAATAATGGAAATTAGGAGAAAATGATGGTGAAAAGTCACAGGCTGCGTGTGAGGAGGAAAATAATGGAAACTCAAGAAAATAGAGGCCTTATTGATAAAAATAATTATGGGGATCAATTGGTACCTTTTGTTAGTTTAGTTTTGGAGCTCTCTCATTATTCCTGCTCACTCTCTCTCACTCTTGGATACCTAAAGTTTTCTTGGAGCACTTTGGCCTTAGATCAAGAAATTCAAAGAAGGAAAGAGGAAGGAAGGAGAAAGCAAGGAAGAGTAGGATCAAGCAGTTATAGCAGTATTCTTTGCAGGTATTGATTTACATGTGTGTTTTCCTTGCTATATTTGGCATGCATGGTATTTCATGTGGTTCTTTGTTGTTATCACATGGGTTTTTCTAGGTTTGATAGTGTTTTCAGCCTAGTCTTTCCATTTCTAGATAACCATGGTGTGATGGGGTTCTCATGTTTCGGTTGAGCTAGATTACTCGATGGATTCAAATCTAAGTGAGGTGGATCTCTGAATAATAGAACACATGGCCTAGTAACCTATGAATGAGACTGTGGCTTTGTAATATCGCGTTACCGGGATATCCCTCAAACCCAAGCAAACTCCAACCAAACATGTCCAAATGATATAGTGACCGAGAAACCCAAAGTGATAAAAATAATAGTGGTACAACATATAATAATGTGAACATGAAATATAAGCAGATACTCAAGAAATGTAGAGAGAAATGCTAAGCCATTTTATTATACTCAGTAATGGAAAGAGTACAAGAGGTGATCAGACAGGTAGCACCTCGCTTGCACAAGGCAAGTGAAGAAATATACTCAGAATAGTAAAGGAATGGCCTCTCTTTGAACTGCATCCAAGATGCTGGAGAACTACCATGCTGCTGCTACTTTTGGAAATAAAATGGGGATTTGGGGTTGTTCCCCTCCTCGGAAAATGCTGAAACTCTGGAATCAAACTCTACTCAAGAAACCCAGAAAAACCCAGAGAGCTTTTCTGAAATAGCCAACCCCATAAAATCACCCCCTTGGGGATCTATGTTGTCCCTCAAGGCTCTGCACTACCACTGAATAGAATCCTCCAAAACTCAGCCTGAAACTCTACCAAAATCCTCCAATATGCAAGAGTTGATCCCTTGCTCAATTTCGTAGCTCTAATCCTCAACAAACCCCCAATCCAGAACTCCCACCAAAGAACTGCGTCCCTCTCTCCCAAGACTGTGCAGTCCTCAAATTCTCAGCTCCTCCACAACGCCAAAGATCAATCCTACTACAAAAGACTACTAGAAACTACCTTGCTTGAGTAGGCACTCGAAGTCCCCTAGGGCTAAGGGTGAGATCTCCGAACGGAGACACTCAATGCATTAAATAGTGCTGCAGACCAGCTAAACAGCCAACATGCTCTAAGTCGAAGTGACTAGCTCAAATGCACATAATCGAATGAAAAAATGAGGCTCCTGTATCCTTTATAGATTTGGCCTCTCTCAATCCCAATGCCCACCTCCTCCAACGCAGTACCTCCCTTGTCATGTGTTCCTTTCCATCTGCACAGTCCTTCCAAGTGTTTGTGTGGGCCCCATCTATGCGTGGTCCTTTGGCCCCCTTGGCTCCCCTTTAAGTCACAACGTTGTGATACTAGGGAGTGACTTTATTCTAAAGGTGAGTTATGCCCCCCTTTTCCTCACCTTTTTATTTATAAATAACTATAGAAGGAAAACTTGAGCAAAATCGAATATTCTAATTAGCCATAGCTAATCAGGAATATTACAGTCTCCCCCAGCAAAATGTTGCTTGTCCTCAAGCAACTGAGGTGATGGATGCTACAAAATTTTCACACTCTCCCAAGTGGCATCCTCATCCGGTAAATTCTTCCACCTCACCAAGAATTCCTGAACCATCCTGCTCCGTAGCTGCCTCTCCATGGTATCAATAATAGCCTCTGGCTGCAACACCCAATGCCCCTCATCATTCATGGGAGGTAGCTCATTTGTCACTGTCACATGCTGTCCCAATGCCTTCTTTAGGCATGATACATGAAAGACGTTATGAATCTTGCTGCCTTGGGGCAGCTCTAACTCATACGCAACCTGTCCAATCCTGCGTATCACCCTGTATGGTCCATAAAAGTGGGGCTTGAGCTTCTCAGCCCCTTTTTGCTTTAGTGATGCCTGTCGGTATGGCTGTAACCATAGGTAGACCAAGTCCCCTACCTCAAACTGTCTCTCCATCTGACCCCTGTTGACATACAACTTCTGCTGGTTCTGTGCTATAGCCATATTATCCCTGAGAGCTCAGAGAATATCCTGAGTCTCTTGGATCGAAATCTTGGCTCTCGGATCCTTTCTAGCACCAAATATCATGTCAGCAAAAGATAAGGGATGATATCCATACAAAGCATAGAATGGCAACATACCAATGGACATGTGATGTGTAGTGTTGTAGCAGTACTCCCCCAGATGCAACCACTTCAGCCATGCTCACTACTACCCACTGACATAGTCATGTAAGTAGCCCTCCAGCCACTTGTTAAATATCTCTGTTTGCTCGTCCGTCTGTGGGTGATAATTGGTACTTGGTGTCAACTCCGTCCCCACCTACTGAAAAAGCTCCTGCCAAAATCTGCCCATGAAACGGCTATCCCTGTCACTGGTGATGGTCTTTGGAAGACCATGTAACCTGAAGATCTCTCTGAAGAACAGCTCGGCCACCTGTGCTATTGTGTAGTGTGCGGATATGGCGAAAAAGTGTGAGTACTTCGTTAATCGATCAACAACGATAAAGATGCAATCCTTGCCCTGTACCATGGGCAACCCTGTGATGAAGTCCATTGAAATACACTTCCATTTCCCCTCCGGAATGGGAAGAAGATACAATAATCCTACAGGATGGCTCATCTCCCCCTTGCTCCTCTGGCAAACATCACACTCCCAGACATGCTGGAGTACGTCCTCCTTGAGGCCCTTCCATGAGAACCTCTCTCTAATGGCCCTGTAGGTTTTGGTAAACACCTGATGGCCTGCTAATGGTGAATCTTGTGACGTCTGAAGTATCTTCTTCTTGAGTTGAGATCTCTCAGTCAAGAAGATCTGGTCCATGTAGTAGATGATCTCATTGACCACCCTGTACCTGTCATCTGCCACCTACCCATCCAGAACCTCGAATGCAAATATGTCCTTGGAGTCCTTTACTAAGAGTCGAGCCCTCCAGTCTGCGTCCAAGCTCATAAGAGACAACGTGGCTAGTCTATGTGAAAGGGCATCTGCTACCACATTATTCTTACCCTTAACATACTCAATGTCAAAGTCATATGCTTGGATCTTACTAATCCACTTATGCTACCTCTCCTGTAGCTGCTTCTGCTCCAAAAAGAACCTGAGGTTGTTCTGATCAGTCCTCACCCTAAACCTGTTACCCACGAAATACTACCGGAACTTGGCCAATGCATGCATGATGACCAGCATCTCATTGTCATATATAGAATACAACCACTCGTGTGGAAGGAGCTTTCGGATCTCAAAGGCTATAGGGTGACCTCCCTGCATCAATACTACGCTGATCCCCTCTCCCGATGCATCACACTCCAAAACAAATGGCTGCTAAAAATCTGGCAATACAAGCACTGGGCAGCTGCTCATCACCTCCTTGAGCCTGTCAAAGGCTCACTGCACTGTATCCGACCAACTGAATGCCCCCTTCCTCGTCAAATCTATCAGGGGTGCAGCAAGCTATGAGAAACTCTTGACAAACTTCCAGTAGTAAGTACAAATACCAATGAATCCCAAAGTTCCGTCACGTTCCTCGGCTCTGGCCAATATCGGATGGCCCTAATATTCTCTTCATGGACTCTCACTCCATCCACCCCTATGATGTGTCCCAAGTACAACATCTCCGTCAATCAAAACTCACACTTGGAGAGCTTGGCATAGAATTGTTGCTCCTCCAAGATGCGCAACACTATCTCAATGTGCTGGAGATGCTCCTCCCAAGTCCTGTTGTAAATGAGTATATCATCAAATAATACCAACACAAACTCCCTCAAGTGACTGCAGAAGATGTGATTCATGCAAGATTGGAATGTAGCTGGGGTGTTGGTTAGCCCGAAGGGCATCACCAAAAACTCAAAGTGCCCATAGTGACACCTAAAGGCGGTCTTGGGAATGTCCTACTCCATCACGCAAATATGATGGTACCCAGATCTCAAATCAATCTTTGAGAAGAACCGTGCTCCTCTAAACTCATCCATCAACTCATCAATCCTAGGTATGGGGTACCTATTCTTCAGTGTCTTCTTGTTCAGGGCCCTGTAGTCAATGCACATCCTCAATGTGTTGTTCTTCTTCTTCACCAACACCACGGAAGAAGCAAAAGGACTCGTGCTCGGCCGAATGTGCGTAAGAGCTAGCAACTCCTGAATGGCCTACTCAATCTCATTCTGATAGGCCTTGGGATGCCTATAGGGGGTATTAATCACTGCTTGTATGCCCTGCTAAAGCTCAATGTTGTGCTCAAACCCCTGGTCCGGTGGCTGTCCCGGCGGAATCTCCCCAAATGCTATGGCATACCCATCAAGGATGGACTGTATCTTTGGGTGTACTGTCTGCCCTGTAATCCCTGTCTCTGATGCACGCAGCTCTACTACCCACTATATGTCTCCCTTCTAGAAGACTGCCTCCATTTGATGAGCTAAAACAGTATGAGGCGGATATGTGTGTTGTCCCCGTATCTTCTCATGCCTCCCTGTCTTCTCATCATCCCACTCCATCTCTAGGGCCTTCTAAACTGTCATGACCTTCCCTAGAGTGATAAGCCACTGAACACCCAGTACTATGTTGGTGTTCGGGATATTGACCACGAAAAAGTTGTCAGTCAGTGTGTAGGTTCCAATCGTCACTGATAACTCTGGGACATAAGGAGCACACACCATGGTCTGGTCTCCTGGGACCAAAAATGAAAAGCCATCAAAGCTCTCTGTCTGTATACCTCTTCGCTCAACCATCTGTGCATCGATGAAGTTGTGGGTTGCCCCACTATCAACCAGAACTGATACACGTTTGCCACATACTGACCCCCGTACATCCAGCATCAAATACTTGGGAACTCCTCGCAATGCTGCAAGGGTCCCTCCGGTAGGTGCAAAAGCTGCACCACCTGCTGCTGGTGGTGGAGCTGGCAAAACGATCCTGCACGACATGACTACCTCCTGCCTCCACATCATCCTCCTCATCCTCTTCCCAGCTACTCTTGGAGAAGACCTTAAGGAAATGTGCTTTGTGTTACACAGTAATTTGTCACTATCTTCACTCTAGTCTTCCTACTGTGTCATGTGTCCAAGTCATACATGCTCATGCTCTTTGATGATTGCCAAATGACCCACTTTCCTAAAGGTTTCTGCCTCATTGCTTCTGTTGGCCAAATAAACGCGCTGAAGGGTGCTCCAAAATAGTCCAAAAGCATTGCCATCACGAAAGTACACGTGATTCCCGCGATGGTCAGATTTTATGTGCCAGCGCAACTGTAGATTGTAGTTTCCCACGATGACCTGACTAGCTCTGTTATTCAATAGCGATGCTAGCGCGGAAGACCAGTTATGTGCCTGCGATGATCCAGATTGGGAGAATTTGTTCCAACAGTCGGCCTTCCAGATGACTCCAGACCTAGTTGTTGGCCTTGTTTATGTCGCCGTCCTTTCTCTAGCATGGTTGTTCCGTCATTTGTGATACCTTCCTTGGAGATAAGCTCATCCTCCCACCTTTCATGGAGACTCCTCCTATTTAAACTCTCACCATTGCTATGTGCCGCTAGTTTGGAATTCTTAGTCTTTGGAGTGTTGCTGATAGTACTGTTAGTACTTGTGAGTTTGCTAGATAGCTGGTGTGAGTGTGACAATTGTGGGTTTGTTGAGAGCTTAAGGAAGGTTGTGAAGTGCCTTTGATCTTGTGTAAAACTTGTGAGTGAGAGAGACTTGTATGTTGGGAGATCCATCTTCATAGAGTGAATGCTTGAGGAACATGCTGGCTAGATCCCTCTGAGAAGGCTTATGACGTCAAGACCTTGGTTGTAAGCTTACTCTATTTCATAATTAATGCAATCAATGATGTTTTCCTATGTCTTGTATGTAATGTACTAGATAGCTCACGACTTCTCGACTTTGTGGGTAAATAGATCATTGTTGTTCCGATTACGTGCTTTGTTGTATTTCCTTTGCATTGTTTCAGGTTGATTACTCATTAGGAGAAGGAAGCGGAAGCTGGAGCAGCGCAACGAAACTCCATCGACCACCGGTTGAGGTATGCCTCCAACTTGAACTATTTAAGGAAAGCTATTGTTGATTTGTCCTTGTTTGTGACTAGACCCACTCTAGGGCTAGAGGGGTTGCCTCTGTCCGCAGAGGGAACACTTTCCTGCATCACAAATTGGCAACTCCGTTGGGGATACTTGTCTTTGTTATTTTATTGTTTACTCTTGTCTTGATTTTTGTTTTGGTCTCTTGTGGAGTTTTGGGGATTAGTTATTTGTTTTCTGAGTTTCCTGGCCTGATATGGGAAATGTCCTTATTTGCTTAAAGATTGATTGTTTTTGATTTGGGAGTTTTTGGTTCACCTATTGCTGTTTGAACATCATTGCGACTTTTAATTTAATAGTCGCGCTGTCATCGCGTCACTCCTTTTGTAGTATCCTGTTCATCACGCAATTACGATTAATAGTCATGACAGTTCTGTAAATCGGACCATTGCCGAAAAGTCGTGTACTTCCACACCGACATCGTTTTGTTGCTGCGTATTGTTCTTTATCAGTGCCTTATTGCTAGTGTATTGCCAGCGTTGATTGCTGTAGAATTGAATTTTTCAATTCTGCCTCCTGAATTCGTCAGTCTTGCTAGCCCCTTGCTGTTCTCAATTGTTTGATAACTTGTTTTTCACTATTTAGAGGTTGAGGCACTCTCTTGTGAGCTTTGTTAAATGAATCTTGTTTTTCTTGCTTTATGACCTAGTTTCATTATTTCAAGTCTTTTGGATCAATTTCGCTTGGTTGCCTATTTGCAAAGTTTCGTTTCCTGCTTGTTGTTGGTTTGATTGAGCCTTCCCCTTTGCTTACTTTTGGTTGATTGTTTAGTGATTTTTATTGGACCAATCTCGGCATTGATTTGATTTCTCTTCGCTACCTGGACATAGATTACAATTGTTTGGATCAACCGTTTTTCCACAACCGTCTTATTGATTTGCTTGAGGCTTTTTCACTGCTTATTTCTGGTTTATTTTTAGTGTCGATTATTGAACCAATTTTTTTGTTGATTTGATTTCTTCACTACCAAGCATAGATCACAATGGTTTGGATCGATCAGTTCACACTTGCTTGTTTGTCTCTTTGAATTCACAAAAAAAAAAAGAAAATCAAAAGTTTGCATTCATTTAGCATACGAAAGTGAAAGTACATTTGCATTACGAATTTTCATGTTTGAGAAATTGGAAAGAAAATTTTAAATCTTTCATTAGCAGTATCGATGCATCGTGAGATTAGTGTATTGATGCATTGTGTTTCTTAGTGTTTGCATTCGCTTGTCTTGGTTTGGGAATGAACTCTCTACCTTTCCATAAGTAGGTGTTCATCAAAATGAAAGATCCTTCGGTCATTCTAGCTGCATCCTAGGTTTTTGATATACATATGGTAAGGCCTGAAAACTGAAACATAATTCAAGATTAACTTTAAAATGAATTGAATAAATCTAACAATGCATTGGAAGATAACACACACATTTAGAGGTCTAGGCTAAAGACGTGCTCCGACGTCGTTAAACCTAGTCACTTTTGTTTCCACTCAAGGTTGGGGGATTCCTCCTTCTGTGACTCAATAGTGGTCTAGCACAGATTTGTGCTCCCACGTACCGTCGAGTATATGGGGAGACCCCACTAGGTTATCCTCCTTTATCCATAGGAAGCCCTGTCTACCGCCTTACAAGCCGTAACGCACCAAACATAGCATTCGGGAAGATTGACTGCCGTACGGAAAGTCCTTGGTTTTCATATGACTGCCAAGGTGTATATGCAGTTTTACGGGTTGTTTGGTAAACCTTTTGCCTAGTTCTCCAGAGTAGTCACTTTCGTTCCTTTTCGGACTCCCTAAAAGAAAAGGTCCATTTGAGCACTTGCCCTTTCAGGCTCATTAAACCTCGAAAGAGATAGATTCACCTTTTCATCCTTTTCTTGACTCTTGAAACATGAAAAGGTCAAGTTGTGTTCCTGTGTCATAAAATTTATCTGCCCATGAAATATTCCTGGAAATAGTTCGAGTTCTTGGTTGTGAGAAGAGTGTTTTTCAGGCTTGTTCTTGATGGCAACATTCCCTGAGTCTACCGGCCAAGTTCTTTCCCCAGATGGGAATCCTAGTCCATTTCCTTCTTTTGGAAATGTTGGTGCTCCGTATATGGCAACACTGTCTTTGCCTGGGTTAACCATCAGTTTGCCCGTATGGTTATTTTCAACCTCAGTGGTCCCGACTGTCATAACTCCTATTCCACCGTCTACTTCGTCTGAACCACGACATGTTGATTCCAAGGTTGATCCTACGCCTTCTTCCCCTGTTTCTTCCTCCTCCTCTCCTCCTTCGCGTAGTGAAAGTTTCACATCTAGTAACCAGGAGCCTAAGAAGAAGAAGAAGAAGAAGTCCAATAAATGCAAGGCCACTTATGTAGTTACTGCTCTGAGTACATCTCAGGTCAGAACACCTTCTGCTCCTCCACAGAAGGTTAAGTTTCCTTGTAAATTGTGCAAGGGTGACCATATTCTTCATGATTGTACTGGCATTCCTAGGATCTTAGAAGTATGGTCTCATGATCCGAGTCGTCCCTCATCGTCCTCTGAAGCTCATGGCGATTCTACCCTATCAACAGGCAACAGTAAGAAGAAAGGGAAGATTCGATTCCCCTGTAGACTATGTGAAGGCAGCCATCCCCTTCACCTTTGTCCACTCATCGATAAAGCTTCCGCCGTTTTGGAAAGTCTTACAGCTTCTTCACCCCAACTTCCCGTTGGTTATCAGTGGCTTTCTTTAGACCCTCCCTCCATTGACAAAGAGATTGAATTAGATTCTTCTCTTGCTCGTCCTCCTTCTTCCGAGCCTAGCTGTGCTCAGCCTATTCCAGACCAACCATTGGTCGGAAAGAGTGTCGACTCAGGTTCACCACCTGTTGATCACTCTGTCTCAGAAGAGCATCATGCTCATGTTCTTGTTGTCTCAGCATATTCTCCAGAGTCCGAAAATGACTCTCATATCCCAGCTGATCTGAGGAGTCCTCCTCCAGTCCTTGAGGGGCAGGGGGGCAATCATACGATTCCCCCGCCAAATAGTTTGGTGGTCACCTTCGATTGGAGTCATTTGACTACTTTCCGCCTTCCATCCTATGTGCCTTTTGAGATTACAGTATACGCCTACAATAGGGCCATACCTGGCACTGTCTTGGATGAGGGTGCGTCTGTCAATCTTATGCCTTCCACTACTTGGCAAGCTTTGGGTTCCCCACAGCTTGTGCCGGTCATGCAGAATCTGTTGGCATTCGATGGAGAACCCTATCACCCTGTTGGAATCCTCCCAAAGTTGCCTGTTACTTTGGGGGGCAAAACAGTCTCTATAGACGTCATGGTTGTCCAAGGCGCGAATTTTAGTCTTCTCCTTGGCTGTGACTATATTTATGCCATGGGGGCCCTTGTCTCTTCCCTTTTCCATGTGGTTTGTTTTCCACACGACGGAAGAATGGTGACCATAGATCAATTATCATTCTTTAGTCCCCCGGTGCCTCCTGTGCAGCTGCCATCCCCTCTTGGTTCTTGCTTGCAAGCAGTGCCTTCCTTGCCACAGGTCAATTATGTGGCTACCCGTTCCATCTCCGCCTCTGCTGATGATCATGCAGATGGTCTCGTACATCATGTACTAGGGGCATTGGAACCTGATATGTCATTGGTGCATCATGACATGTATTCCTCCCAGAGTGTGTTTCTTCCCTCCTGCGAAGACCTCTTGGGAGCCATGTTCTCGGATGGCCCATGAACAGGCGTATGAGCATAGTTCCTGATCTTGTGTCAAGCTCGTTAAAAAATGAAACAAGGGTTATGAGGATGGTTCTTTTACTATGTCAACCTCATTAAAAAATGAAACAATCTCCCTCTCCAAATCGAGTCTTTGATTAAGATCTCGTAAAATCCAAGTCGAGTCTTTCCAAGATCTTGCAAGTGAACCTTCATTCCATCCACCTCGTTGAATGCAATGAAGCTTGGGGGGCATGTACCTCGATTTGCGTCATTATGCTGGGGGCATGCGAACTCATAACAAGCATAGTTTTTCGTTTCAAGCTTGTGTAAACATGAAACCGAATCCAAGCAGAGTTCTCCATGGTTCAAGCTTGTGTAAAAATGAACCCATACTTGATTTACATCTTGTGATTGCCTTTTATCTGCTAAATTCTGCTAGATGAGCCTTGGTTGTTTCATTCCATTGCTACCATCTCTTTGGCCAATCATATGCTCTCACTTGGTTGTTTTTCCTTTCCTGAGGAACCGCAGCGATGAGTGGTTTTATTAGCTAACCTCTTGACCATTACATGTTTTGAGCAGTTCCACCATTGCCGGAACCAGTTGCTACCCTTTATACCACTCATTCCTCTAGGACAATCCTCCTTTAAGCTCTTTTCTGACTCATAAAAGATGAAAATATTGCCGAGTATTTTTCCCTTTTTGACTCGTTAAAGAGAAAAAAAATGGCAGTTGAATTTAAGCTCTTTTTCGACCGTTTAAACACAAAAAGATTGCCAAGTTTTTGTCGTTTTAGGCTCGTTACTGGTTACGAAACAATGTGCTTCCAACCACTTTTCTACTTTTTCAGGTCGAAGTCACTACCTACGAAAATTACTCCTCGATCGTAATGGTCAGGCAGTTCTTTCGAGTGTCATTTTATACTTTTTCAGGTTCGAGAGACACAACTCTACGAAAAAGGACCCCCTTGGAGTTTTCTTTTCCGTGTCGTTTTCAAACTCTCTAAACATGAAAAAGACTAAGAGTTTTACCTATGTCAGACTCGTTAAACCCGGACGACATTGGACTCGTCACCATGACGAGACTCGAGCTTCTCCTTCCTAGGGCTCGTTAAATCATTACTAGGTTGGACTCAACAATAGGTTTATCATTGATTGTCTATGGCAGCTAGTCACTCTTGAACATCGACACTTTTGCTTCTTGTCGAGTTGGGACATCCATACATCATCATTTGGCCTTCCGCGGGTTTGGGTTATCATTCTAGCCTCATTCCATCCGATTTCATGCCGTTTCCATCGAGCCTTTGATCCCTTGATGCCTGAATGCTACCACCTTCCAGAGTCGTGTCGCCGATATGTTCAAGAGTATAATCCTTCTGCAGTTTACACCCTCGCCTTCTCCTCTGATACTCTGTTTCGCCATCTACCACTTGTTCCTTATCTCATGTCGTTGATGGGGGAAACAATACGGCCCTCCTGTGATGGGTCGTCTCCTGTCGACATCAGCTCATTATCCAGGAGATTGATCTAGAGATCCCCTTTGGTACCTTAAAGCTTGCATGCCTCAATGGCAATTTCTTCACACCTGACGGTCGACTTTCATCATTGGTCATCAATTGGGTGATTCCACGAGTGTTCGACTTCAGTTCCTTTTTCACACTTTGTGGATTGTGCTGGACAGTACCTTGAGAGCCATTGGCATTATTGGTGGTTTCTCTCGCGCTTGTTAACAGTTTTCATAATTGACCAGTAATCAAGCGATGTTCTATCATGCTCGACCTCAACACATCTATTCTCATGTTAGAATTTTTACTATGATTGGATGGGTTCAAGACCCTGAACTCAACTTACACATGTTCAGGTTGCGTGGATTGGTTTATGATTACATGACTCATTGATGGATGGCTTCGACCATACCTGAGTCTTCATGGATGGCTGCGACCATACCTTTATCATCATCATGGTCTTATTAGCTGGATGGCTGTGTCCATACCACAGACCTAGTTTCGTATGTCTTTTGGATGGCTGCACCCATCCCTAGACTACATGTACTTCATTATCAGATATCAGTTGTACTTGCGTGCAGGTTCTTCGAGGTGGTGTTCCAGTTCAGTCAGTTTCGTAAAGCATTTCACCCCTCCCTCTCTCTTGGGCTTCATACATTACGGGGCATCTGTTACACAGTAATTTGTCATTTTTTTCACTCCAGTCTTCCTACTGTGTCATGTGTCTAAGTCATACATGCTCATGCTCTCTGATGATTTCCAAATGACCCACTTTCCCAAAGGTTTCTGCCTCATTGCGTCTGTTGGCCAAATAAACGCACTGAAGGGTGCTCCAAAATAGTCCAGAAGCACTACCATCGGGGAAGTACACGTGATTCCCATGATGGTCAGATTTTATGTGCCAGCACAACTGTAGCTTGTAGTTTCCCGCGATGACCTGACTAGATCCGTTATTCAATAGCGATGTCAGCGCGGCAGACCAGTTATGTGCCCGCGATGATCTAGATTGGGCGAATTTGTTCCAATAGTCGACCTTCCAAATGACTCCAGACCTAGTTGTTGGCCTTGTTTATGTCGCCCTCCTTTCTCTGGCATGGCTATTCCGTCATTTTTGCTACCTTCCTTGGAGATAAGCTCATCCTCCCACCTTTCATGGAGACTCCTTCTCCTATTTAAACTCTCACCATTGCTATGTGCTGCTAGTTTGGAATTCTTAGTCTTTGGAGTGTTTCTGATAGTACTGTTAGTACTTGTGAGTTTGCTAGATAGTTGGTGTGAGTGTGACAAGTGTGGGTTTGTTGAGAGCTTAAGAAAGGTTGTGAAGTGCCTTTGATCTTGTGTAAAACTTGTGAGTGAGAGAGACTTGTATGTTGGGAGATCCATCTTCATAGAGTGAATGCTTGAGGAACATGCTGGTTGGATCCCTCTTAGAAGGCTTCTGATGTCAAGACCTTGGTTGTAAGCTTACTCTATTTCATAATTAATGCAATCAATGATGTTTTCCTATGTCTTGTATGTAATGTACTAGATAGCTCACGACTTCTTGACTTTGTGGGTAAATAGATCATTGTTGTTCCGGTTACGTGCTTTGTTGTATTTCCTTTGCATTGTTTCAGGTTGATTACTCATTAGGGGAAGGAAGCGGAAGTTGGAGCAGCGCAACGGAACTCCATCGACCACCGGTTGAGGTAGGCCTCCAACTTGAACTATTTAAGGAAAGCTATTGTTGATTTTTCCTTGTTTGTGACTAGACCCACTCTAGGGCTAGAGGGGTTGCCTCTGTCCGCAGAGGGAACACTTTCCTGCATCACACTTTGCCAGCAGCACATCTATGTCGCAGTGCCCACGGCTCCTGACAGGTAAAGCACAATCGCTTCTTCTTCAACTCCCTTCTGGCATCATCATCAATTCGTGCTCGTCCTGGATTCCCCTTTGGAGGAAAAATCCTCACATACTTTCCCTTAGGCTAGAAAGCCTGTCTCTAGGGGTAAGGTGTCTGGGTCCTGGGGAAGGCATCCTGTAAGTCCCAGGTCTTGCTAATAGCATCCTAGAGTGTGGATGGTCTAGTGGACCTAACTAGACCTCGATGTGGCTCTGCTAACCCCTCAACATACATGTAGATCCTCCATGCCATGGATAGATCTGGCAGCATCACTGAAATCCTCAAGAAGTCTGCAATGTAAGTCTCTGGGCTCCCTGTCTTCTTGAGCCTTGTCAGCTCAACGAAGTACTGTTCCGGATCCCTATGGTCAAACCTCTCCATCAATCTCCTGGTAAAATTGGCATATGCCGTCACTGTGGAATGTTCGAGCGTAACCATCCCATGGAACCACCAATCCTGGGCCTCACCATCCAAATGTAATGTTGCCACCTTGATGGCCTCTGCCTCCGACATCTGGTTAAGCTGGAAATAGATATCCAACTTCTCCACCCAAGACCTTGTTGAACTGTTTGATGAACCATCAAACGTAGGCAAGTGGAATCTACTAGCTGTGCGGTGGGTGTCTCCATTATGGTAATGTTGGTATCCTCTGTGATGGTCACGGGGTCTACTATCCCGCTAGAGCTGAACAAAGTCTCTGAATGAGAGAGCATCCCTGAACTCTTGCCCATAGGCCTGGTACTCCGCAAAATAATCGCCCATATGACCGGGCTCTACCTCCTGCTATGCTCCGGCCCCCGTGTTTTCTCCTAGGAAAGTGGGCATGGTAGAGCATGTAGGGGCATGTAAGTTCACCTGCTGAGTAGTATCACGTTGAGTGCCACCCTGCTCTCGCAAATGGTGAGATGCACCTGATTCCTCCAACTTGGAAAACCTGTGGGCTCTCACACTGTCTAGCCTCCACTGTCATGAATCTTTGCCCCATCACCTCGGTCTGCCTCAACAGATCCTACACAGATTTGAGGAGAATGTCCGCAAATTTCTTCTCATCATCATCTGCCATCGGATCTTCCTACTCTGCATCCATGGATCCTCCTACTATGCATCCACCACAGGCTCCTCCTATTCTGCGTTCACCACAAGCTCCTCCTATTCTGTGTCCACCACCCAAACACAGTCTCCCTCTCCATAGGTGTTCTCCAACCTACACCCAGTGTCTCTGTATCTCCTACCTCTGTAAAAGATGTATGGCTTTTCCCCCGGTGTCATAGATTTCTAGCTCCATAGGCTGAGCGAGATCTATGCTCTGATACCACTGTAATATCCTATTTCTGGGATATCCCTCAAACCCAAGCAAACTCCAACCAAACACGTCCAAATGATATAGTGACCGGGAAACTCAAAGTGATAAAAATAACAGTGGTACAACATATAATAATGTGAACATGAACTATAAGAAGATACTCAAGAAATGCAGAGAGAAATGCTAAGCCATTTTATTATACTGAGTAATGGAAAGAGTACAAGAGGTGATCAGATAGGTATCACCTCGACTTGCACAAGGAAAGTGAAGAAATATACTCAGAATAGCAAACGAATGGCCTCTCTCTGAATTGCCTCCAAGTTGCTGGAGAATTATCGTGCTACTGCTACTCCTAGAAATCAAATGAGGATTTGGGGTTGTTCCCCTCCTTAGAAAATGTTGAAACTCTGGAATCAGACTCTACTCAAGAAACCCAGAAAAACCCAGAGAGCTTTTCTGAAATAGTTGACCCCCAAAAATCACCCCCTTGGGGATCTAAGCTGTCCCTCAAGGCTCTGCGCTGCCACTGAAAAGAGTCCTCCAAAACTTAGCCCAAAACTCTATCAAAATCCTCCAATATGTAAGAGTTGATCCCTTGCTCAATCTCCCAGCTCTAATCCTTAACAAACCCCCAATCTGGAACTCCCACCAAAGAACTGCATCCCTCTCTCTTAAGACTGCGCAGTCCTCAAATGCTCAGCTCCTCCACAATGCCAAAGATCAATCCTACTGCAAAATATTGTTGGAAACTACCTTTCTTGATTAGGCACTCGAAGTCCCTCAGGGCCAAGGTTGAAATCTCCGAACAGACACTCAATGTACTAAACAGTGTTGTAGACCAGCTAAACAGCCAACGTGCTCTAAGTCGAAGTGACTAGCTCAAATGCACATAATTGAATGAAAAAATGAGGAAGCTCCCCTCTCCTTTATAGCGTTTTCGTCTATCAATCCCAAGGCCCACCTCCTCCAACACAGTCCCTCCCTTGCCACGTGTTCCTTTCCATCTGCGCAATCCCTCCAAGTGTCTGCGTGGGCCCCATCTCTGTGTCGTCCTTTGGCCCCCTTGGCTCCCCTTTAAGTCACAATGTTGTGCTACTAGGGAGTGAATTTATTCTAAAGTTGAGTTATGTCTCCCTTTTCCTCACCTTTTTATTTATAAATAACTATAAAAGGCAAAATTGAGCAAAATCGAATATTCCAATTAGCCATAGCTAATTAGGAATATTACAGGTCTTTGATAAAGATAGATTTTGTCTTACCTCGGTGGGACTAGGAATTCTCAACTAGTGAATTGCAGGATATATGGTAAATCTTAGAGGTGGGTGCTCTCCATTAGGCCTATTAATCCCAGGATGGGATATGTGATAAAGCCTGGAGAGTGGGTCTTGGTTTAGGGCCTAGTGATCCGGTGTGGATTGCAGTAAACCTTGAGAGACTAGGAGATAAGAAAATTCCTCACAGTGTAGGTAGAGAAATATGGTGGCATCCATGCTTGTTTTTGCCTAGTGATCTGGCGGGGATCATATTAAATCTTATTGTTACATGTTATTGTCTGGCCTAGTGATTCGAGATGGATTATGGTAAAGCTTGGTTTCTATGGATGAGGGTGAGGTGGTGTAGCCTTGGGATGCCTTGGTTGGTTCTTTTGGTTTGAGTCCCACATTCATTCTTGAAATATGGCACAGGGGTGAATGGTTGAAGATAGAATTGTCTCAACCATTCTATGGTCGGGTGGAACGTGGTAGTCCCATCCTGAGTTGGATTTTACATTAATTAATAAGAGGTTCTTTCCTTGACATATTATGTGTAAATGTATTGCTTTGTATGCGTATTCTATGGCTGATGTATCCTTGGTATTTCTGTTGTTATTATGATGGTTATAAGCATGTATTATGATAGTGATGATGTATGGATCTCCTCATGTTTTTATTTGTAAATGAATGAAAAATGTATCTGAGCCCTAATAGTTGATACTGCAACTAATGATATAAGGGAACAATGCTTCTTTGCGAATTTCATATAGGTATGAGACCCCTATGTTCAACTATGTTGTTTAGACCTATAGATTACATATTTGTGACATGTTTGACGAAATGCATGTCATGCCTAGTAGGGGTCCAGTCTAGACCTTGTCATTATTTATGTAAATGCATCATTGTTATATTGTGTAAATTCATTTCCGAAAGTGTCATTGAGTTCTAGGCAGTGACCTGGGCTCTGGGCCTAAAAAAGTGGAAAAAATCTTGGAGTCACAGGCATAGGTCTGAGGAGAAAATTCCCCAAATGCATGTATACCTATGTCGTGGGAGCATTTGGAGCCTCCTAGACGTATGATTTTCCACATCAAGGGAGTATCTGGGGCTTTAATGACCTAAAACTTCAGATGGTGTCATGGGTTGGTTACTAGAGTGGTTGGGTTGTCTCTTGGGAGTTCAATTGTTGATGTGGAAGGTTTGTGTGGTGTGTTTCTATTGATTCTACTTCCTTAAGGTCACCTAGTAGGTTGAATCCCATTATAGTGGTCTCTTATTACACATTTACCCTGGTTGGCTGGTTACTTGGGTAGATGTGGGAAGAGCATGTTACATAGTGGTATTAGAGTGGGTGGCACTCTCTTTTGGTCATATCTAATATCACAGAGTTGTATTAGAGTAGGTTGCAATCTCTTTGGGTCATATCTGATATCACAAAGTGGTATCAGAGAATGGTTCACCCCTTGGACTAGATGGGTAGTGTGCATTGGTTATGCATTCATGTTGGTTGCACATGTGTTAATGATCATGTGGTCTATATGCTTGTTGCATATGCATGGTGTTGGTCATGCTTGTAGTGATGTTTCCATGTGAAATAGGATGTTGTTGTTGTGAAGTATGTCATCATGAGTGTATGATTGGTTACATGTTGTTTATGCTTGTGTATTTCCAGTATAAATTGGTATGGTTGTTGTTGTCATGCATGAGGTCATGGTATGTGTAGTTGATATGGTCATGCATTGATGACTAGACTCTGGCTAGAATGATGTTTATGTGTTGATACACCTATTTGTTATATGTATATATGTTGTCATGATTATGTTACATATATAGTAAACTAATTTGGATGATCTTGCAAATGAGATATATCCTCCCTGAATTTTTCTAAGGTACATTTCTCTATTGTGACTTGGTTTAGTTGACATAGTATACCTTGTAGGAAAGAGATCAAATGACTAGCAAGATGGTAGACTACAACGATTCTCCCTATGAATTAGATGAGCAGTGGGGTGCTCGGAACTCTTCTGACTTAGAAGACACATTGAGAAGCTTGAAGAAAGAAATAAGGAGTTGTAAGGTGAACAATGACAAAAGCATGCAGGCATAAGAGAAACAAGCAGAGGTTAATGCAATACTCCTTTAGAGTTTGTCAAAATTGCAATGATAGAGACCACTTCGGATCAACCATGGGTAGGAGGACAAAACTAATGGGGCATATGGCGGTACATCTCATCATGGTCACAGGTCGTATAGAGATGACATGGTGAGAGATGGAAGGTTGTTGGATACTCTAGATAGTGGAGGTGATGGACACATGTACTACTCTAGTTCTGGTTCTGATAGGCATTATGATCATCATCATTATCACCCTTACAGGAGGAGTGATAGGGGATGCTTTCCATATGAATTTAAGAAATCAAAGCCACCTAATTTTGATGGAGAGTTGAAGAAGATAGAAGATGGAGCGGTTTGGATACTTAGGATGAAGAAGTTATTTGAGTTGCATAATTACATAGATAATATGAAGGCCAGAGTAGATATCTTCAGCCTGATAGGTAAAGTAGATATTTGGTGGGAAGATGTGAAGCAGGTCAGAGACATTAGGAAAGAGGACTTAAATTGACATGAGTTCAAGTGGATTTTTAGGAAGAAGTACTTGTCAGAAACGTACTATGATAGTAAGGCCAAAGAATTCTATGAGCTAAAGATGGGTTCGATGACATATGAGGAGTATACAACCAAGTTCTTGGAGCTATTGAGGTGTGTATTGTATCTTAAAGATGAGAAGGCTAAAATTCAATGATTTTTTAGTGGTTTTCTATTAGCATTTAGAGATCGGATTGAGTATGATGAGCCTTGGTCACTTGAGGAATTTATTGGGAAATTGAAACATTTATATGAAAAATCAAAGCGTAAGAATGAATCTCAGCTAGGATGGAAAGGGAAAGATAAAGGTAAAGGTAAATGGTAGCCAAAAAGAGAAAGGACTCAGAATGTAGAAGAGAAATAAAATGTGGCACCAAAAAATAAATTCAATGCAGCTAGATAGGGACATGGGTCACAACAGTAGCATAAAGGTGATGGTACTAGATGGTTGGAGTGTTGGACATGCAGTAAGGAACAACATACGAGGGATTGTCCATAGAATCATGGTGGTAAGCCTCAAATATATAGTGCAAATCAGGTGCAAATTGTTGGGGATTGTTATATGCAAAAAGACCTCCTCATCAACTTAGAGGAAAAGGATACTTTGACTAGAACAAAACACTAAGTTGCAGGTCCATTTTCCAGGTTAATGCACCCCAGAAGCAAAAAAGGTGAGTTATAACACTCCTCATGAATCAAAAAAAGGTTTTATCCCCTAAGTTAATGCTCTTTTTTTCCTAAAGGGCAACATTACTAGATATTTATAAGATTTCGGAGGTCAAAGTGCAAGTTGACTGACTGAAACTCCGCTTTTCTCTCAAATGCTAGCTCGAAAAGCAAGAAACATCCACCGTAGTCCTAAATAAGGACGTTGCTAATCCTAATCGAGCTTCATGGGAATGGAAATAGAAATAAAGAAAGGTAACATCTAATCTTTTGCCTCATTGAACTCATAAAGGAATTGGCAAGGAGAGAGCTTCTCCTCATCTATAAATTAGAGGTTTGGCGGTTGTAATAGGGATCATAATTTTTGAGATCAGTATTATTATGTTGTCAAAGAGTTGAGAGATAGAGATGGGAAAGGAGCCAAGGATCTAAGGGAAGAATTGATTCATAAACCATGGTTTTAATCATTATTATCTAATCTGATAATATTGATATGCTCCTATTTTTTCTACTTGATGATGTTGAAAACTCTTTTTTGTATATGTTGATGCGAATTCGAGATTGATGGTTCTCTTAGATGTGCTAGATTTATATATTCATATATTTTAATGCTTTTAACTGTCAAGATGTATATGTCGTGAAGGTTACTTCTTGTCTTTTCTATGTGCATGTTCTCCTCTAAGAGCGGGTGAGGCGGTTCTCCCTTTGCCACACTGAGATCTTTGGTGAAGCTATACTAGAGACTGAGACGTAACTCTTCTCTTTTACTTTATTGATTATAAGAGTAACATGAATATGTGCATGTATCTCCGAAGAGTTTCAGGTCACCTAATTCCATCTTCCTTGGGTCTTGGAGACACGAGAGGGTTTTTCTATCTACAACAACCCATCCATTAATCCCTACAACAGAATTAGTGACTTCGCTGGAGAACTCTCTTAGTTCTTGACTTTGCTATCCTTGTTCTTAGATCTCTCTTTCTCTCTAGGCCTTCTTGTTCTTTTGGATGTATATTCTAATCACCCTGTGTGCTTCCTGACCTCTTATGCTACTCACAACTTCTGATCAATCCCTGATAGGACCCTTTTTTCACCCCGTTTCTCTATAACGCACTTCCTTGTGCAATCTAGAGCATTATAAAACTCCCTAGTGTCTTTCAAAAAGCATTAGTCCTACTACTAAAACTCTGCTTATCCTTCCAAGGAGTGTTACTAAACCAATATCTCAATATCCACTCAGTTTTGCGGATTCTTGGGTTGATAGGTTGCATGTTGTCTAGCCTTGGGATCTGCAACTGTGAAGTTTGCTTGATTGGTTTATTGCATGCTCATTTATCTTTTTAGAGAATAACTTAATTGCATTTATTTTTTAGGAAAGGAAAATGAAAATTTTACTTTAGATTCTTGTTTTAGCTGGTTTGTTTATGTTTATATTTTGTTATTATTTAGAGAATTATATGTATACATTTTTGTGCGTGTGTTTTGAAAAAAATGGTATCTCCCTATAAGAAGTTCTCTTTCATCGAATGAAAAAATTAAATATTTTTTCTTGCATGGTTTGAGTCAGAGTCTCAATAAACTCCATACGCCAACACCCCTTCGGAGACACTAATACAAGTTCACATAACATCAATGCTTAATAAACGTAATCACAACTCTCTTTTTTGAGCTTACACATAGATTATTTTAAGCTAGGATCTTGGGCTAGGCAGCGGTGAGTAAACTACCCAAGATCACGAAATTGAGAATTGCGTCATTAATGAGAGAAAAATCCTACTGCACTCATATCATGAGGGACCTCTCCCCTCAAAAAGGAGTTAAATGTGAGACAACATCAGAGTGTGAGAGAAGGTAGCTTACCTTCAATTGCATTTCTGGTGGGTATTCTCTATATTGGAGATCCAGTTAGGGATATCGAGGCTGAGTCGAGGACTCAGGTATCCTGCCCACATGGTGGTGTCTGTGATTTGAGGTAACCTTAGTGCCCAGAATTTTGAGGGATGAACAAAAGGTGACTAGGGTGGATTCTCTAGTACCTAAATAGATGAACCTACTTTGTCTTTGTTCTACTAGGAGGGTGCTTGTCTTCACGATAGTGCTTGGCCCCTTCACACTGAGGTTCAAGTGAATTGCAAGAGTAGTCATAACTGTACATTTGACCGAATCTCTCTTTTAGCCACTATGATATTGGGTTTCATCTTTAGTGAGTGGTGGTCATGAGATAGAGTTATGTGCCTAGGTTGCTTGTTGATTAACTTTAAAGTATTCTTTTATTTTTAGGTGGTGGATTGTTGACACTAAGGCTATAAAAAATATCAGTTTAAATTTTTTTGATAAAAGATATTTGTCACTTCAGCTACAATTGGCCCTCATCGTCTATCTAGACAATAATAAGGTCTTCCTCCAATGACTCTGGAGGACCTACTAAGCCTTAGTGAGTTGGATTCTCCCTCTCTGGGAAATAAGTCTCCAGTGTCTAACACGGAACCACATAACACTTCCGCAGACACCATACTGCCTAAGGAATTTTTTCATGAAGGAGTTCTACCTCCTTACAATCCTCCCCTCACCAATCCTCTTGGACTAGTGTTGGTTTAGGTACCACCTACACTTGTCATGTCCTCGTCAGTACCCACATCCAATATTCCTACAACGATTAATGGGTCGTGGTCCTTTGTGGAAAATTTCGCTCCACCATCACTTCCCCCGCTTATGGTCAGTACTACACAACTAGTTTTTTACCCTAGTTCGAGCAACCTAGTTACACCAGCTATGAGTGGAATCTAGCACATCTCGGTTTCTATCCCTTTTGTGTCAGCTCCTAGACCTCCAGTTATCACTCCTAGTAGCATTGTTATCATGGCCGCAATTAGTAACCCTTTTGGTTGGAACCCATTGCTAAGTTCTAACCCCTAGGTTTAGATGCTTGGGGACAATGTTCCCAACATGCATATATCAGTTGGGGGCACGACTATTCCCCTTCTGCCTATAGGACAATCTAGTACTTCATTGATTGACTTACCTACTCCAATTGGACACTATTTCTAGTGTGATTCATGTGCTTGCTGCAAACTATATTTCTAGCCATGTCCTTCAAACCAATCTTGCTACATCCATTTGGGCACCCCCATCTCAACCATAATTGAGTCAAGGGGGCACATTTTATCCTAGGAGAAACCAGTCTTTTTCCCCTTGTTAATGGTGTTGGACCCACTAAAAAAGGGGATCTCCCAAGAATGAAGTCCCAACTAGACCTCACACTGTTTGGTGTAGGAGTCCCATCTGGTACAATGGCCTACTTTCCATTATCTTAGATATTTTCCTTAGCTCTTGTTGTTCATAACATGAGAGTGTTATGCTTGTGACTTCAAAAAGTGAGGTGAGTATTCCCAGTGAGTGTGTCATGTAACTTATGTCTGAATTATCTTACTGTAAAGGAGAGGGTAAAAGTGAGCCTCTAGATGAGAGGTAGTAGTACCACCTAGGGAGAGACAAATGCGAAAAATAGCAAGGGTCTATCTATCATCTAGCAAAATAGTCCACAGTGGATGCAGTAGTCATTAAAACCAAAGTGTAAGGTAAAACATGTACATTGTCCAGCAGAGTAGTCCACATGGGGGTGATGGTCCTTATAACCAAGGAAAACACAAGAATGGTTTGTCTAATGTCTGGCAGATTACTCCACATGGACGAGACAATAGTGATCAATAATAAACCACATCTTCAATAATGTAAGTACTAAAACAACTGAATTAGTTCAACTATCTTAGTACAGGTTAAGAAAACATGAATTACAATCATTTAAAGAATAGTCTTACAAACGGATACAAAACATGTGTGAAAACATGTTGGCTTAAGACAGGCTTCTGAATTAATCAAAATTTCCAAGACACATATGTACAACATACATCACTAGCCCCAGTAGTGGGACATTGGAGCCACTTCTCACTCATCAAAGAATAGACTACAGACTCTGAAGGCTATGTGGGAGGAGCCAAGGTGAAAAGTCCTTTTCTCATACAATGAGGGGGTATATAAAGCCAAGGGAGATACTTGACCCTTGTGACTCTTTGACTTCCCTCATGAATGTTTGAATTCCTATGACTTTATGACTTACATGACTATTCAACTTCATATGTGTGTCTCTTGGAGTTTCACATCACATTACATTTGATTACAACAAGTATGGCCCATAGTAGTGATGTGGCCGAGACAACTAGTGACATAACTTGACATGACACTGCTAACATGTCTTGGTTGACTATAGTGTCTGTGTCAAGCTACTATGCTACTGAGTGTGCTCTCGGTGTATCATGTCTTCACCTCCGCATGGCAAAGTATGTCGGGTCTTTGATGGTCTTGGTCTTTGGTTGATGGTTCAGAAACATGTATCACTTTCACTTGTTGCTCCATGTGCTTCATACATTCGTTCAACTTTGAGCAAGTCTTCTAACATGCGCTCCTTATTCATCCTATTCATTTTCATGCCATTTTTCATCAGTGTACCTATTCCTACAATCACTCATGACAATACCACATCAAATCCAAAATATCCTAGTCTAGCATGATGCATTGTTTTTTGTTTCAGGTGCAGGTGACACTTAGGAGGACAAGGAACTGAAACTGAACAAAGCACACCTTAGGTCAAGATGAGATGCTCCAGAGCACTATCGAGGTAAACTCCACATATGTCACTAGGAGGAAGATTTGTGCAATCTGAGATAGTAGTGACAGCTACAGGGTAGAACCTAGCTGAGCAGAACTGTGCAGTGCCTGGGAGGAAGACAAGGTAGGGTGTCAGGAGGAACTGCTAGAAAATTCTGTGTAGTTTTTAAGATAAGGACTAGGCAAGTCAACCGAGGGTCCAACTAGAAATATTCATTGTTTCTCTGAGGAAGATAGAGCAAGAAGAAAGAGGCACTGGAAGATATTTCTATGCAGTTTTCCAGAGCAAGGTTGGATCAGGATGCAGGGAGCTACTGGTCACAACTACATCATTTTGAGGGATAGTGTCGGACAGGAAGTAGGGGCCTTCTAGACATAACTGTTTAGTTTCTAGGATGAGTGAAGAGTGGGGGAGTAAAGAGAGTTTTAGTCAAAACTACACAATTTTGAGGATAGAGCAGAACAAACCAGCAAGGGGGGCATGCTAGTCAAATATTCTCAATTTCTTAGAACAATACAACATTAGGCAGCAGAGGCCTGACTCACGTGACTATGCAGTTTCTACAGGAAGTACAGGGCAGGCAGCTGGGCATGTTTGCATAGTTTTTGAGAGAATTGCAGCCCAAGATCACAATGCAGTTTAGGTTTCTGGTAGACCAGAGGGAGGCTTGATGAGTGATCTCGAGGGAAGCACATATTGGATCAGACTTGGGGACAACTTCTGCTTAGTTCCAGGAGATAGTCATCTTTCTCACTTCCGAGATTGCATAGTGCGAGATTCCAAGGATGATAGCTTCAAGATGTGCTCAATTTTGGGCAGCAGAGCAAGGTCACTGAGAGTTGAGGCTACGCAACGCATCTCTGTCGTGGTCTGGTTGAAGTGGTTTGTCCAATCGACAAATTTTCAAGAAAAATGGGTCAGTGTAAGAGTAGGTGAACTTGTACAGACTTGACATTGTGACCATACACTTACCATATTTTGAAGATGAGACAACACAGACCGACAAGAAAACACATGTGCTCAGTGAGACTATCTTAAAGCTAAGAGTGACAAGTGCGACACTTGAGATAGAACTTCAAATGACCCTGATGACACTTGTGCGACTATGCTTGCAACTTTGTGTGTGAGTTTGATCGATGTTAACAAAGCGAAGACAACTCATGCATACAAAGAAAAACCTTCAAAATTGCCAAAACAAGATCGCAAGCATGACAAAGCAGTTTGCACGCCAGTAGATGACTGTTGGTGCAAAAAGCAAAAGGGAGCAAGATCATACTTCCCTCTAGATGGTTATGCATTTGACAGAGTTTGCATGTGGTCCCGATATTTTATCATAACGTAGTTCCTTGGTCTTTCCCCTCAATTCCATGAGATTGATCTAGCATGTCATCTTTCCTTGTGGTCACTAAGAGATAGATCTATGTAGTTTCAACGAGTCATGACTTCTGGTGGGATGAGGCCCAGGGAGGCACATATGCGTAGTTTTTGAATGCAAGACAGTTTAGAAAGTTGGGACAATACTGTGATATTTTCGGATGTAAGACACTGTTGCGGGATGGCGTTCTGGGAGGACGGTTCTGTGCAATTTTCCTTAGCAAGGTTGTTGGAATGCTCTGTGCATTTGTGGGGAGCAGTTTTGGCTGCCTCACTTCTCTACACATTTTTGGAGAGCTGTGTTGGTTGCCTACCTACTCTGTGCATTTCTAGAGAGCAGTGCTAGCTAGGAAGTTGAGGGACAAGACTGCACAGATTCTAGAGATGGTGGGTTTCAACTGAGGGAAGGACACTGAAGGAGACAACTACACATTTTTGTAGGCCAAGGTAGGGTGGGGCTCTCGCACATTACGTAGTTCCAGTAGGCAAGGAACAATTCTTGAGAGTTGCAGAAGAAAAGCATGCAATTCCAAAAAGATGGATGAGCCTAGGTTGCTCGGGAAACTAGCTAAGTGTGAGATCAGCGAAATTGATGTAGTGATAGAAATTGACTATGACCACACTGTGGCACACTTAGTGATACAACATTTACCATCCAGAACATCTAAAACATACTATGCTTGATTCAATGACCTTCGTGACAAGAATGCATAAAGTGAGTGTGAAACATGGCTATGTAATATGAACAACTCATACGCACAAGGCTTTCCCCTTGCAGCAGAACAAACTTCCCTTTGCATGGCAAATGATAATCCCCATTCCTAAGGATGACACATGTTGCATAAAGATGGGAATGTGGAAAAAATTTAAGATCAATGAAGGGGATTGATATCATCATCTTACCAATAAGTGACCAAGGAATGAACGATCATAGGATCCATGGTAGGCTCCGAAATTTGGATGCATGACAAAATTTAGGAGGGTTTTTCAGCCGCTACAACACTTGGTGACACACTGGTTCAATACCAGCTTCTCTGTTTCAGTTCATTTTAGCACAGGGCCTTAGTATTTGAGGGAGTATTGACTCATTGTGCAAATTTCTCTAGCTTCCCCACTTAACCCATGGACAAACATGGTTCACCCTATACCAACTCAGTCAAACACAACAAAAGATTCAGCAATCGGGAAGGGTAGTTTGTCTCGCAAGATTAGGATTTTCAGAGCATAAGTTTTCGTCTCTTATGTTGCTCCACTGCTAGTAGTCCTAGACAGTACCCCAGTGGAGTCACACAGGAGCACAAGCATTGCTCCATTTCTAATGAGCCTAGACAGTACCCCCGTGGAGTTGCTTGCTTCAGCTCTCTATATAGGAAGCCTTTCTCTTCTTTCACCTTTGTTATTTTTTTTTCGAAAGAGAACTTTGCATAGGCACTTATTTATTTTTTGGGGTGGAAGAGGGATCCCAACTTATTGAGAGAAGGAGAGATTGTTCCTTCAGAGAAACATGTAACACCACTGATTTAGGTTTGCTCATTTAGATTTTCCCATTCTCTATTTCTACTAGTTTGATGAGCTTAAACACACAGAGAAGAAGACTGAGTATAGTCATGGGGTTTCCCAGTTTGGACACAAGTTCATGGTTTGACCAGAGCTTGCCTTATAGATGGATTGTATTTTCCCTTGAGACTTCATCAACCAAAAGTTACAACCAAGCACAGAGAAGACAAACATGGGATTGGCCAAGCATTGTAGTGTCACAAGACTCCTGGACTTTAGCCACATACTTACTTAAAAGATAGAACAAAGTGTATGGCAACACTTATTCGCAGAAAACTCAACATGAAAGAGAAAAACAAGACAAGAGGAAAGGAGTACACAACGGGAAAACAAAAGATAAGAAAGAAAAATGGAAAAATAAAACAGGAAGTAAAACTAGAATGAGAAAACCATGACAGACTACGAGTGCAAGATGAGTGCAAGGAAGGGAAAACTAAGATGCATCTAATCCTACTCCTATCATAACAGTTAAATGATCGGGCTTACGTGAAATGAAATTTGCATTGAAGCCACTGTAGTCACTCCTGACCTACATCCACATAGATACAAGTGATTAAAATAGATAAGCAGTAGTGTGCAAAAGAAAATACGAAAACTTGAATAAGATGCACACGAAAAGGAAGGTTTTTCCTGTGGGCAGAAATATGTGTCACAACCACCCAATACACATGCTTACCTCTATGATGGATATTGTTTCTAAACAAACCTCAACATCTTCTTGCGAGTGTGACCTTATCCGCACTCATATTCTTAGAAAGTGCGAGGAAGTATTGAAGCTTGTTACCTACAACATGGCTTGCCATGTAAGATTGCTCGAGCCATTCAGCGATTGGATTGTGAGATTCATAATGGCGGTTTGAACAACCTCGTGATCTACGAAAGGGTGAAATTTTTATTTGACAAACTGGATCATGATCAGAATCTTGGAAGGGAAAATAATTTTGATCATTCTCAATAGTCATGCCAAGACAGTGAGGATTTTCCATCAGCATAGACCAAAGTGCCTCACTTGCTTGATAGAAATCAGAGGAGAAAGGTACTAAACGGTGAATATTAGAAAGCAAAAAGTGACCGTCATCAGATGTGTTGATGGAAAAATAATAAACCGAATAAAAATTACCCAAGATAGAGGAATTATTAGATAATTTGGTTGAGACATCAAATTCTTAGTTTACAATTTGAACAATCTTACGAACACTCTGCACAATCGAACCAAGTTCATTGTGAGCCAGATATGACGGAAAAAATTGTTTTGCAAGGTTTGCAAGAAGATCAAAGATTTGATCATGAGATGGAATATTCGATGAATATGATTGCAGGCAAATATAGTCTATGAGATGATCAACCTCACAATTCCATTATTTAAAGAGAGATGTACACTCCCAACCTGAGTTTGATGTGAGAGATGTTCATGAAGACAAGCGTGCTGTAATAGATTCTTGGATTTATTCATGAAGAAAAATATGAAAATTTGAAAGATCACACAGTCTGGAATACCAAAATATTTTTAGACAAGAACCCACATGGATTAAGACCATGTAGATAGATAGCTTGTGTGTGAGAAACCATATCTGATTAAGTTCAGGGGGCTTACTAGATTCACGAGGTCCTAACATAACCATCAACAGGCATTGAAGTGTCTTGAATCCTTGGCATGTCTCGGAACTTTCTAGAATTTCATAATCATATTTTGAGGCGTGAACCACATCATGCATGGCTTGATGATAACTGTTTTTGCCGATTTCAAAACTGCTCTCAGGATGGTTGCCATCTTTGTCACAAGTTTCACTAGATTTTTCGGCTTCAACAAGCTGACTTAAAGAGTTATCCTCATGCAAGAGAGGAGATGATGGGGAATGGGAAATAGACTATGTGATTATATTGTTTTCAAATTCATCATGGAAAGCCTCACTGCCTTGTGTCAATTGAGGAGATAACGCATCAGATGAAGACACAAGAGAACACAGAGTATCTACGACGCATGTCAATACGTTGTGAATGGTAAGACATACAGGCAACTGAGGTGAGAAGTAGGTTTCGATATAAATGTATTCTTTGACCAGATCATATTCCAGAAGTGCTTGGGCATTCGTCATTGCATATGGAAGCATGGGAGAGATGACTACCCTAGACTAGGGGTTGATCAAAAGAATTAATTGTACAGGGTGTTCCACTGAGATTAGAAGATTGATAATCGTTCAATAATTGAAGCTTATTATTTTGATGTGCACAATTTGGAAAGAGAGAGGGAATATTGATAGTGTCCTCACCTTTTTTCTCCTCTTCCTATGTAATGTGTCTGCCTTGCGCCTTATCACAATTTGAGCCAACAACTTCAGAATCAAGAGAATGTGAACAACTAGTTGAAGCAGATTAATCAAGCGAGCCATGGTACAAGGAATCATATCTTGTAGATTATGGAGGATGGCAGAGATGCATATCAGATTTGAGACTTGAGTTTTGAATGGTGAAATCCTCTTATGGAATGGAGGAATGAGTCTTTGCTATAGGCTTCCTCATCCATTCTAGAATTTCCTCCATTGAAACGGGAGATGGATGAGAAGATGGGTTGGGGAAATGCTACTTAGATTCCTCAGCTTTGCAATAACCAAAATGGGGCACCCACATCGCCACTAGGAAAGGAGGAGGAAAAGGAACAAACGGGGTGTTGGGCTCCTCCTCTACAATCTGAGGTGCCTCATTATCTGCAAGAGTTGGGGAGGAAGTGAAATGAGGGGGTTCACCATATTGAGAAGAATGAACCAAGCGTTTAAACTCTTCTCTCAAGAAATCGAAGTTCAAAAGTTGTTTAGGAATTTTGTAACAAAGGTGAAGGAAGTGATCAACAAATTCCTCAAGTGATTCATCAGGCTCCATTATTAAACAAGAAATATTTTCACAAAAATCCTGATGGCTATACTCATCGAACATTGTAGTCATCCTTTCGGCAAACTGACCAAATCAATCGATAGAGGCAAAGGGTAATGTTTGACACCATTTCTTAACACAACGTTCAAATGTGAGGGTGGCTAATACAGTTTAGACATATTCATACTCTATCTTGTGGTGTAGGTAAAAGTTTATAACTTGACACACATGCGCATGAAAATATGGTTCACCCTCACCAGTAAATTTTAACTTGGACAAGTCATGGATAACTTTCATGGGGATGGTACATTCGAACTTTGTAGAAAGATGTCCCAGGATTATGATGTCAGGAATAGCCATTTTTAAATAAGATATTCAAACCAGACTCTATGGGCACAACCTGTCATCTGGCCCTCCTACTAGCGCCATTTTGTTGACAGTGCTAGACTCACCAACAAAGGGGATCTCCCCAGTATGAAGTCCCAACTAGACCTCAAACTTTTTGGTGTAGGAGTCCCATCCACTACGATGGCCCAGCTGCCATTATCTTATAGATTTTCCTTAGCTCTTGTTGTTCAGCGCATGAGAGTGTTATGCTTGTGACTTCAAAAAGAGAGGTGAGTATTCCTGGTGAGTGCGGAATTTAACTTGTGTTTGGGTTCTCCTACTATAAAGGAGAGGGTAAAAGTGAGCCTCTAGATGAGAGGTAGTAGTACCACCCAGGGAGAGATACACGCAAAAAATAGCAAGGGTTTATCCAGCATCCAACGGAATAGTCCACAACAGATGCAGTAGTCATTAAAACCAAAGTGTAAGGGAAAACATGTACATTGTCCAGTGGAGTAGTCCACATGGAAGTGACGGTCATTATAACCAAGGAAAACACAAAAATGATCTATCTAATGTCCGACGGAGTAGTCCACACAAACGAGACAACAATGATAAACAATACAACACACCTTCAGCAATCTAAGTATAAAAATAACTGAAGTAGTTCAACTATCTTAGTACAAGTTAAGCAAACATGCATTAAAAATGTTTAAAGAATAGTCTTGCAAATGGATGAAAAACATGCGTGAAACATACTAGCCTAAGAGAGGATTTTGAACAAGAAAAATTCCCAAGACAAATTTGTACACCATTTCCTTGACTGACATGACTATGCAGTTTCTATAGGCAATGCAGGGCAGGTAGCTGGACATGTCTGTGGAGTTTTGGAGAGCAGTACAGCCTAGGGTCATAATGCAGTTGAGGTTTCCGGTAGACCTGAGGGAGGCTTGATGAGTGATCTTGCTGGAAGTACAGATTGGATCGCACTTGGGGACAACTTTTGTGCATTTCTCGGAGACAGTCAGCTTGCTCACTTCCAAGATTGTGCAGTGTGGGTTGCCCCGGAGGATAGCCTCAAGCTCTGTGCAGTTCTGGGTAGTAGAGAAAGGTCACTAAGAACTGATACTGCGCAATGCAGCTCATTTGGGTTCTAGTTGAAGGGTTTTGTCCAATCAACATAATTTCTGGGAAAATGGCTAAGTGTGAGAGAAAGTGAACATGTACATACGTGACATTGTGATCATACACTTAGCATATTTTGATGACAAGATAGTTACACAGACCAATAAGAAAAAACATGTGTTGATTGAGACTGTCTTAAAGCTAAGAGAGACAAGTGTGACACTTGAGATAGAACTTCGAACGACCATGATGACACTTGTATGATTGTGATTGTAGCTTTGTGTGTGAGTGAAACTGATGTTCACAAAGTGAAGACAACTCATGCACACAAAGACAAACCTTCAAAATCATTAAGACAAGATTGCAATTAGGACAAAGAAATCTGTATGCCAGAATATGACCACTGGTGCAACAAGCGAAAGGGAGCAAGACGATACTTACCCTCTGGATGGTTATGCATTTGACAGAGTTTGCATGTGGTCTCTATATTTTATCATAACATGGTTCCTTAGTCTTTCTCCTCAACTCCTTGAGAGTTATCTAGCATGTAATATTTCCTTGTGGTCACCGAGAGATAGATTTGCGTAGTTTCAAAAAGCAGTGTCTACTACCGGGATGAGGCCCTGGGAGGAAAATCTTCACAGTTTCTGAATGAAATACATGCTGGACAACTATGAGAATACTGTGCAGTTTTGGCATGAAAGACACTACTGCGGGATGGGGTCTTGAGAGGACAGTTCTGTGAAATTTTCCTGAGCAAGGTTGCCATACTACTCTGCGAATTTATGGAGAGCAATGTTGACTTCCTGACTGCTCTACGCAATTCTTCAGAGTGGTGATGGTTACCTTCTTACTCTATGCATTTATGGATAGTAGTGTCAGTTGGCTAGCTGAGGGACAAACTTGCACAAATTCTAGAGACATTGGGTTTCAGTAGAGGGAAGTGTAGAGTCGTTAATATGCCATTATTATTATCACTTTTGAACACTTATTCCACCCATTTCTACCATTCTTCATCATGCCATTTATTATAATTTATCATTTAAATCCATTTTATTAATTATTTATGCTCTCATGAATAAATATTATTTATTCTCCTTTATTTCTAATAAATTGATGATTATGCATTATTTTAGCAATGATAGTGCTAATAAGTTGGTTATAACATTATTCACCATTTTTAGCCTCCAAGGTAACTTCCAGATTGAAGATTTGATTTTTAAATCTGCCAACTCAGACATTCGCTGGTTTAAGGAGTGACAGTTTTGCGGTTGAGATTCTGAGCAAATGAGGACGAATTTCGAAAATCCGGAACATGGGTTTTGTCCAGAACGGGCCCAATTATCTTCTTAAAGAACAGTTTGCCCAAATTCGGCTTGTACTAAGAGAAACGCAGGGTTCTTTGAGCACGATTTTCTCTGATTTGCAGTTGCGGCCGTCCTCCAAATCTCAGCTGCAAAGCCAAATTCGCCTTGTTCTTGTTGATCAAATGGTTAGAGGCAAACCAATTTTGTAATAGGAATTATGTTGTACTTATCCTTATTGTAACTTCTCTCTGATCTCTCTCTATTTAAATGAAAACAGAGATCAGAGATGGGGAAGGATGATTTGAGTGAGACGTGATGATGGATTTGGGGAATGAGAGATGATGGACAACAATGGTGGATTATTCATGCTGTAATTCTTAAGCTTTGCTATTGTAATGATTCCACAATTGGCTGATTAATAAATGATTTGGGAGTGCTGTTCGATTTTCTCATTCTGAAGTGACCCCGCAGCATCCGCTGGCGGCTAAGGGCCCAGCCTCTGGTGGAGTACGCTGCTGCTGCTGTATATTATCTTTTTGGTTTATGCGTGGTTTGTGTTATCAGCTTGAATTGGTAATCTGGTGTGATTTATTATCTTATATTGCAGTTCTGTTATATTTCATATATCGCTCTCTGCAACAAGAAAGTTGTAATGTGCATTCTGATCTTATAACGTATTGCTATCTCTTTAAAGTCGTTAATGTAACATTGATGTTCTCTACATAATGATTTAATTGCGGAGTAATCAAGCTGCAACCTTCTTAAGCTGGTATTATTGTATTTTTCCATGGTTTATACTTCATACGATTGCTGTTCAATTGACATTGTGGTTCCATTATGAATTGCAATCGCTACCCTTTCTAACTAGGATTAATACTTGCGTATCAGACTCAGATTACCATTTCTTAATATCGCTGTATGTTGTGTGCATTATTTATTTTAGCACCGTAGGCTGTTCCATATTTCATTTCCAATTAGTTGCCATTCTATTTCCTTTTGTTGTCTGATTTATTTGATTTGGCTTGGTTGTTGTTTGCTTCCATTAAAACGGAGTTTGCTGTTCAGATTCCTTTAATTCTAGTTTGCTGATTCCATTTACGGCCGTTCCATTTTAGACTTGCCATTCCATTTATTTTCTGTTGTCCATTTACTTGTATTTATTGCTTTGGTGTGAGAGAAGGTCTAAAGCTGTAGTGAGTCAGCAAGTCGCTGCTTAGCTCCCAGATCTTTGGTCCATGCTCTAATTTCCTTTCCATCAGTTTCTTTTGCTATTTCATTTTACTTTCTGCCATTTCATTGACTTGCATTTACTGTTTTAGTGTGGGAGGAGGATCAAGGCTGTCGTGAGACACAGCAGACGCTATTATGCTCCCAGATCCATGATCCATACTCTAATTCCTTTTCCTTCATCAATTTCTAGAGGAATGAGTTATTGCTACTGTATCCTCGATTGGTGGTTATTTGAATGAATGATTTAGTTTCTTGCTGTTCAAATTAGATTTTGTTTCCAGCTCTCATTTACTTTTGCATTTTAAGCACTATACTGCAAAACATTACTCTTGAGTAAATAGCCGCCTCAGACAGAGTACACTCTTGAAATAAAAAGTCGTCCCTGGGTTGATAATTAATGTGAGGTAATTAGGAGTTCACAAGACACCTTTTTATCGCTCCACATTTTGGCGCCGTTGCCAGGGAGAGTGTAGCCATTTTTAAAGAGTAGTGTGAATATGATGAGTGCTTGTTAGGGAAGAGTTGGATTTTAAAAACGGAAGGTAAGAACCTGCGTACGGAGCATGTAAAAGCCCTGCTCCACTGTCCGCTTTCCTATCAGATTTGCTCTTGCTTTATTGTGTAGAAGTAGATGTTTGAATTTTTGTGAATGACTAGGAAAAAAATAGAAAATTTGAAAAATAAATCACATAATTTCACTCAAGTGGTGATGTAAGCACCACCCATTTCACTAACTAATTAACAGGAATATTGGAAGAAGGAGCTTCGAAGGAACACATGAAGGACATCTTCTGTTATGGTAAGAAACTGCCCAACATTTTTTTGAATTTCCTGCTCAACTAATTCCACACCTTCACCGCAATAAACCAGTACAACATGCTTACAGTGTTGAACTGCCAAATTTACCCACCCTTCCCACCCATTCTATCTCGCATGCGCTATCAAAGAAAATTTACAATGAGATTCAGAATGTTTTAAATTCAAAAATTGTAGAAACTATGGAAAAAAAATGAGGTTTCTTGTAGGTTACGCCAACAAACCATTTTAAAAGCTCAAGAACTTCATGGTATGATGGGAAATCAAGAAAGTAACGGATATATTGAAGATTGGTTTCACTCCATCACGTGTTTGCATTATCACTCGGGACAGTCATGTTTTGAGGGACCAAAAGTGAATATTTTTAAAACCTATTTCTACCCTAGGTAGCCCTTGATGTCTACTTTCTAACCCAATTTAAACCACTCAATTTGGATTTGAAACAAAAAAGTTAGAACCAAAACATTGACCGGTTATCTAGCGGGCAGCTCAGGAACAGAGTTGGGACAGTCCGTTTTTGGAGGCCTAAATGAATGAATTTTTAAAACCTGTTTCTATGGTAGATTCCCCTATGAATCTAGTTTACAATGCAATTGGAATCACTCATTTTCGATATCTTATGGGGAAGTTATGATCAAAATACTGACTGTCTATCGTAAATTAGCACCCTTAAAACTATGTCTTTCCGGTTGTTCCTTAAAGTATTTGACCTATCAATTCTTCTTGTCTTCAAAAGCTGTTTCTATTGGAGATAAATAAATGAATCTACTTTCATTTCCAATTTGAATCATTCGAATCCGACATCAAATGAAAACATTATGCTTGAAATATTAACTATAGGTCTAAGCCGGGTAATCGAAAATGACTCTATTATGCAGGTTGTTCTAAACAAATTTGACATATCATATGATTGAATTTTTAAAACCTGTTTTTACTGGAGATAAACCTTTGATTTAGCTCTCATTTGGCTTTGGAATCACTCGATTTCGATGAAAAACAAAGAAGTTGTGATTAAAACACTGCGGACTAGCATGATTGGCCATTGCTCTCCCGCAAGTGACAGATAAATTTTACTTTGTTATTTTCTCAATGGATTTGTTATACAGAGTAACTACTTGTTGTTTTTTTGCATAATTCTTGGATTAGGGGAGCCCGATCACCTCTCTTTCTCTATGATTGAATGTTTTATTGCAGGTAGACACTCGTTTTTTGCAGGTCCTGGGAAAATAAAGAAGGTCAATTTATGGACGAGTGATTTTTCAAAGAAATTTTTATAAAACAAAGGAATTTTATCATTACCCAACAGATTCATAATAGAACAAATGAAGAATTGATTTCAATTTCAAGATTCATGTCTTGTCACTGCTGCCAAAACATTTTTCAAAAAGATCATTTTTTACATAATATCATAGCTGTTGTAACTTAATTTACATATTGTTTTTAAATAAAATGTTGTTTTTTTCTAATTTCTTTTATATTTTGTGTTTCAGGTGTTGCTTCATTCAAAGTGCAACTCATCCTCAGCATCAATGCAGTGAACAGCTAATTCATTCTTTGCGTGTTTTTGCTATTTTTGCTGTTCCTTTTCGAAATGGAACAGCATTTGTGTGATTTTGCTGTTCCTTTTCAAAAGGAACAGCACTTGCGTGTTTTTGTTGTTCCTTTCCTTTTCAAAAGGAACAGCACTTGCGTGTTTTTGTTGTTCCTTTGCAAAAAAGGAACAGCACTTGTGTGTTTTTGCTGTTCCTTTTCGAAATGGAACAGCATTCGTGTGTTTTCTCTGTTCCTTTTCGAAATGGAACAGCATTTGTGTGATTTTGTTGTTCCTTTTCGAAATGGAACATCACTTGTGTGACTTTGCTGTTCCTTTTCAAAAAGGAACAGCACTTGCGTGTTTTTGCTGTTCCTTTGCGAAATGGAACAGCATTCGTGTGTTTTTGCTGTTCCTTTTCGAAATGGAACAGCATTTGTGTGATTTTGCTGTTCCTTTTCGAAATGGAACAGCACTTGTGTGACTTTGCTGTTCCTTTTCAAAAAGTGATTTTGCTGTTCCTTTTCAAAAGGAACAGCACTTGCGTGTTTTTGCTGTTCCTTTGCGAAAAAGGAACAGCACTTGTGTGTTTTTGCTGTTCCTTTTCGAAATGGAACAGCATTCGTGTGTTTTTGCTGTTCCTTTTCGAAATGGAACAACATTTGTGTGATTTTGCTGTTCCTTTTCGAAATGGAACAGCACTTGTGCGTTTTTGCTCATCATTTGCGAAAAGGAGCAACATTTGAGTGTCTCTGCTGTTCCTTTCTCAGAAGAAACAGCATTTGTGATTTTTCGAACGACATTTGCATTTTCACGTTTTTTGTATGTATTTTTGTTTTTTGTTGTGCATTTTCTTTGATGTTCCTTACACGAAACACCGCTTTGTGAGTGTTTTTGCTGTTCATTCAAAAGAGCAACACTTTGGGAATATTTTTGAGGGCAACCTTTTCCTTTCTCTTATGGGATTATTCATAGTTCATCTCAACCACATTTTCCTGATTCTCTTTCATGGCATGAAGTACACTACTTTTATGAGGACAAGAATTATGGATTCTATTGAAGCAAGTTAATATCATTCACGTTATGATCTTTAACAGGACAGCTCCTTGATGATAGATTTTCTTCAAAAGGGACACAATTACTTATATACTACTTTACTGCATTGTTTTCTGTTGAACATGATATTGATTGATCATCTTAATACCATGCTGGTTCCACCCTTCCTGGTTATAATCTCCTCTGTCTGTAATAAATGAGATTATGGGTATATTTTTTTCTATTGACATGTTCAACTTCTTCCGCCATCCCTGCTCTTAAGGAGTATTGAGCCTCCCTCATTTTATCATAAAAATATGTAATAACAACAAAATTTTGTTCGCAGATGGAGGATAGGGGGTCTCATTACGAGCCAGCCTACCATGTTCATAAGGTTGTAACAGAGTGACATTCCCGTTATGGCCACCACACCAGGGTTATGATCCATTGGATAGCCAAATTATCCTTGGAACAGGAGGTCTCATCACGAGCCGGCCTGATCACTTTTGCTACATCCCAGTGAATGGCAGTGTGATTATCTGGTTACCACGCCGGCACACTGATCTCTTCTGTAGAACAGCACTGTAACTCTCCATTTATAAATTGAGGATCCTAGCTCATATGGGTTAAAAAGCAACCCTGCCGAGGCTATGGACGCCTGCTGGCAGCAGCGGCTCTGCTTATGGTATTGAAGTTATATCTTTTCGTCAATTATTATTATAATACCCTTTCCTTATTTTCTTTTTATCAGAAAAGTTATTTCCTTAACTTTTTCCCTGTTTGAACCTTTATGCATGAGAAATTGTTTTATGATCAATCACATCATTTTCAGCTAGAATACCGTCAGCAAAGCATCTTTTTAGCATATTGTTGTCCTTTTTCGTTTTGTATAAACTATCATCAATCCAAAGCGTCCTATCTCTTATTCATAACTATCTTTACACACTTTGCTCTCAATATAACCATAATTTTCACCATCCTATCATTGATAAGTGTACTCTGCTTCCCTTACTGATATATTGTTCATTCCATTGCCTTGCCGTCAGCACCACCCCTTTCATATGCTTTATGGTTATGGAACCCATTTTCCAATTGGAGGGGGGAATGTATGCATTATGGGATTGCATGCGATATGATTACTGCACTTTGCCATACCTTGTTGATTTGAGTTTTTCTAATTGCAATTTTGCATGCATCTTATCTGTTGATATTCAAAGCTAACACTATGGATTCAAGCACATTGTATGCAAAATAGTGCTTTGTTTACAAGAGAACAACAAGTATGGGCAAAATTCTATTCACAGCATGACCACACTATTGCAACTAACAGACGCGGCTCGAACAACTTGCGAACATGAACAACTCTTCAGACATTATGTGCTTACCTGGATTCCACCTTTTGCATCACTTTCAGCACCAACTCTGCCTACATCAGCTTCAACAACTGCCAGTATTTATATGTCATTCCACATTTTTTGGAGGTAAAACTTGAGGTAAAATTGCATAGTTTTCTAATTTATTATAAATTTAGGAGAATCTACTGAAAATCCATTTTGAGCATTATTTGTCATCCTTCATTCCACATCTTTACCACTTTCCCTTTTTCAGCAGCATATCATTTCCGAGTATGGGGGAGTGTTCTTTCATTTCCTTCTTATGACCATGTCATTCATATTCTTTATCATCCATTGCTATTCTTATTCACTCTCAACACCTCCCTTATTCCATGTTGTTCTACACCAAGCATAGAATTCAACAGCTGGTAGCAACCACCTCTATTTGTTTTCTAGCATCGCATGAGGACATGCTAATTTTTCAGAGAGAGGGAGGAATTGCTATGCATGATGGATGTTTTCTACTTTCTTCCTTATTTAAGGCATACAATTTCATTTTTACACAGTGCAGAAATTGATTTCCACATATTTTTTTAAAACTATGAACTCAATCCTTGTAATTTTTGGAAAACACATACGTATCATTAATACAAATCCACACAATTTCAAGATAAATTGGTTCATAAAAATTTTGGAAATCATGCACTCTCACCTACAACCATTTTGTTTATATCCCATGATCCATGCATCAAAACGATCTGATTTTTGGATCATAGAAGCCTTCATATATTACAAATCTACTTGCAACATTTCAACAAAATCTGGTTTGTAGTTTTTGGGAAAATGGTTAATGAAGTTTGTTGTTATCTATGTCATATTTTGCTGCAACTTCATACATATAGTTGAATGTCAATGTAAAAATTGTTATGCCTTCATCGAGATTGCTAAAATTGAATATTCATTAATTAAGGAAGCATTCATTTATTCTCAAATTTTTATTGCTTGGTTAACGCATAGCTTTTGTCTTTGGGTTGCATGAGGACATGCAATATACTCAGTTTTCGTTGCATGAGGACATGCAACATATTGAGTGTGGGGGTATGTAGAGTCGTTAATATGCCATTATTATTATCACTTTTGAACACTTATTCCACCCATTTCTACCATTCTTCATCATGCCATTTATTATAATTTATCATTTAAATCCATTTTATTAATTATTTATGCTCTCATGAATAAATATTATTTATTCTCCTTTATTTCTAATAAATTGATGATTATGCATTATTTTACCAATGATAGTGCTAATAAGTTGGTTATAACATTATTCACCATTTTTAGCCTCCAAGGTAACTTCCAGATTGAAGATTTGATTTTTAAATCTGCCAACTCAGAAATTCGCTGGTTTAAGGAGTGACAGTTTTGCGGTTGAGATTCTGAGAAAATGAGGACGAATTTCGAAAATCCGGAACATGGGTTTTGTCCAGAACGGGCCCAATTATCTTCTTAAAGAACAGTTTGCCCAAATTCGGCTTGTACTAAGAGAAACGCAGGGTTCTTTGAGCACGATTTTCTCTGATTTGCAGTTGCGGCCGTCCTCCAAATCTCAGCTGCAAAGCCAAATTCGCCTTGTTCTTGTTGATCAAATGGTTAGAGGCAAACCAATTTTGTAATAGGAATTATGTTGTACTTATCCTTATTGTAACTTCTCTCTGATCTCTCTCTATTTAAATGAAAACAGAGATCAGAGATGGGGAAGGATGATTTGAGTGAGACGTGATGATGGATTTGGGGAATGAGAGATGATGGACAACAATGGTGGATTATTCATGCTGTAATTCTTAAGCTTTGCTATTGTAATGATTCCACAATTGGCTGATTAATAAATGATTTGGGAGTGCTGTTCGATTTTCTCATTCTGAAGTGACCCCGCAGCATCCGCTGGCGGCTAAGGGCCCAGCCTCTGGTGGAGTACGCTGCTGCTGCTGTATATTATCTTTTTGGTTTATGCGTGGTTTGTGTTATCAGCTTGAATTGGTAATCTGGTGTGATTTATTATCTTATATTGCAGTTATGTTATATTTCATATATCGCTCTCTGCAACAAGAAAGTCGTAATGTGCATTCTGATCTTATAACGTATTGCTATCTCTTTAAAGTCGTTAATGTAACATTGATGTTCTCTACAGAATGATTTAATTGCGGAGTAATCAAGCTACAACCTTCTTAAGCTGGTATTATTGTATTTGTCCGTGGTTTATACTTCATACGATTGCTGTTCAATTGACATTGTGGTTCCATTATGAATTGCAATCGCTACCCTTTCTAACTAGGATTAATACTTGCGTATCAGACTCAGATTACCATTTCTTAATATCGCTGTATGATGTGTGCATTATTTATTTTAGCACCGTAGGCTGTTCCATATTTCATTTCCAATTAGTTGCCATTCTATTTCCTTTTGTTGTCTGATTTATTTGATTTGGCTTGGTTGTTGTTTGCTTCCATTAAAACGGAGTTTGCTGTTCAGATTCCTTTAATTCTAGTTTGCTAATTCCATTTACGGTCGTTCCATTTTAGACTTGCCGTTCCATTTATTTTCTGCTGTCCATTTACTTGTATTTATTGCTTTGGTGTGAGAGAAGGTCTAAAGCTGTAGTGAGTCAGCAAGTCGCTGCTTAGCTCCCAGATCTTTGGTCCATGCTCTAATTTCCTTTCCATCAGTTTCTTTTGCTATTTCATTTTACTTTCTGCCATTTCATTGACTTGCATTTACTGTTTTAGTGTGGGAGGAGGATCAAGGCTGTCGTGAGACACAGCAGACGCTATTATGCTCCCAGATCCATGATCCATACTCTAATTCCTTTTCCTTCATCAATTTCTAGAGGAATGAGTTATTGCTACTGTATCCTCGATTAGTGGTTATTTGAATGAATGATTTAGTTTCTTGCTGTTCAAATTAGATTTTGTTTCCAGCTCTCATTTACTTTTGCATTTTAAGCACTATACTGCAAAACATTACTCTTGAGTAAATAGCCGCCTCAGACAGAGTACACTCTTGAAATAAAAAGTCGTCCCTGGGTTGATAATTAATGTGAGGTAATTAGGAGTTCACAAGACACCTTTTTATCACTCCACAGGAAGGACACTGGAGGAGACCACTATGCAGTTTTGGATGCCAAGGGAGGTTGGGGTTGCTATGCGTTACACAGTTCCAGTAGGCAAGGAAAAAATCTCGAGGGTTGAAAAAGTGAGGTCTATAGTTCTGGAAAGCTTGATGAGGCTAGGTTACTTGGGAAAATGCCTAAGTGTGACATCAATGAAACTAATGTAAACAATGATAGAACTTGACTATGATCACACACTAGAACACTTAGTGATACAACATAGACCATCCAGAACATATAAAACACACTCTTCTTGATGCAATGAACTTCGTGACAAGAGTGTGTGAAGTGAGTGTGAAACATGTCTATGTAATGAGAACAACTCATATGCACAAGGATTTCCCTTTGCAATAGAAAAAACCTTACCTTTGCATAAAAAATGATAATCCCCATGCGCAAAAATGACACGTGCTGCATAAAGATGGGAACGTGGACAATTCTTAAGATCAAGGAAGGGGCTTGATATCATCAACTTACCAATAAGTGACCAAGAAATGATTGATCATAGGATCCATAGTAGGCTCCGAAATTTTGATGCAAGCCAACATTTTGGAGGGTGTTGCAGCCTCTTCAACACCCCCAACCTAATATCCCATATTGACTGCCATCTTATATGACTGCACCACGACAACCAGGAGGTTATTATCGGATAAATTCTATGTTTCTTGTCGGAAACAACTCAATGGGGGGACCTCTTGGTCATTCAAGTCATCCTCCACCACCTTGGTCAGACTTGGGGCACCTACACCATTTCCTTTTCTAGAAACACTTGATAACCCTGATCTATATAAGCTGAAAAATGACCCCATCAATCACAATTTGCATTAGCCTCCAATCCCACACAATATACCTATCGACATTCCAAAATTTGAATGGAAACAAGGGGATTATCCAGCTACACATGTCACCACCTACCATTTATGGTGTGTATTGAACTCCATGGTTGATGACATTATCTACTTAGAATCTTCCCTTGTGCCCTTACTAACAATGCGTCTAAGTGGTACATTGAGTTACCATGTGTATCAGTTAATACCTTTGGTGCCTATGAAATGGAATTCTTAATGCACTTCCGGCTTCCTATCCACTATGAAACAGGAACGAAACTCCTTACTACTCTTCTCCAAGACACCCCTACCCACATCTCTGAGCATATCCATGAAAGGAGATGTAGGTAGAGGCTTGTTAAAGCTCCCATTCTGGATTACTTGTTAGCCGATTGCTTCTGCAAGTCACGTCTTCCCCAAATTTCCAAGGACATTGCCCTAAGTGGTGCGGTATTGGGAGAGAGTCCCCTAGGGTCAATTTTGGGGCTAAAAGTCCAAGTTTCTGTATGTAAAGTGTAAAGTCTCCACAATTTGTGGTTGCAAAGCATGTAGATGTAAATTTCCATAAAGGGTTTTACCCTTTTGTTTATGTAAGTTGTGTCAGCTTTAGAAGATCTAGCTGATGAGCCCCAAAAATGGATAATTATTTGGGCTCATTCAACCTCCTAATTCGACTTAATCCACCATTATCATTAGTTTATTGCATGTTTTTGATTATATTTATGCTAATATAGTGAATTGGGTTAGTCATTATGCCAACAAGTCTAATGTGTGCTTTGTGTAGCCTTTTTGGTCAATTTGGAGAGAAAATTGAAGGTCTTAATGAGCACTTGGCAGCCAAATTCGTGGGAGAACAAGGGAAAGGATTTGTAGGAAGGTGTCCCCTTCATTTATGGGCCCTTACCTCGAATTCTCCACCATCAGCTCAAAGTTCAAGGGCCACCAAATCAATTAGCACAAGGGCAGCCAAGCAAGTCAAGTAGGAATGCTGTTAACTACAAGTTTTGGGCAGCCGAGTCCCTAAAGTTGAGGAGGACTGTTGGGGTCCTCAATTTGTATAAATAAGAAGGCTTAGGGCCTCATTTTGGTTAGCTGGTAGTTAGCCAATGGTTAGTCCTTTGTAGGCAGAAGTTAGCTAGTTTGTATTTCGATTTTGAGGCAATAGATTAGCTTTGCTTTCAGCTCATTTTCAAGTTCTCCTTGTGGACAGTTTTGATGTAACTCTTCTTTTCTTGCTCAATAAATATGAATCCAGCTTTGCACCAGCTCTAAATCTATCTTAGGAGGCTGTAGCTCTTGGGGTTGGGCCCATATCAAGTGCCCAGTACATCCTTTGTTTATATTTATGTGTTTTTGCTGCATTCTTAGAATAAAATCTGCTATTTAGATTTAAATATTGTGTTGTTATTTAGGTTGCTTTCGATGATTAAAAAGGTTCTTCATGTTTAGATTTACTTGATAGGTTAATCACATGGAATATATTTAGAAAAAGGCTACCAAGTACTTTGGATCTCACCTCCCCTTCAGTGGAATCATGAGCTGGGACCAATGTAACCTTGCTGCCCACAAAAACAAATTTTTTGCTTCACTATGCAATTATTAGTGTTCGAATCTCATTTGCAAAACTTCATATCAGTTTTGGATGCATGTTTAGGTTTATGATTGCTTAGTTGCATAGTTTTTTCACATGGTTTCCTTGCAAATAAACTTCTGTTCATTTCCTTTTGCTGTTAGGTCAGATTAGAGTGAAGCAGGGAAAATTTTAAGAACCCCCCCTAAATTTATAAATATAATAAATGGGCGAATCTCCATGGTATATAGGAAAAATGGAAGGCGATTTTATCAATAATATAATATGTATATATAGTTTTTTGGCGAATCTCTCACCAGGCATGGCGAATATTTTACTCAATTATAAAATCTTGTAAAATCTCGGCGAGTCTTTCACTAAATAATAAAACTTTGTAAATTCCTAGGCTACATGCTGGTTTAATTCCCCCATTTAAATAGGCTACATTCCAGGTGAATACCATGGGTCAATACCATGTGCCATTTTGGTGAATACCATGGGTCAATACCATGTGCCATTTTGGTGAATACCATGGGTCAATACCATGTGCCATTTTTATTTTTATTAATTCGAATATTAGGGTTAATAATGGTTTTTTGCATGGTATTAATAACAATCTAGTCCATGGTATTTGCCCCATAGTATTTTGGCCATAGGTTTCACCAAAATATAACCCATTTTTTGATTGTTCGTAAATATAAGGTGACTTATGGAGTAAATATAAAAAAATGTTTTATTTGTTTACCATACCTCTTGTTTATTTATATTTTTATTAATTTACCATACCTCTTTTACAAATATGGTATTTGGCCCATAGGATTCACTTAAATAAAACCTCTTTCTTGAGCCTTCATAAATAGAACGAGGGTTATGGACTAAATATAAAAAGAGGTTTTATTTATTTACGATAGGTCTAGTTTATTTATATTTTTATTTATTTACCATACCTTTTGAGTAAGTATAAAAAGACGTTTTATTTATTTACCATACTTCCACTTATATTTTTATTTGTTTACACCCTTACATGTATATAAGGTGACTTATGGAGTAAATATAAAAAATGTTTTATTTATTTACCATACCTCTCATTTATTTATATTTTTATTAATTTACCATACCTCTTTTATAAATATGGTATTTGGCCCATAGGATTCACTTAAATAAAACCTATTATTGAAAATGGGCGAATGGATTCACTTAAATAAAACCTATTCTTGAAAATGGGCGAATGGAAGGTTGTAAGTCCTAATTTCAAGGGCTAAATTTACCTTTTTTACCCTCTCCCTTAAAATAAGGTGGGCTATTTGAGGTGATTTGTAAAAATGTACTATGATACAAAATATTCGCCCACTAAAAATTTAAAACCCCTTAATTTCGCCAAAGGGTGAACATTCGCCCCTAAAATTATCCTTGGAGTGAAGTAACTAGGTCATAGGTTTTATAAGTGTTTGTTTGTTTAGTTTGAAAAACCACTTGCAGAGTACCTGTTATCCTTCCTTACCTGCCCATACTCCATCCAACCTACCTGCTTCACCCTTCACTCAGAACCCTTACCTTACATTTGCCTCATTCGCTTACTTTGCCATGATTCTCATCTTCTTGTGCAACATCGTTTCATCCCTCCTTGAACAAATCTCACCATCTACGCCACTCCTCAACTCCATCCTCCAAGTCTTGAACTCCCCTACACCCCTATTTCACCTCCATACTCATTCCTCCCCCTTTTTCCCTCCATCCATGCTTCAAGACCCCATTTCTGAACATCCTGTAGAAAAATTACAGAACCTCATGTAGAAATCCTAGAACATCCTGTAGAACCCCTGCAGACTTCTTGTAGAAGCTCATAAACGCGGTTTCTTGGCAGCCAAACTTTGTGAAACTCTCTGGAAGGGTGTTGGGGACTCCTTAGACCCTCTCTAAACCTTCCTGACCTCTTCCAAGAATTTCTCCTCCTTGATCCACCTCTGCACAGTCAAAAATAGTTAAAAGCACATGCATGATAATTCCAACAACTTAATCAAAAATACAAAAAGATGTTTTCTTCAGATAGAGGTAGTCTAGACACATGTATTTCATCTTCATAGAAGTAATGGCATCTCTTTAAGTAGTTTGCATGTGCTCCTTTGCGTCAGTAGGACTAGCTGGTAGAATTAGGGTTTGCTAGGGTTTGCGTTTCTTTTTGGCTTTCAGTTTCTTTTTGCAATTAGATTAGCTTCCTTCGAGTTAGATTTCATCCATCAATTAAAAAGCTTCTTCTAAGAGCTCATAGAAGTTGGATTAAGCTCCTAGTGGACTTGTGCCAGCTAACCAAGTGACAGTTGCGGCAAGAGCTAGTACTTGTGCATACAGCACCATCGCTTCCAAGTTTGTTACGAACTACCGGGTTGATAAAATTAAAGGAGGGAGTTCCAGGAGTTGTAGCATTATTGCTACAATACTGGAGCCCACCACTAGCCATGGTCCACGGACCATGGGATTGTATAAAAAGGAGAGTCTTAGAAGAGTCTAAGGCAGTTCAGTCATTCATGATGAATGCAATGGGTCATTAGCAGAAAGAGCGAAGAGTCCTAGAGTAGAAGATAGGCTCTGCAATTGTGTGTGTAGAGGCCTAAAGTAGAGTCCGCAGCTGTGAGTGCACAGGGTAGCTTGAGTCTGTAAGAGGATCTGAAGCATTAATAAAGAAGATTACTCTGGAAATACCTATGTTTGATCTATTTACTTTTGTTATGAATGAATGTGATTATGTTATGATGAATACTAGGTTTATGATTTAATGCTATATTGATGCATGACTCTGTATGTTTTACATTGTTATATGAAAGCAAGTAATAATATTTTCTTACGCGAAGAATATCTTAATGCATGCTAAATATATCAGACACTTAGGCCGATTTGGATAATAACAGACTTAGGAGTGATTACAGAGGCATGTAGTTGGTTAATTTTTCTGTTTAAGGTCCACAAAAGATAGTCGTAGACCTTCGCGAAGGTCTAGAGGCTGGTAAGAGGAAGTTATATTGATAAGCCTCGAGGGCTTATTGATCTACGTGAAGGTAGAAAAAGGGTACTGTTACACAGTAATTTGTCACTGTCTCCCTGTCAGTCACCCTACTGTGTCAAGAATTCACAATAATCAAGTCCATGCCTTCTGAACTGGCCCAAAAACCCACTTATCCAAAGTTTTGTTCATCAGCGCGTCTGTTCCCAAAATATCCGCGATGACTGGCGCCCTGTAGTGTATTCCGTGCGCTGCCAGCTCGGAAGGACATCCCTTTTCCGCGCTGGTCGCCAGCGCGCCTTTCCCGTGTTCTTCCGCGCTGACATGACTACCCCAGTTATTGAGACGCGGCGACAGCGCGACAGTTTCCTAATAATCCGCGCTGATCTAGTTTGGGCGAATTTGTTCAAACAACCAGCCTTCCAGATAACTCCAGGCTTGGTTGTTAGCTTTGTGAATGTCGACTCCCTTCTATGGCATGTTTGTTCAACCCTTTCCAACAACTTCCCTTGAAGATAAGCTCATCCTTCCACCCTTATAGGAGACTCCTTCTCCTATATAAACTCTCACCATTACCATGGGCAGCTAGTTAGACATAGCTTGGAATAGCTTGGATTGTACAGAGCTTGTAGTGCTCAGATTGCTGCTACTATAGGTTTGGTGTGCTAGGTGTGGAAGTGATTGATTGCTTAGGGAAGGTTGTTTTGTGTTGCTTGTCTTGTGAGAGAGAGAGTTGCTTGTCTTGGGAGAACCATCCTCAAAGGTGAATGCTTGAGATACATGCTGACTGGCCCCTCCTGAGAAGGTTATCGACGTCAGAACATTTGGTTGTACTCTTCTCTATTCTGATTAAGAATAGATGACTGCTATTATTGTTCCATTCTTATTTGTCTATGCAATGGTTAAATGTGAATTACATCCTTTCTGACTGATGTATGGTTGCTTTTATTAGATTTCACGCTTGTGTTTGTTTCCTCTTCGTGTGTGTAGGTGTCTATTCGCGGGGATCGCGGAGGATCGTGACCAGCCAAAGCGAAGGAGTGAAGGTGGCATCTCTTCGTCAAACGACAGCGCAGGAATCCAAGTAGGTGCTCTTTACCTCTTGTTTAATCGTAATTAGGAACATGCATAGCAGCATTGTGTGATTGTTGCTAGACCCCTGCTGGGCTAGTAGGGATCGCCTCTATCCGTAGAGGGGATTTACCTCTCCAACAATTTGGCGACTCCGCTGGGGATCAGCCTTTTTGTTTCTTGAGTCCACTTTTGTGTTTGACTTTGATTGGTCTCTTTTTCTGAGTTTTTGGGATTGTCTCTTTGCTTATAAACTTTCTGGGTACTTCTGGGAAGTATTTTAATTGTTAAAAGGCTCTTGCCTTTGGTTTGGGAAGTTTTTGTTTTGGCCTTGCTTGTTTTTGCTCTCAGCGCGTTTTAATTCAGAACAGTCGCGCTGACATCGCGACCCTGTTCCTTTGGTATTCTTTCCATCGCGCCTGTACGTCTAACAGTCGCGCTGACCTCGTTTTCAGAGACAGCTCGCTTTATTCGTGTCCTTCCGCGCTGACATCGCGCCCACTCTTCATTGTGATTTATGTCATCGCGTCTGTGTGGCTTCTTTACGCGCTGACCTCGTTTTTCTGAGACAGCGCGCTTTATCCCTGTCCTTCCGCGCTGACGTCGCAAAGTTGCTACAGGCCTCCTCCTGTCAGCGCCGAGTTGCTGAAGGCTACCCGCGCTGATCCTGTAAAATTCATTTTTGACCAAATTGGCCTCCTGAACCTGTTGCTGTGACTATCCCTTTTTTCTCTCCACCTGTTTGATGACTTGCTTTTCACTGTCTGGACTCTGAACTGCTTGATTGCGGAGCTTGGTTCCATAAGGTTCCGTTTTTGTTCAGTTTTCTAGTTTTGCGAATACCTTCCCTTTTGCTTTCGCTGCTTGGTTCGTGTTTTCATCATTACCTTTACAGTTGCTGGGTTGTGTTGGGTCTCTAATTGACTGGTTGCGACTCTTATCCTTCGGGTGTTCGCTTTTCTCCATTGATTTCGCACTCTAGCCCTAGGACATCTAGAGGCCGTGTGTGTGTCAAGCCTACCGTAGGAATTTTGCTTGCTTGTTTGACCAGCCGATTTCGGATTTGTTTATGCACTTGTTCAGTGATTGTTGGAGTGTTTTGGTTTGTGTTTCCGAGTGGTTTTTCGCTTCCTCCTTGCTTGCAATCCTTGCTTGTCTAGCCGAGCTTAGATCACATAGCTCGTGCAGAACTTTGCTTTCCTTTGATTTGGAAACTTTTGTTGAGTGCTTTGGGAACTTTGTGTGCTTTCATTAAGTAATTTGCTTGGTGTTCCGGTTCCTCCAAATTCATTTAGATGATTTGTGCCATTGAAAGAAAATCAAACTAGTAGCTTTGCTTTTGATAATTGAAAAGGAAAAGAACATTTCATTGATTCGCATTTTCAAAAGAAAAGTTTCCTTTCCTTGCTTTTAGCTGCATTAGGTTGTTTGATTGCTCGTGTTCGTTTTGTTTGATCAAAAAAAAATTCTTTACCTTCTCATAGCTAGAGTTCATCGAACAAAATGATATTCTTTGGCATGTAGTTTGCATCTAGGTAATTGTGAGAGAACATACGATAGGGCCTGAAATCGAAACTTAATTTCAAGATCAACCATAAAATGAACTGAATTAACCTAAAAACGCATTGGAACTAAACGCAAATATCTAGAGGTCTAGGTTAGAGACGTGTTCCGGCGTCTTTAAACATAGTCACTATTGTTTCACATTACGGTTGGGTGATTCCTCCTCCTGTGACTCGATAGTGGTCTAACACGGACTGCGCTCCCACGTACCGTCGCGTATATAGGGAGACCCCACTAGGCTTTTATCCTTTATCCATAGGAAGCCGAGTCTGCCGCCTTGTGAACCGTAACGCACCGAACACAGCATTCGGGAAGATTGACTGCAGTACGGAAAGTCCTTGGCTCTCATACGATTGCTAAGGTGTATAAGCAGTTTTACGGATCGCTTGGTAAACCCTATACCTAGAGTCTCCAGAGCAGTCACTTTTGATCCTTTTCGGACTCCCTAAATGAAAAGGTGCCTGTGAGCGTCTTGTCACTTCGTGCTCATTAAACATTCGAAGGAGACTGGAGTCATCTTTTCGTCCTTTTCTCGACTCTTGAAACATGAAAAGGTCAAGTTTGGTTCTTGTGTCTTAAAATTAATTCGGCCACGATAACATCACCTGGTTAGATCTTGTGTGCGTTAGTTTGAGTAGGTTTCGTTTTCGTTTGCTATGGCAACTTTTCCGGGATTCACTAACCCGGGTTCCCCCTCTGATGGGAATCCAGGACAATTCCCTCCTCTTGGGAATGTTGGTGCTCCGTATATGGCGACATTGTCCCTACCAGGGCTAACTGTCGGGTTGCCTGTATGGTTGTTTTCAACCTCTTTGGTCCCTACCGTATCGGCTGTTAGTCCATCAGTCCCTCCACCTGAACAACATCATGTTGATCCTAAGGTGGATCTCTCCCCTTCGACGCCTACTTCTACGTCATCCTCTTGTACTTCGCCTGGTGAAATTCTCGATGTGAGTAACCAGGTGGCTAAGAAGAAGAAGAGGAAGACCAAGAAGAAGAAGTCCCCTAAGGGAGAGCCTACACACACAGTCCCCCTCTCAAGTCCAGCTATCCACTCCAGTACACCTGAAGTCGGGTCACCTTCTGCTCCTCCGCGGAAGGTCAAGTTTCCTTGTCGATTATGCAAGGAGGACCATCTGCTTCGTGATTGTCCTGGCATTCCCAGGGTATTAGAAGTTTGGTCTCATGATCCGACCCGCCCTTCATCGTCCACTGATGATCATGGCAATGCTACCTCATCCGTTGGGAATGGTAAGGAGAAAGGGAAGCTTCGAATCCCCTGTCGACTTTGTGAAGGCAAACATCCCCTTCACCTTTGTCCACTCATGGATAAAGCCTCTGCTGTGCTGGAAAGTCTTGCTGCTCCTCCGAATCCATTTCCTGCTGGTTATCAACGTCTTTCTGCGACTGCAGATCGCGTCCCTGTTGACCGAGAGATTGCTTTAGATTCTTCTCTTGTCCAGCCCCCTCTTCCCGAAACCGGCTGTTCCCAGCCTATCCCAGACCAGTCATCGGTCAGACAGAGTGTTGACTAGAGTTCGCCACTCGCTCACTCTTTTCAGAAAGAGAAAAATTCTCATGTTCTTCTCGTCTCCTCAGATTCTCCTGAGCTTGATAATGGTTTGCCCGTCCCAACCTCTCCGGAGAATCCTGATTTGGTTCCTTCCGAGCAGGGGGGCACCCATATGGTTCCCCCACCAAGTAGTTCGGTCATTTCCTTCGATTGGAGTTGTTTGACTACCCCTCCCCTTCCATCCCATGTGCCTTTCTGGGTCACCGCCTATGCCTCCCATATGGCGCTGCCTGGCACTGTGTTAGACGAAGGAGCATCGTTAGTCTTATGCCCGTTACTACTTGGCGAGCTTTGGGTTCCCCATCGCTTGTACCTGTCGCACCACATCTCACCGCGTTTGACGGAGGAACGAGTCAGCCATTAGGGATCCTTCCAAAGTTTCCTATTACTTTGGGGGGCAAGACTGTCTATATAGACATCTCAGTTACCCAAGGTTCTTTAGACTTCAGTCTTCTCCTTGGTCGTGATTATGTGTATGCCATGGGAGCCCTTGTTTCTTCACTTTTCCGTGTGGTTTGTTTTCCACACGATTGAAGAATCGTGACGTTCGATCAATTATCGTTCGTTCGTCCACAAGCCCCTCCGGCGCACTCGTCCTTCCCTCCTGGCTTTCATCCACAAGTTGCATCTACCTCGCCGCAAATCAACTATGTGGCCACCTACCCCGTGCCCGTACCCAGTGATGACACCATCGTGCATAGTGTCCTGGGGGCATTAGGTCCTGATTTCCAAGATGTCGGCCTTTCCTCCGGAGCCACTTTCTTGGGGGCCTCCACTTCCCGTTCATTATGATGAAGTCTGGATGGAGCATAGTTCTTTTCTGGTGTCAAGCTCCTTAAAAAATGAAACTGGGTCTGGTCGGAGCATAGTTCACTTTCCTATGTCAAGCTCCCTAAAAAATGAAATTAGGTCTGGTTGGAGCATAGTTCCTGCTCTTGTGTCAAGCTCGTTAAAAAATGAAACAAGGGTTATGAGGATAGTTCTTTTACTGTGTCAACCTCATTAAAACAATGAAACACCTCCCTTTCAAAATCGAGTCTTTTGATTAAGATCTCGTAAAATACAAGTCGAGTCTTTCATCGATCTCGAGAGTGAACCTTCATTCCATCCACTTTGTTGAATGCAATGAAGCTTGGGGGGCATGTACCTCGATTTGCGTTATTATGCTGGGGGCATGCGAACTTATAACAAGCATAGTTTTTCGTTTCAAGCTTGTGTAAACATGAAACCGAATCCAAGCAGAGTTCTCCATGGTTCAAGCTTGTGTAAAAATGAACCCATACCCGATTTACATCTCGTGATTGCCATTTTTATCTACTGAATTCTGCTAGATGAGCCTTGGTTGTTTCATTCCATTGCTACCATCTCTTTGGCCGATCATATGCTCTCACTTGGTTGTTTATCCTTTCCTGAGGAACCGCAGCGATGAGTGGTTTTGATTAGCCAGCCTCTTGACCATTACATGTTTTGAGCAGTTCCACCATCTCCAGAACCAGTTGCTACCTTTTATACCACTCATTCCTCTAGGACGAGTCACCTTTAAGCTCTTTTCTGACTCGTAAAATGTGAAAATATTGCCGAGTATTTTTCCCTTTTTGACTCGTTAAAGAAAATAAAAATGGAGGTCTGCTTTCAGCTCTTTTCTGACCATTTAAAGATGCAAAGATTGCCGAGTCCCCCTCTCGACTCATTAAAAAATGAGAGGCGGTCGCCTTTAAAGCTCTTTTTTCGACCGTTTAAACTCAAAAAGATTGCCGGGTTTTTGTCGTTTCGAACTCGTTATTGGCTCCAAAACGACGTACTTCTGACTGCTTTTCTACTTTTTCGAGTCGAAGTCACTACTTATGAAAAGTACTCCTCGATCATAATGGTCGGGCGGTTATTTCGAGCATTGTTTTATACTTTTTCGGGCTCGAGAGACACAACTTTACGAAAAAGGACCCCCCTGGAGTCTCCTTTTCCGCTGTCTTTTCAGACTCTCTAAACAAGAAAAGGCGCCGAGTTTTTCCTTTGTCAGGCTCGTTAAACACTTGATGACATCGGGCATTGTCGAAATGACACTTTTCAAGCATATGCTATCCCCGTCAAGCTTGTCACCCAAAAATAATCGGGGTACCTGCCAGAAATGGTGGGGAAAATGGAACTGTAATAATTGTCGTGTCGGCAGTATGTCGCTCTTGAACATGGCACTAGTCTGCATTCGTGTCTGGGTGGGGATATCTCATCTCGTTTCACATTAGCCTCCGTGGCTTTGGGTTACCCTGTTTTGACCTCTCATCTGCTCATTGCCCTGTCACTATGACCTCTGCTCATTTGATGTCAAATACTGCCAAATCCACCCTCGTGCCGCCGATATGTTCAAGAGAAGTTAACCTCTGCAATAATACAACCTCACCTGCCATCTCACACAAATCATTTTTCCTCTGTCTCGCGTCGATGATGTGGGAAACATTATGGCCCACCTTCGATCAAGGTCACTTCCTGTCGACTTCAGCTCATTATCCGGGAAGGTGACTTAGAGACTCCCTTAAGGTGCCTTAGAGCCTGCATGCCTCAATGGCAGGTTCTTCGTGTTCGACACGAGGTTTACATCATTGGCCTCCGATCGAATGATTCCGTGGGTGTTCGACACCAGCTCATTGTTTCACATGCCGCGGATTGTACCTATAGTACCTTGAGGGCCATTGTCATTATTGGTGGTACCTCTCGTGTCTGTTAACAGTTTCCATCATTGACTGGTAATCAGACGATGTTCATGCATGTTCGACTTCAACTCTTGTATTCGCATGCTTGAACTTGTACTTTGTTCGGATCGGGGCGGAGCGCAAGACCCTGGATCCCTGTCTGTTATGGTCCAGGTTGCGATTTTGTGGATGATCATTACATGACTCATTGATGGATGGCTGCGCCCATACCTGAGTCTTCATGGATGGCTGCGACCATACCTTATCATTCTTTTGGTCTCTTTAGCTGGGTGGCTGCGTCCATTCCACAGACCATTTTCGCATGTCCTTTGGATGGCTGCGCCCATGCCTAGACTGCATGTATTTGATTGATAGAGATTTTCGGTCCTTCCTGGTGGTGTTCCAGTTCGGCGTGTGTTGTAAAGCATTTCACCCCTCCCACTCTCTCGGTCTTCATGCTTTAGGGGGCATCTGTTACACAGTAATTTGTCACTGTCTCCCTGTCAGTCACCCTACTGTGTCAAGAATTCACAATAATCAAGTCCATGCCTTCTGAACTGGCCCAAAAACCCATTTATCCAAAGTTTTTTTCATCAGCGCGTCTGTTCCCAAAATATCCGCGATGACTGGCGCCCTGTAGTGTATTCCGTGCGCTGCCAGCTCGGAAGGACATCCCTTTTCCGCGCTGGTCGCCAGCGCGCCTTTCCCGTGTTCTTCCGCACTGACATGACTACCCCAGTTATTGAGACGTGGCGACAGCGCGACAGTTTCCTAATAATCCGCGCTGATCCAGTTTGGGCGAATTTGTTCAAACAACCAGCCTTCCAGATAACTCCAGGCTTGGTTGTTAGCTTTGTGAATGTCGACTCCCTTCTATGGCATGTCTGTTCGACCCTTTCCAACAACTTCCCTTGAAGATAAGCTCATCCTTCCACCCTTATAGGAGACTCCTTCTCCTATATAAACTCTCACCATTACCATGGGCAGCTAGTTAGACATAGCTTGGAATAGCTTGGATTGTACAGAGCTTGTAGTGCTCAGATTGCTGCTACTATAGGTTTGGTGTGCTAGGTGTGGAAGTGATTGATTGCTTAGGGAAGGTTGTTTTGTGTTGCTTGTCTTGTGAGAGAGAGAGTTGCTTGTCTTGGGAGAACCATCCTCAAAGGTGAATGCTTGAGATACATGCTGACTGGCCCCTCTTGAGAAGGTTATCGACGTCAGAACATTTGGTTGTACTCTTCTCTATTCTGATTAATAATAGATGACTGCTATTATTGTTCCATTCTCATTTGTCTATGCTATGGTTAAATGTGAATTACATCCTTTCTGACTGATGTATGGTTGCTTTTATTAGATTTCACGCTTGTGTTTGTTTCCTCTTCGTGTGTGTAGGTGTCTATTCGCGGGGATCGAGGAGGATCGTGACCAGCCAAAGCGAAGGAGTGAAGGTGGCATCTCTTCGTCAAATGACAGCGCAGGAATCCAAGTAGGTGCTCTTTACCTCTTGTTTAATCGTAATTAGGAACATGCATAGCAGCATTGTGTGATTGTTGCTAGACCCCTGCTGGGCTAGTAGGGATCGCCTCTATCCGTAGAGGGGATTTACCTCTCCAACAGGTACAAAACGACATCATAACCATCTCTGGGTGTGGAAACTTGGTTCCACTATACCCCCATACTGCTTCGGGTGAGACTTAAGTTTGTGCTCTGTAGATTGATGCCAAAAGGGCCAGTAGTGTAGGGATTTGTTTGGCTAACTTAATGTTGAACCTGGGTCAGGGCCCCTTAAGCCAAAAAATGGTTCCATTGTCAGGACCGAGATCTGCATAAAGAGATGTGTGATGTCGAATCACTGGAATCCAACTAAGAAGGAAATTGAAGATTGGTTGGATAGAAAGATCCACGAATTCACTATGCAAGAGAATAAGAACCCACAATTGACGAAATAATAGTGGTTGGATAGGTATCTATACACAAAGATACACAAAATTTTCTTTTGTTCCTTCCTGGTCGAACTATACGAGTGGATCGCTAAACTGGCAGATGGCCAAGGAAAGTGGAGGCTTGATGGTCTGATAGTGTGGACCCTGGAGTTAGTGCGGAGACTGGAAGCCTCTGAAGATAATATTGTACACGCCATCGATCAGTGGCTTGATCATATCATAGGAGGATTTGTGATAGAGTTCGCGGTCAATACCTCGGTTAGCTACAACGAAGTAGAGCGACACTTCTTCAAAGGACCACGAGGTAAGTATTTAAGGTCTTTGAATACTTGGATTAAAATGTTATTGTGTGAAAAGCGGGTTATGCAATTACCTTAATGTTTGGAGCTACACGAAGTGGGAAGTTATTCAAGGATAGAAAAGGAACAGGACCTGAATATAGCTCGTTGATTGAGCCTCCTATGAGTGACGATGAAGAAGAAGCACAAGATTCACCGCAGAGCATAGTCCAATTAATAAGGTGAGGGTTCCTGCGAATACCCCATCCACCTACACCACCTCCATCTTCACCTCCACCGCATACACCTTCACCCCCACTGCCACCATTCTATCGCCATTAACTATGGCAAATTCAATAAAATTGTCCATTTTCAAGGGCTTGGGGAATGAGTATCTAGAAAAGTTTTAGTTCATTCTGAAGGTTGTGTGGGAAGCCCAGGGCATTACATATGATCATATGAAGAAAGCTACGTTGATTACAAATTTACAACAATGTGTGCTAACATGGTACATTAAGTACTGTACTGATAACCCGATGGTTGCATTGGTGGACATTAAGACTGCGTTGAATAAGGAATTCGGTAGGCCCAAATCTAAAGTGCAATCAATCATTGGATTCAAATAAAACATGATGAAGACTAGTGAGACACCTTGGGAGCTGAATTAGAGATTGAAGTACAAGATCTGTGAAGCTAACATGAACCTTACGAATGGGCAGCACCATGAATGGTTTGTGGCTTCACTCTTGTGCATCTAAGGGTCGCTTTATCAAAGAAAAAGATTGGGACCTAGGTGAAGGCCCTAGAGATTGTGATGAAATTACATGAGACACCAATTCAAGATGTTTCTTTAGGAGTTCAATAGATTCACGCAGAGTTGCAGAGCCTTTTCCTAGAATTCCAAAGTCTAAAGAAGGATAGAGCGGCTCGGCCAAAGGTGCGCAAAGACGTTTGATGTTTGAAATGTAAGAGTCAAGGTCATGCTAAAGAACATTGCCCTATCTTCGAGAATTGTGTTACAGGAGGAGGGCCAATGCATCTAAGACCAAAAGCTCAAGTAGGGGCAAGTGCGGGGCCCGCGCTGTGGTGTGCTATCTGTCAAGTAGCTAGAAAACATGTGACAGATAATTGTCACTTGCTGCAAAAATTTGTACAGACACCGCAACAGCTCTTCTGCAACTTCTGCCAATCAGTAGGTCATGATGAGCGTAATTGTAGTAGTTATGAGTTAATGATGGAAATAATGCCTGCATATCGAATGAAAATAGAAGCTCGGCCTCTGATTGAAGGTGTTGGGGTTCCGTGAGGAGGATATCAGGGGTGTGGATGAGGCCAAGGTGGAGGAGGACGTGCGAGAGGTTGGGGGCAGGTTATTTGCTACAATTGTGGAGGTCTAGGACACTAAGCCTGAGAATGCACAAACCAAACATGCCTATCATGCCGATACTGCACTCAGTTTGACCATGTGACAGAAGACTGCCCTATACTAATAGCTAAGATGCGCAAAAAGGGGATGCAACCTCAGCAGCCTACATAGAACCTGTAGATGAAGAGGGATGAACACCGCGAAGAGGACCCCAATGTGAATATTATGTTGTGAAGTGGGATGACAACTTGTGAAGATAAGGGAAAGAAGTTTGGAGAAGGTGAATGGGTTTGCAAAGCTCCAAAAATGAGGTTGTCTTTGATTTGGAGCACGAAGGAAACTTTCATGGAAGAAAAGAAAAGCTTCACTGAGGCTTCTACCTCAGGAAGTCAGGATAATAAGTCTGAAGAAATGGACCCATCCATGCTTACTACCTTTTTGGATACCTATATGAACATGCTACATGATAGAAAGGCCGTAAAGGGATTACAGGAGTTGATTAATAAATGTGTTGGTAATTCTCGTAAGGGACCACGCATTGTCAGGAAAATTGGTAAGCATAAGGCAAGAACAGGGCGTGAGATGAGGTTCACTGTGCAAATTACAGAGTATGAAATTAACCAAGCTATTCTGGATCTTGGGTCAGATGTGAATGTTTTTTCGAAACAGATATGAGAGAGAATGGGGAGACCTGCACTACAAATGGTATCATATTGAATTGAGGATGGCGAATCAGCAAAAGATTATCCCCATGGGAAGATTACATGGAGTAACAGTCGATATTGAAGGCATGAGTGCATTGGCAGATTTCAAAGTAATAGAGATTCTTGACGACAACAATCCCTACCCCATGCTCCTTGGGATCGACTGGGCTATTGATATGAATAAGGTGATCAATTTGAAGAAGTGGATGATGTCATTTGAAAGGAAATCACTCCGTGTAGTAGTACCTTTGGACCCTGCAAAAGGACCGCGCTATACTGAACCGGTCCGCGACTATGAAAGTGACGATGATTTGGACCAGATTTATAAGGTAATGACATGAGATCAAGATTGGGTGAATGTCATAGCTAATGGACATATTGTATGGGACCGCGAGAGCTCCTACACATTAGATTCAGATGAGGAATTGGAGAACTTGCAGAATAGATTGCACGAAGTGTCTATGCTACGATGTAACATGATGACTAAATCATTGTGATTTTTATCATCGGCAGTAAGAAGTCTACCTTATTATGATGGTTTAATTGATGTTGATAAACTTCTGGATGCATTTGAAAGGGAGGTGAGACAAAAGCATTGCTTGCAAGCCTTGGACTTGGCACTGCGAGCTACGCCTGCAAGATGGTGGGGTACGCATAAAGGCAATTTCAATGGATGGCGCGAATATAGAAGGTTGATTAAGGTGCAGTTTGGTCGCCCAAAGGTGCAATTGATAGAGAAATATGATGGGAGGAGTGATCTGCATGATCACTTAGCCAAGTGGACCGATGCTTATGGAGCAGAACTGCAACTAGAGTGGGTGCATCTATTCTGTCACACCTTGGACGTAATACCTATGAATTGCTACTTAGAGGTAGAGCTATGCCATGGAACGGACGAATTGGATATTTTGAGATAGGGATTCTTGATTACATTCAGCTTTGAATATGGATTTGAGTGCACTTATGAAGCACTACAGGAGGTAAAAGTAGTGATCTTCAGAATCCCATAGGATCCCTTGGATTTTATTTAACCAGATTGGACCACCCAGATGCGCCACACATTGGAGTGCTACAATGTGACTGCTGAAGAAGAATAGGAGGGTCCCAGGAATGTTAATATCCTAGAGATAGAAGGTCACTGCGAAGTTGAGGTGCTACATATAGAGAATCTAGATATCACCACATCGCTGAAAACGAGACAAGTGAACATTGGGACAGAGGCAGAGCCGAAGTTTCCAAAGATAGGGAACTACTAAGATGATGCTATGGTGGATAAGGTTACTAAGTTGTTCTGTGAGTATCAAAATTTGTTCCCTACAAAGTTTTCAGACCTGAAAGGGATTATAGGTGATTTAGGGGTGATGAGGATAACATTGTATCCAGATGCAAAGCCTGTGAAGCAGAGGCCATATCGCCTTAATCCTAAATATAAGGAAAGGGTTCGTTTGGAGTTGGATATAATGTTAGCGGCAGGAATCATTGAACCAATGGAGGAGTCTGATTAGGTAAGTCCTATGGTAGTTCAAGAAAAGAAGCAGAAGGATGAAAGAAGGATATGCGTAGATCTCACGAAGCTAAATGACGCTTGCGTGCATGATCCTTTTCCAACTCCATTCACCGATCAAGTGTTGGATAATGTAGCAGGATAGGAAGCATATTCATTCGCTGATGGGTTCTCGAGGTAGCATCGGATCAAGATCGCACTGGAAGATAGGAGTAAGATGACCTTCGCGACTAAATGGGAATGCTTTCAGTATACTATAACGCCTTTTGGAATGAAGAATGTGCCAGTGATATTTTCACGCGTAGTCATCGCAGCGTTCAAGGAATTCATTCATAAGTTCTTGGAGGTGCACTTTGATGATTGGACGGTGTATGGGTTGGTGAAATGCCATGTATCTAGTTTTTGCTTGATGCTGGATACTTGTCGGAGGTATCAGATTGCGCTAAATTTTAAGAAATGTTTGTTCTTTGTTCCCTTCGGAATCTTGTTGGGTCATGTATTATGCAGACATGAATTAATGGTGGATCTAGCTAAGATCACCGTTATAATCAATTTGGAGGTGTCGAGAAGTGTTAAACAGCTACGCGCAATGCTAGGGCATACTGGTTATTACCGAAAGTTCATCAAGAGTTATGCCTAGATTATTGTGCCGATGGAAAAGTTGTTGAAGAAGGATGCTACATTCTATTGCAATGAAGAATGTCAGCGAAGCCTAGATGTGTTAAAAGAAAAGATGGTCACCGCACCGATCCTAGTATTCCCAAATTCTAAGAAAGAATTTCATGTGCATGTGGATGCCTCATGTATTGTTCTGGGAGTAGTACCGATACAGGCCGATGAGGGAGAGTTTGATCACCCTATCACGTTTGCGAGGAGGAAGTTATCTAAGGCTAAGAATAATTTTTTGATGACAGAGCACGAAGGTTTTGCTATGGTGTACATGCTCCATAAGTTTAGACACTACTTTCTAGGCGGACACTTTAAGATGTATACAAACCATTCTGCATTAAAGTACCTGATCAACAAGCCTGTGTTGGGGGCAAAAGTATGCAGATGGATACTGTTTTTTCAAGAATATGATTTCGAAGTCATTGTGAAGATAGGGTGATTGAATGCGGGACCAGATCATCTGTCGCGCATTGAAACAGGTGAGGAGCCTACCAATTTGAAGGAAGGACTTCCTGATCCATAGCTCTTTGCGATGCACGTAGTAGATAATAATTTTGCAGACATCATACACTTTCTGACAACTGAAATGGCTCCAGAAGGGTAAACTAGCAAACAAAAGAAGGAATTGGTGGTGTGTGTGGCAGATTTTTCTCTTATTGTAGGTCACTTGTATAAGATGGGAGCAGATGAGATATTGCAATGTTATGTGCCTGAGTTTGAATGAAGCAAAATCCTAGCCAAATCTCATGGAGGGGCTGCAGGAGGAGCGGAGGTTGGGGGGGGGGGGGCATTTAAGGTTGAATTTAAGAGCGAGATCTTTGAAAATCTGCCGCCAATATAGCATGTATGAGCGGATTTTGGGGGGAACGGCCGAATTTCAATTTGAAATTTCCTATAAATTACTGATGGTCACCCAATGAGAGACACTTTGCATTTTGAGATTTTATGTGTCGTGCTATCCGTTGCGCATGAACCCTGCATTTTTTGAGTATTTGGTGGCCATTTCAATGTTTGACATGTTACCTAAGGAAACCCAGGAGCTCCTTAATAGCCTCATTTCTACACCCATAGAAACCAGAAGCACGAAAGGTTTTATGGCCTTTGAAGGGGGTGCCCTTGAGGTTGTGGCTATGGAGGTGTCTGTAGCAGTGCCAAAATCACCGAGGTCACCTAGGCCAAAGCCCATGCCGCCAAGAGAGGTTCCCAAGACAAAGAAAGATAAATAGAAGAAGACATTGTTGGTGTGTGAGTCACCAAGTAAGCATCAGAGAAAATAAAAGCCAACCATGCAGGAAAAATGCAAAGTGGTCAATCTAGAGGTCGACGAGGGTGCAAAGGACACTGATATGGGCACAGAGGAAATTGATATTGAGGGGGTAAACCCTATTTCGATTCTGCCTAAATACATCACTCTGTGCTAGGGCAAGGTGAAGGTCTTGAAGGACCCTGATGAGGGAAAGTTTCTTCTTAATACACCCGTGCTACCAGAAAACATAACATTTGAAGGTCTGTGCTTCATGCATGTCCCACATCTGAAGTTAGAGGATTGGGACTTGGGGGACACTAAGCAGTTCCCCCACCTGGATACTAATAATTTTATGCAGTGAGTGTTCTACAAGGATTTAGCTGTCACCACCCTGGAGCCAGTGAAGTGGATTTGTGGGGAGGAAAAGGTAGGCTTTTCGAGTCTATTATTGGTGCCACATTACCACCGCATGCCCATAAATTTGATTGTTATCAAACAGTTGTTGTGCCTAGTGCACGACGGGTGCCTGTGGTTGGGAGAGTCGATCCCTATAACTAACATGATGATCCATATGATCATCTTACTACCACATTCAGGGCTGAATTTGGCAGAAAGACAGGAGAGTGCGACCTCGCCGAAAGGATGAAGGACAAGCTTAAGCTTGTCAGGAAGCCAAGCGGATATTCAATTTTGAGTATTATGGACCCCACGGTGAAGGTGGCCACCCAGATATTCGATGGCAAGGTGATCAGGAAGTGTCGCGTAGATGAGATGTCGGCACTAGTGGTTTAATTAGCGGCCCAATGCGCGATGGGTGTACAATTCAACTCGGTGCGCTACCTGTGCAACAAGTTCCTCGTAAACTACAGGGAGGCACAGGACCATAGCAAAATGTTCCACTCCTCATGGATATTACTTTTGATTGTGTTGGTCACGTGGGAATTGCCGAAGGACAGTGAATTTCGTTTGATCATGAAAGATCTACCAGAAGTAATGAAGTTTTCTTCGCTATGGGCCACAAAGGACGTTGACCGGGTCCGAGAGAGTAAAATATTTTAGGTGCTAATGGAGTCGAGCACTCACGCAGCCATTAACCACAAGCCATGCTTGTTGCCAACTATCTTTGAGTAGTTGTCAGGATACGCGGAGTTCAAAGTAGACTTCCACTATATCTCCATCCGGGCGCGAAAGGACCCAGAACAGAAGTGGTATGATTTACCATACCTAGCGACGGATGATGCCATCGCAGTGGTCGTCAAGTGTTGAACATAAAATTGGCACACAATGTCAAACTTGTCCATCAGGTCTAGTAAGTCTGCGGGAAAGCGAAAGAAGGAAGAGGCCCAGTCAAAGATTCAGCAGTTGGATGAAAAGAGAAAGAAGGAGACTGAGGAGAAGGCACACGCAGAAGTGGAGCGCACTGCCAAGGAACAAGCAGAGTAGGAAGAGCGTGGCTCTAACATGAGCCAGAAATCCCCTTCTCCACAAATAGAAGAAGAAGAACACTCAAAATAGGGTGGTGGAGACCTAGAAAAAACTCCCTTCTAGGTGAAGCAAAACAGGGAACAGGAAAAAGAAGGACCGCTAAAAAATACCAAGGCCACTAAGTCGTCCATAGACCCGATCACCTTGATAGAAGGCGACTTGGATGACATTGGGGATAAGGTAAGGGATACGAAAGCGAAACAACTGTAGCAGTTTGAGTAGCAGCAGAAGCAATCTTTGGTCACCATACAGACAAGTCTGCGTGAGCTGCAGATCCAAACTACTCGACTGCAGGTTGGTGTAAGGTAGAGCATCATGACATCAACTAGCTTAGCACCAGGAACAACTAAATCAGTGGAGTTGGTTCACTCTTTGGATCCCCGGGTCATCATGCTACCTGATGGAGCTCTAAGCACGAACGTGGAAGCTGAAAAGGCTACTGTTAGCGCTCTAAAGAACATTGGTTTGAACTTGGCTGTGCTCCCAAGTGAAGTCCTTCACACGCTGCAAGCAGGTGTGATCATAGAACTTAGGGCCTGATAGCAGCGCGCGGTGAGCGTGATCAGTGAGAAGAAGGTTAACAATGAATAGATGTTCATTAAGAAAACAAGAGAGATAGACACCTGGAAAAAGGTTCAGGAGTATGGTGAGTGAACCATAGCAGTGGGAGTAGAAGCATGCAGAACTGTTCCAGAATTGTACATCCTAGAAGAAGTGTCGTTGGAGGCCAAGATTCGGAAGTTGGCTAGAGGTGTACGCGATGCTAGGATTGATATGGCCAAGGTTCAGTTTGAGCTGAACCTAAATATTACAGAGCTCGAGTTGAGGGCATAGCCTTCAACTCCACCAGAGGTTAGAGAATAGCGCGAGGTAGCTGTTGAGGATGAAGTCGTTGTAGTAGATGCCGTGGTGGTAGAATGCACTGCGCTCTTCAAGAAATCAATGGAGGTCCTCATGAGTCTTTAGGAAGATACAAACCTACAGAGGTTAAATACCTAGGCAAGGGAATTGGAGTAGCAATACAATGAAACTAGAGTGATGGCGTGCACCATCGTTATCATGTAGAGATTGACAAAGCTGCAGGAGGTAAAGCAACTGAAAGAGCAGGTGGAAGTAGCGCAGTGAAAAGAGGCAGTCCTCAAGGCAAGATTGGGGCCTTGGCTAGATGAAGCCTATGTGATCTTCACCACCATGGGAGAGAAGTTGGCCAACCTGCAAACAACACAACAGGAGATCCAGGAAGGTAGTGCAAGACCAACAATGGAGCAGCTCGTGGAGTAGGTCAACTAGGTAGCTACGCAATGTATAGCTAAAGTTGCAGTGGTGCAAGTGGAATTGGGATTCCTTCATAATAATATCTCCACACTAGCAGAGTGACTCGGACCATGTCACCATATTTTTATTGGGGGCTTGTTAGGAAAAAGTCTCCTAGGGTCAATTTTGGGGCCAAAAGCCCAAGTTTTTGTATTTAAAGTGTAAACACTCTGTAATTTGTGGTCACGGAGCGCATAGATGTAAAGTGTCATGAAGGGTTTTACCCTTCTGTTTATGTAAGTTTTGTTAGCTTTAGAAGATCTACCCATGGTCTGTGGACCATGGGATTGTATAAAAAGGAGAGTCTTAGAGGAGTCTAAGGCATTTCAGTCACTGAGGATGAATGTAATGGGTCATTAGCAGAAAGAGCGAAGAGTCCTAGAGTAGAAGATAGGAGCTATAGTTGTGGGCGCAGAGGCCTACAGTAGAGTATGTAGCTATGTGAATGGACCCTTGCAGCTGAGTGCGCAGGGTAGTTTGAGTCTGTAAGAAGATATGAAGCATTAATAAAGAAGACTACTCTGGAAATACTTATGTTTGATCTATTTACTTTTGTTATGAATGAATGCAATTATGTTATCAGGAATATTGGGTTTATGATTTAATGCTATATTGATGTGCAAATTTGGATATTTTACATTGTTATATGAACGCAAGTAATAATATCTACTTACGTGAAGAATATCTTAATGATTTCTAAAGATATCAGACACTTAGGCCGATCTGGATAATAACAGACTTAGGAGTGATTACAGAGGTGCGAAAGTGGTTGATTCAGTTGTTTAAGGTCTGCAAAAAATAGTCATAGACCATGGTGAAGGTCTAGAGGCTACTAAGAGCAAGTTATATCGATAAGCCTCGACGGCTTATCGATCTGCGCAAAGGCAGAAAAAGGGTACAAAACGACATCATAACCATTTCTGGGTGTGGAAACTTTGTTCTAGCATTCCACCATATTGCTTCGGGTGATACTTCAGTCTGCGCTCTGTGGATTGATGCCGAAAGGGCTAATAGTGTAAGGATTTGTTTGGATAACTTAACGCTAAACCTGGGTCAGGGCCCCTTAAGCCAACATGCGGTCACAAAAGGCCGATCCATTTATCGTGCCCAACTTTTAGATTTGAGCTACTCTTAGTCTAGCACACTCTACAATGTAATACCCGATGCCCCTCAAACATCCAATGCTCATGCTACTCAGCAACCCAGGGCGCATGATAATGGCCTCGTCAGCGCTACCTCTGGAGTTGTTGTAAAAAAACTCATTGAGAAAGTTACCGAGTTATTTGTTGATATTGCTCCTACTTCTCAATCGGCTGCTCTTCCAACTGCTGTGATAAAATTTGTGCAGTCTACACAAAAACCCAATGGTAATAACATGAAGAATAAGAAAAATACCTCTTCTAAGGAGAAACTTGCTATGTAGTAAAACCCCAAATAGAAAGTCGCAGCTAAATCTGATACCGGGAAGGAAAAAAACTATCCAATTCTCTTGCAAGATCTGTATGGAGGACCACATGACTTATAAATGTCCTCACCTTTAAGAATGCAGAAACCTTCTTTCTCAAAATGACACTGGTTGGAACCTCGTGGTCCTCAACAACCCTTTCCCTTCCCAACAAAAACAACACCTTATCTCGAAGCATACCACAACCCCCATAAGGGGGAAACAACAATTCACATCCTCCTTCCTCTGGTGAAGGATATTCAATTGTTTACACCTTTGAAACTTTTGATCTATAAATGAGAGCCAATAATTATGTAACTCAAGTCACTAATTCTCCATAAACTACCTCGAGTTTGAATCCACTGCCACCTAATGATATTCATATCGAAAGGCCTATCATTGACCTTATGATTCCTCCACCAAAAGGGTCACTTCGTCGGACAACACACAATACATTTTCATGTGCTACCCAAAACTACAGTATTGTAGAAGATTTGGTGCAAGCATCGTTAGCCATGTCTTCCCTTGAAGTATTACAAACCTCTCCAACACAATGGAAATATTTGGTTTTGACCATTGGTGGAATTTACCCACAGGATTCGATGCTAGAAATTTTTGACATGGAAAAAATTAAGCCTCACCTTTCCCACCATCTTGCATTTCAGGGGCAAGTTATATCGAAAGGTAGATCTATACATTGAACGATCATTGAAAAAGGTTCTTCAAACTACGTAATGTTCAATTCAAGTTGGATCACCCTAGTTTCTCCCACTCCCACACTGTCATCGACTTCCCTCAAATAATTTGATGGCCACACTTTCATCCCAAAAGGATACCTTTCCATCCATCCCATTACTTTCATCTCAACTATAATCTACTTTTGGTCCATAGTTGTACTTACACCATGATTGCCATTATTTCTTCGGTCTTTCGACTCATGCTCTTCCCTTTAGATGGAAAAATAGTCACAGTGGACCAACTATCCTTCTGTACCCTAGATTACTCCCTGTTACCTAGTGACACTATGCCCTTAGTGGGTGGTATACCTACTATGCCAGTGCAGGTACCATTCTTTTGAAGGATTCCTACCTTTTGGGTTATTTTCCCTCCTGGTGCCTGAGGTTCCACAGACAACTTCTATTGTCTCTACCATTCCTCATGATGTTGTCGATCCCTAGATCCTCCTAGCCCCTTCATACTTTGACTCTTATGGAGAATAGATGTTGTTTTCACTAGTTGAATTAGCTTATGAATCCATTCAATCTTCATCTTATTCTTCCATTTCTTTGGTTACGACTAATGGTACTACTTCCTCTCTCATCACTGCTCCTTCTAATGATCTCCTCAATGAATTCTTACCTTTGGAAAATTTTATTCAAGAGATCATGTCTTTAGAAGAGCGACCTTTAGAAAATTCTCATCGCCGCACTTTGATATCTGATTCGGACGTGACATCTCTAAAAATCCTACCTTTTGACCCACCTGAGATAGTTCCTTCGACTTATACGAATATCCAAACTATAGTTTCAGAAGGTAACTTGGGAAATCTTTCAAAGAATATGTTCATTGATATCTCATTCAAAATAGGTATCATGGAAAACATTCAGATTGATGTTGACTATAGTCTTGAGGAAATTGCGAGCTTCACTTGCCTTTTTAAGGAATATTGTGATATTTTCATTCGGTCTTACGAGGAAAAACCCATCATAGATCCTTCTATTGTCAAGCATGAGATCAATATATATGACAATGTCAGCCTTTTCTGGCAAATACTTCGACCCATCCACCCTCGCAAACTTGCAACTATCAAGACTGAAGTCGAAAAACTATTAAGTGTTGGTTTCATCTACCCCGTTCCCTTGACTGGATGGGTTTCTAATCTGTTTCCCATAGACAAAAAACAAGCTACCATCCGTGTCTGTGTTGACTACCACGATTTGAACACTGCATGTCCAAAAGACAAATATCCAACTCCATTCATTGATAAAATAATCTATGATTGCGGAAATTGTGAATCCTTCTCCTTCATGGATGGCTTCTCAGGGTATAACCAGAATTCTTCAAAACCTATGGACCAACAAAAAACCACCTTCATCTGTCCTTGGGAAACATTTGCATATCAGAATATCTCATTCGGTCTCAAGAATGCAGGTGTAACCTTTTAGAGGGCTATCGACTATGTCTTTCATGATATTAGACATATTGTTCAGGCTTACTTGGATGATCTTCTAACTCATTTCAGGAAACGAGCCCAACATCTAGCTCATCTTCATGTAATCTTTCTTAGGTGTAGGTTCCATAACATTTGTGTGAATTTGCATAAATGTGTATTTTTTTGTTGAATCTAGACACCTAGTTGGTTTCATTGTCTCTAAACATGAAATATGGGTTGATCCAAATAAGGTAAATGCGATTACTCAATTGCTCACACCACAATCCATCCTACAACTCCAAAGTTTGCAAGAGAAGGAAAACTTCTTACATCATTTCATCATGAATTATGTCGAATTAAGGAAAGTCTTTATGCCCCTACTCAAGAAAGGAGTATTGTGCTTATGGGATGATCAATCTCAATGATCATTTGATCCCTTGAAACAAGCACTCATATCAGCCCCACTACTCAGTCCTCCTAACTATTCATGCGACTTTCTATTATACCTTGCAGCCTCACCATCATCTATTGGCATGGTTCTGGTTCAAATTCATGACGATCACAGTGAGCATTTGGTTTACTATATCTCGAAAGGCCTCATTGGGCCTGAACTCCGGTATTCCCATCTGGATAAATTCTCCTTGGCAAATGTTTTTTCTGTTAATCATTTTTGAAATTACATCCTACTACGACATACTACTATCATTTCCCTCGATAATCCCATGAGACAGATTATGTCTTGTCAAGTTATTAGAAGAAAATGTTCCAAATGAATTGTGATCCTCCAACAATTTTATCTAGTTTTTGCCATTGCCAAGGCTAAAAAATCCCTATTCTTCATAGAATTGTTAGCAGACCTTGCTAAAGTTGACCTAGATGAAGCAGCCCATGATCTTATGCCCAATGAATCTATTTATATAGTTGAATATATTGATCCTTGGTACAAAGACATTCTCGTATACCTCTAAACACAACGTTTTCACCCAAATTTATCGTCAGACAATTGTCATCACTTCCGCCACCAAGCTAAGCACTATTTAGTGTTGAAAGATGCTCTAGATTGTCATGATGTTGACTCAGTTCTTTGACATTGTCTTACATATGCCAAGGCGGAACACGTTTTTAATGACTTATATCCTGGTTGTTGGGTAGGGTCCCCCTAGGTCAAAGTTTTGTCAAAGTTTTGTAAAGAACCCGCAGTTTGAGGAGCGGAATGAGATTCACATAGTGTTTTAGGAGTCATAGGGACTTTAGGGTGGTTTAAAGCCCCTTATTTTGTAAAAGGATTAGATTAACTTGTATGTTTTTGGTTCCACCCATGGTTTGCAGAGCATGGTATTGTAAGAGGAATATATATATCTATATATATATATATATATATATATATATATATATAAAGGTTGTCTTAATAGGTGAAAGGTCATTCATTGATCAAATTTCTCATGTTTTGAGTCTATAATTTTCATATCTTTTTGTGTTTGAGCGAAGGAGAAGGCTCTTGGAGCTGTGTGCGCGGAGACCTTGGTAAGTATGCAGTTATGTGCGTAGGTTAAGAAAGATTGTAATTGTGAAGATATGAATTTAATAAAGAAAATTTTGAAGGAAAATCTATGTACTTACCTTTCGTACTCTACTTTATGTGAGTACTATTTACTTTTTTGTTGCACAATAAAGATAATATCAGAATTCATTTTTGAATGCAGTTTTAGTTAATTACAGTTAAGATCCATTGATTCATGCACAGTAGATATAATTTTAGATCTGCAAGTAATCTTTATGTATGGATAGATCAGATTTAGTATAATATTGGGTTAGATCACATAGCATAGTACTAGATCAGTAAGTAAGATTAAGCCAAGATCCACACTCCATATCCTTCTCTATGTGGAAACCTGGTTCCAGCATCCCCCCATATCACCTCAGGTCAGACTGCGGTATGCGCGAGAAAATCATTTCTGAAAGGGCCAATGGTAAATGGTTTTGTTGGTTACTGTAGCTAACTCTGAACTTGGGTCTGAGCCCCTCAAGCCAACAAATGGTTCCATTATTGGGAAAGATAAGGACACTGCGCTGGAGACAAACTGCGAAGCTGAGCAGGAGGAATAGACTATCGGAGGTGGTGATCGGGGTGGAGAAGACACTTATGCTGACACTGAGGAGGTAGATTCTCCTTTCATAGTCAAGAGGTGGAAATCAAGTGTTGGAGGAGCATGGAAGAAGAAAAAATCTAAAAGATCTACTGGCGCAAAACTAATGGTCCTCACTGAGGGGGACATCGACGAGATTGGAGACACAGTCTGAGCTGTGACAAAGTATTTATGGGGGAATATTCAAGACCATTATAAAGAAATTTTGACAGAGGTCCAACAGGGCCTGAAGAAGCTGGAGGTTTAGGCGAGAAAGGTTCAAGCAAGGATAACTTAGGTGAGCATGGGTCAAGCGAGCATAGCACCATTTAGCACAACTACAGTAATCACATCTAAGCTCCCGGCTATGAATCTACTAGGTAGTGCCCAACATTTTTAGACTTCTGAAGATCAGGAGCATGCGCAACACTAGAAAAATATGAGTATCAATCTTGCAGTGCTTGCCATTTAGACATTACATGAGTTACATCAGGGAGTCACTGATGAACTTATATAAAGGAGTATCACGCTCTGTTGGTGATTAAAGAAGGCAAAGATGACAACCACCAGATGTTCGAGGACAAGAATCAAGCCATCAAGGGTCATGATGAGGTAGTTGTGCACAGGCAGTAGCTTGAATAGGCAATCACCAAAGTTTGCGGCATGCTACTAGAGCTCCAGATGCAGACTGCAACTAAAACCAAAGAGAAGCTTCAGAAGCTTGTAGCAGTCATAAAAGAATCAAAGGCAGAAGTGGAAAAAGTCAAATTCAAGTTGGAAATATATATCATGGAGTAGAATATGAGACTACAACTAGCAACTCCGCCAAAGGTTCGTGAGCAGTGTGAAGCAGATATCAAGACTGCTATGGAAAATATTGCTACTATAGTCAAGGACTGTAGCCAAATATTCAAGGACACTATGGAGATGTGGACGTCGCTGCAGGAGGACCTACATGTATAGAAGATACAGGTAAATATCTGTGACAAGTAGCAACAGTTTGATGAAATCAAAGTTACAGTGCGAACCCTAGCACCTGCACAATGTTTTTCCCATCTCCAGGAGGGCAAGATTTTGTAGGGACAGATCGATGAGCTATGTGAAAGGAGAAGATTATTTTAGTATGGATGAAGCCATAGGCCAATGAAGACATTCAAATCTCACAGACAGTGGAGAGAAAGCTAAAGAACATAACACAGATGTAAAGAACCAACGGTCTGGCGATAGTAGGGCCGATGATAGAGAAGCTAGTATATGAAGTATGACAGGCCACAATGCAATGCACAGAGACACTTCAACCTTTGAAGGATGCATATAGTGGTCTCAAATAAAATATTCAGGACATACCAGATGAGTGACTCAGGATGAGTCATATCTTTGTGTTGGGGGCCTATTAGGTAGGGTCCCCCTAGGTCAAAGTTTTGTAAAGAACCCGAATCTTGAGGAGAGTAATGAGATTCACGCAGTGTTTTAGGAGTCATAGGGGATTTAGGGTAGGTCAAAGCCCATTATTTTGTAAAAGGATTGGATTAAATTTTATTTTTTGGGTTCTACCCATGGTTTGCGGACCATGGTATTGTAAGAGGTAAAATATATATAAAGGGTTTTCTTAGTAAGTGAAAGGCCATTCATTGATCAAATTTCTCATGTTTTGAGTCTATAATTCTCATATGTTTCTCTGTTTGAGTGAAGGGGAAGGCTCCTGCAACTGTGTGCGTGGAGACCTTGGTAAGTCTGTGACTTTGTGCGAAGGCCCCTGCAGCTGTGTGCGCAGGGTAAGAAAGATTGTAACTATGAAGCTCTAAATTTATTAAAGAAGATTTTAAAGGAAAATCTGTGTACTTACATCTTTTACTCTAATTTATGTGATTATTGTTTACTTTTTTTGTAGCGCAATAAAGATAACATCAGAATTTATATCTATATATAGTTGTAGTTAATTACAGTTAAGATCTATTGATTCATGCACAGTAGATAGAATTTTAGATATACGAGTAGTCTTTTTGTATTTTTATCACAAAACCCACCCCTGATAGGCTGCTGATCAGGAAGACCTTGTGTAACTCTTTCAAACCTACTTTTGGCTGAGGCTTAGCCTCCCCAACCTGAGAGGGCTCTCTCACAAGATTAAAGATTTTGATAATGAATAAGATGGCTAACTCTATGAAACAAATGAAGAAGTGTAAATGGTTGAAACACAATTAGTAAACATCCATTGGGATTATGGAGTCAAGAAATGCTTTAGTATGACAATAACATTAGCTTTACATGGAAGTGAGGGCATCTAGAATTCAACATATGGAGAGTACACCAGTAGCATAAAGGAAAACACAGTCTACAAAGTATGAAGGAAGTTAGAGCATAACCAATGAATTCTAAGTAATCATACATTCATACCACTGTAAGTAATGAGAGGAGGAGAACCATAAGACATTTTGAACATTGAATTCCTTCTGATTCCTGAGAAGCAAAGCCAAATACTGTATTACTTAAAACAGGGTCTTTTACAAAAGCACCATATGAGAGTTCTTTACAAAAAATTCCAACCCCAAATACATTATTTCTTCTCCCATATATAGAGTTCATGTAGATTCCTTCCTCCAGCATGAGGGGAATTTTAATTCCTCCTAATTTGACACCTATTGATACTTAAAACCAACTATTTAATACAAATGATAGCTAACTAGTAGTCCTAGAGACCTAAAACAACTAGGAGTGTAACTCCTTATTATGATTACAACAACCTTATCTAAACATTTAAAGCATTCTTTGACACCTATAACTCCATGAATTATAATTTTATGGTGCTCATAACCCTCCATCCGGCCCTTGATGACTCATCCTTTTATTGTTCCTAGAAACTAGGAGACTGTTCCTTGCTCTGTTCTGGCTGAAACATAGGTCTTGGGACAGAGCTCATATCTTCTCATAAAAAATGTATTTTGAAAACTTGAGGGAGGATTTTATGAAACAATCCATTCTAAACAAAAACATCTATTGGTTTTTTGAAACACCTTTCCTACCGCCCAGAATGTGTCTTTGAAAACCAGGTGTAAAACAGGAGAAATATGCTTGTGAAAAACTGCACCTACAGCAGTTTCGTAGTGCAAGTTCGGTCATTCATTTCTCTCAGATCATAATGGATTTGAATAAATTAGAAGAGGTTTTTCTACTTCAGTATCTTAGGAATGAAAACCTCTTTCACTTTTCAGAGACGAGATTTCAACTGCTCAGAAACGCTTCTAGAAGTTGACTGGTAAAAATAAGAAGACAGTTTGACTGATAAAGTTTGGAGTTCATAAATGTCTTTCCTCTACTTGTTTTGACCTTGCTGTATACTCACACTTTGTAAATGATCCTTTTCATAAACTCCTTTTCAAAAATATTTCACCTTTGTCTTTCAAAATTGGTCAACCGAACCATAATATGCAGCTACAACAGTTTTGTAGTGCGCTACGAAACTACTGTGTAATTACAAAAACCATAGTTTAAGGCCAAAAATTTGACTTTCTTGATCTTTCCTTTTCTTGAAATGACTTTTCAACTGTCATGAAGCTGTTCAAAACTGAATAGATAGGCACCATTCTTCAATGTAAGCTTTAAAAGGTAATCTATCAAGATTTAGGACTTAGCCTTACTTGCTATGGGATTTCCTTTAGCTAAGGATGTCCTTCATGTTGTTCTTCAACTGAACCTTGTCACACATTTTGCCTAGGCTATGAAACAGATAGAAAGGAAAATCCAAAGGCACTGACTTGTTTAAGTTTGAATCAATGAACTCTAGCTTTAAGAATTCCTTGCAAGGAGTCATATCAAACTTGAAGTTTTTTTTTTTTTTTTTTTTTTTAAACCACCTCCTCTGTCCCCTTGGAATTTCAGTGACTGCAGATATAACCTCTGGAGAGATTGGTAATTCGATCACTCCAACCTTCAAATTAAATCCTGTGAAATTGAAAGCAAATTCTTTGGTGACTTGCATGTGACCTCCTTGAAGCTTTTCACAGTTTTTCCAACAGCCAACCTGTTCGAAAGTTTGTTCAATATTAGACACCTGCCTGACCTATGATCCTTCTTTTCTGTAAACAACTCCATGGAATTCCTGCAAGATGAAAATTGAAAGAGCTTGCACCATCTTAACCTGGATCATTGCCTCACTTGAAATGAAAATGGAAGCTACTTCATTTGGACTTCAAAGAATTCTGATTAAATTCCTGTCAATTTGCTTCTCATACATGAACCCATACATAATCGTAACTGAAAATACTTGGCTCCTTTTTTGAAATTTGAAACTTGAGCATACCAAGACACCTAACGAACCTAATGATGAGAATGAGAAGTTGAATGTGATAGGCAAGGTGTATGGACTGATAGTTGATGATGTAAGATTAACAGATTCTGATAGATTTGATAGTTGGATGACATTTGACATGGATCTGCACGAATCCCTGATTTCGTAGCGCAGCCAGTGCAAATTCTGGGTTTTGCGCTACGAAAACTCCTAGACAGTTTTGTAGCGCATGTAATTTTTGAAACAACCTTAACACATGACACTTTGAATAAATGTGGGACCAATGGTGGGTAAAACAAGGTTGTTGACCATATTTAACAAAGGGAACAAGACTCTATCTTATGTTTTAGACTCCTTAAATAAAACAATAGAAATGACTTGACCAAGACTGACTTACAACTTTGAAACCATACAAGTTGTCTCAAAATTTTTTGAAATTTTTTCAGTGATAACAGTGGCTCCACTTGGGATAGTGTGCTCCTTTAGTACACTAAGAACTCGCAGGTCCAGTGCTTTAGCCTCTTATGATAAACGGAAATTTTTTTGACAAGCATTCCCTTTAATCTTGATGATCACTATAGGAGAAAGAAAACTATATCTACTGAAAAATGCTCAGTCAACCTTGAGCTTATTTGCATTTTCCTACCTACTTACTAGCTGCGATTTCCACTTTAGGTCAAGCAAAATGATATTTCCAATAAAGCCAATCAATTGTCTTTTTTGATATTGGAGGCTCTTGACTGCATTCAACCTCAAAATAACCATGGTATTGAGATGACCAAATCAACTCATAATGTACCTGATCTTCATAATGTAAATGAAAATGAAATACTGGTGTGAAAAGCTTTGCCATGTATTCATTTATAGGGTCAAAGAGGACATGGTTATTTTGATGATCATCATAACATTCTAAATCTTCAGACAACTGATTATCAACCACACAAGATTCCTTTGATATGTTATCCAACTGCTTTTCTGAATGATTCTCACAAACAATGTAATTTTTCTCCTTATTATGATCATTTATTGTTGTAAGCTGCTGAGAAGTTTGACATAAAAAATCAACCTTTTCCTCTGCCTAAGGGTTATAAAAGCTATCTTCCAGTACTTCTTCTTGGTGTTTGCAATCAATTTCATACTCTTTATGATAAAAAAACTAGCAATTTTGCTGCATCTTCTCATTCATATCAAAGGATTGAACATGATTTTCATAAGTGAACCCCTGCTGATCTTCATGCTGCATTTCGTGGAATGTTATACTTTCTTCTTGGTGTTTAAATGTATTATTATGAAGAGCCTCTAAAATTTCCTCATCCATAAACTCATCATCATCATAGAAATCCTCCAAATACTGAATAAGACTCAAAGAATGTTTACAACAATCTTGGACCAGCAACAAGGAGGGATGACACTCTTTATACATCTCATAGAATTCATCATGAAAATTATCAAGCGAATATATTGAACCATTTTCAAAACTTTTATACCAAGACCATGATTTTCCTTCTAAAGTGGTCATAAACATCCTCATGAGATAATCTTCAGGGAACTAAACCTTAAGACTGTGTACATGCATATGAAACCTAACCAAATGAAGAGCAGCATTGTCTTTCTTTTCATCTTTGAATATTGGAAGATCCTCTAACCAATCAACCTTTGGCATAGGATTTGGAAAACCAGGGATATGAAACCGATTCATAGGAGCATACCTGGCATTCATTTTTGTAGTGGAAATCATCTTGGAACTTCATCAAGCTACTGATCTTCTAGTAGTGGAGTCACCTTCCAATTTGTTATTCGAGGTGTGGAGTCACCAAGGTAGTTTTGCAGCCTCAAAAAGATGTCTGAGCTCTTGCTACCTTCAGAAGTTCAGCTTCTTTATTTCGGGAATGAATAGACTTCAGGCTCCCAGCAAACGCACCAAAATGTTATCACAAAACCCACCCCTGATAGGCTGCTGATCAGGAAGACCTTGTGTAACTCTTTCAAACCTACTTTTGGCTGAGGCTTAGCCTCCTCAACCTGAGAGGGCTCCCTCAGAAGATTAAAGATTTTGATAATGAATAAGATGGCTAACTCTATGAAACAAATTAAGAAGTGTAAATGGTTGAAACACAATTAGTAAACATCCATTGGGCTTATGAAGTCAAGAAATGCTTTAGTATGAGAATAACATTAGCTTTACATGGAAGTCAGGGCATCTATAATTCAACATATGGAGAGTACATCAATAGCATAAAGGAAAACACATTCTACAAAGTATGAAGGAAGTTAGAGCATAACCAATGAATTCTAAGTAATCATACATTCATACCACTGTAAGTAATGAGAGGAGGAGAACCATAAGACATTTTGAACATTGAATTCCTTCTGAATCTTGACAAGCAAAGCCAAATACTGTATTACTTAAAACAGGGTCTTTTACAAAAGCACCATATGAGAGTTCTTTACAAAAAATTCCAACCCCAAATACATTAGTTCTTCTCCCATATATAGAGTTCATGTAGATTCCTTCCTCCAGCATGAGGGGAATTTGAATTCCTCCTAATTTGACACCTATTGACACTTAAAACCAACTATTTAATACAAATGACAGCTAACTAGCAGTCCTAGAGACCTAAAACAACTAGGAGTGTAACTCCTTATTATGATTACAACAACCTTATCTAAACATTTAAAGTATTCTTTGACACCTATAACTCCATGAATTCTAATTTGATGGTGCTCATAACCCTCCAGCTGGCCCTTGATGACTCATCCTTTTATTGTTCCTAGAAACTAAGAGACTGTTCCTTGCTCTGTTCTGGCTGAAAAATAGGTCCTGGGATAGAGCTCATATCTTCTCATAAAAAATGTATTTTGAAAAAATGAGAGAGGATTTTGTGAAAGAATCCATGCTGAAAAAAAACCTCTCTCGGTGTTTTGAAACACCTTTCCTACCACCCAGAATGTGTCTTTGAAAAACATGTGTAAAATAGGAGAAATATGCTTGTGAAAAACTGCACCTATAGCAGTTTCGTAGCGCAAGTTTGGTCATTCATTTCTCTCAGATAATAATGGATTTGAAGAAAGTGGAAGAGGTTTTTGTACTTCAGTATTGTAGGAATGGAAACCTCTTTCACTTTTCAGAGATGAGTTTTCAACTGCTCAGAAACGCTTCTAGAAGTTGACTGGTAAAAACAAGAAGACAATTTGACTGATAAAGTTTGGAGTTCATAAATGTCTTTCCTCTACTTGTTTTGCCCTTGCTATATACTCACACTTTGTAAATGATCCTTTTCATAAACTCATTTTCAAAAATATTTCACCTTTGTCTTTCAAAATTGGTCAACCGAACCATAATATGCAGCTACAGCAGTTTCCTAGCGCGCTACGAAACTGCTGTGTAATTACAAAAACCACAGTTTAAGGCCAAAAATTTGACTTTCTTGATCTTTCCTTTTCTTGAAATGACTTTTCAACTGTCATGAAGTTGTTCAAAACTGAATAGATAGGCACCATTCTTCAATGTAAGCTTTAAAAGGTAATCTATCAAGATTTAGGACTTAGCCTTACTTGCTATGGGATTTCCTTTAGCTAAGGATGTCCTTCATGCTGTTCTTCAACTGAACCTTGTCACACATTTTGCCTAGGTTACGAAATAGATAGAAAGGAAAATCCAAAGGCACTAACTTGTTTAAGTTTGAATCAACAAACTCTAGCTTTAAGAATTCCTTGCAAGGAGTCATATCAAACTTGAAGTTTTTTTTTTTTTTTTTTTAAACCACCTCCTCTGTCCCCTTGGAATTTCAGTGACTGCAGATATAACCTCTTGAGAGATTGGTAATTCGAGCACTCCAACCTTCGAATTAAATCCTGTGAAATTGAAAGCAAATTCTTTGGTGACTTGCATGTGACCTCCTTGAAGCTTTTCACAGAATTTCCAACAGCCAACCTGTTTGAAAGTTTGTTCAATATTAGACACCTGCCTGACCTATGATCCTTCTTTTCTGTAAAAAACTCCATGGAATTCCTGCAAGATGAAAATTGAAAGAGCTTGCACCATCTTAATCTCGATCATTGCCTCACTTGAAATGAAAAGGGAAGCTACTTCACTTGGACTTCAAAGAATTCTGATTAAATGCCTGTCAATTTGCTTCTCATACATGAACCCATACATAATCATAACTGAAAATACTTGGCTCCTTTTTTGAAATTTGAAACTTGAGCGTACCAAGACACCTAACGAACCTAATGATGAGAATGAGCAGTTGAATGTGACATGCAAGGTGTATGGACTGACAATTGATGATGTAATATTAACGAATTCTGATAGATTTGACAGTTGGATGACATTTGACATGGATCTACACGAATCCCTGATTTCATAGCGCAGCCAGTGCAAATTCTAGGTTTTGCGCTACGAAAACTCCTAGACTGGGTTTTGCGCTACGAAAACTCCTAGACAGTTTTGTAGCGCATGTAATTTTTGAAACAGCCTTAACACATGACACTTTGAATAAATGTGGGACCAATGGTGGGTAAAACAAGGTTGTTGACCATATTTAACAAAGGGAACAAGACTCTATGTTTTGTTTTAGATTCCTTAAATAAAACAATAGAAATGACTTGACCAAGACTGACTTACAACTTTGAAACCATACAAGTTGTCTCAAAAAATTTTGAAATTTTTTTAGTGATAACATGTATGAATAGATCAGATTTGATATAATATTGAGTAAGATCGTATAGCACAATAATAGATATCTAAGTAACAGTAAGCCAAGATCCACATTCCATATCCTTTTAGATGTGGAAACTTGGTTCCAACATCCCCCAATATCAGCTCGGGTGAGACTGCAGTCTGCGTGAGCAGATTATTGCTGAAAGGGTGAGTGGTATAGGGTTTTTTTGGTTAGCATAGCTAACTTTGAACCTGGGTTTGAGCCCCTCAAGCCAACAATGGGGCATGTGGCAATCATCTTTCTGGCATGGCAAGTTCCCAGAAAAATTTGTGCGCATGATACTTGTGACCAACCTTGATAAAAGATTGTATTACTGTAGTCCAACAGTGTCATCCTTGTTAAATATATACAAATAAAATGTGTGCACCGCCTACCCCTCTTCACCCATTTAATTTTGTCTTCCCCTTTCATAAATGGGGCATTGAATTCATCACTTGTAATCCCTCTTCTTCTGATAGACACAACTACATTGTTATCACTATAGACTACTTCACGAAATGGGTTGAAGCCATTCCCACTTGTCGGGCTAATAAAGAAACCACTGCTTGATTCCTGTTTAATCAAGTAATATTTCATTTTGGTGTACCCCACACAATCATTACAAACCATGGCTCCCACTTTTAGAACCATACAATGTTTGACTTAACATCTTTACTCGGTTTTCGGCAAGAACATTCTTCCTCCCACTACCCATAGGCCAATGGCAAGGTGGAAGTTTTCAATGGCATCCTAAAGACCATGATCTGCTGGTTAGAGGGAAATCATAAAACCCACTAGAATCGAATGTTATCTTTATATTTGGGCATACTGAACTTTAGTAAAAACTACTAGAGACTTCACGACATTTAAGCTTTCCTATGGCCAAGAAGTAGTTCTCCATATCAAGTGCTAGATTCCCTCCCTCAAACTTGTTGTTGAACTACCACCCAACACTACTGTAGAAGAAGACCACTTTCTCTCACTAAATCAGCTAGATGAGACTCATCGAGATGTCGCACTAGCTCTCAAAGAGTGATGAGTCAAAGTTTGATCCTGTCAAGCCTCGATAGGGCGACTGTAGGTTTTAACCCCATACATAAATTACCTGCATACGAATTCTAAAAACAGAAAACAAACAAAAACGACAGAATAACCCATAAAACAAATATACATAGAGATTTTCCCTTGGATCCCAAAATCAAGACTAACAGATTGATTTTTCATTATGTTCCTTTCAATGTTACAATACATACATACATACATACATACATAGATACATACATACATAGATACATACATACATATATATATATATATATATATATATATATATATAGATATATATATATAGATAGATAGATATATATATACATGTCGAAGCATCCATAAACCCCAATCCATTAACCCTAGATTAGAACATAATAGTAGTTCCCTTGACCAGATCTAAAAAATACCGTGGACTAAAAAGAACAGCACCCAAAACCATGTGCCAACATGCACAAAACCATAGGTAGGTTTTCCTACCTAATATAGGGTCGTGGAAAGAATATAGCACAACCCAAAATTCTCCAACTTCTTGTTTTCTTTCCACAGGGGGCCACAGGAGAGCTTAGTCATTGATCTAGCCCTGCAACACCCATTGTTTCTCTACACCAAGAGAACTTCTTAGAGCTCACATATTTTGTCAATACATCTCCAGTATTCTTCAAAGTGTCCACCTTTACCGGTAACACGTTTTTGTCTTCTACCATATCCCTCACAAAGTGATACTCAACATCAATGTACTTTGTCTTTCAATGATAAGCATGGTTCTTTGCCAAGAAAATTACACTTTGGCTATCACAGTCTATCCTTATAGCTCATTGTACTAATCCCATACTTGAACACAATCTCTGCAACTGAACTACTTCCTTGATTGCATGAGTGGCTACCATGTATTCTGCTAATGTAGTTGACAGTGCCACTACAGATTGTCTCTTACTCATCCAACTACCTACACCTCCAAATAGGTTAAACACATACCCACTTGTAGATCTTCTCTAATCTAGATCTCCAGCCCAGTCTACATCAACAAAGCCACGGATGTCCAAAACTCTGTCCAATCCTGGTCTTCCTTGGTAGCACAAACCATAATCACTAGTGCCACACAAATACTTGAAAACCTGCTTCACTGTTGTCTAATGCTCCTTCCGTGGTTTTGACATAAACCTTCTCAATACTCCCACTTCATGTGTAATGTCTGGTCTAGTATAGACCATTGTATACATCAAACTACCGACCATACTTGCATATGGAACACAAGATATTTCCTCTTCCTCTTCTCGTGTCTTGGGACACTGTTCAACAGATAACTTTACACCTACAAGAATAGGAACCATCACCGGTTTACTATCCGGCATAACCTCTATAGTGTTGTCTCGACATACTTTCTCTGGTTTAACCAAACCTTCCTCTTTGCTCAATCTCGTTTAATTTCCATGCCCAAAATATTGTTTGCAACACCAATATCTTTCATGTCGAATTTGGAGGACAATTGGGTCTTCAAATACTGGATAATTTCTTTGTCATTTCCATCCAACAACATATCATCCACATACAAGACCAGATAAATAAAATACTCACCAACTAATTTAAAATATACGCAGTGATCTTCTTTGCTTCTGGTGAAGCCAAGTCCTTGTATAAATGTATCAAATTTCTTACACCACATCCTTGGTGACTATTTTAAACCATACAGAGACTTTTTTAACTTGCATACTAGTTATTTCTTACCCTTCATCGCAAAGCCTTCAGGTTTCTTCATGTAGATCTCCTCTTCCAGATCCCCATGAAGAAATGTTGTCTTCACATCCATCTGTTCTACCTCAAAATCAAAAGAAGTAGCAACAGATAAAATTAATCTAATAGAAGCTACCTTGGAAACAGGAGAAAAAATATCACCAAAATCAATTCCTGGCACCTAGGAATAGCCTTTTTCTACCAACCGAGCTGTGTATTTCTCCACCTTTCCTTCTACATTCATCTTCTTCTTGAACACCCATTTTCTGCCAATGGATTTCCTTCTAGCCGCCATCTCCACCAGATCCCAAGCCTCGGTTTTGTGCAAAGATACCATTTCATCAACCATGGCCTCTTTCCAGAGTTTTCCATCCTCTGAATCTATTGCTTCCTCCACAGTTCTGGGATCATCATCAATATAGATAAATAAAAATTTGAAAAGAAAGTAGATGGAGTATACCTTTATAACTGCCTTCTTTCTCAAACTGATCTTCTCACAGCCAGAGTTTGTGGCGCTTCATCTTCTGATTCCTCTTCTACTGTAGAGTCTAAATCTTCCTCCTTTAGCTCAAACTCTATCTTCTCAAGTTCCTTTGCTAGGAATTCATGTTTAATAACATCCTTAACCTCTCTAGACACCACATCTCAATTGTACACAACCTTCCTTGTTACTGGGATCCAAAGCTTATAACATTTTATACCATCCTTATACCCAATAAAGATGCACTTTTCAAATTTACTATCCAACTTTGTTCTTTTCTCCTTTGGAACATGTACATATGCATCACATCCAAATACCCTCATATATGAAAGACAAGGTTTCTTATCGGTCCATACCTCTTTTGGAGTCTTATCCTCCAACGTTGATGAAGGTGATCTATTGACCAGGTAAAATGCAGTCTCCATGGTCTCTGCTCAGAATTCCTATCCTAACATGACACCACTGAGCATGCTTCTTTCCCTTTCCATAAACTTCTTGTTCATTCTTTCTACAACTCCATTATGGTCGGGTGTGTATGGAGTAGTATTTTTCCGTGCTATACCACACTTCTTATAGAACTCTTCAAATTCCTTCTTGAAAAACTCTCCACCGTTATTTTTCCTCAGCACCTTTATCTTCTTCTATGTCTAGTTTTCCACTAGAGCCTTAAATTATTTAAACCTATCAAAGACTTAAGATTTATTCTTGAGGAAATATATCCATGTATTCCTTCAGAAGTCATTTATAAATGATACATAGTACATAGAGTTACCTAGTGAGGGAACCGACACAGTTCCAAACATATCAATGTGCACAAGCTCTAATATTTGTTTTTCCCTCTTACCACCAAAGGGGAAACTCACCTGATTCTACTTCCCATATACACAATTTTCACGTAAATCAAAATCCATAGAGTTATTAGACATACCTTCTACCATACATTTACCATGAAGTATTCGAAGGCCCTTCTCTTCAATATGTCCAAGCCTTTGATGCCATAACATGGTGTCATGCGGAAAGAGTCAATTTTGCGGACAAAACCAACCTCCCTAGAAGCTAAGGCTTTCTAGTGACAAACAAGACAAGTAAACACTACCATTCTCTAAATATGCATTTAGAATACAAGTAATCAGGTGATTATAACATACCTTTAGTCCAACGCTTTGTAGTAGTCCAGCCTCATCGATCCAGATGAGCTCCTCCTTCTCTTCAAAACCTGCATTCACTAACAAGCCAAAATAACACATATTCATCATACAGACCAAGGAGTATATGAAACAAATCATGAATAACAATCTGTTGAGAAAAATGAGTTTATTTGCATTAAGTGGAAACAAAAGAAACCATTACAACCTGAGCCTTGGTGTTGTGCAGGTCCCTCCTCGGGTCCAGCAAGAGTTTTCCTTTACTTTGATCAGCTCACCCACTTCCAAATAAGGCTAGGAAAGGATGGGAATCTCTCCTCTCAAGCTCTATAAGGGAGTCCTAATTCCAACAGCATCTACCCTTAGGAGTGTTCAGCTTTCAACCTCTCCTCCCTCTGGCCCAATGCCTGTATTTATAGTGCTCTAGAGGAAGTTATTCAGGTCCACCATCAATGGGATAAGCCCCTCTTTGAATGGGATAGCTCCCCTCTTGATGGGATAAGTTCCTCTTTCATAGGGATACATGAACCATCTGGAGGCGCTCAATACACGTCAAACAACCTTCTAGAGTGCTCTAGAAATGACCACAAGTAACTTTTTTGAAGTGAAACTTGTGCCTTTTGACCTTTACAGGAGTACGCACCCACCCCTTTACAGACAGCGTACAAGTACGCAGGTATTGTGAACTTGGGGTGCGTACACGCAGGTAAGGCTAAGAGAAACTGTGTACCCAGAGATATATAGATTTTTAAAGACTTTCTCTCTTTCTTTGAGTTTGACATGAAGAGCAGAGGTATGAGACTTGCCAAGGAGGATAGTATGACAATTGATGGAGCCATACTAACTGCAAATAGTCATGGTGACAAATTTTAGTGTAACAGATTGCCCCCTAAAGTGTGAAGCCTGTAGTAGATTAGGGTTTCATATCATCTAGGAAGGGTGAAGTACTTTATCATTTCAAGGATTATCTTGTGGAGAGCCCAGTCGAAACCTGCAAATATTCAACACAAAATACATATATAAGATCATATCATCGCTGAGGTAGGCATTCCCATACTCAGATTGAAAACTTTAACTAAGAAACTAACTACTGCTCTGATACAGGAATGATTTTGCAGTACATCATAATCATAGACTCTTGTAGACACAGTATGGATGCAGCCATCTATTTATGATTAGTCTATTGTATAATGAATACAAAACTCCTCGCAGCCTGGATGGTGGAAACTAGATCCAGGGTCTTCATTTCTACTTCCCGAACAGGTACGATTCTATCCATGCGAATAAATGAGTTGATGTCGAACATGGTAGAAACCACTTGATTACCAGCCATTGATGTAAATTGTTAACAACTGTGAGAGAGACCACCAGTGATGTCAATGGTTCTCAAAGTACCCAGTACAATCCATGAGATGTGAATGAATGAGTTGATGTCGAACATTTCACGGAATCCTTCGATCGAAAGTCAATGATGTAAACCGTCGTCAAAGGCGAGAAACCTGCCATTGATGCATGCAGATTTCAAGGTACTGACGATTTCTAGGTCATCTTTCTAGATAATGTTCTTGTTGAGTTAAAAAGTCAAATATATCTGACCACCTAAGGCAGCCAATACAACGGAAATTACTCCTACATTCATTGCGCTCTGTTTTCAATGTCATTAACTTCCTTTGAAAAAGTAGATGGATAAAGTTATTGCTTGATATTTTCTCTATGAGATATTTTGTAACTCTTTTTGTATAAATACCTCCCCTAGAGATGTATTGTTGTTGGTTGGTGAATATCATTCTGGACCTGCGCTATAAATTTGAGAACTCTTCTGAATAAAGATTGCTGGAATGCTTTGTTGATGAACTCGTTGGTTATGGAATTGATGGCAGAAGCCCATGTTGCAGAATTCTTGGATTATCTCATGGATCAATAAGTCTTTTAACTCTTGTTTTATTGTTTCTATGTTTTATATATCATTTACATATCGTACTCTAAATTGCAGGAAAAAAGAATAGCCCAGAATTTACTTTGCTGTACTCTGTGTTCAATTCCTATCATTTTTATGTTTTCTTCAGGACTAGCATAGGCAGGAATTCTTGACTGCTCCTGTCTCCTTGGTTCTTACACTCTGAATATAATTAAGGAATTCTTAACTGCTCCTTGGTAATATTCATCCATTTCCCTCTGTTAGCATGATGAAAGATTCTTGATTGCCTTTCATCCCCTAACTCCATTTCACCTGATTCCAACTTCAAAATTGTTCCATGTTTAATTATCTTGCTCTGTAGTTCCTCCTTTGCCAAAGAAACCATACCCAGAAGTTTATTTTCATTGACTCCATTAACCCAATGGTCTGAACTTCTCATACTTTGCAGCCCTGTTCTATTGAATGTCACCATCCAAAATTCAAACAAATACTTGTGCTTCATAACTAGCCTAACATATAGCTAAACAAACCTAAATCATAAAGAGAGAGCCCTCTCTGGTTGCAGATTGGCTAGAATCTGTAGCTAAAATATTGGTTAGTGGTTACCTCGGCCGTATTCCCTTTCTCACTGCTTTGGGGAACAACCTGAGTGATAACATCATTGGCGACTCCACTGGGGAACTGAATGACTGTGTTTGTTACTGCTGTCTATTTTCTAAAGCTACAGATGGAGCCTGAAGTTAGCCAGGTAGCCTTTGAAACTATTTTTGCTATGCAATTACAGGAGTAAATAAAAGTTGCTTCAGTGTATCGCTAGTATAGCTTTATGCTTTAAATAGCTGTCTCAAAAATTTGATCAGTTTCCTTTGATTTCAAAAGATCTTCAGGAAATTTCAAAGTTCTATAATTCATAATTTCCTAGAAAGATATTGTCAAAAGCAGTGTTCTTCAAGTACTTCCAGAAAATACCAAAAATAGATTTAGAAGCTGGCTCCAAAGAAGAAAACCTGTTACACTAGATCAAATCCAGATCTGAATCCTCCAGCTATTTTTGAAAATCCTAACTTGATCTCTAAGAACCTTAGAAGACAAGAAAGTCTAGAAAATTCAAGTGGAAAAACCTTTCAACCTAGAAACAGAAATAGGCAAGTTAAAAATAGCCATTCCACTGTCCGAATTGGCTAAACATGAGGTATATAGAGAACAAATCAGCAGGTCACTTCAAATATCAGAGAATAGAGATGTAGTGAATGTCTTAGATGACCAACCAGAATTGATTTTTGGTCCTGAAGTTAATGGTAAATCAGTAGATGGAGGAGTTCCTCCATTCTATGTAAGCCTAAACATTCATGACAAAGTACTACATAATGCAATGTTTGATTCGGGAGCTTCCCATAATCTGATGCCTAAATCTGTGATGGAAAGATTGGACCTAGATATCACAAGGCCATACAAAGACTTGTTTTCATTTGATTCTAGCCAGGTCAGGTGTCTAGGCCTAATCAAAGATTTGTGTGTATCTCTAGTACAATACCCTGCCAAGACTATTTTAATGGATGTAGTGGTAGCTGATATCCCACCAAAGTATGGAATGCTTTTGTTCAAATCTTGGGGTGCAAAACTCCAAGGATCTTTGCAGGTATACATGTCCTATGCCACCATTTCAGTCTTTGGCCAGTCAAAGAGATTGTACCGGGAAACATTGATGAAATATGTGGTCAGCAGTCAAGAGAAACCCCAAAATTTCCCCATTTATTCCATGCATTCTGATATGGATTCATTTATCTTATACAATATTGAAATATGTTCCCAAACTAATCACAAGCTTCTAGAACCAGCACAATAAACAAGCATAAATGAAGAATATATTGCTCAAGATCTGAAAGTTGTTGAAGTGATTGATGCAACAAACAAACTAGGCAAACCATATGAGTTACAAAATCCAAATCTGCCCACTAAGACAGTTTCTAAAACTCTTCATGCTAGCCGTAGTCAAGAAATTCTATGGTATCTAGAGTTTGATGGGTCAGTAAATAAACTAGGAGCAGGGGCAGGAATTTGGATACACAATATACAAAATGATCATGCTGAAGGACATGCATATAGGCTGAATTTCAGATGTACAAACAATATGGCCGAATATGAGGCCCTTCTGCTAGGTCTCAAACTGATTAAAAGTCTAAGGGAAACTAGGATTTCAATTCTAGGGGACTCAGATTTGATTATCCAACAGATGAAGGGAAATTTTGTTACAAATGATCTTAGGCTAAGGGCTTATAGAGGGGCAGCAATTGAAATACTCAACACTTTCTTAGAATCCCAGCTAACCAAAATTCCGAGAAACCACAATTTACATGCTCACAGTTTGGCAACATTTGCCAGCACTTGTAAGCTGCCATTCGAGCCCAACCATCACTTTACTACTGAGATTAAACACAGACCTGCTGTTCCAGACAATGTTAAAAATTGGCAGGTGTTTGACAATGACACACAAATTAATAATTTCTTGACTTTGAAAGAGGAATTCTCAAGCACAAATATAGACACAAGCACCATTTGTGAAGAATAGAAAATAGACAAAATTGAGAAAATTATATTAGCTGAAACAACAAATCACATTTTGCATCCAACCATCTTTACCAGCAAAAATTTACAAGAGCTGAAACAAATGGACCTTGATGAAATTGCTGAGGGAGAATCTAAAGTAATTGAGTTGAAGGATAATTTTTTGCCCACGGGCTTGACTCCTTTGGAAGATATATTTGATTAAAATGATATTCCAAGAAAGCCAAAAATGCAGCCATTAAATGCAGAAATCGAGGACTATAATATAGGAACTGCAGAAAATCCTAAGATGGTAAAATTGTCCAAAGCCTTGCCTCCCGACCAAAAACTGAAATATATTGAGCTGTTTAAAGAATTTCAAGATGTCTTTGCATGGAGCTATGAGGACCTGAAGTCCTATGATACTTCTGTCATCCAACACACAATACCTTTAAAAGAAAATCAAAATCCTTTTAAACAAAAGCTTAGAAGGGTGAATCCTGTCCTCCTCCCCTTGATTGAAAAGGAAGTCAAAAGAATGTACCAAGATGGAATAATTGCACCCATCAGGTTTTCAGAATGGATTTCAAATCTAGTGCCTACTAGGAAGAAAACGGGAGAAATAAGACTGTGTGTTGACTTGAGGAATCTGAATAAAGTTTCTCTCAAAGATCACTACCCCTTACCCAAGATGGATCACATTTTACAAAGGGTAGTGGGGGCTTCTAGAATTTCACTGTTAGATGGATTCTCAGGCTTTAATCAGATCCCAGTTCACCTAGATGACCAAGACAAGACTGCCTTTACAACACCTTGGGGAACTTTCAAGTATGTAAAAATGCCTTTTGGACTTAAAAATGCAGGGGCAACATTTCAATGAGCAATGGACATAGCCTTTGCAAAAGAGATTCACGATTTTCTAGTCATATATCTTGATGATCTCACTACTTTTTCCAAATCAAACCAAGAACATTTAGAGCATTTAAGATAAGTGTTCCTAATTTGCAGAAAATATGGCATATCTTTGAATCCAAAGAAATCATTGTTTGGCCTAGAAGAAGGCAAACTCTTAGGTCACATAATCTCAAAAGATGGCATCAGAATTGACCTAGACAGAATACAAGCTATTCTCCAAGTGCCTCACCCAAGGAACATCAAAGAACTGCAAGCCTTCCTAGGAAAGATCAATTTCCTAAGAAGATTCATACCCAACTTGGCTGAACTAATAAGATTGTTGAATAACATGCTGAAGAAAGATTCCAAAGTCAAATGGACAATAGAAGCTAAACAAGCCTTTGAGGAAATCAAAATAGCTTTAACTAAAACACCGGTCCTCACAAGCCCAAAGTTTGATAGAGACTTCATAATCTTTTCCTTTGCATCTAAGCATACTATTGCTGCTGTCCTATTGCAAAAGGATGATCAAGGATGTGAGAAGCCCATTGCTTTTTTCAGCAAAGCACTTAGAGATGCTCCACTCAAATATCAAATCATGGAAAAACAAGCTTTTTCCCTTGTAAAGGCCATCAAGGATTTCAGAGTTTATATCCTATACTCTCATGTAATAGCTTATGTCCCAAATGCCGTGGTCAAAGACATTCTAACTCAAGAAGGAATTGAAGGCAAAAGAGGCAAATGGATAGCCAACATTTTGGAATATGACATTGAAATTAAGCCAACAAAACTGATAAAAGGACAAGGATTAGCCAAATTGATGACTGAAACCAATTTTCAGGCCCTTGACATCAATGAACTGGATAACGAACAGGAGATGGCGACTCCACAGATCAATCAAGCCTTTTTACAATCACCTTGGTATGCTGATATAGTCTATGTATTGTTAAACCTGCAAGCTCCTCCAGGGTTGTCCAGAACTAAAAAGAGATTCTTGAAAATGAAAGCTTCAAAGTTTTGTATAGTAGACAATGATTTATTTTGGAAAAATCATAAAGTCATTTTACTAAGCTGCTTAAAAAAGGATAAAACGGATAAAGTGCTTAAAGAATTTCATGCAGGAGACTGTGGTGGACATTTGTATTGGAAGTCAACAGCTGATAAAATATTAAGAGCTAGTTTTTATTGGCCCTCCCTGTTTGCTGATGTAAAGAAATTTGTAGTTTCTTGCAATAAATGTCAAATCTTTGAAGGCAAGAGAAAGCTTTTACCTTTACCCGTAAAACCCATTTCCACTGAGAGACCATTTCAACAATGGGGTTTAGATTTCATTGGAGAAATTCACCCTTCCTCTTCTGGCCAACATAAGTGGATTTTAATTGCCACAAATTACTTCACCAATTGGATAGAGGCCATCCCTTGTAGGCAAGCCAATGACTCAATCATCATGCAATTCCTAGAAACCAATATCCTATCTAGATTTGGGTGTCCGAAAAAGATCATAACTGATAATGTTGCTACCTTTAAATCGAAAAGAATGATCAATTTTTGCCACAAGTACCACATTACCTTAGGCCATTCCACAGCTTATGACCCTCAAGGTAATGGTTTAGATGAATCATCCAATAAAAGCTTGATCAACATCATAAAGAAAATATTGGAAGAAAACAAGAAGAATTGGCACAAAAAGCTTGCTAATGCACTTTGGGCAGACAGGTTGACTACAAAGAGATCCATTGGGAGAAGCCCCTATGAGTTGGTTTATGGCATGGAGGCAGTATTCCCTTTATCTTTGGGTATCCCTGTGATAAAATTACTGCAAGAAATACAAGCAGAACCCAATGATATTCAAAGAAGAATCAATCAAACTGTTCATTTACAGCAGACCAGAGAAGAAGTGTATCATAGATCTTAGATCCTACAAGAAAAAATGAAGAAGATTTTTGACAAAAGGACAAAGGAAGATGATTTTTTCATAGGGGACAAAGTGCTGAAATGGGATTCCAGGAGGGAAGATAAAGGAAAACATGGGAAGTTTGACTTCCTATGGAAAGGACCTTTTGTCATTCAGGCTGTACAAGGAAACAACACCTATTTTTTGAGAAGCCTGGATGGTACAGAAGCAGAGGATGGGCCAGTCAATGGTCGGATGCTCAAACATTATTTTGATCCACTTTGATTGAGATGACAGGACTGTATTTTATACATAATAGTGTCTATTTTTTGCAGTTTATTACAACAATAAGATAGGTAATAAGATGCAACAAATTTTGAGGAAAAGAAAGGATCTGTGCCACCTTTTTGTATTCCATTTTGAGTTTATGAGAAGAAGTGAAGAAGAAAACTTGGGAGCCATAAAAAATAATAACAATATTCAGGCAAACTATAAAAGACAGAGCTGTAATTCTGTTCAAACCAGCTTATGGGAAAGACATATATGTTGCAGAGATACAATTTTGTTTGTCTCCAGCAAAAGGAAATTTCAGATTGCAGCAAGAGTTGAATATAAGGCTATCTGACTTGTTGTTCTTGGCTTTTCATCTAGAAAAGCCATCCCCAAGTGGAGCCACTATTAGGTTCCTATACCAATAGGTGTCATATTTCATGATTGACTGTGGAAATGCCAAATATGATCATCCTTTCCATGCTGCAAAGATTCCATATTTTCAGAAAAACCAAAAAATTTAAAAAATGTAAAGAGGGTATGCCCTAAAAGAAAAATCAAAGGGAAAAAAGAATGAATTGGTCAAAAAACAAAGAAAATGAACCCCAAAGAAAGACCAAGAAAGTGTGCTAGTCAAAATGCCACTACTGTCCTATTTTTGCAAAGAAGTTTAAAATATGCAATCAGTGACTTCTGTCACACTTGATGGATGGCCAAACAGCTCAATCTTGGCCAGTCCATGTTTAAATTTCTTGTTTTAGCATTAGAGAATAAGGTCTGTTCAAACAGTTTGAGCTTGACAGATCATTAGTTAGGTAGAGAAGCAAGGGAGCTCAACAGTTAAATCTGAGCCCCTGGAAGAAATAAGGGTAGACTTAGATAGGAGGACAGTTAAAAGAAAACAAAAGAGAGAGGGTTTGCTAGTTCAAATGCACCCAAGGGAAAAGAAGAAAAAATGTTAGGTGTGTTAGGCTGGGTAGGTAGTTGGATGTTGCAGAAGCAAGTTCATGAACAATTTTGTCTTTTTTATGATCTATCTCATGGCTATCACAGGTACCATGGCAAAGTGGCTGGAAAACATTCGAAGCATGACTAATTTCCCTTCTCATTTCCCCAAAAATAATTTACTAACCTCCCCACAAGGACATTGAGATCTGTTCATTGTTCCTAGTTCACTTCATTTTATGAAAAATACTAAGTGGAAATCTGTGTTTACTTAGCCAAAATAAGCCACATTTCTTGTGTAAAAAAAATCCTTTCATTTCCCTTTCATTTCCCTAAAAACCTAAGTTTGTACCTTATAAACTTAGCGTTATCCTTTCATAAAACCATATTAACACGTTAGCTTTATTGTATAGCTCCTTTATAATGTTTCCCCACCCCTATTTTATAAAAATATACATAAAAACCCCCAAATATTTAAATATTCCCTGCCCCAGCAATTATAGCCATAAACCATAGAATTTTGGGAATTATAGGTTCACTTGGAACCTTATAATAACCCCTCCGCATACACAAATCATGGGATTTATCTAACACCTGGTTAAATAAATAACCGCGCCTGCAAAACCCCGATAAACCAAAGTTTAATACCCCGAAGACTTTATAAAACGTTGAAATAAATGGGCGGGCCCCGTGTCATAAGCCTCCGCCAACTCAGATCTCTGTTAACCGTTGGATCACGCCTTTGCCATCCAATGACCCATGTCGATATCGGAAGCCCCTCGATGACTGAACGATAGGCTCCGGGAAATTGGCGGTTTCGTCGTCGCACAAAGTCCATGCGTTTCCTCCGTGGTTTATCGCGTCTGCTCCATCCAAAACTACCATTGCACAATAAGCGGTGTGATAAAACCATAAACCGCCCTCCATTCCCACCGCTGACATCATCGCCCACGTCAGTGCCCACGTCCCCACCCACGTCCTCTGCCGCCTCACCACTGTGTCATCCGCCATGTCCGCCACATCAGCGCCAAGTCAGCTTCCGTACCCCCGCTACCCAACAAAGATGATGTCATGCTGACGTCACTCAACCAAAGCACGCCAAAAACCCATCAAAATCAAAAATTTTGTTAAAAAGTCGTTAAACGTCGTTTTTCATTCATTTCGCTTTGTTTCTTCTGCACGATGTTTGCATGGTTTTTAACGTTCAAAACGCCATTTTTGCTACACAGTCCATCACCCACTGAAATTCGCTCCACAACATGGCTCCTCAGCTCGGTCCGCCACCCACATTTCACACAAGGCGTCCATAAAACAGGTATTTACCCGAAACCCACTCATAAACCCTGTTTTTCCAAGTTTTTCTGTGAAAATCGCCCGGAAAACCAAAATTCGAATTGAAACCACAGTGATGCCTCTACACCTCTACATTATAGTCACTGCTTTACCCATTTTTTTCAAATAAATCCTGTGAACTATGTTTCCCTCTGCAAATTCGCCCATCAAGCTAAATTTAAGCTTATTTCCGTCTGCAATTTCCACAGAAGAGACCAAATTGTCATTTTACCCTACTGTTGCTGCAAAAGCCCTAACTCCAATTAAAAAAGTCATAAAATAACTTGAAAATGGAGGCTCCAGTGGCCCTGAATGTTGCCCCCTTGAATGCACCACATAAAGAATTGGAATGGATGCCCCTTGCTGACAGGGATTTCCAAATTAAGGATATGATGGGTGACAAGCCTCACCTTCAAGCTTTTTGTGAAATTAGGAATAGCTACAGAAGCAATACCGATGTATTTAGAATTTGGGAGTCCAACATGCCATCTACTACCTCCCTTATAGTAAATGTGCTTCCTAATCTCATCCATTTATGCTGTACAAATTATGACCCCACGCAAAGAGCAGTTATGGCTCCATCTGGGACTGTCCTCTTCTATATTACTCCTCAATCCATAAATGAGATGCTGCATTTTAAGCCAACTCAGCCTCTAGCCCCTCTCACCATGGAATTCTTGCTTGACCAAGGTGCCAAACTGCCCAGTACAGAGATAACCAGAATAGCTCAATTATTCATGAAACCAGATCGCCAGCCCAGGCAGCCACCTCCTTTCAATCAGGTCTGGTTCAATGAAGCTGGTATATTCATTACTGACATGATTTCTTATATCTTGGGATTCAAAACCAGTGAGCATATTGATGAAAATGTCTTAGTGTTGATGTCCATATTCACTCCAGGACAGCCCCCTGTTGTCCAATATGATTATGCCACCTTCATAGCCAATAAAATCCATGAGCAATTCATGAGCTTGGACAGAGAAAGAGTGTTCAAATACACATCATATATATACCATTTTCTGCTTTACTATCAACCTGATAGTTTTCAAATTCATCTTAGAAAGTTGGACCTCAAAGGAGAAAGGAGGTCTGTAATTTTCTGGACCTCAGTATTCCATGAAGTCCATAACTCTCCTTATACATATTGTGAGTTCATTGACCTATTCATATATCCAACTACTTCTCTATTATTGATAAATCCTCCTGTCGACTCTCTGTTGAAATGCAGAAAATTTTGCATCTCTCAAAAGACTACAGTATTGGTGACTGGTACTTTTACCAGAATCACAAAGTGATCCGGATTTATGGCTGTGAATTATCCCCCTACAAGCTGCCAAAGTATGTCCCTATGAGACTGTTTGCCTTGGAATACTTTAAACAATTTATTAGTTCAGATTTGACTCATTTCTATGGTGATAGGAAAAGGCACAGCTCAAGATAAGAAATCAATTGGGCCCTTTTATCTTCAACAAAAGGGAAGCCTGGGAAGAGGCAGATAAGATTTTAAGGGATCAACTTATGCTAAAACAAAGCTTTTATTGGGCACCATATGACCCTAAACATTTCATAAGTTATAGAAAAGTCAAAAACAACCTTACAGGATATGTTCACCACAAAATCCCTAAAATTCAACAATATTCTAACCAACAAGAATGGGTAGAAGGCACATTAGTTGAAGATATTACTGAAGAAGAGAAATTGGAAAAAGAAATGAAAGAGCTTGAAAAACCACTTGACCTGGACTCTTTTGGATAGGTCCCTTTCAAATTGCCTCAACACATTGGAGCGAGTACATCATCTGCTACAACTTCACAACAACCTGCCCAAGAAAGTACTCCACCCGCAGCGACATCCAAAGGCAAAGAAGTGCTGCATTCAGAGCAGCAAGATATAATGGAAAACCAGCCATATACATCAAAGGAACAAAGCCAAGGGTAAGGTCATTCAACACAAACAAAATTGCCTGAAATCCCTGTATTACAAACTTCTCTTAATGAAGAAAGAGGCAAGAAAAGAGACAGGCAAGAAGACACACCTATTAGTGGACCAGCAAAATAGCAAGGGGAAAGGAGGCTAAGGTTAAATCCTTACTCTGAAGAGGAACTCTTGGAAGAGACAACAGGCAACCTGAGAGGTGAGGGAAGAACTAAACAGTAGACTCCTCCAATTTTGGAAACATCAACTAGTTCATATCAGCAAGAGCTAGAGAGGCAGCATAGTGTGGAGGTTACATCCACCAGGCCACAAAGAAAACAATAGAGCAAGCAAGGCTCAGATATCAAGAAAGCATTTACTTAAATAAAGGCTAGAAATGATCCAATAAGGATCCAACTTTATAATCAATTGCTGAGAATGGCCCCCACAAATCAACAAAGGTTAATGGCAGCATACGATATACAAGAAGGAAAAATGATGCTTAGTCACTTCAAGCCCACAATGCAGCAACCACAGTCAGCTGCTGATTATATCAGGACCAATTTGGAAGTTCTCTCTAAAGACATCCACCCAATGGACCATATTGAATTACATAAAAAAACCGGAGAAATGGTGTACTCCACCTTGGCAGACAAAGCATTATTAGCTCACAAATTGCAAAATTCATTACATAATACTTTTGCCCAATTGGAATTGAAAAAGGCTTCTTCTTTGGCTAAGGATAACAGAATTAAATCCTTAGAAGAAATCATCATAGAGCTGGGACATGATCTCAAGGATCCCAAAGGCATCCAAGCATTAATAAGAAAGAAGGAGGAAGACATTGCAGCCCTCAAAAAGCAATTAAAGTTGTCGATTACAATGCATCCACAAACCACAGAAGTTGCATAGCAGAAAGTAGAGGAGGACATGATGGGTTTACTGATGAGGATGAATGAGAGATTAGCAGAAACAGAGCAGGCATTGGAGAAAGCAATGAAAGAGAAGCAGGGAGTGTCGACCTCCCAGCCACCAGAAACAGCTCCTCCTACAAGCACAACAGCTATACCTCCTACTGTCCCAGCAACAGGTACATCAGTCACAGATACTTCAACAGCAACAAAAACAGTGCCAGATACCAGCATGAGCATGGAAAAGATGATGAAGGAAATAAAATAATTAGAACTCCAAATGGCAGAACTAAAGGAAGCCAAAGAAAAACTATCCAAGTTAGAGGTAAGCTATGATAAATCTAAAATAACTGTGGCTGAAAGAACAAGAGAAGTAAAGGCCTTGGAAAATAAGGTAAAATCCTTGGAGAAAGATCTTACTCTTCATAAACCTCTATCAGATATCAAAACAATTTTGTGGACTAAAATTGGCCAGTCCATCACTGATCAATGGAGATCAATACAAAATATCCATGAGCAAATTGAATTGATAGAAATGGCCCAAGTAGAGATTCAAAAGGCCAGAGCATTATTGAAGAACATGCCTGAATAGGCCAATAGACTAATTCATTTTTTGAATACTCATACCAAAGAACAATTAGCAGCTCTAGATATCAGGGACAAAACAGGTACCATTTTGACAGTTAAAAAGGTGCTGACTATGAGGAATTTTATACAAAATCTGGAGAGAAAGTGTCAAGAAATGCAGATAGAAATAAATGCTTTTACAGAAAAGTTTACAGTCTTGCAGCAAAAGGGTCTACCCAGTTTGTTAACCAGCAGTCAGAGACTGTTGACACATGAACAATATGCTCACAGGGTGAATACATATGTTACCAATCAGATCACAACATCATCAAGCACTTCAGAAGACATAGTACCTCCCTCTGGATAGAGCTTATATGACAAGTTGGAAAATCTGTTCTATATTGAGCATGAAATAACACATCTTTTTGAAATCCAACCCAATTTCTACAGGTATACCGAAGCTGATGAAATATTGATAAAACTACAAAGACACCAGTTGCCAACAGACCAATGGTGGCAGAGCATGTTAGAGGTTTTACCAATGTAGTTTTAATTCTCTTTTGATCATCTGCATTTAATCAAATTCAATGCACGTGCCACATATCATAAAAATGAAAACAACAGAGGAAGGAAGTCATGCCAAAATGCATTAAAGCGGAATCAGGCACAGATGAAAGGGTCGGGACAGCAACGCAGGAATGCAAAATAAAGAGACAACTACCAGCCGACTTGTTGAGTTAAAAAGTCAAATATATCTGACCACCTAAGGCAGCCAGTACAGCGGAAATTACTCCTACATTCATTGCGCTTTGTTTTCAATGTCATTTACTTCCTTTGAAGAAGTAGATGGATAAAGTTATTGCTTGATATTTTCTCTATGAGATATTTTGTAACTCTTTTTGTATAAATACCTCCCCTAGAGATGTATTGTTGTTGGTTGGTGAATATCATTATGGACCTGCACTGTAAATTTGAGAACTCTTCTGAATAAAGATTGCTGGAATGCTTTGCTGATGAACTCACTGGTTATGGAATTGATGGCAGAAGCCCATGTTGTAGAATTCTTCGATTATCTCATGGATCAATAAGTCTTTTAAATATTTTTTTATTATTTCTATGTTTTATATATCATTTACATATCATACTCTAAATTGTAGGAAAAAAGAATAGCCCAGAATTTACTTTGTTGTACTCTGTGTTCAATTCCTATCATTTTTATGTTTTCTTCAGGACTAGCATAGGCAGGAATTCTTGACTACTCCTGTCTCCCTGGTTCTTACACTCTGAATATAATTAAGGAATTCTTAACTGCTCCTTGGTAATATTCATCCATTTTCCCTCTATTAGCATGATGAAATATTCTTGATTGCCTTTCATCCCCTAACTCCATTTCACCTGATTCCAGCTTCAAAATTGTTCCATGTTTAATTATCTTGCTTTGTAGTTCCTCCTTTGCGAAAGAAACCATACCTAGAAGTTTATTTTCATTGACTCCATTAACCCAATGGTCTAAACTTCTCATACTTTGTAGCCCTGTTCTATTGAATGTCACCATCCAAAATTCAAACGAATACTTGTGCTTCATAACTAGCCTAACATATAGCTAAAAAAAGCTAAATCATAAAGAGAGAGCCCTCTCTGGTTGCAGATTGGCTAGAATGTGTAGCTAAAAGATTGTTTAGTGGTTACCTCGGACGTATTCCCTTTCTCACTGCTTTGGGGAACAACCTAAGTGATAACAAGTCCCACATTCATGCTTGGAATATGGCATGGGAGTGAATGGATGAAGAGAGGATTGGCTCAACCATTCTATGGTCAAGTGGAATATGGTATACCCATCCCGGCTTTTGCATTCATTAATAAGAGGTTCTTTCCGTGACATATTATGTGTAAATGTATTAGTTTATATGTGTATTCTATGGTTGATGTATCCTTGGTATTTCTGTTGTTATTATGTTGGTTATAAGCATGTATTATGACAGTGATGATGTATGTCTCTCCTCATGTTTTGATTTGTAAATGAATGAAAAATGTATCTATGACCTAATAGATGATAATGCAACTAATGATATAAGGGAACATTTCTTCTTAACAATTATCTGATAAGTATGAGACCCATATGTTTAGCTCTGCTATTTAGACATGTAGATTACATATTTGTGACATGTTTGACGAAATGCCTATTATGGCTAGTAGTGGTCCAGTCTAAACCTTGTCATTGTTCTTGCAAATACAATATTGTTATGTAGTGTAAATTCATTTCTGAAAGTGTCATTGAGTTCTATGCAATGACTTGGGCTCTGGGCCTAAAAAAGTGGCACAAATATCGGAGTCACAAGCATAGTTCTGATGAGAAAAGTCCCTATATGCATGCATACCAATATTGTGTGAGTGTTTGGAGCCTCATAAACGCATGCTTGTCAATATCAAGGGAGCGTCTTGGGGTTTAATTGTCTAAAACGTCGTATGGTCTCAAGGGTTGGTTACCTGAGTCATTAGGTTGGCTCCTAGGAGTTATTTTGTTGATGTGGAAGGTTTGTGTGTTGTGTTTTCATTGATTCCACTTCCTTAAGATCACCTAGGAGGATGAATCCCATTATACTGGCATATCATCACATATTTACCCCGGTTGGCCGGTTAGTTGGGTAGATGTGGGATGAGGGTGTTAAACCCCAAATCGAATATGATATTTTCCATTTCATATTCTCCAGCCTACATGCCAAATATGAATTCCTTACTTTTCCTCTTTTTATGAGCTACCTGATCTACAGTGCATGGAGATGTTCATGTGGTAGTTACTTTAGATTCCTTGGCACATCATTCCACTAGATTCCTAAATTTCTCTAATGCTTGTGCATATTTCACTAACTCAAGGCAAATTTGGAGAAAGTTTCAAGCTGGATCTACCTCTGTCACAGGCTCCCTATACTCAATATCAGTGTAGATAGCCAACATAGAAACTTTGTGGACTATCTCCACTTCGTCCCAATTTTTAAAAATGATATCCCTTCACACTTTTTGTAGTTCATTTCCCTCATCAATTGAGAGAAATTATCAGTTGAATGGTCCAACACTCTACAATATGTACATGTACAATAGGGATTAGTGAAAGCCCACATGAGGTGTCTCTATTGTCCACAATTATAACAGAATGTCATTTCTTTTCCTTGTCTAAATCCTCCTCTTCCTCGAGCTAGTCCTCCTACACCTCTAGCCACTAGTCCTTGTACTTGGTCCAGTTGATTATATTGTCTAGTTTGGTTATATCTTGGTTGATTAAAACTAGTTGGCGTCACTTCAATCGCTTTAGGTCACTGCACCTGAAATCAATCAAAGGTGTACTCATGCATCAACTCTAATGTTGATCCGAACTTAAACAATAATGCCAAAAAATACAAATATAACCACAAATACAGAGATGCAACAAAAATAACACTTCATTTCACTAATATCAAAGAACTGAAATATGCTTACAAAAAAAATGGAAATAAGCTAGCTCAGGTGATGGTAGATTATCTCTGAGAAGAAATGTGGCGGCTACATGCCTCTCAGTTGTGTTAAAATGAGGCCTGAAGGTCTATTTATTATTTAGAAACAATGGAAAACCCTAAACATCCAAAAAAAAACCCTAGAAGATGAAGTGCCAAAACTATGGGACCCATTTGGATAAAGTGGTACATCAACTTCCCGAGGTCGTAACTTTGGCATACAATCTCTGTTTGACGTGAAAAATACCTCGTTATAAATATTTATCCGAGGACTAAAACATTCAGCTCCAAACATGAGTGAAACACTCATGTTTTCCCATTTTCCAAAAAAGCATCATTTATAGCCCAAAAATGGCTTCAAAAGTTCAGGACCCGAAAAACTGCCAAAAATAGTAAATTGTGCTACAATTAAGGAAACTAAAAAAATTGAAAGAAACAATGATGGGGGTCCAATTTGAATAGGTGGTTAGCCACCAATATCCACCTATATCAGTTATCCCCACTTAGGAAGAAATGGTACCCATTGCGTTGAGTGCCTCCATGAGATGGGGAAACTTTTGCTGAACTTGGTCCCTAGTGAGCCACTTGCCTTGGTGCAAGAGTTAGCCTGCTTTGAAAACTTGATACAGTTGGATCTTCTGTTGGTGATTATTTTTTATCTGTGTGTCCATGATCTAATCATTTTTGGCCTATTCCATGTAGTCTAGTTTTAACTCTGGTTGTGTGAGTTGTTATGTAATGTCAGATGTGTCTAGTAATGGTGGAAAATATGGTCAAAGGTGGTCCAGATTGAACATTGGGTGCAGGCCAAGGAACACTAGAATGTTGAGCTCAAAATAATTGTCCCCTACATCCTTGGTGATTGTGTATCACCAATATCAGAGTAGTCGAAGCTTACGGTGGGGCCCAGTGAGACACTCCTCCAAATGTAGCCAAACTTTGTTACCCACCTAGAACTTGTGTGGCACCCGATGTTGATCATGTCACTACTTTTACTTAGCATTGGCTTTGTCCAATATGTCATGGACCTACTGGAGGATGTGATGGGTGCACTCAATGAATTTGTTAGCCCTGTCAACTTCAAACTAGACATGGGCCAAAGCTGCCTGAGTAGCTAAAATGGTATGGCCACATCAATGGGACATAGTGGTTGGAATCCAAACACCACCTGAAAGGGCTTGTGGTTTGTTGAGCTATGGAGAGCTCTTTTGTAGCTTTGCTAGACATGGGGAAGGCTTTTTTTCCATGTGCATGGATTGTTCGAGTTGTACATGCGCAAGATGTGTAGGATCATCCTATTGATGACCTTTATTTGGCCATCAATTTTTGGGTGGAAAGTTGTGGACTTAGTGAGCTTGGTGTCTATCATTGACCAAATACTTGATCAAAATGTACTTAGGAACTAGTTGTCCCAATCCGAGATAACGGACTATGGAATCCTAAAGTGTACCCACACTCATTCAAAGAAGAGCTTAGGAGTGGCTTCTATTGTGATACTCTTCTTACAGGCTGTAAGAATGGCCATCTTGGACAATTTCTCGATGACCATGAGAACGCAGTCATTATCCTGCTTAGTCAAAGGGAGGCCTGAATTTGAATCCATGGAGATGGATTCCCAAGGTCGACTAGGAGTAGGTAGAGGAGTATATAAGCCTTGTTTCTTGATGGTCGATTTGGAAATGGCACAGGAAATGCAGGATCTGATGTACTTCCCAACATCCTATCGAATCTATGTCCACTAAAAATACTTCTGCAGCACTGCCACTATTTTCTCTACTCCAAAGTGTCCAATGATTTGACTATAGTGTGCCTCCCAAATCATCTTTGAATGCTCGCTTGAAGGAACACAGAGGTGTCCTACGTGTCATAATAGTGTATCCTAGAGGTGAAAATTTGGAACTCTCTTGCCTTCTAGGAGCATCTGGTATGTGTTACTGAATTCTGGATCACTCTTGTAAAGATGCACCCAGCTGGAAGTCTTGTGCCCACAATATTTGATCACAATGGTCAGCTCCATGACCAGCAGTCAGCTAAGGAAGTTTGCAACATTACTGGTGCTGCCCTTCTTGTACCTAATGTTAAAATGGAATTTTTGTAGGTATGTTGACCATTTCTTATGGTGATCGTTATGTAACTTCCCTTGTGTATGTATGAACTGTAGGAGTTAGTGGTCTCTGTGGACGATTGTTTCCTTCCCCAGAATGTAATTCTTCCTTTGTCAGCAGTCATGCACCATGGAATACATCTCTTTGTCATAGGTGGGATACTTTTAGACTATGTCTAAAAGTGTCTCACTATGATATGCTATTGGATGCCCCTACTGAGTAAGAACTACACCAATAGCCTATTCTTAGGCATTTGTCTCAATCTCAAATGGTTGCTACAAGTCTGGTAATGTGAGCACTGGTGCATAGAAGAGGTGATGCTTCATCTCAGAAAACACCCTTTGTTGGAATTCGGACCAAAAGAATTTTTCTTTCACTCTGACTTTGGTGACTTGACTCAAAGGCCAAGTGATATGAGAGAACGCCAACACAAACCTGTGGTAGAAATTGAAAGACTCATAAAGTTGCGGAACTCTATTAGAGTGGTTGGGGTTGGCAAATCCTGAATGACTTGTATCTCGGCTAGGTCCACACACACACCCCACTCATCAATTATGTACCTAAAATATTGAACCTAGGTCATACCAAAAGTGCATTTCTCCAAATTGGCACACAACTTTTGTTTTCGCAGAGTTTGGAGGACCTGTCAAATATGGTGAAGGTGCTCTTCCCAAATTTGGCTGAAGATCAGTATTCCATCCAAATACACCACCATGGATGAGTTGGTGAAGGGTCATAAGATGTCGTCCATCATCCTCATGAAGGTTGTGAAGGCATTCATCAACCCAAAAGGCATGACCATCCACTCAAAATGTCCCTCCTTGTATTTGAAGGCAGTGTTCCACACATCGAAGGGTTCAATTGGTACCTAGTGATACCCGGACTTCAAGTGAATCTTGCTAAAATATTTGTCCCCCTTAAGCTAGTCCAGAAGGTCATCAATCCATGGGATTAGATACCTATTCTAGACAGTGATCTTATTCAGTGCCTGATAGTTAATACAGAGTCTCCAGGTCCCATCCTTCTTTTGTACCAACATGATCAGGCTCCCACCACGTAATGAAATTGGACTGATGTGTTGTTTTTGCAACAAATCCTAAATCTACCTCTTGATTTCATCATTCTCCATAACATAGCATCAATATATTGGTCCATTGGGCAGTGGCACACATGGGGTCAGATCATTAGAGTCCTTGAACTGACAGTGTAGAGGTACCCCTATGGGTGAGATGAATATGTCCTTGTACTCCTTCATGACCTTGTCCATCTTCTGTTGTCATGTGGAGGAGCCCTGTTTGGAGGTCATGGCCACAATATTATTCTCTCCCTGAGGATAAATCATAAGGAAAACAAATTTCCCAATCTGGGAAATGATCTCTCTGCATTTCTTCGTAGTGATCAAAGAAATGGTGGTAGGCGGCGCTACTTTCAGTATCCTGTACAACTTATTTCCCAAAGTAATAATAACATTGCAAGGCCTAAATTCATACACAACATGTCGCTTCCACAAGTATGGTTGTCCTAATAATACATCACAAACTTCAAGAGGAGCAACATCACATAATATCTCATATGTGAAGGGTTTGATCTTGTAGGGTAGGAAACATTGTTGGCTGACATGGAGATATCGCCCTTAGTGAAGCCACTCGATGGTGTATGGTTGTGGGCGTGATGTCCTCGGCAGCCCCAGTTGCTTCACAACCTCTACTGAAATTAGGTTCTTTTGGCTCCTGCTATTGATAATGAACTGTAGTGGAGAACCCTTCACCCAGTATTTTGTCATGCTTCCTGAACTTCCTTGTGACATACTCTAAAGTGCCCAAAACATGACCATTATACAATATACTCATCCATATATATAGCTCAAATCCCTCCTAATAATGTTTATGGAAAATGTATTGAGCTTTCCCTGAAGAAATAGCTCTTAAAATCCTAAAATGAGAGTCATCACTCTTATGAGGCTTAAAATAATGATGGTCTCTTGTTTCACTGTGTTTGACCTGCGATGACATTGCTCTATTCCCTTTCATACCTGTGATGATACCACAAAGTTAATTTCCCAAAGGAGATGAGAAGCTTCATGATCTATAAGCTTCTAGAGTGGCAAGATGGAGGTGGTTTCACATAGATGAAGTCAAATCCTCCTAACTTGACCTCTTTGTCTTAACCCTATGAGCTACCTCCTTTAGATGTGGGCCTAATCCTATCTTTGGAGAAGTCCTAACTCCCTCTCCCAGCCTATAAATTCCTCCTCTCTCGTTCCCAAATGGTTGGTCTATGTCTATTTGCACCCTTATGCTAAGCTTGTGCCCAGAGGCTATTCATTAGACTTGGAGAAGGAGTGCTTGGAGAATTCTTGGCTTGGCCTTGGATTACCACTCAAGGAGAGCCTTTCAACATCAAGGCTTTGGTTGTAAGCTTCCCTTTATTTCCTAATAATATACAATTGTTGTTTCATCTTCCCAAAATGTATACGTTCATGTATTTATTAGCTTGACATTCCTTGATCAATTAAGTAGGTTGTTATTGGATTTTCTATTTGTTTTGGCATGCTTTTTTGTCTCTTGATCACTTGTGGAGGTACATAAATGTTGAGAGAAGCAGGAACAAGCCCGTCACACAACCAGTTCAAGGCCCTCAACAAAAGAAATTAGAATAGCATCAAAACGAGGTAGGTCATATCTTTTGTTCTACTATTCAATTATAACCTAGGAAGGTGTCTACTTGATTGTCACTTCAGTTTCTAGACCCACTCAATGGGCTAGAGGGATCGTCTCTATTCGCATAGAGGATTAACCTTTTCAAAATAATGGTGACTCCACTGGGGAACCTATGATCTTTTCCTTCCATTTGTTCACCTTGTCTTTGGACGAGTTTAATCAACCATTCATTCAGTGACTTCATTGCTTGTCTGTAGTCAGTATCACTTTATAGTAGGTGCTTGAAGGATGTTGATTTGAGCTGTTCTTAAAGATTTTTTGTTTTTTCTTTACTTTTCTATCCCATCGCATTTTTGACCTTGACAGTTGTGATGATATTGCGCTTTTTTATTACAGTAGTGATGATAGTTGATTTCCTCTTAATAGGTGTGATGATTGCAGAAGTTAGAGAAATTTAGGGTTTGTCTTCTTGTTATCAGTTCTTTTGCCTTCTTCTAGTGATTTACCAATGTGATATCAGTTGACTCTCCCATTGTCTGATTGAAATCACTTTTTAACTTGGTTTGAGTGTGCTTGAAGTTCAATTAGCCTTTTAGGGTGTCTAGGTCTTCTAGGTCAACCTTCGTCCATTTGCTGGTTTCGCATCTTACATCAGAGATCAATTACCTGTGTTAAAGAGTCTTTGCATGTTCAGACATCCTTTGCAGATCACTTTTGGTTGTTTCATCTTAAGTTTTTTCATTAGTACATACTGTGAAAATCACTTAAGTTCTGTTTGAAAAACAATAGATTACAAATTGATTGTCTCATTTGAATCAAGAGGAAGTGTTTTCTTTGAGGTTTTGTGTTTTGAAAAGTGAAAGTGGAAGTGTTTCTTTTTTCATAGTTTTCAAAACTTTTTTAGGTTGCATTCAAATCATTAATGTGAAATATATTTCCATATTTGTTGTCTTGCTTGCATTCTCTTTTACTTTTGCAATAGATTACATTGAATGCATTTATATCTTAAGGATGTTTTTCTTTAAGGTTTGTTTTGGCATTGCATTTGCTTATCAAATGAAAGATTAGATTTTGTATTTTTCATTTAGCGTTTAAAGATTTTCATGGATTCACTTTTGCATTTGGGTTGATGCATGATTTGAGTGATATTCTTCCCTACGTAGATAGCTTTCATCGAATCGAAGGATTTCATTTCATCATCTAGTTTTCATTTTAGGAACAGGTAACATCATTAAGGCCTTGAAATCGAAACATAATTACAATATTAACTTCAAAATCTATCAATTAATCTGAGCATTTGAAACATTAATGTTCATATTTAGTGGTCTAGGCTAGAGACATGTTCCGACATCTTAAAAATTTAGTAGCTATCGTTCGCTACAGCATTAGACAGTGCTAGCATGGACTTGTGCTCCCCGTACCATCGTGTATCTAAAGGGAGACCCCCATAGGATGAAAACCTTTATCCATAGGAAGCCAAGTCTTCCGCCCTATAAACATGATACACCGAACATAGCATTTGGGGAGATTGCCTGCACGTACGTCAAGTCCTTGGTAAATTTATTTGCTGACATGTATAATGCAGTTCACAGTTACTTGTTACTCCTTTTACCTAGTTTCACCTGAGTAGTCATTTCGATCTTTTCTGACACTTTAAATTTGAAAAGATCATCGAGAAACTTGTCCTTTCAAGCTCGCTAAACCATCAAAAGTGACTAGAGTCACCTTTTCATCCTTTTCTTGACTCTTAAAATATAAAAGGCAAAGTTTTTGTTTCTAAAAATAACTGCCCACAATAAATATTGGGTTGTATTATATTCTTTCTTCGACTAACCTACATAGTTAACCAGGGGGTTAGAGGGGGGCCAAAGCCCCTCTTCTTTGCACTGATTGCATAGCAGGGGGGTCACAGGGGGTTTAAGGGGGGGGGGGGGGGGTAGCCCACATCTACGGGGTCCAGGGCACTGCCTCGGGGAATTTTTTTTGGACTCTATATTAGGTTGGGCGAACCTACCTATGGTTTTGTGCATGCTTTTCGCACATGGTTTTGGATGTGATGGTTTTCGGTCCATGGTTTTGGACGCAATGGTTTTTGGTCCATGGTATTAGATGCTTTGGCATGTATAAATATGTATTGTAATATTGAAAGGAACATAATGAAAAATCAAGCTGGTAGTCCTGGTTTTGGGATCCAAGGGAAAATGTCTGTGTATATGTGTTTTATGTGTCATGCTCTCGCATTTTTTATTTTCTGTTTTTTTAGAATTTGTATGCAGGTAATTTCTATACGGGGATAAAACCTACATTTGGTATCAGAGTTGTTTTGGCTTCAAGGGAACGCCTTTTTCGCTGAGGGGTTTTGCTCGGGCCTGTGGAAGACCTCGCTCAATGGGACATCTGTGGGATCAATTTTCGCGGTGAAGGAAGATGGTGATTAGTGGAAAGATAGAGATCGAGAAATTTAATGGTCAGAGTTTTGAGTTGTGGAAACTCAATATGGAGGATCTGTTGGTGGATAAAGATCAGTGGATTGCGGTAGATCTGGGTACTAAACCAACAGGAGTGTCCAATGAAGAATGGAAGAAGTTGGATCGGAAGGCAAAGAGCACAATACAATTGTGTGTCTTAGATTCAGTATTGTTGAATGTATCAGGGGAAGCTATGTCTAAGGCTTTGTGGGACAAGTTAGGGACTTTGTACCAATCTAAGTCTCTGGTGAATAAACTGTTAGTACAAAAAACGTTGTATAACCTGAGGATGAAAGATGGAGACTTGGTGACAGAGCATCTAAACACATTTAATACTATGGTAAGTCAGTTATTATGTGTTGATATTAAAATTTCAAATGAAGATAAGTGCATCGGTTTGTTGTGTTCTCTACTAGATTCGTGGGACAGTCTGGTTATTATAATAGGTAGAAATGCAAATGCCTTGTAGTTTGATGAAATAGTCTCATCTTTTCTGACAGAGGAGATGAGATGGAAAAATATGGAGAGCCAGAATGGTGATGCCTCTTTTGTATGAGGACGGTCCCAAAACAGAAACAAAAATAAGTAATTGAATGGGAGATCTAAATATAGAGGGAGATCTAAATCTCCAGGAAAACCTGTAAAGGTGGTGTGTTGGAAATGCGGAAAGGAAGGGCACTACAAAAGGGACTGTAAATCTAAAGCTCCTGACAAAGGAAAAGGATCTGATGATTCTCCTTATGCAGAGGTGAAAACCACCTTAGATGAAGGTGGGGATGTGTACTTGGCTTCCTCAAGTACACATGTAGATCATGAGGCATGGTTTATTGACTCAGGTGCATCCTTTCACTTCACTCCCCATAGAGAGTGGTTCTATGAGTATGAGAAATATGATGGTAGTGATCTCTTCTTGAGGGATGACAGGAAGGCTATAATCATTGGTCATGGAAAAGTAAAGCTGAACTTGAAAGTTGGAAGGGTTAGAACACTTTTGGGTGTTTTGAATATTCCTACATTGGCCAGAAATCTGATTTCTGTAGGCAAGTTGGATGATGCAGGTGTAAAAATAGTGTTCGAGAAGGATACTTGCAAGATGGTTCAGGGAGCACTAGTATTGATGCGGGGAGTTAGGATAGGAACTCTGTACAAGATGCAAGGTAGCACTGTTGTTGATGGGTGCAACAGTTCTGTGGTTCCTGAATGTGGAACAGAAAATATAGTGGTCTCTGGAGAGAAGACCATGTCGTGGCATCAAAGGTGTTACACAGTAACTTGTCACTGTCTTCCTGTCAGTCTTCCTACTGTGTCATGAGATCAAATTAATCATGCTCATGCTCTCTAATGTTTCCAAATGACCCACTTTGCCAAATTTTTTGCTATCATCGCGACTGTTGTAAAAATAAACGCGCTGATGAGCGCTCCAAAACAGACCGAACGCGCTGCCAGCGCGGAAGTACACGTGATTCCCGCGCTAGTCGAATTTCATAAGACATCACGACTGTTGATTATATTTTATCGCGCTCACATGACTTTCTTGGTTATTCAGTAGCGATGTCAGTGCTCCAGTGCAGTTAGGCACCCGCGATGATCTAGTCTGGGCGAGTTTGTTCTAACAATTGGCCTTCCAGATGACTCCAGACCTGGTTGTTGGCCTTGTATGTGTCGCCCTCCCTTCTCTGGCATGTACGTTTCGTCATTTGAGCCACCTTCCTTGGAGATAAGCTCATCCTCCCACCATTCATGGAGACTCCTTCTCCTATTTAAGCCTCCACCATTGCCATGAGCTGCTAGTTTTGGAATTCATAGTGTTTGGAGTGTTGTTGATAGTGTGTGAGCTTGATAGGTAGCTGGTGTGACAAGTGTGGGATTGCTAGAGAGCTTAAGGAAGGCTGTGAAGTATTTTGATCTTGTGTAAACTTGTGTGAGAGAGAGTTTTGTCTTGGGAGATCTACCTTCAAGGGTGAATGCTTGAGGGACTTGCTGGCTGGGCCCTCTTGAGAAGGATTTGACGTCAGAACTATGGTTGTATTCTTCTTTATTTATCAATAATAAATGACTATCATTATGGTTCCACTCTTAATGTCTTTATGATGATGTTTGAGTTATATCCTTTCTATCTGATATATAGTTGCATCTATTGGATTTTATGCTTGAGTTTGTATCGTTCTTTCCATGTGCAGGTGTCCGTGCACGAGGATCATGAGGATTGTGACCAGCCGAAGCAACGGAACAGGAGCATCAACTCTTCTACAAGTACTAGCGTTGGAATCCAGGTAGGCCTTCATCATTGGTTTTTCATTTGCAATTAGGAACCTGCGTGTTGTTTGTTAGAGTGTTAGGAACATTTATGAGGATTGAGCCTGATGCATTAGTGTCGATAGCAGAGAAATATTTCATGAAGATGGGAAGGGTGGTCCTAGCGTTTGACTGAATGAGCTGGTAGATCATCCAGATACGGTTGTACAATGTGGCATATGTCATGAAAAGCATACGACATTGCACGTTGGAAGGTAGCACCGGCGTTCTTCAAACCGAAAGGGAGCTTTTTGTAAGCAAAAGTGCCCCAAGGACAGATAAAGGCAGTCTTATGCTGATAAGCGCGCACAATATTGATCTGGTTATACCCAGAAAAACCGTCCATAAATGAATAGATTTCGCTCCCTGCACACTCATCAATGAGCTGATCGATGAAGGGTGTGGGGAAGTTATCCTTAGGACAGGCCCGGTCGATGTCATGGTAATCAACAAAGACTCGAATGGTACCCTGGTTTTTGTTCATAGGGACAATATTAGAAACCCAATCTGTAAGTGGAATGGGGTAAATGAAACCAGCCTTGAGAAGCTTTTCAACTTCTGCTTTAACGGCTGCAGCCTTTCGGGGGTGCACGGGGCGTAGACGCTGACGAACAGGTTTAGCAACCAGATACATAGGTATCTCATGCACCACTATACTAAAGACTGCCCCAGATGGTCTGAAGTTAGTCGATTGTTGAAAGGTGCTCTTGGGACTGCTGTTGCGCTTAAAGAACCTTTCGCCTCACAACAAACTCAAATGGTGGCAGATCCATCACAACCCTCTTCTTCATTTGGCTCTCAAGTATTTATGGCTGGGACGATTCCCGTCCACATCACTACTCGGGCAAAGGAATATCCATCGCATACCGGGAAAGAGCCTGAGGTCCCCTCCAACGCTCCTCCATCCAGTTCTGGCACACTCCACATCGAGAGACCTAGCACTGAGACGCCCATCTGACCCCCTCCAAAAGGTGTACTCCGGAAGTCTTCTTACAACCCTAATGCTCATGTTGCCCAGCACTACAGCATCGTTGAGGACTTAGCTCAGGCTCCGTCTACTATGTCCGCCTTAGAAGTCCTCCAGAGCTGCCCCTCCCAGAGGAAGTCCTTGCTATCGGCCATCGGTGGCATAGACCCGCCTGACTCGGATCTGATTTCTTTTGACCTCGAAGGCCATACGCCGAGACTGCCTCACCAAATCGCTTTCCTCATATAGGTCATTATCAATACTAAAATGATTCATCGTACAGTCATTGATGAAGGTGCTTCGACTTGCATCATGTCTGTTTCCTGTTGGAAAGCTATTGGTTCTCCGACGTTGAGCCAGTCTCCTACGACATTGGAAGCCTTTGATGGAAGAGAGTCCCATCCTTATGGTATCCTCCAATGGTTGCCCATCTCTTTGGAAGGGAAGACGGTCGAAGTGGAGGTCGAAGTTGTCGATGCTAATCTTACCTACAACCTCCTCCTCGGACGTAGCTGGACATACGCCATGCAAGCCGTGGCTTCCTCCCTTTTCCATGTCATTTGTTTCCCTCATCAAGGGAAGATTGTCACCGTGGACTAGCTCTCCTTCTTCACCTCCTCTTCTGAAGGCAACGTTCCTTTCGTGGAGCATACCTCCAAATCATGTGAGAGTGTGGGAGCTGGACTCTTTAAAGATCCCACCCTGATGGGTGTCTTTTCCCTCCCACCTCCTAATCTCGCTCCTATTAACATGATTTCTGTGCGCTCTGATCCATGGGTCCTTCCTCTCGCTAATCAGATAGAATCTTGGGGCGATATGATGCCTTTGAGTCCCGCCAAGCTCAACTACATTGAAATCGTTGCTGCATCGACTCCCCCTCCCGAACCTACTCCTCTGAGCAGCGTTCCCGACTCGTATGTTCATTCCCCTTGGCTTGGAGATGACGCTACTTCGGATCCGTTAAAGGAAATATTTCCTTCCGACAAAGCCATTATCGAGACTATGTCTCTCGAGGAACCTCCTTGGTCTGATCACCACCACCGTTCCTCGTTTCTCCCTGCCCATCAGGAAATGATCACCTGTCTCGTACGGTTTGCTTCCTGTATCCCATTTCAGCCCCTTCAAACACCTATTCAAGTTTATCAAGTGTCCTCTGAAGGCAATATGGGAAACATTATGCAGACCCAACCCATTGAAATCTTGCGAAACCAGGGATTTTGAGCATATTCACATTGGATTCACTTGTACTCCAGAGGAAATTCAGCTCTACACCGATCTTTTTCGCAAATTTCATGATGTATTTGCTTGGTCCTACGAAGAAATGCCCGGAATTGACCCTAGCATAGTGGTGCATGAGATACCTACGTATCCGGGTGCTAAGCCTGTTCGTCAGCGTCTACGCCCCGTGCACCCCCGAAAGGCTGCAGCCATTAAAGCAGAAGTTGAAAAGCTTCTCAAGGTTGGTTTCATTTACCCCATTCCACTTACGATTAGGTTTCTAATATTTTCCCTGTGAAAAAAAGCAGGGTACCATTCGAGTCTATGTTGATTACCGTGACATCAAACGGGCCTGTCCTAAGGATAACTTCCCCACACCCTTCATCGATCAGCTCATTGATGAGTGTGGAGGGAGCGAAATCTATTCATTTATGGACAGTTTTTCTGGGTATAACCAGATCAATATTGCGCCAGCTGATCAGCATAAGACTGCCTTTATCTGTCCTTGGGGAAATTTTGCTTACAAAAAGCTCCCTTTTGGTTTGAAGAACGCTGGTGCTACCTTCCAACGTGCAATGTCCTATGCTTTTCATGACATCCACCACATTGTACAACCATATCTGGATGATCTACCAGCTCATTCAGTCAAATGCCAGGACCACCCTTCCCATCTTCATGAAATCTTTCTCCACTGTCGACACTACCGCATCAGGCTCAATCCTCATAAATGTGTCTTCTGCGTTGAATCAAGCCGACTACTCGGGTTTATTGTCTCCCGAGAGGGCATCTGTCTGGATCCCCTCAAATTCGAAGCTATTATGAATCTTCCTCCCCCTGCTTCTTTGCAGTAGTTGCAAAGTTTGCAGGGCAAAGAAAATTTCCTAAGACGATTCGTTCTGAACTATGCCGAAGTGGCTAAAGGCTTTACATGGTTATTGAAGCGAGATAACCCCTTTCATTGGGATGCTATCGCTCAGGAGTCTTTCGAGCGTCTTAAGGGTCTCCTTGTCCCCGCTCCATTATTGCGACGTCCGAATTACCATCGCGATTATACTCTATATTTGGCCGCCGCCGATACCACTATCGGCATGGTTCTCATGCAAGACGATGATGATGACACTGAGCACGTTATATATTACCTCAGCCGCAACCTCTTAGACACGGAAACTCGATACGCTTACGTCGAGAAGTTGGTGTTGGCCGCCGTTTGTGCTATCCAACATTTCCGGCATTATATCTTGTTGCGCACCACGACTGTGATTTCTGATTGCAACCCGATGACGTACATTTTGTCACGTCAATTGCTGAGGGGCAAATACTCAAAGTGGATCGTCATCCTCCAAGAGTTTGACTTGGAATTCAGTGCTGCCAAGTCTAAGAAGTCCCTAGTCTTTGCTGAGTTACTTTGATCTTTGCCATCTCCTTCTGCACCCTCTCACTCAGAGGATCATATCCCGGATGAAACTCTTTCTCTGATCAGCACCCTCGATCCCTGGTATGAGGATATTATTGTATATTTGCAGACGTCCTCTTTCCATCCCGCTGTATCTAAGGATGCTCGATGACGGATCCGTCATCAGTCTCAACCCTACCGTATAATCAGGGACACCCTGTACCGTCTCGGCGCTGACTCCGTCCTCCGTCGATGTCTAACTCTTGAGGAAGCTGAGCGAGTCCTGAATGACTGCCACTCTGGCGCCTGTGGTGGTCACATGTCCGGATATGCCACAGCTCAAAAAATCCTCCACGCTGGTTATTTCTGGCCCTCCATTTTTAAGGATTGCATTCTTGCCGTCCATTCGTGTCATGCGTGCCAGATATACCAGCGGAAGATGCGTGCGCCACTAGCTCCGCTGCACCCTGTTGTCATCATTGGCCCTTTTGCAAAATGGGGCATTGATTATACGACCTGTAAGCCTCGCTTGGCCTGGGGGCATGGGTTTATTATCGTTGTCGTCAATTACTTTACAAAATGGGCTGAGGCGATGCCCACATTAACTAAAGACGGTCACACAATGGTGCAGTTTTTATTCAACCATGTTATTACACGGTTCGGAGTTCCTCAGGCCATCATCACAGATCACAGGAAGCATTTCCATAATCACATGATGACCGAACTGACAACCCAACTAGGCTTACGGCATGATAGTTCGACCCCATACTATCCTCAGTCCAATGGCCAGGTTGAAGCCATTAACAAGATTTTGGTTACGATGCTTCAACGTACCGTTGGCATGCATAAGTCTAATTGGCATCTGATGTTGTTTCCCGCCTTGTGGGCCTACCGAACCTCTGTGAAGGATGCCATCGGTTTCACACCATTTCAACTAGTTTATGGACTGGAGGCTACCCTTCCTATCGAATGCGAAATCCCTTCGTTAAAATTAGCCGTCGAGTTGCTTCCCAACACTATTCCGGTAGAGGAACGGCTGGACGAGACTCGTCGCCTAGCCTCTCTAGCTATCGAAGCACAAAAGAAGAGAGTTAAAACTCACTTCGACCATACCATACATCCTCGCTCCTTTGTTGAGGGAGATCTAGTCCTGCTATACGACCAAGCAAATGAAAAGCTAGGGGCAGGCAAACTCGAGCCCATGTGGCTAGGCCCTTATATTGTAAAGAGAGTTTTGCAGAAAGGGGCATATGAGCTAGTTGACTACGAAGGTAATCCTCTCGATAAGCCCCGCAATGGGCTGTACTTGAAAAAGTACTATGCATGATTCCATGCACTTCGATTTGTACATGCGTGTGTTTTAGCAAGTGTGTTGTGTGTGTGTGTTTCATGTTTTTGGCTTGGTGTGAAGGCGTGATTGCCGCTTATTGTGTCTTTTGCTTCTTGTGCAGATGTCTGGTGCACCTTATGTTGGTTTCGCTGACGGTGCCTGCCGCAGCACTCGCAATTTGTCTTCTGCAGCGTGGGTGATCTACGATCCTCACGGTGAGTTGATAGATCTTCAAGGTGTGTGTTTAGGCTGTACTACAAACAATGTCGCTGAATATAGTACTATGATTGAATTATTAGCTGAGGCAATTAATCTCAATATTCGTACATTGGTTGTTAACCTAGACTCTCAACTTGTTGTCCATCAGCTCAATGGGCGATATTCCGTCAGAGACCGTCACATTTTAAGGTTGTATTTACGTGTTAAATTGTTATAAAGGAATTTTGATTTCATTACATATCAGCATATTCCACGAAGATTAAACACATTATTTGATGCATTGGCTAATCATGTATTAGATAGACATTTGCGTAATTTATAATCAAAACATCATACAAGCAAGCACATAAAAGCACAATAGTAAACCATAGGAATATATATATATATATATATATATATATATATATATATATATATATATATATATATATATATATATATATCGTTCGCGCACCAAGGCGCTCAAAAATAAGTGTACATGTCTAGATAGGGCCTGTGTTCTCTGTACATCTAAGACACATGTCTCTCAAAAAATCACCAGTAGGAAATAAAGACCTGGATATCTACTATGGTGGGTTGTGCTCCCTATAATCCACAGCCGCTCGTGCCACTTGCCTCAAAAGGCGGTGCATACTAGGTTCTACTCCCACTGTATGGATCTGAGATGCTATGGGGACCTCCTTTATCCCCTGGTAATCTGGAATCCCTGACAGCAAGCCCTCGAGGTTCCGTATCACAGTCTCTATCATATCATCTCCTGGAGGAGCCAGGGCCAGAGCTCCAATGCCCTGTGCATCCCTCCGCGCCTCTGGGGCCAGGCCGAGGGGTCTCGTCGGTCCTACATCTGCATACCATAGCATTCATCGTTAAGACATGTACATGAAAAATAAAAAACATCACAAAATAAAAAATCAAAAAATGAGATCAAGTGTCTTACCACCGTCATCCCACTGCTCTCCGGCAGGCAGCGGCATGTCTGGGTCTCCACGGAAGTCTAGGCTAGCATACGGCCAGTCCTCCACAAAAATAGTCTGCCTCTCCAACCACTCTTGGAAGTATACTCCCCATGCCACTGGTCGACCGCCACCTCCTCGTGGCATGACATGGCCCCATCGTGTGGCCCTCGTCTCTCGAGGCCCTCTAGGCGGGTCCACGACCATATCCTGTAGCTGCAATGCCGGCACCCGCTCTAGCATGAGCGGGAGTAAGATCGACCTGTAGCTAAACTGCTTCGACTAACCACGCTGGCAGTTAGTTAGTTGTCTCTTCATATTTGTCGATACTGCCGCTGCCTAGTTAAATATGATAGGATTTAAGCATTCGAGAGCCAGTCGAAGATGGGTCTTTGAGGCCTCATGATTGGCCTGGGAGCCCGCTGCCCGAGTCACCATGAAGAGTATAGTTTGAAGGATGATGTCCTCCACCGTAGGAATTGCTATCTTCCCGCTCTGCGTCTTGCGTGCTCGTGGGCACACCTGGGCCATCAGCATGTCTAGTGTATCACCACCAGGTTGCTGTCAGTCTAGAATAGGCATCTCACCTCGACGTGACAACCCGGTCAAAAAATAGATATTTGTGTAATCAAACTCGATGTCTCGGCCTCGGATAACGAACTTCCCATCAGTGGGCTTCCAGGGTCTGATCAAGAATTCCAGGAGGTCAGGCTGTGCTCGCAAGCGCAGAGTTAAGAAGAATTTAAACAACCCACACACCCGCAATACATTTCGGCACCCAGCATCAGCGAATGCCACTATGTCCTCATTATCATGAGCGTGTTCCTACCAAAACGAATGCCATTTTAAACTGCATGATCAAAAAAAATTCATTAGGGCCCTGCTCATAAAGTTTCATACGTTAAATTTGTCAAAAAACTTGTTGCGCAACGTCAGCGTGACTGTTTTTAAAACAGTCGCGCTGATCATGGGCGCCCTTTGATATTTTTTTCGGGTCAGCACGGAAGTACATCACTCTTCCGCGCTGATCTGGGAGTGGCCTGTGGAAGTTTTTTTCGATCAGCGCGGACCCGATAGGGAAATCCGTGCTAACCGAGAGCGGAATGAGTTTCAAAAAATCTGCCCAAACAGCCACTTCCCACCGTTAAAATGCAGCAAAAAGACTTCAAAGTGGAGCGTAAGGGAAGATGAACCTACCTGGAACTGACTTCAGGAAGGATGATGCACGTACGAGGTGGAATTTGGCTCGTCAACTTCACATCTCCAAGTCGTTCTCCAAAGCTCCAAATGGTAACTATGGTAAAAATTTTGTTTACCCCCCTATTTATGGTAAATTTTGAAAATTAAATATTATTTTTCATTAATATGGGTTTTTTATGAAGATTTTTACCATGTGCTTGGTTCCGATATAGTTTCACTATGTTTTTATGCATGTTGTCTATATTATTTCGAACAGGTTTACGCGTGCAGTGTTCCTTGCGCAGATTCTCATGCTGGTGGAGTTACAAAAGTTCTATACACACTTGATCCCGAAACGTGTCTTTAAGCTCTTTTTCGACGTGAAATAAGAAAAGATAGCCGAGTCTCCCTCTCGACTCATTAAAGCAAGCAAGAGGTGGTCTCTTTTAAGCTCTTTTTTCGACCGTTTAAACTTAAAAAGATTACCGGGTTTTTGTCGTTTCGAACTTGTTATTGGTTACAAAACGACGTGCTTCTGACCGCTTTTCTACTTTTTCGGGTCAGAGTCACTACATACAAAAAGTACTCCTCGGTCATATTGGTCGGGTGGTTCTTTCGAGCATTGTTTTATACTTTTTCAAGCTCGAGAGACACAACTTTATGAAAAAGGACCCCCCCCTGGAGTTCACTTTTCTACTGTCTTTTTAGACTCTCTAAACAGGAAAAGACGCCGAGTTCTTCCTTTGTTAGACTCGTTAAAACTTAATGACGTCGGATGACGCCTTTCAAGCAAATGCTATCCCCGTCAATCTTGTCATAAAAAATAACCGGGGTACTCGCCAGCAATGATGGGGAAAATGAAACCACAATCATTGTCGTGTCGGCAATATGTCGCTCTTGAACATGGCACTTTTCTGCATTCGTGTCTGGGTGGGAACATCTCATCTTGTTTTTACGCTTGCCTCCATGGGTTTGGGTTATCCTATTTGACCTCTCATCTGCTCATTGCCTTGTCGCCATGACCCCTGATCATTTAATGTCAAATACTGCCAAGTCCGCTGTTGTGCCCCCGATATGTTCAAGAGAAGTTGACCTCTGCAAGAATACTCAACCTCCCTCTGATACCTCACGCAAAATATCTTATCCTTCTCTCCCTCATGTCGATGATGTGGGAAACATTATGGCCCACCTTCGATCAAGGTCACTTCCTGTCGACTTTAGCTCATTATCCAGGAAGTTGACCTAGAGACTCCCTTCAGGTGCCTTGGAGCCTGCATGCCTCAATGGCAGGTTCTTCATGTTCGACGCGAGGTTTTCATCATTGGCCTCCGATCGAATGATTCTGTAGATGTTCGACACCAGCTCATTAATTCACACGACGTAGATTGTACCTATAGTACCTTGAGGACCATTGTCATTATTGGTGGTTCCTCTCGCATCTATTAACAGTTTTCATCATTGACTGGTAATCAGACGATGTTCTTGCATGTTCGACTTCAACTACTATATTCGCATGCTTGAACTTGTACTTTGTTCGGGTCGAGATGGAGCGCAAGACCCTGGATTTTGTCTATTGAGGTCCAGGTTGCGATTTTGTGGATTATTATGATCATTACATGACTCATTGATGGATGGCTGCACCCATACCTGAGTCTTCATGGATGGCTGCGACCATACCTTTACTATCATCACAGTCTCATTAGCTGGGTGGCTGCGTCCATACCACAGACCTCTTTCATATGTCTTTTGGATGGCTGCGCCCATGCCTAGACTACATGTAATTGATTATTAGAGATATCAGTTGTACTTGCGTGCAGGTTCTTCCTGGTGGTGTTCCAGTTCAGTCGGTTTCATAAAGCATTTCACCCCTCCCACTCTCTCGGGCTTCATGCTTTAGGGGGCATCTATTACACAGTAATTTGTCACTGTCTTCCCATCAGTCTTCCTACTGTGTCATGAGATCAAATTAATCATGCTCATGCTCTCTAATGTTGCCAATTGACCCACTTTGCCAAAGTTTTTGCTATCATCACGACTGTTGTAAAAATAAACGCGTTGATGAGTGCTCCAAAACAGACCGAATGCGCTGCCAGCGCAGAAGTACACGTGATTCCCGCGCTGGTCGAATTTCATAAGACAACGCGACTGTTGATTATATTTTATCGCGCTGACATGACTTTCTTGGTTATTCAGTAGCGATGTCAGTGCTCCAGTGCAGTTAGGCACCCGCGATGATCTAGTCTGGGTGAGTTTGTTCTAACAGTCGACCTTCCAGATGACTCCAAACCTGGTTGTTGGCCTTGTATGTGTCGCTCTCCCTTCTCTGGCATGTCTGTTTCGTCATTTGAGCCACCTTCCTTGGAGATAAGCTCATCCTCCCACCATTCATGGAGACTCCTTCTCTTATTTAAGCCTCCACCATTGCCATGAGCTGCTAGTTTTGGAATTCATAGTGTTTGGAGTGTTGCTGATAGTGTGTGAGCTTGATAGGTAGCTGGTGTGACAAGTGTGGGATTGCTAGAGAGCTTAAGGAAGGTTGTGAAGTATTTTGATCTTGTGTAAACTTGTGTGAGAGAGAGTTTTGTCTTAGGAGATCTACCTTCAAGGGTGAATGCTTGAGGGACTTGCTGGCTGGGCCCTCTTGAGAAGGATTTGACGTCAGAACTATGGTTTTATTCTTCTTTGTTTATCAATAATAGACGACTATCATTATGGTTCCACTCTTAATGTCTTTATGATGATGTTTGAGTTATATCCTTTCTGTCTGATATATAGTTGCATCTATTGGATTTTATGCTTGTGTTTGTATCGTTCTTTGCATGTGCAGGTGTCCGTGCATGAGGATCGTGAGGATTGTGACCAGCCGAAGCAAAGGAACGGGAGCATCAACTCTTCTACAAGCACTAGCGTTGGAATCCAGGTAGGCCTTCATCATTGGTTTTTCATTTGCAATTAGGAACCTGCGTGTTAGCGTTGTTTGATTGTTGCTAGACCCTATTTGGACTAGTAGGGATCGCCTCTATCCGCAGAGGGGATTTACCTCCACAACAAAAGGCTTGCACATATTGGAGAGAAGGGCCTTCGAATACTTCATGGTAAAGGTATGGTAGAAGGTATGAGTAATAGCTCTCTGGATTTTTATTTCTGTAAAAATTGTGTATATGGGAAGTAGAATCGGGTGGGTTTCCCCTCTGGTGGTGAGAGGGTGAAACAGATATTAGAGCTTGTGCACAGTGATGTGTTTGGACCTATGAAGGTTCCATCACTGGGTAATTTTGTGTACTAGGTATCATTTATAAATACTTCTCAAGGAATACATGGATATATTTCCTCAAGAAGAAATCTAAAGTCTTTGAAAGGTTTAAAGAATTTAGGGCTCTGGTGGAAAACCAGACAGAGAAGAAGATAAAGGTGTTGAGGACAAATAACGGTGGAGAGTTTTGGAGTAAGGAATTTGAAGAATTTTGTAAGAAGTGTGGTATAGCGTGGCAGAAGACTACTCCATATACACCTGAGAAAAATGGATTTGCAGAAAGAATGAACAAGACGTTGATGCAAAGGGCAAGAAGCATGCTAAGTGGTGTCGAGCTAGGACAACAGGTCACCTTCATCAGCGTTGATGGAAAGGGCAAGAAGCATGCTAAGTGGTGTCAAGCTAGGACAACAAGTCACCTTCATCAGCGTTGGAGGATAAGACTCCACAAGAGGTATGGAGTGGTAAGAAACCATCTCTTTCACATCTGAGTGTATTTGGATGTGATGCATATGTACATGTTCCAAAGGAGAAAAGAACAAAATTGGATAGTAAATATGAAAATTGCATCTTTATTGGGTATAAGGATGGTTTAAAGGGTTATAAGCTTTGGAACCCAATAACAAGGAAGGTTGTGTACAAACGAGATGTGGTGTTCAGAGAGGTTAAAGATGTTATTAAACATGAAGTCCAACCAAAAGGAACCTGAGAAGATAGGGTTTGAGCTAGAGGAAGATTTAGACTCTACAGCAGAAGAGGAATTAGAAGATGAAGAGCCACAAACTCCAGGTGTCAAAAGATTAGTTCGAGAAAGAAGGCAGCTAGAAAGGTATAGTCCATCTACTTTCTGTTCAAAATTTTCTTTATCTATTTGTTGTGGAGGAAAATCCCCTCTGCAGACAGAGGCGATCCCTACCAGTCCAAATAAGGTATAGCAACAATCAAACAACGCTAACACGCAGGTTCCTAATTACAAATGAAAGACAAATGATGAAGGCCTACCTGGATTCCAATGCTAGTACTTGTAGAAGAGTTGATGTTCCCGTTCCTTTGCCCTGGCTGGTCACAATCCTCACAATCCTCGTGCACGAATACCTGCACATGCAAAGAACGATACAAACACAAACATAAAATCCAGTAGATGCAACTATATATCAGTAAGAAAGGATATAACTCAAATACCATCATAAAGGCAATAAAAGTGGAACCATAATGATAGTCGTCTATTATTGATAAACAAAGAAGAATACAACCATAGTTCTGACGTTAAATCCTTCTCAAGAGGGTCCAGCCAGCAAGTCCCTCAAGCATTCACCCTTGAAGGTAGATCTCCCAAGACAAAAACTCTCTCTCACACAAGTTTACACAAGATCAAAACACTTCACAACCTTCCTTTAGCGCTTTAGCAATCCCACACTAGTCACACCAGCTACTTATCAAGCTCACACACTATCAGCAACACTCCAAACACTATGAATTGCAAAACTAGCTGCTCATGGCAATGGTAGAGGCTTAAATAGGAGAAGGAGTCTCCATGAATGGTGGAAGGATGAGCTTATCTCCAAGGAAGGTGGCTCAAATGACGAAACAGACATGCCAGAGAAGGGAAGGCACCATTTACAAGGCCAAAAACCAAGTTTGGAGTCATCTGGAAGGCTGGCTGTTCGAACAAACTCGCGCAAACGGGATCAGCGCGGGTTCAGAACTGCACTAGGGCGCTGACATCGCTACTGAATAATAGAGAAGGTCATGTTAGCGTGATCAGATATGAATAACAGACACGCTGTCTCACAAAATTCGACCAGCGCGGGAATCACGTGTACTTCCGCACTGGCAGCGCATTCAGTTTGTTTTGGCGTGCTCATCAGCGCGTTTATTTTTACAACAGTCGCGATGATAGACGAACTTTGGCAAAATGGGTCATTTGGCAACATTAGAGAGCATGAGCATGATTGATTTAGACTCATGACACAGTAGGAAGACTGACAGGAAGACAGTGACAAATTACTATGTAACAGATGCTCCCTAAAGCATGAAGCCCGAGAGAGTGGGAGGGGTGAAATGCTTTATGAAACGGACTGGACTGGAACGCCACCAAGAAGAATCTGCACGCAAGTACAACTGATATCTCTAATAATCAATGACATGTAGTCTAGGCATGGGCGCAGCCATCCAAAAGACATATGAAAGAGGTCTGTGGTATGGACACAGCCACCCAGCTAATGAGACTGTGATGATAGTAAAGGTATGGTCGCAACCATCCATGAAGACTCAGGTATGGGTGCAGCCATCCATCAATGAGTCATGTAATGATCATAATAATCAACAAAATCGCAACCTGGATCTCAACAGACAAAACCCAGGGTCTTGCGCTCCATCTCGACCCGAACAAAGTACAAGTTCAAGCATGCAAATATAGGAGTTGAAGTCAAACATGCAAGAACATCATCTGATTACCAGTCAATGATGAAAACGGTTAACAGATGCGAGAGGTACCATCAATAATGACAATGGTCCTCAAGGTACTATAGGTACAATCTACGACGTGTGAATCAATGAGCTGGCGTCGAACACCCGCAGAATCATTCGATCGGAGGCCAATGATGAAAACCTCGCGTCGAACACGAAGAACCTGCCGTTGAGGCATGCAGGCTCCAAGGCACCTGAAGGGAGTCTCTAGGTCAACTTCCTGGATAATGAGCTGAAGTCGACAGGAAGTGACCTTGATCGAAGGTGGGCCATAATGTTTCCCACATCATCGACACGAGACAGAGAAGGATAAAATGTTTTGCGTGAGGTATCAGAGAGAGATTGAGTATTCTTGCAGAGGTCAACTTCTCTTGAACATATCGGCGGCACAACAGTGGACTTGGCAGTATTCGACATTAAATGATCATGGGTCATGGTGACAAGGCAATGAGTAGATGAGAGGTCAAACAGGATAACCCAAACCCACGGAGGCAAGCGTGAAAACAAGATGAGATGTTCCCACCCAGACACGAATGTAGACAAGTGCCATGTTCAAGAACGACATACTGCCAACACGACAATAATTGTGGTTCCATTTTCTCGTCCATTGCTGGCAAGTACCCCGGTTATTTCTTGATGACAACTTTGACGGGGATAGCATATGCTTGAAAGGGCGTCATTTCGACAGAAACCGATGTCATTAAGTTTTAACGAGTCTGACAAAGGAAAAACTCGGCGTCTTTTCATGTTTAGAGAGTTTGAAAAGATAGCGGTAAAGGAAACTCCGGAGGGGTCCTTTTTCGTAAAGTTGTGTCTCTCAAGCCCGAAAAAGTATAAAACAATGCTCGAAAGAACCGCCTAATCATTACGATCGAGGAGTACTTTTCATGAGTAGTGACTTCGACCTGAAAAGGTAAAAAAGCAACCAAAATCACGTCGTTTCATAACCATTAACGAGCCTGAAACGATAAGGGCCCGATAATCTTTTCGTCTTTACATGGTCAGAAAAGAGTTTAAAGACGACTGCCTCTTATTCACGTTTAACGAGTCAAGAGGAAAAACTCGGAAATCTTTTCGTCTTTAAATGGTCGAAAAAGAGCTGAAAGGAGACCTCCATTTTTATTCTCTTTAATGAGTCAAAAAGGGAAAAATACTCGGCAATCTTTTCATATTTTAAGAGTCAGAAAAGAGCTTAAAGGTGACTCGTCCTGGAGGAACGAGTGGTATAAAGGGTAGCAACTGGTTCCGACAATGGTGGAACTGCTCAAAACATGTAATGGTCAAGAGGCTAGCAAATAAAACCACTCATCGCTGCGGCTCCTCAGGAAAGGAAAAACCACCAAGTGAGAGCATATGATTGGCCAAAGAGATGGTAGCAATAGAATGAAACAACCAAGGCTCATTTAGCAAAATTTAGCAGATAAAGACAGCAATCACGAGATGTAAAATGGGTATGGGTTCATTTTTACACAAGCTTGAACCATGGAGAACTTCGCTTGGATTCGGTTTCATGTTTACACAAGCTTGAAACGAAAAACTATGCTTGTTATGAGTTCGCATGCCCCCAACATAATAACGCAAATCGAGGTACATGCCCCCCAAGCTTCATTGCATTCAGCAAAGTGGGTGGAATGAAGGTTCACTTTTGAGATGTTGGAAAGACTTGACTTTGATTTTACGAGATCTTAATCAAAGACTCGATTTGGAAAAGGAGGAGTTGTTTCATTTTTTAATGAGGTTGACATAGGAAAAGAACTATCCTCATAACCCTTGTTTCATTTTTTAACGAGCTTGACACAAGATCAGGAACTATGCTCGACTAGACATAGTTTCATTTTTTAAGGAGCTTGACATAGGAAAGTGAACTATGCTCCGACCAAACCTATTTTCATTTTTTAAGGAGCTTGACATAGGAACATGAACTATGCTCCGACCAAACCTAGTTTCATTCTTTAAGGAGCTTGACATAGGAACACGAACTATGCTCCGAACGAACTTCATCATAATGAACAGGAAGTCGTCACTTCCAAGAATGGCACTCTCAGTGGAAGGACAACATCTTGGAAGTCAGGTCCCAATGCCCCCAGGACATCATGCACGACGGCATCATCATGGGATACAGGCATGGGGTAGGTAGCCACGTAGTTGACCTGCGGTGGGGCAGACACAACCGGTGGGTAAAAACTAGGAGGGGGTGGCAGCTGCGCAGGAGGCGCCGGGAGACTAAAGAATGATAATTGATCTATAGTCACGATTCTTCCGTTGTGTGGAAAGCAAACCACACGGAAAATCGAAGAGACAAGGGCCCCCATGGCATAAACATAGTCACGACCAAGGAGAAGACTGAAATCTAAAGCACCTTGGACAACCAGCACATCAATATAGACGGTTTTGCCTCCCAAAGTAATAAGAAACTTCGGGAGGACCCCTAGAGGTTGACTGGTTCCCCCGTCAAATGCTAACAGATTCTGTGCGACCGGCCCAAGCTGCGGGGAACCTAAAGCTTGCCAAGTAGTGGACGACATAAGACTGACAGAAGCACCTTCATCCAAAACAGTGCTAGGTATTGCCTTAGCACAGGCATGTACTGTAACCTGAAAAGGCACATTGGATGGAAGGCGGAAGGTGGTCAAGTAATTCCAATCGAAGGAAGCGACCAAACTACTTGGTGGGGGAATCGTATGATTTCCCCAATGCTCTATAGTAACTGAAGAAGGACTTTCGGGAGCAGCTGGGATAGGAGAGTCATTTCTGGACTCACGGGAATCTGAGGAGACGAGAAGAACATGGGCATGATGCTCTTCCGAAACAGAGTGATCGACGGGTGGTGAGCTCGAGTCGACACTCTTTTCGACCAATGGTTGGTCTGGAACAGGCTTGGCACAACCTGGTTCGGGAAGAGGAGCCTGGACAAGAGAAGAATCTAAGTCAATCTCTTTGTCAACAGGGAGAGGGTCTGAAGAGAGCCTTTGATAACCAACAGGAAGTTGGGGTGAAGAAGCTATAAGACTTTCCAAAACAGCAGAAGCTTTATCCATGAGCGGACAAAGGTGAAGGGGATGATTGCCCTCACATAGTCTACAGGGGATTCGAATCTTCCCTTTTTTCTGAATGTTGTCAGTTGATAGGGTGGCATCACCATGAACTTCAAAGGACGATGAGGGACGAGCCGGATCACAAGACCATACTTCAAGGATCCTGGGAATGCTAGGACAATCACGAAGAAGGTGGTCATCCTTGCACAATCTACAAGGAAATTTGAAATTCCGCCGAGGAGCAGAAGGAGGCTCGACTTGAGTTGGATTTGGAGTAGTCACTGCACTTTTATCCTCTCGCTGATGAGACTTCTTCTTCTTCGTCTTCTTCTTCTTCTTAGCCACCTGGTTACTTGAATCCACACTTTCACCAGGTGAAGTAGAAGACGAGGATGTAGAAACAGGTGAAGAAGGGGAGAGGTCCACCTTAGAATCAACATGATTTTGTTCAGGTGGAGGAACTGATTGACTAGACGGTGAGACGACAGGGACCAAAGAGGTTGAGAACAACCAAACCGGAAACCCAACAGTTAACCCGGGGAGGGACAACGTTGCCATATAAGGAGCACCAACATTTCCAAAAGGAGCGAAATGACCAGGGTTCCCGTCAGAGGGGATCCCTGGGTTGGTGAACCCCGGAAAAGTTGCCATCAAGAACGAAAAGAAGCCTACTCAAGCTAACGCACACAAGATCTAACCAGGTAATGTTAATTGCAGCCAAATAATTTTTAAGATGCAAGGACACAACTTGACCTTTTCATGTTTTAAGAGTCGAGAAAATGACAAAAAGGTGACTCTAGTCGCCTTCGAATGTTTTGTGAGCCCGAAGTGACAAACTGCTCAAGTGAGCCTTTTCTTTTAAGGAGTCCGAAAAGGATCAAAAGTGACTACTCTGGAGAGACTAGGTAAAGGGTTTACCAAACAAATCCATAAAACTGCATATACACCTTGGCAGTCATATGAAAACCAAGGACTTCCCGTACGACAGTCAATCTTCCCGAATGCTGTGTTCGGTGCGTTACGGCTTGTAAGGCGGTAGACACGGCTTCCTGTAGATAAAGGATGATAACCTAGTGGGGTCTCCCCTATATACTCGATGGTACGTGGGAGCTCAAGTCTGTGCTAGACCACTATTGAGTCACAAAAGGAGGAATCACCCAACCGTAATGTGAAACAACAGTGACTAGGTTTAACGATGCCGGAGCAGGTCTCTAGCCTAGACCTCTAAACAGTGAGCGTTATGTTCCAATGCCTTTTTAAGTTCATTCAGTTCATTTTAAAGTTGATCTTGTATTAGGTTTCAGTTTTCAGGCCCTACCGTGTGAAATCTCTCAAAAAATGCCTAAATGCAAACTATATGCCAAAATATGTCATTCCATTCGATGAATGCTAATTACAAGAGAGTTAGAAGGCTTTCATACAAACGAAATGATCACAAAACAACAAACAACTTCTCTATTGCAGCTAATGGAAATTCACAATCTTTTCTTTAAGATCACTAATCATTAATCAAAACGAAAAGGTTCTAGTTCTCATTAACCAATACAAAGCAAAAGAGATTTTTTTTTGTTGATGGCAGAGTGCATTAAACAAACTTTTGAGAAATAATAACAAACAAATGTGAAAAGAATCGGTTGACCCCAAACAACTGTGATCTGTGTCCGGGTAGTGAGAAGTAATCGAAACAATGTGAAGACTGGTTCAATAACAATCACCTAAACAACCAAGCAAAAGCAAGCAAAGAGGAGGGTTTCACAAAACCACAAGCAAGCAGCAAACAAACCTTTGTAAGCAAGTAACCAAGCAAAGCTAATCCAAAGAAATTGGGATGACAAAACTAGGTCACAAGATGCAAAAAGTAAGATTCGCTCAACAAGATTTCACAAGAAAGTGCTTCAATCTTCAGAGAATGAAAATCAAGTCATAAAACAAGTTAAAACAACAGGGGATAGCAAGACCAACAGGCTCAGGAGGAAGAATTGAAGAAATTCAATTCTACAGGAATCAGCGCGGGTGATACACAGCAACAATGCGCTGATTAGAAACCACGCGTAGCAACAATGTGATGTCAGCGTGGAAGTACACGACTTAACCACGATGGTCCGATTTTCAGAACCATCGCGATTGTTCGGTGTATTAACTCGATGATCAAGAGGTCACAGAAAGGGCTATGTGATGGCAGCGCGACTGTTTTATTATAAACCGCGATGAAGCTAAAAAACGGCCACAATCAAGCCAAAAAATCCCAAACCAAGACAATCAGCCTTTAAACAATCAAGGCACTTCCCAGACCAAACCAGGAAACCCAAAAACAGAGAACTAATCCCCAAACTTTGAAAAGAGAGCAAAATCTCAAACTCAAGGAAAAAATGAACATAAAAAGACAGAAGCCAGCTCCAAGCTGTTCAGTTCGTAAACCAAACCGGAGATGGACTGAAGTGGCTTTGATCTACTTCGCTAATGCAGAGCAATAGCATTTCGAAGGCTATCTGGCCATGCTTCAAGCTCCATCTAAAGTTTACAAATCAAACAACAAGGTAAAAAAAACTCCCCAGCGGAGTCGCCAAATTGTTGTGGAGGTAAATCCCCTCCGCGGACATAGGCGATCCCTACTAGTCCAAATAAGGTCTAGCAACAATCAAACAACGCTAACACGCATGTTCCTAATTACAAATGAAAGACCAATGATGAAGGCCTACCTGGATTCCAACGCTAGTACTTGTAAAAGAGTTGATGTTCCCGTTCCTTTGCCCCGGCTGGTCACAATCCTCACGATCGTCGTGCACGGACACCTGCACATGCAAAGAACGATACAAACACAAGCATAAAATCCAGTAGATGCAACTATATATCAGTCAAAAAGGATATAACTCAAATACCATCATAAAGGCAATAAGAGTGGAACCATAATGATAGTCGTCTATTATTGATAAACAAAGAAGAATACAACCATAGTTCTGATGTTAAATCCTTCTCAAGAGGGTCCAGCCAGCAAGTCCCTCAAGCATTCACCCTTGAAGGTAGATCTCCCAAGACAAAAACTCTCTCTCACACAAGTTTACACAAGATCAAAACACTTCACAACCTTCCTTTAGCTCTTTAGCAATCCCAAACTAGTCACACCAGCTACCTATCAAGCTCACACACTATCAGCAACACTCCAAACACTATGAATTCCAAAACTAGCTGCTCATGGCAATGGTAGAGGCTTAAATAGGAGAAGGAGTCTCCATGAATGGTGGGAGGATGAGCTTATCTCCAAGGAAGGTGGCTCAAATGATGAAACAGACATGCCAAAGAAGGGAAGGCGCCATTTACAAGGCCAACAACCAGGTCTGGAGTCATCTGGAAGGCTGGCTGTTCGAACAAACTCGCCCAAACTAGATCAGCGCAGGTTCAGAACTGCACTGGGGCACTGACATCCCTGCTGAATAACAGAGAAGGTCATGTCAGCGTGATCAGATATGAATAATAGACGCGCTGTCTCATGAAATTCGACCAGCGCGGGAATCACGTGTACTTCCGCACTGGCAGCGCATTCGGTCTGTTTTGGCGCGCTCATCAGCACGTTTATTTTTACAACAGTCGCGATGATAGAAGAACTTTGGCAAAATGGGTCATTTGGCAACATTAGAGAGCATGAGCATGATTGATTTAGACTCATGACACAGTAGGAAGACTGACAGGAAGACAATGACAAATTACTGTGTAACACTATTACTGATGATGATCCCAGAACTATGAAGGAAGCAGTAGATTCAGAGGATGGAAAACTCTGGAAAGAGGCCATGGTTGATGAAATGGCATCTCTTCTTAAAAATGAGGCATGGGGTCTAGTGGAGTTGCTGGCTAGAAGGAAACCATTGGCAGCAAATGGGTGTTCAAGAAGAAGAAAAATGCAGAAGAAAAAGTGGAGAAATACAAAGCACGGTTGGTAGCAAAAGGTTATTCCCAGGTACTGGGAATTGATTTTGGTGATATTTTTTTCTCCTGTTACCAAGGTAGCTTCTATTAGATTACATTTATCTGTTTCTATTGCTTTTTTTTTTGAGGTAGAATAAATGGATGTGAAGACAACATTTCTTCACGGGGATCTAGAAGAGGAGATCTACATGAAGCAACCTGAAGGTTTTGCGGTGAAGGGTAAGAAAGAATTGGTATGCAAGTTAAAGAAGTCTCTATATGGGTTAAAACAAACACCAAGGATGTGGTATCAGAAATTTGATACATTTATACAGGGACTTGGCTTCACCAGAAGCAAAGCAGATCACTATGTGTATCTTAAATTAATTGGTGACCATGTTATTTATCTGGTCTTGTATGTAGATGATATGTTGCTGGTTGGAAATGACAAAGAAATTATCCAGGATTTGAAGACCCAATTGTCCTCCAAATTCAACATGAAAGATCTCAGTGCTGCAAACTATATTTTGGGCATGGAAATTAAAAGGGATCAGGCAAAGAGGAAGCTCTAGTTAAACTAGAGGAAGTATGTCGAGACAATATTGCAGAGATTGAATATGTAGGATAGTAAACCAGTGAAGGTTCCTATTCCTGTAGGTGTAAAGTTATCTGCTGAACAGTGTCCCAAGACACAAGAAGAGGAAGAGGACATGTCCCATGTTCCATATGCAAGTACAGTGGGTAGCCTGATGTATGCGATGGTCTGTACTAGACCAGACATTGCACATGCAGTGGGATTATTGAGCAGGTTTATGTCAAAACCAGGGAAGGAGCACCAGACAATAGTGAAGTGGGTTTCAGGTATTTGCGTGGCACTAGTGATTATGCCTTGTGCTACCAAGGAAGACTAGGATTGGATAGAGTTTCGGATATTTGTGGCTTTGTTGATGTAAACTAGGATGGAGATCTAGACCAGAGAATATCTACAAGTGGGTATTTTCTTAACCTATTTGGAGGTGCAGTTAGTTGGATGAGTAAGAAACAATCTATAGTGGCACTATCAACTACAGAAGCAGAATACATGGCAGTCACTCATGCAAGCAAGGAAGTAGTTTGGTTGCAGATATTGTGGGGTTAGTATAGGGAGCTATAAGGATAGACTGTGACAGCCAAAGTGTAATTTTCTTGGCAAAGAACCATGCTTATCATTCAAAGACAAAGCACATTGATGTTCAGTATCACTTTGTGAGGGATATGATAGAAGAAAAAAAGGTGTTGCTGGTAAAGGTGGACACTTTGAAGAATACTGCAGATGCATTAACAAAATCTGTGAGCTCTGAGAAATTCTCTTGGTGTAGAGAAATAATGGGCATTGTAGGGCTGGATAAATTACTAATCTCTCTTGTGGCCCCTTGCGGAAAGAAAACAACAAGTGGGAGAATGTTGGGTTGTGTTATATTATTTCCACGACTAGCCTATGTAGTAAACCGAGGGGTTAGAGGGGGGGTGAAGCCCCCCCTTCGTTGCATTGATTGCGTAGCGGGGGGTTCACAGGGGGTTTGAGGGGGGAGGGTAGCCCCCCTCTATGGGGTCTGGGGTAGAACCCCAGGGATATTTTTTTTGGACCCTATATTAGGTTGGGTGGACCTACTTATAGTTTTGTGCATGGTTTCGCACATGGTTTTGGATGCGATAGTTTTTGGCCCATGGTTTTGGACGCAATGGTTTTCAGTCCATGGTTTTGGATGCGATGGTTTTTGGTCCATGGTATTGGATGCTTCGACATGTACAAATATGTATTGTAGCATTGAAAGGAACATAATGAAAAATCAAGCTAGTAGTCCCAATTTTGGGATCCAGGGGAAAATCTCTGTGTATATGTGTTTTATGTGTTATGCTCTCGCATTGTTTATTTTCTGTGTTTTTAGAATCCGTATGTAGGTAATTTCTATACGGGGTTAAAAACTATAATAAACATGTCAAACCCAAGAAATTGCTTCTTGGACCAATATTGAGTAATTCCCTGTTAATGTCAAGATTTTTAAAAGCACTAAATGAATCTCCTTTCCTTTTTTGATTTTGAGAGGAAGTCATCGCGGCTGAACCATTGAGTTCATCTCATAGTTCCCCTTCATTTTTTGATACTGAAGGGTCCTCCCAACGAGTTCATCTGGAACTTCCTAAGTTACTTGAGGATCAAGGTTTTGAACTTGTGATTATTCCAAGTATCCAACCTTTGTCTTCTTGTCCACCTCCATCGGATTCCTGATCACCTCAAGAATCTGATCGAGATACCTCTAATAATCTTATTCAGACCCCTAAGAGTTCGCAGACTCCTGAGAGTCCGTAGAGGCTTGTTTTCTATTTGTCGAATCTATTATTCTATTCTGTTGTGATATCTCCTTAGTGTCCTTACAGTCCCTATGATCTTCCTGATATTCCTTTGGAGTTATCTCCTCATACATCTCAAGTTCCTCGTCACCACTTGTTTCCGTCTATGGAGTCAAAAAGTGAAATCTCAACCTCTTCTTTGGGTCATTCAGAATTTTCTGCTACACATACTCCCCATGTCGATGCTGAGTAAGGGTATGAATTTCCTCCAGAAGGCTTTCCTTATATAGGAAGAGTCCCATCCCTCACTTTTCTTGAAACTAGTGGACCCATGTTGCCACATGGTTATACCACCTTAGCTCAGTTAGTTTCGGGTACTCCTAGTGCTTCGTCATTGTATCAAAACCCCATTTGGTCTTCCAATGCTATGCCTACATCTGGTCCATTCATTCCCAACGCAACCTCTCAGACTTCTGTACAAATTGTTGTCACCTCAATTCATGTTCAACCTACCATTCCATCACATCCTATCTGGTCATTTCAACTAACCCTTCCGATACAACTGACTGTTTTAGGTCAGGTTTCAGTAAGTTCCTCGACTCCTCAATCAAGTGGACAAAATGTGCCACCTCCTTGGGGGGGAAATATGAATACTCCTCTTGTGTCACGTGAAACCAATGTGAGTGGATTAGAAACTCACATGGTTGGATTTAATCAACCTTATTATGGTAGTATTCCTAACCCTGCTGGTCCATCTGGGTCAGGTAACATCCAATATCAGTAGCCTTATATGGCTTAGATTCCACTCCAACAGGATTATGTCCCATATGGTTCGCAAGACTTGGTTAATCCGTCTTACATTCCTTAAGTAGGAGCTTATGTATAGCCTGGTCAATCTGCTATTCTTGGTGGATACGGTCATATTGAATTCAAGAATTATCAATACCCTCAGGGTATATCCGAAGGGACTATCTAGCTACCCTTGTAGCATCAAGGATAACCTTTGCAGCATCTAGGGAAAGCTTTGCAGCAGTAAGATAAATCTTTTCAGTAGTAAGGGCAAGCATTACAGTAGCAAGGGAAACTGTTACAACATCAGGGGAAACCTTTGCCACAATTGTAGCAACCTTTCCAGCTGCAAACTCAGTTTGTTTAGTAGTCTTCTCAAACTTTGTCCTCGCAAGGCCAACCTTTGCAGTAGCAAGGTCAACCTTTACAACAGCAAAGTCAACCTTTGCAGCAACAAGGTCAACCTTGGTAGTAGCAAGATTTATATGTGTATCAACAAGATCAGTCTTTGCAAGCCCAATGTCAAACCCTGCAGCAGCAGGGTCAATCTCCTTTTGTCCAGGGTCAACAAGTTCAATAACTTTATAACCCGTATGTTGCATACAATGCTTATCAGTAGCCTATGGTAGGACAATATCAAACCTACCCTGGACCAAATCCACCTTGTCCCCAAGGTAACCCTTAGTGGGGACAAAATCAAGTCCCCTATGGACAAAATCCTCCATTGTGGGGGAAATATCCTTACCAGCAAGGATGGACTCCACAGTTTGGGTCTCCCCAAAGGCCCTATATGTCGTTTAACACATAATTGCCTTTATTGGCTACATTGGAGCTACCCTATGTCTCCAAGCTCACAAATGATCCCATTCTTCATTTGCCTTACTCTCCTCCAGTTCCATTGAAAATTACGAGCGATTGCCCAAAATTGGAGGGAAAATCTAAGGAGGACCCGCAAGTCCATGTGATGACATATCACCTATGGTGTTCCTCCAATTCATATGTTGATGATTCTATCCGCCTTTGAATTTTTTAGAGAACTCTCGTAGGTGCTGCCACTAAATGGTATATCGAGTTGCCTCGAGGTACCTATGTTGACTTCAACTCTCTGGCTATGGATTTCCTCACTCATTTCCAATTGCTAGTTCGATATGAAAATGGAACCCATTTGCTTACATCCCTTAAGCAAGACACCATGACCCACATTTTCGATCATATCCATGAATGGATACGTCAGTGTTGCCTCATCAAATTTTTGAATGTTGATGAATTGTTGATAGAATGGTCACAAAATCATTCGTTAACAAGATTTCCAAGGTCATAGTTGTGGGTGAATTTTTTACTGAAGAGTAAGCTATCGTCCATGCCCAGTGTCTAGAATTAGTCTATTCACAAGCTGGCACACTGTATGAGATGGTGCCTGATGCTCTGAGACCTTCATCAGATCTGACAACATCAAAGTCTCCTAATACACCACCTGTTGATGGTGTGATTTGTTCCATGTCTTAGACTTCCATGAAAGCTTCTTCGAAGAAGAAATCCGTCTCAAGCACAGGTTCCAATAATCCCTCAAAAAATTCATCCAGTCCTGGTAAAACCTCTGAGGTACATGTTCTTCAGTTTACCGCAGTAGATAAGACCTATAAAGGTAAGAAGAAGGGAAAAGTTAAAGCTAAAGATGATGCCCCAAAACAGGACCCTCCTAAATCATTTGTTGATCATGATTCTAAAAGAAATCTGAAATATCCTTGCCTCATCTGTGAGGAGGATCATTACACCAAGGATTTTCACCGATGTTTTGAGGTTAATCACTTGTTGAAAGGGACTCTGGTTGTCTTGAAATAATCCTTTCCATCTCAGCAAACGTAGTTTGTAGACCAACCGTAGCCCTCTACTTCCTCTAGTTCCCAAGTTTTCATGATGCAAGGTTCATCACCCATCCTGATCGCTACTCAAATAAAAGACTATCAAACCACACATAAGCAGATAGTGGAGAAAGAAGTCACCAATATTCCTTTTACTGCTACTCCATCCAATTCTGGTCTGATCCATATTGAGCACACTAACAGTGAGTTTGTAACCCGAACACCTCCCAAAGGTGTTCTTCGGACATCATCTTTCAATTTGAATGCTAGAGTTGTGAAACATTACAATATTGTTGAGGATTTAGCTCAAGCACCTGCGATGGTGTGTGCCTTGGAGGTTCTCGAATCCTGTCCAATGCAGCGGAAGTCACTATTTTCTGCTTTAGGTGCTATTGATCCTTTTGATTTGAGTCTGATTACCTTTGATCTTGAAAACCACATGCCTAGTCTTCCTCATCAGATTGCTTTTCTAATCTAGGTTCTTATCAAACGAAAGACGATCCGTCAGACTGTTATTGGTGAAGGTGCCTCTACCTGCATCATGTCTGTTTCATGTTGGAAGGCCATTGGATCTCCTACTCTTAAGTAGTCCCTGAATACCATGGAATTCGTTGATGGCAGAGGTTCATGTCCTTACGATATTCTCACGAACTTGTCGATTACATTGGAGGGAAAGACTATTGAATTAGAAGTAGAAGTTGTATATTCCAATCTTAACTAAAACGTTCTTCTCGGAAGAAGCTGGACCCACCCTATGTTTTGTGTGGTGTCTTCTTTGTTCTGAGTACTTCATTTTCCTCATGAAGGAAAAATTGTCACTTTTGTCCAACTATCCTTCTTTTCTTCTAGTTCATCGAATGACAACATCCCTTATGTGGGAAATACTATGATTCCTTACAAGAGTGTGGGGGCAGGTCTCTTCAAAGACTCTGCTTTAATGGGTACTTTTACTCTCCCACCTCTGAATGTTCATTCAATCAATATGATCTCAGTCTCTACGAATCCTTGGATTATCCCTATCCCAGATCAAATTGATTCATTTGGCGATGTTATGCCTATAAGTCCATTCTAGCAAAATTATTAAGGAATTGTCTTGGCTTTGATGGCCACTTCAGAAAGTCATACTGTTTTTAGTACAGACCTGGACACTAATGTAACATCTCTTTGGCTTCGTTCTTTGGATTCTCCAGATCCTTTCAACGAGACATTCCCCACTGACGAGAGTACCATTAAGGTCATGTCTCTCGAAGAAACTCCATGGGATGGTCTACATCATCGTTCTTCATTTCTTCTCAACCTCGATGAGATGCCTTCCTGTATTGAAGCGTTTGTTTCTCATTGTCCTATGCCTCCATGGGGAACATCATTGCTACTATGCCTCTTGACATTTCCATTAAACATGGAATTGTTGAGAACATTCATATTGGGGTTTCTTGTTCTCCATATGATGTCAAGATTTATACTCAACTTTTAAAATAATTCTGAGACATCTTCGCATGGTCATACAAGGAAATTCCTAATATTGATCCAGCAATAGCGGTGCATGAGATCCCAACTTATCTTGGTGCTAAGCCTGTTCGACAATGGTTTCACCTTGTGCACCCTTGAAAGGCTACTACTATCAAAGTAGAAGTGGAGAAGGTTTTAAAAGAAGGTTTTATTTATCCTATTTCATTGATGGATTGGGTGTCCAATATTGTCCCTGATGCCAAAAAGTATGGCACCATCCGTGTCTTTGTTGATTATCACGATATCAATTGTGCATGTCCTAAGGATAATTATCCCACTCCATTTATCGATCAAATCATTGATGAATGTGTTAGGAATGAGATTTTCTTGTTCATGGATGGTTTTTCTGGCTATAACCAGATTAATATTTCACTTTCTAATCAACATAAGACAACCTTTATCTGTCCTTGGGGTACTTTCGCTTACAAAAAGCTTCCTTTTGGTTTGAAGAATGATGTCTCTACCTTCCAATGAGCAATGTCTTATGCATTTCATGACATTCGACACATTGTTCAGTCTTACCTCGACAACTTAGAAACTCATTTCGCTAAGCGTCATGACCATCCAGATGACTTAATATCCATATTTTTATGATGTTGGCATTATAATATCCTTCTCAATCAACACAAATGTGTGTTTTGCACTGAGTCTGGCAGGCTCTTGGGTTTTGTGGTGTCTCGCGAAGGTATCTGGATTGATCCTTTGAAATTTGAGGCCATTGTTAATTCCGCCCCCCCCCCCCCCCCCCCCAACATCATTACTTCAATTGCAGAGCCTATAAGGAAAGGATAATTTTCTCCATCAATTTGTCCCTAATTATGCCAAACTCACCAAGGGTTTTAATCGCTTACTCAAGAAGGGGATCCATTTTGTTTCGGATGAAGTTGCCAAGAAATCCTTCAATGCTTTAAAATACACGCTTATCAGTGCTCCTTTACTGCATCCCCCTGATTATTTCCACGGTTACTTCCTATACTTGTCTGCAACTGATACTACTATTGTTGTGGTGTTAGTTCACGATGACGAAAATGGAAATGAGCACATGGTTTATTATTTAAGCCAAAATAGTATTGACACTAAGTCTTGATACTCCCATGTCAAGAAGCTTTCCTTGGCAACAGTTCATTTCATCCAAAGATTTCGACACTATATCCTTTTACAGAAAACCTTGGTGATTTCTGATTGCAACCCCATGACATATATAGTGACTCGTCAGTTACTATGGGGAAAATACTCCAAATATATCGTCATCCTATAGGAGTTTGATTTGGAATTTACTGCTGCCAAATCAAAGAAATTGCTCGTCTTTGTTGAGTTGATCTATTCTCTTCCGTCTGCAAGCACTTCAACGGATTTTACTTTGTAGATTCCCTATGAAACTCTATTTCTAGTCGTCACTCTTGACCCATGGCATGGAGATATTATCGTTTATCTCCAAACCCAAAAATTTTGATCTGAGTTGTCTCGATTCGACCAACACCGCATTCGGCATCAGTCCCAACCCTATCAGATCCTTGATGATACATTGTACCGGGTCAGTGTGGACTTTGTTCTTCGCAGATATCTCACCCTAGAAGAGGTTGAACGTGTCATAAATGATTTCCACTCTGGTGCTTGTGGTGTTGATATGTCTATATATGCCACTACTCAGAAAATCCTCCATACCAATTATTTCTGGCCTTCTATCTTTAAAGACAGTATTCTAGCTGTCCAAAAATGCCATCGATGCCAGATTTTCAACCGCAAGCAGTGCACCCCACCTGCACCCTTACACCCAGTAATTACCATTGGCCCATTTGCTAAATGGGGCGTTGATTTCATGACATGTAACCCTCACTTGACCTGGGGCCATGGTTATATCATCGTCGTAGGCGACTATTTTACTAAGTGGGCCAAGGCGATGCCTACATACAATGCTGACAGTATCAATATTGCTCAGTTCCCTTTTAACCACGTCATAGCACGTTTTGGTCTTCCTCAAGCTATCATGACTGACCATGGATCACATTTTCATCAGTACATGATGGCAAAGCTCACTACTCAGTTGGGGCATCATCATGATAGCTCAACTCCTTATTATCCACAAGCCAATGGCCAGGTTTAAGCAATTAATAAACTTTTTATTACTATACTTCATCGTACCATTGCGAAACAAAAAAAAGATTAACATTTGATGTTATTCTCAGCTCTTTTGGCGTATAAAACTTCAACTAAGATGACCACTAGATTCACTCTGTTCCGGCTAGTATATGGTTTAGAGGCAACTCTTTTAATCAAATGTGAAATCCCCTTTCTTAAATTAGCTATCGAACTTCTTTCGAATACCTCGCCTAAAGAGGAGCAGCTACTGTATCCTGAGAGACTTGGCAAGACTCCTTGCATTGTTGTGATGGTCATCAAACCTCAAAAGAAATGGGTTAAATATCATTTTGACCAAATCGTTTCTCCTTGAAATTTTGCTGAAGGTGACTTGGTCCTTCTTTACAATCAAGCCAACGATAAATTGGGAGCAGGAAAGTTTGAACCCATGTGAGACAGGCCCTACATTTTCAAGTGTGTCTTACAAAAAGGTGCCTATGAGCTATGTGATTATGATGGAAATGCATTGTCACAACCCCATAATGGGTTGTATCTAAAGAAGTATTATGTGTGAAATTCATGTAATGACTTTTGTACATTAGTGTGTTAATTCATTAGTGTGCGTTTTCTATTTTTGGTGTGTTTTTTTGCTTTGCAGACATGTTTTTCTATTTACCCTATGTTCCACTGAGTGTGCAGATGTTGTCAAGCCATTACGTTGGTTTTTTTGATGGTGCTGTTCGTAGCACACAGAACCCTTCTTTCGCAACATGGGCACTCTATGACCCTAATGGAAAGCTGATTAACTTACAAGGTATCTACCTTGGTTGAACAACCAATAATATTGTTGAATACAGTGCAGTTATTGAACTCTTGTCAAATGCAGTTGCTCTTGGCATTAGGGATTTAGTTGTCAAGTTGGATTCACAGCACGTTGTGTTACAATTAAAAGATCATTACTCAATAAGAAATCCACAATAATTGTGTATGTATCTATGTGTTAGATTGTTGGAAAGAAATTTTGATTTCATCAAATATCAACATATTCCACGTAATTTAAATATATTAATAGATGCATTAGCAAATTTTGTCCTTGATAGGCATTTGCGTCATTTACAAAACTGATTATGTTATGGACACATAAGTAAGAAATAAAACATGCATATATATATATATATATATATATATATCGTGTCTGTTAGAGTGTTTACATCAAAATATCAAAAAATAAAGCATTATGGGACACTTGGCTTTCTAAGTCTACAAAATGTGTAAAATAACTAGATAAACTATCATCCTGCATAGTGCTTATGATAGCACAAGACCGCTCTGATCACTTGGCCTAACAGCCGATGCAATCTCGCAAAGACTCCCATTGTGTGTCTCTACCAACGCAGTGGAGCATCATCTATAGTGGAATATGTTGTAGTGTTTTCTTATCAAAGATGTACAAAAATAACCCACTTAAGATTGTGGATGACAAACAATCTCAACAATATAAATGGCTATTAAACAATGTAGATCTGCAGCAACTGATAAAAACAAAACCTACCAAAGTCAGATCTATGCCACAATCATAGTTAAACAGCAAAAACAAAGAGTAATAACTCCAATCATCCAATGGAAACCAAATATACAAAGAATAGTTTTATTAGAACACCTGTGCAAGGAACAAATAAATGTTACCAGTCCCCCTCTATGGGATGGGTTATTGGCTATCCTCAGACGTCTTCAGCTTGTGTAGGGTCTCTCTCCTCTATAATGCGTAAACCTAACAAAAATTATGGTGTGTGCCAATGAAAATAATTAGAGTTACAACAGTGAGTGCAGCAATGAAAATAATCAAAAGTGAATAATGAATGGAAAGCCCTTCTATTTTATAATAAAATATTGAGTTATCCTTGAATAATGAGAAATAATAAAATATTATTGATCCCATTCCTGGAATAACCACTTGGAATATCTTATTATATTGTTTAGGAGGGAAAAGGTATTTAAACTTTTATTTAGAAATAATAAATAAATGAATGATTTATTTATCATCTCAAGGAATTAGTTAATGAATAATAAATAAATAAGGATTTATTTAATGATTCCTAATGGATTTAGTCAAATTTAAAAAAGAATAATAATTAATTATTCTTGGAGAAAAATAAGATAATTAATGATTTATCTGTTTATTTTTTCATGATTGGGTCAAATATGACAAGGAATAATAATAATAAAAAAATGGTTAATTATTCCTACATGAAAATCAAATAGATAGTGATTTATTTAATTATTCTTCATGGGTTTAACTATAAATTACTTAACAAAGGTGGTTTATTAAGTAATTTCTCACAGTGAAAGCAATTTTACTATGGTAAAATTGGCTTTACATGGTGTACTATGATCCATCCAGTAAATTAGGCTAGATGATCAATTTTTTGGTGATAACTGATTCCCCCCAATGTATGAGTGTTAGGAGCAAAATGTATGACCAAAGTACGTTGTAAAGACACAACCACTAGACAACATGGGGGAGTCAGAGAGAGAGAGAGAGAAATGAAGCTGAAGTTGAAAGAGGATAGGGACAGAGGGGGCGAGACTAATGCAAGTCTCCTTTTACGATGTGGTACCAGACCTCACTGAGGTGAGGGAGGAATACCCATACCCACTGAGATAACTTAGTACAAAATTAATGGTTCGCCCAGAAATAAAACTGAGCAATGAAGTACATGCTAAATGGTACATGACATGCTAGCATAATAGAGCCAGAAAATATTACAATGTGTCCCATATACATAATGTGCCCGGAAAAACATGAACCAGGACTAAATACAATAATATCTTACTACATGAGATACAAAGTCGCTTCCCTCAAAAAATGGGTGGGAGGGAGGGTAGAACAACCGGAGAAGCCCTGCTAAACAAGGAAGGGCCCTACAAAACTGAATGGATCATTTGGGGGAGACGTGAATGCTATGAACACTACGATCGGTAGGAACCAAACCCATCAACTCTATGGAACTATGTCTGAGGTTGTAGCATAGTAGGTATGCATTTGGGCATGTGGGGACTAACTGAAGGGCCACCCCCTCATGAAGTTTGAGACATCTCACACACACCTGGGAATCACTGGTACAATCTGCTGCATCACTGGACCATCAAGTGTATGGATCACGAACATGAAACAACCAAGTCAAAGGGTAATAATGAGACCCTCTGCTCAATCCAAGGTGTTGAACAAGAATGGAAGCTGGAACCAAGATACACCACCCTCTAGGTTGTTCTTCTAGAATAAATGAGCTAATGTCGACACAATAGGGCCTGCGATAGATGAGGCAATGAGGTTCCTCAACTAAAGAATGAGGGAAAATAGTAATGTGACTGATGGACTGATATCAGGGATAATGGGAGAAAGTGGGACCGAGGGACAAACATATGATTACCCTTGTCAGAGCATAAAGTAAATGGTTGACCTGGTAGCAACTAACTAACTCCGGAGGGGATGGGGACAGTATGACTAGAGCCCAAAATGGGCAATACAGGATGGATGGTATGAAAATATTGATGGAATACTATGACATGATATGACGGGACATGAAATAGACTCCAAGAATGCAAGGGTGACTCATCGCCGATGTTCTGAACAAGGGTGACTCGATGACGTTGCCACATAGACTAGACTCGGTGGGGACCATCAAAAGATGAGTAACAGATGGTTACTCATGATGAAAATTGACATATGGTACGGAAAGTATTTAGGGGAGATGGACCTCAATGTACATGTGTCACTTTATGATGAAATTCAATTTTGAGAGGCAATGAAGTGACCTTTCTTGGAAAAATTGTTTCCTGGTGAAGTGTCAAATCATCAAAAATTGATGAAGGCCCATTATAGAGCTCGATAAGAGCTTCCCAATGGTGCTAACGGTTTGTCAAATTGAGCTACGATCTAGTCACAATAGGTGCTAGAAAATTTGGGGATTTTTCTATGAATAGACATTTTACCTCCAATTTGGATTCATTTGCTAAGTGAGTTGTGGTGAATTTGGAGAGGAGGAAAAGGCACTAAGTATTGTGGAGATCGTAGCAGACAAATTGACCGTTGGAATCAGGATCTGTGACTTTCAAGTAGGTGGCCTTACTCATCTCTTCAATTTTAGTGGTTTATTTCCTGATTTTTGTCCCCTGGCAGCTCCCTGAGAGACCCCTGCTTTTGCTCACAGTCGCATCACACTTTCTGGGCCCAAGAGTGCGATCTAGCTTGTAGGAAAGAACTGGCAACCTGCAAGCTCACACTTTCTGGGCTGAAAACTATGATTTGGGGCAAGAGAAAGAGTTGGTTTGCTAGCCTAGTGGGGGCTTCAAGTTGATTAGTGTAGACCATTGTTTTCTTTTCTGAACTGACAAGACATGTGGTGTTTTATAGATATAGCAGAGCTAAAAATGAACCAGTGTGAACAAGACTCGGATGCTCTTCGACCTGAGATCTAGGGGGATTAGGTTGTTCAAGGGGCATTGCCTCGTTATGGAGTTCTTAAGTTGGTAGAGAACCCATTGATGAGGGTAGGTGAGCCCTTGCTATCGAGAATTGTGAGCTATTGTGATCCAAACTAGGAGGTCTTTGTCGTGCAGGGTCACAAGATCGATCTCACATTATAGGATATTTACTTCTTGACTGGACTACCTCCACTTAAAGTGGTGGGGGATATTTATCTAGTGTTACCTCGTGGGAGGAACACTACTGAGTTTGTGTAGTGCCATTGTCGACGTGGTGTTCGTGCCAAGGGCACGACAATCCTGCTTGGTGAATTAGAGAGGCTAGAGACACATGTTGTGGCCACAACTGTGCTACAGGTCTTGGGCAACCAACCATTCTACCACATCACTGGTGGGTAGATGATGTTAGTTGAGAGTGTTTTCGATGGGACCTACTATGGGTGGGCTCAGATGATGATGTTGCCAGTGAAACGATAGTTGAGTCTTTGTAAGAGGAAATTGAATCGTGATCGCGCTTTTGGTATAGTACTATGTGTGTTCTTCTTTGAGAAGATACCCACTATCCATCCTCATGTACAAATCTGAGATGGGGTCCCACAGGAGCCCAAGATGCACCACTAAGAGCAGCTACTATGGAGAGGAGGAGGAGGGGGATTTGGACGGGTGTTCCGACCTGAGTTTTTCACACATTGGAAACAAATGCCCCTTTACATTGACGATTACCCTTATAGCGAGATGAACTATCAGGGGGATCCTGACTTGTCACTTCCGCCTGGGCAAGCATGGGGACCAGACAGTAAGTGTTAAGTTGCTATGTTTTATGGTGCATTTAATATTTATATCACATGTATATGTTACTGAGTGTGAAACATGTTGTATGCAGACATACCACTGGTGAAGCCGTCAGGATATGTAGGCTGAGCCACAATGCCTAGGGCTGCAGATCGAGGGACATCATCATCACAGTAGGGTCCAGAGGATACAACGATGCTTGCTAATTTGCATCGTAGGTTTGATGTACTCTTAACCGGGGTTTCAGAGCACAGATGGCATGATGTGGAGGATTGGTAAACAGATGATTGCACCGACCTTCCCTCAGAGTGGCGAGGTATCATGTGGTGCGTGGTGATGGCTGTTCTGGAAGTACGTGATCTATGTGTAGGTGGAGCAGAGCCTTTGGCGTGAGATCCCCCAGATAGTAACTAGATGTAGGGACATTTGGGTCCCATTGATTGTGATTTTTGTAACATGTTATGGGCATGTCAGATGTATTTATAGCTATGGCTCCAAACACTTTTATGATACATAATATGATTATGCATTTTATATGACGATGATGGTTGACCATTTGTTTTGTTATCTTCTGTGGTATACATGTGATAAATGCGAATCTAGAATATTTTTTGCAATGGTATCTACATAGTGATTTTGGGCTCTAGGCACATGACTAAAAGTAATGGTTTCAAATTCATGTACCAATACCTTCACTGATAGATATTTTCTAAATAGGACTTGGTTATGCACATTATACACCCCATCCAACTGCATGACAGTTAGCAAGGAATCTAAATGAACATGAAGGTGAAGGATGTGATGAGTGAGGGCATCGACTAACAAACCTATCACTTCATCATATTCAGCCTGATTATTGGTGGCAGATCCAGTGCACATGCCGTTGGAAAGGACTAACGTATCCAAGGGGGTAAAAATGGCCTAGGCTGCCGAGGCTATATTCTGGGAGAAGCGACTTGCAACGTTGACATGAACGATATACGGTTTGGATGATGGATCCATCTAGAAGGTGCAAAAGACAATTGATGAGATGATGCAATCTACCTAACTTGATGGTAAAAATAAATACATGCAAATCAAAGGGACGTTCTATGACCAAAATTTCTTCAGGTAGAGCGCATTGGGAGAATCAGGAAGGCAAAGGCCTTCAAGATCCTCTAAAGAAATTCCCACTTACTCAAGGGTAGGGGTAATTAGGGGTAGACATAGTTTCCATGGTGTCCTCATCATACTGAGAGATGGGAGGACAGGAGGAATACGAACTACATGATGTGGCAGCATTACATGGTGCATCAACCTGAGAAATAAGGTTCACATAATCATCGTCTTGAATGGTAGATGATAGGCTAGTAGATGGGGGACCTACGGATATTGAGCCCTGGGATTCTGTCAAAAGAGGTTTGATAGAAGCATGCGTAGAAACCTCAGAAAGGTTTCCATGCGAGGAACTCAAGGATGACAACAACTAAAGAATGGGGCCTGTGGTGTCCGTCATCTCAACATCTAGGGGAGGGATCACAATAGTGGGGCTAGAATCTCCCTGTTCTGGTTGAATTGTGGTACCAGAATCCAAAGATAGAGGAGTAGAGGCTCCACTATGAGTGGCCTCATATTCATGGATCACCCCAAGGCAATCGTGAAACTCATTGAGATGAGGGAAACAATGGCAATAGTGACCGTGAAGATCACACAGGACACAAGGGTGGTTTGTGTACAGGGTTTTGAGTTTCTTAGGTGGGACCGATAAGTTAACATGGAATTTTGGAATATTCGACTCAGGGAATGGTTCATGAACAAAAGGTTTAAGTTGAGGAAGTTTAGGACAATTGTTTTTGTCATGCTGAATAACTTGACACAAAGCACATGGGGATGTCGGCTTTGGGTCCTTAGGGGCTGGAGGAGATTAGGGAGCCTTGTCATTCGAATCTTTCCTTTTAGCTTTTCCCCACTAGCAAGATGCCTTCGCAACAGGATCTTGTTCCTGTTGAGGTTTCGATGGAACTGAAGAAGCGGCCGGGGTCATGGGTAGCGGTTGAACTAGGGTCAAAGCATGATATGGTGTTGGTTGACTAGGAGGAATGTTTATAGGGGGATTTATGTACCATACTGGGATCTCCAGAGTCATGTTAGGAAGGACCAACGAAACCATGACAGGTACATAAAAAAATCTCGGAGGGGGGAATAAGAAAGGTATCTAGTAGACAGGATAATGTCCCGATGGAGCAGCTCCTGGATGGTTGAGACCTGTGTAGAATTTCCTGCAAATTCTCTACAAATCTACCTCTGAGATCTATGTAGAAATTTTGACTGTAGATTAACTCAATAATGTAATATACCAAAGAAAAATACTATAATCTACTTCTACTATCAAACTTGCGGAAGCTTAAAGATCGAGCTAAATTAGAGCTGAACACATATAACCATAAGAAAAAGAATCAATACACATGAAACACAAAAAATACTCAAGGGAAAGCCTCAGCTAAGAAACCCACTATTTGTATTATCATATAAGGTGGAAATACATCAGAATTACAAAAAGCCTTAGCTCTCATAGCTAGACAGCTCTCAGTACAATCCTCCTGGATGCTCACAGGAAATCAAAGCTTCTCACAAGCCTTCTCCTCTACCATCCAAGCTCCTATTTCCTTGCGCAATTTCTCCTGGGTGATCCTCCTATTACCAAGTGGAAGACTAATCACTCACACTGCTCCTACACCCTGTCAGAACTGCGCAATCCTCAAGGAACCTTTTCTTGATAGCATGGATGAATTTCCTTTATAGGAAAACACATGCAACTGATAGTAACCTATCCTTGACATTTAGCTCAACTAGGTCTTTCTCAGAATAGACATGCATGAGTTTTTGATGAGGGAATATTCAGTTATTTGGAGTACACTTATTGAGTGCATTCATGCATCAACTAATTGATAACTCACAATTAGTTCCTCAAACAGTTTGGAACTAATTTAACTGGACTTAACTCAGTAAACCGAGCTAACTAATTACAACTCAAATATAACTCAATATTATCTCCTTAATTAAGGGATAATCTCCTTAATTTAAGGGATAACTGTTGCATGACTACATAAAGACTTCTAACTTGAATTTCTCCAACTAATTAATCCATAATGAGTTAATTAATTAATTCCAAGCAGTTGGTGAGACTAAATCTAATTTTAATTCATAATTCTAATCAAGGACAAATTAAAATTGGAATTTCTGGATTGTATTTTTATCATTTCTTGTTGTTATTTTCAACACTCCCTCTCAAAAAGAAAGGAATTCAACTCGATCCTGATCCTAAACCTTTGGAATGTTTTGCAAGAAACACTTCTCTCAAGTGGTGTAGCTCTAGCAACTCCAGAAACAAAAAAAACATCCAACCTGAATCAGAATGATGCATCTATCATCAAAGTCTCTAACTATTATTGCCTCTATCCACTGAAAACTCTGCGCTTCTATTGACTCTGCCTTTCTGCACTATTGTCAATCCTTCTCTGCAATCTTCAATATCTAACTACTCTAGCCTTTGTCAATTTGATATCTGACTGCATCAATCCCACTAATTCCTCCCACTACTATGTAATTTGGGCTCATGTAGCAAGGTACGATCCATGAGATAAAACCTCTCAATGGACCCTACTCAATTTCATCCTTCTTGAGAGTATCACTTCACATCGCCCTACCTCACACCTAGAGGTATGGCTGCATGTGATCCCTCTGCTAACTCTAATTGTGGCTCCTCCACAATTTTCTGAGACTTCTTCTGGGACTGCATGTTGAGAGGTAATGTACTCTCCCTCTCAACCACCAAGTCTCTAATATTTCCCTTACTCCTCAAGGCTTTGCATGCATCTTGAACCTCAAGAGAATATAGGTTCTTGACTCGTGAACTGATCTATTTCACTTGTCTCATGGTGATGTGTCTCAGGAAAACCTTTCCCTTACTAAAGACAACATCATAGCCTTTGTCCTCCAACATTGCAACCGATACCAAGTTCTTCTTCAGTCCAGGCACATACTTCACATCTGTCAAGGTGATAGAATCTCCATGCTCCCTCTGAAAAGCAACCATGCCCACTCTTGAAAAACTAAACCTTTTGTCGTCACCCATCTCTATGTGAATCTTGAGGTCTTTCTCCTCCAAGGTATTGAATAAACTTTTATCGTCGGTCTTGTGGAATGGGGCTCCACTGTCAATATACCAACCACAACCGATCATCGATGAAACCATGCATGCGATGAGATTAAAGTCCATTTCAAACTGAGAGGCTAATTCCTCACCTTCAGATCCTTCTGAGGATCCCTTCTTGGACTTCTTCAATGGGAAATTAGTCGCATAATGACCCATCTCGTGACAATTAAAGCATCTAACTTTAGACTTTTCAACCTTCTTCCCTCCATGAGAAGAATTCGATTCGGAATGGGACACCTTCCCATTTCCTTTCCTTGCCTTACTTGCTAAGGCCAAATTTTATTCATCATCATCCTTGGATGAAGAACCATCTTGAGTGCTCCTCCTGTTCTCCTCCTGCATGAGATCTGACCATAGTCATTCCCAATCCGGCAGTTTCTCCCTTCCATTCACAGAGTCCTGGTAGCTATTCCATCTCTTTGGAAGGCCAACGAGATTGAGGCTCACCATATCATCATCAACAGTAGTTATTCCCACACTTCCAAGCTCATCTCTACAGGTGGTCAGCTTTTTCAGATATGTGGAAATAGTATCGTCGTTCTCCATTTTGATTCTTCGAAGCTTATCCTTGAGCATCAATTTCCTCTGGTCACTACTGTTCTGGTAGAGGTCCTTCAATGTCTTCCACATTGAATATGGAGTATCCTTCCCATGGAGACTCGAGACAATATGGTCTCAAAATCCCTCAAGGATGATCCCTCTCGCCCTCGCCATACACTTCTTCCATTCAGCCAACTCTTGTGCATTAGATGAACATGGCTTTGGGATTTCTTGATCAATGAAATCCTTCAAGCCATTGTCTTCTAATGTAGCCTCCATGCAATCTTTCCATGATATGTAATTCGAGCTGCCTTCCAAGGCAACTCGAGTCTCAAGCCATAGAACGCCATTGTCCAACCTTGAAGTATGATAAGAATTCGATTTGCACCTGCAACCCTGGACTTCAAACTTTTAATTCTCTTCTCCATATATTGTTCACTGCTCTGATAAACTTGGCTCTAATACCATGTAGAATTTCCTGCAAAGTCTCTACAAATATACCTCTGAGATCTATGTAGAAAATCTAACAATATATTAACTCGATAATGCAATATACCAAAGCAAAATACTATAATATACTTCTACTATCAAACTTGTAGAAGCTTAAAGATCGAGCTGAATCAGAGCTAAACACATATAACCATAAGAAGAAGAATCAATACACATGAAACACAACAAAAAATCAGGGGAAAGCCTCAGCTAAAAACCCCACTATCTGTATTATCATACAAGGTGGAAATACATCAGAATTACACAAAGCCTTAGCTCTCACAGCTAGCCATCTCTCAATACAATCCTCCTAGATGCTCACAGGCAATGAAAGCTTCTCACAAGCCTTCTCCTTTGCCCTCCAAGCTCCTATTTCCTTGCACAATTTCTACTAGGTGATCCTCCTGTTACCAAGTGGAAGACTGATCACTCACACTGATCCTACACTTGATCAGAACTACGCAATCCTCAAGGAACCTTTCCTTAATTGCATGAATGAGTTTCCTTTATAGGAAAACACATGCAACTAATAGTAACCTGTCCCTGACATTTAGCTCAACTGGGCCTTTCTTAGAATAGACATGCATGAGTTTCTGATGAGGGAATATTCAATTATCTGGAGTGCACTTTTTGAGTGGATTCATGCATCAATCGACTGATAACTCACAATTAATTCCTCAAATAGTTTTGAACTAATTTAATTGGACTTAACTAAGTAAACTGTGCTAATTAACTACAAATCAAATATAACTCAATATTATCTCCTTAATTAAGGGATAATCTCCTTAATTTAAGGGATAACTGTTGCATGACTGCATAAAGACTTCTAACTTGAATTTCTCCAACTAATTAATCCATAATGAATTAATTAATTAATTCCAAGTAGCTGGTGAGACTAAATTCAATTTTAATTCAAGGACAAATTAAAATTGGAATTTCGAGATTCTATTTTTATCATTTCTTGTTTCTATTTTGAACAACCTGGAGGAACATTTGCTGGTGGGAAAATAGGAGAGGCACCCACAAATAGAGGAGGTCCTTGGGGAGTGGGTCCAGAGGGTTTAGCTAGAAGAGGAACAATAGGGTGTTGAGGCGCTGGTTGTTGCTGAGGTGTACCAGACTGCTTGAGGGCAGCCTGTGACGCTTGTAACATGCAAAAACTCATAGAGTTAGGTTCTGAGATGGGAGGAGGAGGACAAAAGAAAGCACCCAACAATGAGGAGTCTTTATAGACTCCAAGTGAAACACTGGTGGTAGGAGTTGAAGATTGTTTGTTACACATTAACGAGATAATGAACTCGGGGGAGGTCATGGATTTCAGCTTGTGGTAAGTCAGCTGATTGATGGTAACGATCTTCCCTCCATGAGAGAAGCTCATATTATGGAACACCGCAGACGCTACGGCTGACATCACATAGGTGTAACTATGACCTAAGATAATGTTGTAATACAAAGGGGCATCGATGACTTCAATGTCGAAATGGACAGTCTTGCCCACAAGGGTTACTGGATAGTTGCGGTACATGCCCAGGGGTTGGGAACAGTGTCCATCCCAAGAATGCAAGGTGATGGTGGAGGGGGAAACACAGGTGACTTGATCTGTTTCCGAATTGCTGCAGACATCACACAGGTGGATGTGCCTTTGTCAATAATGCATCTAGAGATGATGGCATTACGAACTCTAACTGGTACCTAGAAAGCAACAGATGAAGGAAATGGGGAAGACTCTGATGTATCAACTGGGAAGAAAATCAAACGATCGTCGGAAGGATCCACTACACCCAAGGCATTTAGTAGATCTTTCTTTGCAATGGGCATGACTGGAGGACTTCCAGTGTCGACATGGCAACAGGTGATTGTGCCAAGTCATCTACTATATTGTATGTATGGACAACTCTGTAGAAGCTGCATTACGGCGTAATGGTCCCTTTGGGATCTTAGTAATGGCCTCAACCTTAGGTTGAGGGAACTATAAAGGACTATTTGGTGTCATAATAGGCTCAGTAGATACTTTGGTTTTGCACACGATAGTTGATGAAGTCAAGGGCTTGTCATATTGACGTGACCAAGTTTGTAGGTTGATACTGGAGGGGTTAACCTCATCTGAGTTCATCATAAGGATCTGGTAGTCACTGGGACCAAAAGGTTGGGGGATATGGGCTGCTTGAGCTGGCTAAGGTTGAGAAGCAACAGATCCTTGTTGAAGAAAAGGATTTGTGGGCACTATCGATTGGGTTGGCATAGGATTCTGAGGCAATTGCTAACCTCTAGAAGCTACTTGAGCTTCCCACACTTGGCGCATCTAGTGTAAAATATGACAGTCATGTGTATAATGGCCATGTACACCACAACATGCATAAGGCTTATTCATATGAATAGCCTTGTTTTTCTTGGGCTAGCCTCCCTATTGCTAGTTTTTGGTGTTAGGCTGGTTCCCCTGGGTTTCACTAGGTTGGTTACCTTGATTACCCTGGTTACCCTTGTTACCCTTCCCCTTATTCGTTTTCTTCAAATTTGGGGGATTGGTAGCACTCTGCTATGAAAACACATGGCGCTAAGGGGGCGATGGCTATTGGGGCTGAGGATGCGTGGGAGGCTACGATGCTAATGCTTGGGGGGCTGGAGCACTCGGCTAGGCATAAGGAGGAGCAACAGTTTGGAGGACGATTTGGGGTCCTGGAAACATGCTGCTAGCAGGAGGGGTATAAGTGTTGATGCAACTGGTTCCCCCTTGTGGGTAGCCATAACTTTGCTGAGTATATGACGAAGAGTGTGAAAGGGATCCAACGATACCATTGGCAGCGTGAGATTCCCCCGGTTCATTGGCACTTCCAAGACGAGGGAGGTCTGGAATGATGGTATAGACATAACCAGATTGGTTATAAATCATATCATATCTCAAAGCGGTTTGGACAGCTTCTTCCTCAGTCTGAGGAAAATGGGACACAACATCTTTCTCGATGGGGGATAAAAGGCTCTTGAGAAACCAACCTAGATAAACATTGTCTTCAAAAGGTGGGGCACGATATGTGCTCCTCCTTCAATGCCACTCTTGACATGGTTAGAAAGGTGAGTAGCGGAGGATTGACAGAATGTGGTCAAAAGCTTAGTACGAGTGTGGTACCGAAGAGATAACTGGAAATATGATAAGAACGCTTTAGCAAGAGTCACGAAAATGGAATGAGAGGCGGAGGGCTGGTCTACATACCATTTTGTAGCATCTCTAGTGAGCGTGCGTTGGAAGAGCTGAAGACGAATGGAGTTGGATGAACAGCACATGTGGAAGGACAGGACATGGTTGGTAGGATCCTCTCCAACAAGACACTCAAACTTTGGGATGTCTGAGGGAAGCGTGGTTGGCATAGAGGGCCAACTAGTATCATGGCGTATGGGGTGGTTTATCAACTGGTTAAGATTCAGTAGACTTAACCTAGCCATAAAGGGGAGCATGGGAGTTGCCGGAACGATTCCTGAGACTATTTTGCCTGATGTGACCACTAGTATATTACTGGAGCCACCACCAGTTTGGGTTCCTGCACCAACTGTGGGTCCAGACATGGTGACAATATGTGGTGAAGGAGGCTTGGAATCAGATGAGGAATCAGAAGGACTAGAAGAAGAGTTAGTGTGGGGATTCAGAGGGCTATGAACTTGAACCCGATGGGGAGGGGTAATATGCCCAAGCGGAAATTGGGGGAGAAGGTCTAATAATCTCCATGCAAATGCCTTGGTGGCGTAATGGTGGTAGGACACACGCGACACAGAAATGGTGAAAGGAGATCAACAATATATCTTTGTCTTGATGCGAGGAGATAAATTTATTATGTTAAGTCTTGTATTGGTGATGTAAACCAAGTGCCCTTTGCTTAAGGTGTGCTTGTGTGTGAAAGTGTATTAATTGATTAAGCCCAGATCATGTTTGTAAAAAAGAAAACTGCTTACTAAAAATAAACTGAAATTAATAACAGACAATGGACAAAAAAACAATTAACTAAACCCCACCCAAACTAGGTTTGCAAACACTATGTTGGTTGGTGGCTAAGCCGATGGAAAATACACTGAAACGGTCAAGAGATCTGAATGTCAGTGTGACTGGGATCAGGTGACACAAAGCTGCTGGAAAGTGGTGCACTAAAAACAAAAACCAGAGAGGAAGTTTGCTACAAAAACATAGGGAGATGGGTGAAACACCTAGGGCAACCGATGGGACCCTAAGGCAAATGACCAAACAAGTTTAAATGTGAAACTATGGATGGTAGCAACCTATCTTAATAGATCTGAAATAGAATGGTACAGATCTGGAAAATGTGGCTGAGCGCACTACAAAAACTCAGACTACTCACTCAGCTAAACTCCTCTGAGAAAGGTGGAAGCATACTAGAATCCCTAAGGGAGGCTAAATTCGACTTTGACCAGTAAATCAGAGTGGACCAAGGCCTAAGAAAAATGAGACAAAGGTCAAACAACCTAGTAGACAACTCTCTACAAAACCCAGAAACAGATCTGAGAAAAACCATAAAACCCAGAAATCGTAGGTACTGACCTTTTTCTCGTTAGGGGTCGCACTTTTTGGGTTGTTTAGTGCATTATGGCCTCCAAATCACACTTTTTGGGCCAAAAAGTGTGATTTCTGCTTCGTGGATCTTGGTTAGAAAATATCAGAAAAAATTATCGCCTTTATCGCAGTTGGTTCCCGCGACCTGCAGAAACGACCAAAAAACTTGCAGAAGTCAGAAATTTATCAAATCTAGGGTTAAAAAACTAGGAAACATTAAGAGAATTGAAAAATAAGAAACCCTAAGCTGAAAACCGAAGGTCACCCAGGTTTCTGGATCTGAAGTATAAACCCAGTGGAGTCGCCAATTTTGTTGTAGTGTTTTCTTCTCAAAGATGTAGAAAAAGAGCCCACTTAAGATTGTGGATGAAAAACAATATCAACAATATAAATGGCTGCTAAACATTGTAGACATGCAACAACTGATAGAAACAAAACCTGTCAAAGTCTGGATCTATGCCACAATCATAGTTAGATAGTAGAAAGAAAGAGTAATAACTCCAATCATCCAATGGAAACCAGATATACAAAGAATAGTTTTATTATAACACTTTTGAAAGGAACAAATAAATGTTGTCAATCCCCCTCTATGGGATGGGTTATTGGCTATCCTCAAACGTCTTCAGCTTGTGTAGAGTCTCTCTCCTCTATAATGTGTAAACCCAACAAAAATATGGTGTGTGACAATGAAAATAATCAGAATTACAACAATGAGTGCAACAATGAAAATAATCAAAAGTGAATAATGAATGGAAAACCCTTCTATTTATAACAAAATATTGAGTTATCCTCGAATAATGAGCAATAATAAAATATTATTGATCCCATTCTTGGAATAACCACTTGGAATATTTTATTATATTTTTTTAGAAGGGAAAAAGTATTTAAACTTTGATTTAGAAATAATAAATAAATAAATAAATGATTTATTTATCATCTCAAGGAATTAGTCAAGGAATAATAAATAAATAAGGATTTATTTAATTATTCCTAAGGGATGTAGTCAAATTTTAAAAAGAATAATAATTAATTAGTGATTAACTAATTATTCTTGGAGAAAAATAAGTAATTAATGATTTATCTACTTATTTTTCACGATTCGGTCAAATATGACAAGGAATGATAATAAAACAATGGTTTAATTAATTATTCCTAGAAGAAAATCAAATAAATAGTGATTTATTTAATTATTCTTCATTGGTTTAACTATAAATTACTTAACAAAGGTGTTTTATTAAGTAATTTATCACAGTGAAAGAAAATTTTCTATGGTAAAATTGGATTTACATGGTGTACTTTGATCCATCTAGTAAATTAGGATAGATGATCAATTTTTTGGTGATAACAGCATACTCTTGCACTCCACGAGTTATCGCCTCTAGATTGTGCTCCATCTTAGCTAAGCAGTCTGCCCCTTCTTCATAGTCTGTGCCCACTATCTAATGTGAAAATTGATGTGCTATTGGTGACATGCCTAGTGGTCTCTCTGGTCCCATATCTGCACATTTATCACAAGTTGAGTCTTAGTTTACACTTTTATAAAAAATCATAAAACTTGAAAAAAAACCAAAAAATAAGTTTTTACTTGCATCGGTCCACTGTTCTCCTAATGGCGGAGGTAGATCTAGATCCCATATGAAATCCATGCCAACATAAGCATAGTCACCCACCACCAGTAGTTGGCATCCTAGCCAAGTGAAAAATTGTGATGGGTAACGCATATGCTAACTCGTTCCTCCTCGAGGCATAGTTTGACTCCATTGCACAAGTCTCGGATCTTAGGGGGTAGCATTTGGTACCTCTGCCCAATGGTACCAGAATAAGGGCACTCGCTCTAAAAATAAGGTCACAAATATCGAACCGAGCCCAAATTTCTTCAGGTATCCATGCTTCCCCTTGGTTAGTTGTCGTTTCATATTTGCCAAAAGGCCTCCACACCAGTTGAATACGGTGGGGGTCAAACATGCGATAGCGTATTGGAATTAGGACTTTGAAGCCTCATGCAAGGCTTGCATGATGGATACACGCGTCATAGCGTACAAAATCGTTCTCAAGATGAGGTTGTTGGTGATTTTTTTTATCTTCACCTTCCTCCATTGGTCATTTCGGCATTGGGACAATGCCTCTGGACTAGAATCCTTGTACTTTCACCTCCTTGGCGAGATCCAAGGAGTTGGATTACTTCCCCTCATCAGGACAATCCCATGATGAAGTAGATATCCATCTCCTAAAGTTCTAGTTCCTAGCCTTTTATGATGAATATCTCTCAATCTACATCCTAGAGACTGATCAAATAGGGCAACAATTCCATTTAATCCCTTAACCCTATAGTCCTAAAGAACTTTAACAGCCCACAATTCCTCAGATTGTTTATGCATTTAGGATCCTGAGATGCTTGGAAGTCTTTGGCCTCATGGCCTCTTTCTTTCCACTCCAAGACCGTGATGTCCTACAAAACATCATTTAACACCTATTAATGCTTTTTTAATGGATTAAAATTATCAATTTTTTCTTCAAAAGAGAGTTTTCTTTCCAAACAATCGCCTCAGTGCCATCGTGCATGTTTTTTCAAACAAAGTGATGGCATTGCGAGATCCTTTGGGCTCCAACACGATCATCACAGTCTGATGACCATACCCGCAATGGTCATTGGCACCCTAAAAGTTTAAAAATCCTCCCTTATAGCATAAAATTTACGTTTTAAAATGCATAAAAAAGTGATGAAATGAAAAAGAGGGGATGAACCTCTTACCTGTTGCAGACGGATTGTGAAACAATACCCTTCTAGAAAAACCTGTAGATTCACAACCTCATGTAATCTACTAAAACAAGAGACAAGAATCTACTTCTACTCTTTACAATAGAATCCCATAAACATCAAGCAAACAATAATCAATAGAGGAAGAGAATCAAAGGCACATAACACAATAAATATCTGGGGAAAGCCACAGCTCAAAACCCCAATCTGTTTTGTATTAATTTGGAAAATCAAGATGAAATTACAATGCTTGTTCTCTCTAGAAGAAATCCAAGCACTCAGCAAATTCAGTCTCCAACTCATAAGCAAGCTCAAAGCCAAAGCTTAGATAATTCACAAGCTCTCCAAGTCTCTATTCCAATGTGTAATTCTTATGAAGGATAACTTGTATTTAAATGGAAATAAAGCCTCTAAAAATAGCACAATCCCTCAAGGAGCAGTTCCTGATTGCATGCACTATCAGTGCAACTCAGAAAAATGTAAAACAAATACTACATTGTCCCTGCACTCTAGTCTCAACTAGGTCTTTCTCAGAATCAAAATGTATGGGTTTTTGATGGTGGAATCTTCAGTTAACTAGAGTAGAATTAATTAGGTTAGTAGTGTCGCAACTGACCATTTACTCACTATTAGTTCCTGAAACTAATTGGAGCTATTTTAACTGGACTTAAATCAATAAATTGAGTTAACTAATTACAACTCATTCATAACTCATCCTGAACTACTATAAGTTAGGGAGAACATATACATGTCTTCTAAAAGACTTCCAATTTGAATTTCCTAAATTAATTAAGTTAATTAAACTTAATTAATTAATTTCAAATTTCTATGAGAAAAGAATTATATTTTAATTCACAGTTTAATTCAAGGACAAATTAAACTGGAATTTCTTGTTTCCATTTCTCAACACTCCCTCTCAACAAGAAAGGGATTATCCACTACCCTGATCTTGTATTTGTGAAACTCAAATTTACATCTTGGCAATGCCTTTGTCAAGATATCACCATATTGCTCCTTCGTGGGAATGTAATCTAAAAACATGATCCGCCTCAATATAGAATCTTTGAGATGATGATACTGGATATCTATATGCTTGGATCGATCATGAAAAACTAGATTTTCAGAGAGTTTGATATAACTCTGATTATCGCAATAAATTACTGTCAGATCCATCTACTGACCAAACAAACCAACCAGGATCTTCCTCATCCAAATAGTCTCACATGCTCCTTGACTTGCAGCCATGTACTTTGCCTCTGTCAAACTGAGTGCAACCGATCTTTGTTTCCTATTATACCAAGAAATTGCAGCTGACCCAATACTAAAGATCGCTTCTGATGTGCTCTTCTTGTCAGATGGACTCCCCACCCAATCTGCATCAGTGAAGCCTTGAAGCTTCACTCCCTCTATCCGTGTGTACCACAAACCAAACTGAGTAGTGCCTTTGAGGTATGCTTTGTCACCTTCCAATATAGCTTGGTAGGCCTAAACATTGCTTAACTAAGCTGGTTAACTGCATAACACATATCTGGTCGTGTGTTCACCAAATACATGAGTGAACCCATAAGCTTCCTGTAAACAATAGCTTCCACTACTTCTCCTAAAGTAGCATCCTCCTTCCTCCAGTTACCATCTAGAGGATTCTCCATGGGTTTACTGCTCTTCATGTGGAACCTCCTAAGTATCTCATTGGCATACTTGCCTTGAGAAACAAGCAACTCCCCATCTCCCTACCATACCTCCATGCCAGGAAGGTAATGCATGAGCCCCATGTCCTTCATCTCAAACTCTCTTGCAAGGTCCTCCTTGCAAGATTTAATGAGCTTCTCATCATTTTTAAGTATGAGATCATCTACACAAAATACAATGATCAAAAGCTTCCCTTCCACCACTATGTGATACAGGTTCGCATCTGCTTCACTCTTTATGAATCCTAACCCAGTGAAGTAGCTATCTATCCTAGTGTACCAAGCACCGGGTGCTCACTTTAGCCCATACAACGCTCTCTTGAGTCGGAACTCATGTAACTCACAGTCCAAGCTTTCAAAACCTTCGCGCTGCTCTATGTACACCTCTTCCTCAATCATGCCATTGAGGAAGGCATTCTTCACATCCATCTTATGGATATTCCAACCCATCTGTGTTGATAGTTCCAAAATATATTTGATTGACGAGTACCTCGCAACAGGAGAAAAGGTCTCATCATAGTCAATCCCCTCTACCTGTGAAAAGCCACGGGCCACAAATCTAGCCTTATGCTTCTCAAAACTACCATCTGTAGCTTGCTTTACCTTGTAAAGCCAACGGGAGCTTACAACTGACTTGTCCTCCGGTCTCTAGACCACATCCAAAACATTGTTTCGAACTATGGAGTCATACTCCTCCACCACATCCCAAACACTGTTTCAAACTATGGAGTCATACTCCTCCACCATCACATCAACCAAAACTGGCTGCTGCATTGCTTCCTGAAAGGAAAATGGCTTTGTCACAACACATGCACCCATAAGTGCCATGTATCCAGTTTACCTCTCTGGTGACCTCCTTTGTCTGCGTTGAGAAGAGGGTGCTCCCACATTCTCCTGTGCATCATCCAATAATATGTTAGCCTCTCTAGTGTGCTTTCTTCCCTCTCTGGAAGACTCTACGTGAGTGGATGTCTCTACTCCCATAACCTCTACATGTGGCTGCTCCACATCAATCTGAGGTTCCTCAACCTTAGGAACTAAAAGTTCCTCCTCTGCATGTAGCTCAAGCTCCCTCTCAAGGGATACTCGCATGGCCTTCTCCTCATCAAACTTGACATCCTTGCTAACCATTGTCATCCGACTAGTTTGCATGTACACTCGATAGTTATGGGGAGTATCAATGTACCCCATAAAGATCCCCAACTTTCTTGTTGGCTCAAGCTTCTTCCCTGCATCTTTGGTCACATGGCAATAAACTGATGACCCAAAAATCCTGAAGTGACCAACATCTAGCCTCTTACCAAAATAAGAGTCCTCTGGTATTTTACTCTCAAGTATCTGATGTGGGCTACAGTTCTGAACATAAACCATTGCATTGCATGCCTCAGCCCATAAGTGTAGTGGTAGGCCCTGATCATGCAATATCACCCTTGCTCCCCCTACTATGATCTTGTTCTTCCTCTCAGAAACCCCATTCTGTTGAGGGTTATGAGGTGTCATTAACTCTCATTTAATCCCTTCTGCTACACATAAGTTATTAAACTCATTGGAGATATATTCTCCACCATCATCACTCTGTAGAGCTTTAACCTTCTTTCCTAACTCTTTCTCAACCAATGCTTTCAATTCACAAAACTTTGTGAATGTCTGATCCTTTCTCTGCATGAAAAATATCCAGCATTTACGAGAATAGTCATCTAAAAATATAACATAATACTTGTTTTTGGCGATGGATACTATCGATAATGGTCCACACGCATCTGAATGGATTCTCTCCAGAATAGACTCCGCTCGACTATCTCTATCTCCAAAAGAAGACTTGGTGTATTTTCCCAAAATACAACCCTTGCATGTATCAAATTTCTCAAGCATACCTTTGGAAATACCGGTAGAGATTTGCTGCAATATCTTCAAAGCCCCATGATGCAAGTGTCCCAATCGCCTATGCCACAACTTGCAGACATCTCAGCTCAACATATTTTCCACTTTTGAACTCAAAGCTGCACAATCCTCTACCTCTATCTTATATAGATTCTGAACTCGAATCCCTATCTTTTTTACTTGACCTGTGGCTATGTGTCGAAGAAATGCCTTTTCTTTCGAAAATATCACATCATAGCCTCTATCCTCAAGCATGGCAATGGATACCAAGTTCTTCGTCAATCCAAGTACATGCATAACATTTTTCAAGGTGATTGGAGCCCCATGCTCCCTATGAAAGTAATAGTGCCCACACCAGTGACACTATACTTACTGTCATCACCCATCTCGATATGCATCTTGATATCTTTCTCCTCCAGTTCACTGAATAACTCTTTGTCACAGTCATGTGGAAAGAAGCTCCACTGTCTAAGTTCCAGACACTTCCCATCATTGAAGACACCATGCATGCAATGATGGAAAAGTCCAACTCAAATTTGAAGGTTAAAGCCTCACTCATCGCTCCTCCTGAGGACTTCTACAATGAACAATTTGTAGCAAAGTCACACATCTTGTGACAATGAAAGCATTTAACTTTTGTCATGTCCTTCTTCTTACCTCCATGATAAGAATTTGATATGGAACAAGAAATTTTACCTTTCCCCTTCCTTGCCTTAATCACTAAGGCACACTTTTCTTCATCATCAGTCTTTGATGAAGAGCCATCCTTGGTGTTCCTCCCAATCTCATCCGGCATAAAATCCGACCATAGTCATTCAAAATCTGGCAGCTTCTCCCGACCATTGATAGAGTCCTGATAATTATGCCAAGTCTTTGGGGGTCCAAGAAGAGAAAGGCCCACCATATCCTCCTCGGAAATTGTGATTCCAACACATCCAAGTTCATCTAGACATTGAGTGAACTTGTTCAAGTACTTTGGAATCATCTCGCCTTTCTCCATCTTGATTTTATGAAGTTTATCCTTCAGTGCCAACTTCCTTTGATCACTACTATTCTGATACAAGTACGTCAATGTTTTCCACATAGCATGCAGAGTTTCCTTTCCATAGATACTCGAGACAATGTGGTCTTGAACTCCCTCAATAATTATCCACCTTGCCTTTGCCACACACTTCTTCCATTCGGCCAAATTCTATGCATCTGTAGTTGTTGGCTTAGGGACTTCTTGATCAATGAATTCCTTCAAGCCATTATCTTCAAGCACAACCCATCATGTCCCTCCAGGCTATAATATTTGAGATGCCTTCCAAGGCATACTCAAGCCTCAACCCATGGAATTCCATCTGTCGATCCTGAAGTATGTATGCAAATTTGAATTTCACCTATAACCCAGAAATTCAAAACTTCGAAATATCCTCTAGAGAGATTATTTTAAATCAACGATATCTTCGTCATCCAAACTCTAATTCGGCCAATTTTTTTTTTGAATTTGGGTATCGTTTCCCAAGAAATCCAGATCTACAATATGTTTTTGAAAATTTTGTATAGAAATTCTCAGATCTTCTCTACAAACTCTCGGCCCAAAAAACAATCTTGCTCTGATACCATGTATAAAAACCTGTAGATTCACGAGCTCGTCTATTCTACTAAAACAAGATACACGAATCTACTTCTACTCTTTATAGTGGAAGCTCATAAACATCAAGCAAACAATAATCAATAGAAGAAGAGAATCAAGTGCACATAACACAATAAATATTCGGGGAAAGCCACAACTCAAAACCCCACTATCTATTTTGTATTAATCCAGAAAATCAAGATGAAATTACAATGCTTGTTATCTCTAGAACAATCCCAGCACTCAACAAATTCAATTTTCAACTCATAAGCAATCTCAAGGCTAAATCCTAGCCAATTCACACACTCTCCAAGTCTCTATTCCAATGTCTAATTCCTATGAAGGATAGTTTGTATTTAAAGGAAAATAAATCCTCTAAAAAAAGTGCAATCCCTCAAGGATCAGTTCCTGATTGCTTGCACTATAAGTGCAACTCAGAAAAATCTAAAATTAATAGTACACTGTCACTTCACTCTAGTCTCGACTAGGCCTTTCTTAGAATCAACATGCATGAGTTTCTGATGGTGGAATCTTCAGTTAACTAGAGTAGCTCTAATTAGGTCACTAGTGTCGGAATTGATTGTTTACTTAGTATTAGTTCCTAAAACTGATTGGAACTAATTTAATTGGACTTCACTCAATCAACTAAGTTAACTAATTACAACTCCTTCATAACTCATCCTGAACTCCTATAAGTTAGGGAGAACATATACATGTCTTCTAAAATACTTCCAATTCGAATTTCCAAATTAATTAAGTTAATTAAACTTAATTAATTACTTTCAAAGTTATATGAGAAAAGAATTTTATTTTAATTCACAGTTTAATTAAAGGACAAATTAAACTGGAATTTATTGTTTCCATTTCTCAACACCCTCTCAACAAGAAAGGGATTATCCACTACCCTGATCCTGTCTCTGTGAAACTCGAATTTACATCTTGGCAATTCCTTTGCCAAGATGTCACCATCTTTTTCCTCCATGGGAATGTAATCTAAGAACATGATCTGCCTCAATACACAATCTTTGAGATGATGATACCGGATATGTTAGGTCCCTATAATACTAGTGATCCCCCCTTTACTATTATTGTTGTATCCCTTATTGTTATTGTTGTTCCCCTATTGTCCCCATATTGTTATTATTGTGCCCCATAGAATCCCACTATTGTTATTTTTGTGCCTTTATATTATTATTGTTAGGTCGGCTTGGTTATATTGTGACCTCTTAGACTCCTATATATAGAAAGGAGGTTTTGTCATTTGAATCATCCAAGAATTATTCATTTGTGTAATGTAAAGGAGGTTTCCCCCTCAAAGAGGCTTATTTCTAAGGTGTTCATCTATCTTTTCTATCTTCCTGTGAGTTGATTTCATAACATTTGGTATTAGAGCTTTGGATTCTAGGGTTTTGCTGCTCTAAACAGGTCATCATTGAATTTTCGCTATAACTTTTTTCTGTGATGTCTCAGAAGCGAAAAAAAACCCATTTGAGACGAAATACCACTGAACCATGGGTCCAAATTGCATATCTTGTCTCACTATATTTTTGGAGATATGATCTGAGGAAGTTAGGGTTTTTTCAAGCTCCATAATTTCATCTAAACCAGGTCATCATGGAATTTTCGCTATAACTCTTTTGCTATGAAGTTTCAGAAGCTAAAAAAACCCATTTGAGAGGAAATTGGTCTGAACCTTGGCGCCAAATTTTAGATCTTGTCCCACTATATTTTTGGATATATAATCTAAGGAAATTAGGGTTTTTGCAGACCCCCGAATTACATTCCAAATAGGTCACCTTGGGAAAATCCTCATAACTTTCTTTCTAAGCATCAATTTTCATTTTCGTAAAATGTTACAGAAAGAGGACGAATTGTATCTTTTTGGGTACCATTTTCAAAACCTAAGGTTGAAACAATGACCCATGGCACGTCGTACAAGTTCACTCTAGTAAACAAGTCTATACTCAAGTCAGCATGGTAGATTTGGCATAACTCTTCATTGGAGAATCCAATCTTGATCAGACTTGTGGAGTTAGAAATATTACTTAGAGGATTACATCAAGAAAAAATTTCAGACCTTGGAGATCCAAAATTATAGAGATACATCAGATTCAATATCGATCTCTTACAAAGTGAAAAAAGGTGTGTAGTTTTATTTTTATTTTTGCATAAGCTTGCTTTGAAAAATTAGTTTGAAGGAATTCAAAGGGCATAGTGAAGCATTATTATCGATAATTGATGCCCCAAAAAAAAATGGAAACACATAATAAGCAACCTGAAATCTCTAGTATGACTCATGAAGAAGAGGAAGAAATGCAACATGATATATCAAAATTAAGAGACCAAGTTCAACAAATGTCACTCGCACAAAAAGTAACAGAATCTAAGATGGATGGTTTAAAGAAAGACATAGAAGCTAAGATGTATGGCATCGAAGCTAAGATGGATAGTTTAAAGAAAGGCATGGAAGCTAAGATGTATGGTTTAGAGAAAGGCATAGAAGCTAAGCTGGATGGCGTGGAAGCTAAGATGGACAGCATGGAAGCTAAGATGGAAGCTAATATGGACAGTGTGGAAGCTAAGATGGATGGCATGGAAGCTAAAGTGGATGATTTAAAGAAATGCATGGAAAAATTGAAGACATATTTGACAAATTTTCTACAAGAAATGCTTACTAATGGCGAAAGGGTAGTAAACGAAACTCATGATGAGAAAAAAATAAATGTTAATCATGATTTCATAGACTCTAACGTTGGATTGAGGAACCACCATGTTCCAAAGATCGATATGAGGAAGTTTGATAGCAAGGATCTCGGAACATGGATACTGCAGATGGAGCAATTTTTCGATCTCCATAATGTGCAAAACACACAAAAGGTACATATTGCAACTTTATATCTGGAACCAAATCAGTTTGTATGGTATCGATGGCTTTTCTCTCATAAACAAATTGTCACTTGACCTATTTTTATGGATGAAAAGATAGCACATTATGAGGATACAAAAAGCAACACTTTTTTTAGCCAATTGATAAATCTCAAACAAAAGGGTTCAATGATGGAGCACATTGAGGACTTCCAAAAATTGAATATAAGGGTAAAAGATATTCTGGAGGAGCATAGGATTGATGTGTTCATAGGGACTTTAAAAGATAACATCCAACATGAGGTTCGCCTTTGGGAACCACATTCATTGGAGAAGGAATTCAGGTTGGCAAGAAAAATGGAAAGCAAAATTATGGCAACAAGGAAGGCTACCACTCACAATCATAAAGATGGAAGTGTTGCTGCCCCTAGCCATCCAAAACCTACAAGGTTGACACCACAACAATTGGAAGAAAAAAGAGCAAAATGGATTTCTTACAGTTGTGATTGAAAATACACTAAAGGTCATAAGTGTGTCGAGAAGAAATTATTTTACATAGATTGTGAAGAGGAGGAAGAAAAGGACAAAGAAACGTCAAAAGAAGAGGATATCCACTAGGAACAAACCCTAGAAAAATAAGAAATGAATCCGACCACATCTTGTAATGCATTGGCCAGAATTACCACTCCTCAAACTATCAAGATCGAATGGCATACCAAGAAGAAAAAGGTAATAGTGTTGATTGTTTCGGGAAGTACCCATAATTTTATTCATTGTAAGATAGCCAAGGAATTGAATTGCTTCCTATATCCAGCACCAGAGTGTCAAGTGATGGTTGCAAGTGGAGGAACCATAAATTGCTCAGGAAAGTACCATAATATCAAGCTATCCATGGGAGAATATGTATTGAATAGCCCAATGCTTTCCATTCCAATGGGTGGTGCTAATGTTGTACTAGGAGTCCAATGGCTACAATCCTTGGGTACAATAGCTTTTAATTTTCAAGAACGTTTCATGAAATTCTCTTTAGAAGGAAAGGAAGTTGAATTAAGGGGTATCACAAGGAAATCGGGAAAGATAATCAACTTTAACAGAATGAAAAAGCTTTTAAAGAAAGAACAATGAGGCATAATTGAACAATTATGTTCACTAGAGGTTCCCACATCGAAATCATCCATTTCTCCAGATCTCCAAAAAGTCCTGGACAATCATTCCAAGGTATTTGAGACTCCCAAAGGCATCCCACCTATTCGTGATCATGATCATGCTATTAATTTGATTCCCGGAAGTGTTCCTCCAAAGATCAGGCCTTACAGATATCCCTATGTCCATAAGAGTGAAATTGAACGTATGGTTACATAAATGCTAGAGGTTGGTATAATTCAACCTAGTCAAAGTTCTTTCTCTGGTCCAGTAGTATTGGTTCACAAGAAGGATGGATCATGGTGCATGTGTCCAGATTATAGGGAGCTCAACAAGCTCACTATTAAAGATAAATTTCTCATTCCTATCATTGATGAATTATTGGATGAATTGCATGGATCAATTTACTTCACCAAGTTGGATCTTCGTTCAGGATATCATCAAATCATAATGAAGACTGAAGACATTCCAAAAACAACATTTAGAACTCATGGGGGTCATTATGAATTTTTGGTCATGCCTTTTGGCCTTCCTAATGCACCTTCTACATTTCAAGGTTTGATGAATTCCATTTTCAAACCCTTCCTTAGAAAATTTGTGTTAGTATTTTTTTATGATATACTAATCTACAGCAAGTCTTGGAAGGATCATGTCCAACATGTTGACATCGTGCTCAAACTATTGGAGGAGAAACAATTATATGCAAAAACCTCCAAATGTTTCTTTGGAGTATAAGAGGTGGAATATCCGAGTCATATTGTATCTCATGAAGGTGTTAAAGTAGACCCTAGAAAAATTAAAACCATTAAGGAATGGAAAATACCCACATCCATAAATAATCTACGAGGATTCCTCGGGTTAACAAGGTATTATCGCAAGTTTATTAAGAATTATGGGAGAACAGCAGCACCTCTAACAACATTATTGAAGAAAGGTGCATTCTCTATTGGGTTGTGTTAAATTCTTTCCACATAGTTAACAGGGGGTTTGAGGGGCACCTGTAACCCCACTTTATGGGGTCCGGGCAGCACCCTAGAAAATTTTGGATTTGGACCCCATGTTAGGTTGGGGGGACCGAACTATGGTTTTTTGCATGATTTTCGCACATGTTTTTTGGACGCGAAGGTTTTCAGTCCATGGTATTGGACGCAATGGTTTTCGGTCCATGGTATTAGATGCTTCAGCATGTATAAATATGTATTATAACATTGAAAGGAACATAATGAAAAATCAAGCTGGTAGTCCCGGTTTTGGGATCCAGGGGAAAAATCTCTGTGTATATGTGTTTTGTGTGTTCTGCTCTCGCAATATTTATTTTCTGTGTTTTAGAATTCATATGCAGGTAATTTCTGTATGGGGTTAAAACCTACATTTGGTATCAGAGCAGTTTTGGCTTCAAGGGGATGCCTTTGTTGCTGAGGGGTTTCGCTCGGGCTTGTGGTAGGCACTATTCAGTGGGAGATTTGTGAGATCGATTCTGGTGGTGAAAGAAGATGGCAAGCAGAGGAAAGATAGAGACCGAGAAATTTAATGGTCAAAGTTTTGAGTTGTGGAAACTCAAGATGGAGGATTTTTTGGTGGATAAAGATCAGTGGATCGCGATAGATCTAGGTACTAAACCAACAGGAGTGTCCGATGAGGAATGGAAAAAGTTGGATCAGAAGGCAAAGAGCACAGTATCATTGTGTGTCTTAGATTCATTATTGCTGAATGTATCCGGGGAAGCTACATCGAAGGCTTTGTGAGACAAGTTAGGGAATTTGTACCAATCTAAGTCTCGGGTGAATAAACTATTCCTACGAGAAAAGCTATATAGCCTAAGGATGAAAGATGGAGACTCGGTGACAGAGCATCTGAATGCATTTAATACTGTGGTAAGTCAGTTAGCGTCTGTTGATATTAAAATTTCAGATGAAGATAAGTGCATCAGTTTGTTATGTTCTCTACCAGATTCGTGGGATAGTCTGGTTATTGCAATAGGTAGCAATGCAACTGCCTTGCAGTTTGATGAAATAGTCTCAAGCTTGCTGATGAAGGAGATGAGATGGAAAAATATGGAGAGCCAGAATGGTGATGCCTTGTCTGTACGAGGATGGTCCCAGAACAAAAACAAAAATAAGTCATCGACTGGGAGATCTAAATCTAGAGGGAGATCTAAATCTCCCAGAAAACCTGTAAAGGTAGTGTGCTAGAAATGCAGAAAGGAAGGGCACTTCAAAAGGGACTGTAAATCTAAAGCTCCTGACAAAGGAAAGGGATTTGATGAGGCTCCTTCTACAGAGGCGAAAACCACCTCAGATGAAGGTGGGGATGTGTACTTGGCTTCTTCGTGTACACATGTAGATCATGAGGCATGGTTAACTGACTCAGGTGCATCCTTTCACTTCACTCCCCATAGAGAGTGGTTCTGTGAGTATGAGAAATATGATGGTGGTGATGTATTCTTGGGGGATGACAGGAAGGCTAGAATCATTGGTCGTGGAAAAGTAAATTTGAAGTTGTAAGGTGGAAGGGTTAGAACGCTTTCAGGTGTTCTGCATATTCCTGCATTGGCCAGAAATCTAATTTCTGTAAGCAAGTTGGATGATGTAGGTGTAAAAATAGTGTTCGAGAAGGATACTTGCAAGATGGTTCGAGGGGAACTGGTATTGATGTAGGGAGTTTGGATTGGAACTCTATACAAGCTGCAAGGTAGCACTATTATTGATGGGTGCAATAGTTCTGTTGTTCCTGAAAGTGGAGCAGAAGATCTAGTGGTCTCTGGAGAGAAGACCATGTTGTGGCATCAAAGGCTTGGAAATATTGGAGAGAAGGGCCTTCGAATACTTCATGGTAAAGGTATGGTAGAAGGTATGAGTAATAGCTCTCTGGATTTTGATTTGTGAAAATTGTGTATATGGGAAGCAGAATCGGGTGAGTTCCCCCTCTGGTAGTAAGAGGGCGAAACAAATATTAGAACTTGTGCACAGTGATGTGTTTGGACCTGTGAAGGTTCCATCACTGGGTAATTCTGTGTAATATGTATCATTTATAGATTACTTCTCAAGGAATACATGGATATATTTCCTTAAGAAGAAATCTAAAGCCTTTGACAGGTTTAAATAATTTAAGGCTCTCGTGGAAAATCACACAGAGAAGAAGATAAAGGTGCTAAGGACAGATAATGGTGGAGAGTTTTGCAGCAAGGAATTTGAAGAATTCTATAAGAAGTGTGGTATAGCACGGCAGAAGACTACTCCATATACGCCTTAGCAAAATGGAGTTGCAGAAAGAATGAACAAGACGTTGATGGAAAGGGCAAGAAGCATGCTCAGTGGTGCCGGGTTAGGACAAGAATTCTGGGCAGAGGCGGTGGATACTGCATGTTACCTGGTCAACGGGTCACCTTCATCAGCGTTGGAGGATAAGACTCCACAAGAGGTATGGACTGGTAAGAAACCCTCTGTTTCACATCTGAGGGTATTTGGATGTGATGCATATGTACATGTTCCAAAGGAGAAAAGAACAAAGTTGGATAGTAAAACTGAAAAGTGCATCTTTATTGGGTATAAGGATGGTTTAAAGGGTTATAAGCTTTGGAACCCAATAACAAGGAAGGTTATGTACAACCAAGATGTGGTGTTCATAGAGGTGAAAGATGTTATTAAACATGAAGTCCAACCAAAGGAACCTGAGAAGATAGAGTTTGAGCTAAAGGAGGAAGAATCAGAAGATGAAGAGCCTCAAACTCTGGCTATGAGAAGATCAGTTCGAGAAAGAAGGCAACCAGAAAGGTATAGTCCATCTACTTTCTATTCAAATTTTGCTTTGTCTGTCATTGATGATGATCCCAAAACTATGAAGAAAGTAGTGGATTCAGAGGATGGAAAACTCTGGAAAGAGGCCATGGTTGATGAAATGGCATCTTTGCTAAAAAATGAGGCTTGGAATCTGGTGGAGCTGTCTGCTGGAAGGAAACCCATTGGAAGCAAATGGGTGTCCAAAAAGAAGACAAATGCAGAAGGAAAAGTGGAGAAATACAAAGCTCGGTTGGTAGAAAAATGTTATTCCCAGGTGCCGGGAATTGATTTTGGTGATAGTTTTTCTCCTGTTGCCAAGGTAACTTCTATTAGATTACATTTATCTATTGCTACTACTTTTGATTTTGAGGTAGAACAGATGGATGTGAAGACAACATTTCTTCACGAGGATCTAGAAGAGAAGATCTACATGAAGCATCCTGAAGGCTTTGCGGTGAAGGGTAAGAAAGAACTAGTATGCAAGTTAAAGAAGTATCTATATGGGTTAAAACAGTCACCAAGGATGTGGTGTCAGAAATTTGATGCATTTATACGGGGACTTGGCTTCACCAGAAGCAAAGCAGATAACTGTGTGTATTTTAAATTAACTGGTGACTGTGTTATTTATCTGGTCTTGTATGTGGATGATATGTTGTTGGTTGGAAATGACAAAGAAGTTATCTAGGATTTGAAGAACCAATTGTCCTCCAAATTCGAGATGAAAGATATTGGTGCTGCAAACTATATTTTGGGCATGGAAATTAAAAGAGATCGGGCAAAGAGGAAGCTCTGGTTAAACCAGAGGAAGTATGTCGAGACAATATTGCAGAGGTTTAATATGCAGGATAGTAAACTGGTGAAGGTTCCTATTCCTGTAGGTGTGAGGTTATCTGCTGAACAATGTCCCAAGACACAAGAAGAGGAAGAAGACATGTCCCGTGTTCCATATGCAAGTGCAGTCAGTAGCCTGATGTATGCAATGGTCTGTACTAGACCAGACATTGCACATATCGTGGGAGTATTGAGCAGGTTTATGTCAAAACCAGGGAAGGAGCACTGGACAATAGTGAAGCGGGTTTTCAGGTATTTGCGTGGCACTATTGATTATGGTTTGTGCTACCAAGGAAGACCAGGATTGGATGGAGTGTTGGATATTCATGTCTTGTTGATGTAGACTGGGCTGGAGATCTGGATCAAAGAAGATCTACAAGTGGGTATGTGTTTAACCTATTTGGAGGTCCAGTCAGTTGGATGAGTAAGAAACAATCTATAGTGGCACTATCAACTACAGAGCCAGAATACATGACAGCCAATCATACAAGCAAGGAAGTAGTTTGGTTGCTGAGATTGTGTTCAAGTATGGGGTTAGTACACGAAGCTATAAGGATAGACTGTGACAGCCAAAGTGCAATTTTCTTGGCAAAGGACCCCGCATATCATTCAAAGAAAAAGCACATTGATGTTCAGTATCACTTTGTGAGGGATATGATAGAAGACAAAAGGATGTTACTGGTAAAGTTGGACACTTTGAAGAATACTGTAGATGCATTAACAAAATCTGTGAGCTTTGAGAAGTTCTCTTGGTGTTGAGAGACAATGGACATTTCAGGGCTGGAAAAATGACTAAGCTCTCTTATGGCCCCCTGTGGAAAGAAAACAACAAGTGGGAGGATGTTGGGTTGTGTTATATTCTTTCCACGTAGTTAACAGGGGGTTTGAGGGGCACCCGTAACCCCACTTCATGGGGTCCGGGGCAGCACCCCGGAAAATTTTGGTTTTGGACCCTATGTTAGGTTGGGCAGACCCACCTATGGTTTTGTGCATGATTTTCGCACATGTTTTTTGGACGCGATGGTTTTCGGTCCATGGTATTGGATGCTTCGGCATGTATAAATATGTATTATAACATTGAAAGGAACATAATGAAAAATCAAGCTGGTAGTCCCAGTTTTGGGATCCAGGGGGAAAATCTCTTTGTATATGTGTTTTATGTGTTCTGCTCTCGCATTATTTATTTTTTGTGTTTTAGAATTCATATGCAGATAATTTCTTTATGGGGTTAAAACCTACATTCTCATGGACTCCAGAAGCAATGAAGGCCTTTGAACATCTTAAAGAGGCAATGTGCCAAGCACTAGTCTTAGCTACACCGGACTTCACAAAAACCTTTGTTGTGGAATGTGATGCCTCAGGAAATGGAATTTATGTTGTTTTAATGCAAGAAGAAAGACCCATTGCTTTTGAAAGTCATCCAATCAAAGGAAAGTATTTACACAAAGCTATTTATGAAAAGGAAATGTTGGCAATACTACATGCACTTAAGAAATGACGACCCTACCTAATTGGAAGACACTTCAAGGTAAAAACATATCATGATAGCCTTAAATACTTTTGAGAACAAAGATTATCTTCAGAAGAGCAGCAAAAATGGGTCACAAAGATGTTGGGCTATGACTTTGAAATCATCTTTAAAAAAGGGAAGCAAAATGTTGTGGCAGATGCACTCTCAAGAAAGGATGAGGATGTGGAAGCATTTCTTTGTGCCATTTCTATTATCCAACCGGATTGGATAAACGAAGCAAGGGATGAATGGAAGAATACGAGGAATTGTGGGCACTCATTCAAAAGATACAACAAGATCCCAGTACATCTGATACATTTAGCTAGAATAATGATACTTTATGGTACAAGGATTGGTTATACCTATGTAAGAATTCCCAGCTCAAACAAAATATTCTAGGGAATTGCACACCTCTACCTTAGGAGGGAAATCAGGATTTCTAAAAACCTACCATAGGGTTAAGAAGGTTTTTTTATTGGGATGGCCTTAAATTGGATATTCAAAAGTTTGTGGCAGAATGTTTGGTTTGCCAACAAATAAAGTTGAAACAATTAAGACCCCAGGACTATTACATCCTTATCCATTCCAAGCCAACTTTGGGAAGAGGTTTCAATGGATTTTATCATAGGTTTACCCAAGTCCGACGGAAAGAGTGTTATTATGGTGGTAGTTGATAGAATTACCAAGTATGCACACTTTTGTGCATTATCTCATCCATTTAAAGCAATTACAGTTTCTACTACATTTATGGAGACAATTCAAAAGCTACATGGAAACCCAAAGAATATTGTAAGCGACAGAGATCCCATTTTCACTAGAAATTTTTGGATAGAATTATTTTCTTGTCTTGGTAGTCAGTTAGCTCATAACTCATCTTATCATCCTCAATCTGATGGGCAAACTGAGATAGTAAACAAATGTTTGAAAGGATATCTTCGTTGCTTTGTATCTGATAAACAGACACAATGGGTCAAATGGTTGCTTCTGGTTGAATGGTGGTATAACACTTCCTTCCATACTACAACAAAAATGACCCCATTTATGGCACTTTATGGATATCATCCACTATCCATCAAATCATATTTAAGAGAAAATTCTAAGGTTCAAGCAGTGGAAGATCACATCGAGCATCAGAAACAAGTTCTTCAACTCTTAAGGATAACCTCACCTTGGTGCAGAATAGAATGAAACAACAGGTAGATCAACATCGCAGTGAAAGAAGTTTTGATGTAGGTGATTGGGTATTCCTACGGCTACAACCATATAAACAAATTTCCCTCAAGCAATCTATGAAGGATAAAAAATTATCACCAAAGTATTATGGTTCGTACAAGGTTTTGCAAAATATAGGTTCTATGGCATGCAAATTAGAGCTTCCTGCAGCTTCCCGAGTGCACCCAATTTTCCATGTTTCATGCTTAAAGAAGGTTATAGGTGACAAGCTTCCAGTTCAAACAATATTGCCAGAACTTGATGAGGAAGGAAAAATCATATTGGAACTAGAAGCAGTCAAAGAAACAAGAACTCGGCAGCTACGAAATAGATCAATTTTAGAGTATCTCATCAAGTGGAAGAACTTACCTGTTGAAGATTCCACATGGGAGGATGATAATTTTATATAGAAGCATCCAAAACTACTCGAGCATTGAGGACAACACTTTTTTGAAGGATAGGGGCATGTTAGGTCCCTATAATACTAGTTATTCCCCCATTACTATTTTCATTGTATCCCTTATTGTTATTGTTGTGCCCCTATTGTCCCCATATTGTTATTATTGTGCCCCACAGAATCCTAGTATTGTTATTTTTGTGCCTTTATATTATTATGGTTAGGTCAACTTCGTTATATTGTGACCTCTTAGACTCCTATATATAGAAAGGAGTTTTTGTCATTTGAATCATCCAAGAATTGTTCATTTGTGTAATGTAAAGGAGGTTTCCGCCTCGAAGAGGCTTATTTCTAAGGCGTTCATCTATCTTTTCTATCTTCTTGTGAGCTGGTTTCATAACAGGATATCTATATGCTTGGACGGATCATGAAAAACTGGATTTCCAGAGAGTTTGATACAACTCTGATTATCACAATAAATCACTTTTAGGTCCATCTGTTGACCAAACAAACCAACCAGGATCTTCCTCATCCAGATAGCCTCACATGTTGCTTGACTTGCAGCCATGTACTCTACCTCTACCGAACTGAGTGAAACCAATCTATGTTTCCTGCTATACCAAGAAACTGCATCTAACCCAATACTAAAGATCCCTCCTAATGTGCTCTTCCTGTTAGATGGACTCCCCACCCAATTTGCATCGGTGAAGCCTTGAAGCTTCACACCCTCTATCCGTCTATACCACAACCCAAACTGAGTAGTGCCTTTGAGGTATCTCAATACATTCTTTGTCACCTTCCAATACAGCTTAGTAGGCCTAACCATCGCTTGACTAAGCTGGTTAACTACATAACACATATCTAGTCATATGTTCACCAAATATATGAGTGAACCCACAAGCTACCTATAAACAGTAGATTCCATTACTTCTCCTGAAGTAGCATCCTCCTTCCTCCAGTTACCAGCTAGAGGAGTCTCCATTGGTTTATTGCGCTCTGTGCAGAATCTCCTGAGTATCTCATTGGAGTACTCACTAGAAATAGCGAGGAAAGACGAAGATGAGACACCCTTTGTATAGGCAGTATGTCGCTCTTGAGCATAACACTCTTCTGCTCTCGTGTTGGGTTTGGGATATCCTCACTCAGTCACTTGTCCTCTTGAGTTTGGGTGATCCATTTTTCCTCTCATTTAAATATTCCATTCTGTCATCATGACCTTTAGTTCTATGTCGAGTCAGATGTTGCCACACTCTAGAGTTGTGTCGCCAATGTTCAAGAGAATTCCAATCTGGAGTTATTTACCTATACATTATTTGAGTCACTGTTACAGTCTTGAATATTATTCCACTTTATTCCTTGTCTCATGTTGATGATCGGGGAGTCATCATTTCCCTCCTTCGGTAAGTCACTTCCTATCGACTTCAGCTCATTATCCAGGAAGATGACTCAAAAACTCCCTATCAGTACCTTAGAGCTGGCATTCCCTAATGGCCAGTTCTTCGCATCCGACGATAGGTCTTCATCATTGGCTTTCAACCGGGTGATTCCATCAGTGTTTGACTTCAGCCTCATTATCACATTCATAGATTGTATTGTTATACCTTAAGAGCCATTTTCATTATTGGTGGTTTCCTTCACACCTGTTAATGGTCTACATCATTGGCCGATAATCAGGTGGTTTTCTAGCATGTTCGATTTCAACACATTTATTCGCATGTTAGGATTCGTACATTGATCAGGTTGGGATGGAGCGCAAGACCCTGATTCTTATCTGTTATGACTCAGGCTACATGGAGTTATATGTCATTCATGATTGTACACATGTTTCCACTATACGGATGGTTGTGACCATATCGCGAGACTTTATAATTATGACGATCCTCATTATCTGGATGGTTGCACCCATACCATGGATCGTTTCATATTGTCTTCATCATCCGAATGGTTGTGCCCATGTCGTGGATTCATGTGTTGATATCAGATATGTATATGTATATGTGTCCTTCATTTTCAAGTCTCCTGACAGTGTGTGCCCTCATCCTTGCAATAGCTCGTAAAGCATCTCATCCATCACTCCTCATTCTGCCTTCACGATTTAGGTGGCATTTGTTACACATTGTTTTTTCATGCCTCCTGAGCTTCCTTGTGACATACTCTGAAGTGCCTAAAACATGACCATTATATAGTATACTCATCCATGTATACAGCTCAAATCCCTCCTAAGAATTTATTTTTAAAATGTCTCGAGCTTTCCTTGAAGAAATAGCTCTTGAAAACCTAAAATGAGAGTCATTACTCTTATGAGGCTTAAAACAGTGGTGGTCACTTGTTGCACTATGTTTGACCCATGATGGCATTGCTATATTCCCTTGCATACCCGCAATGATGCCAAAAAGGTAATTTTCCCAAAGGAGATGAGAAACTTCGTGATCTAGAAGCTTCCAAAGCGGAAAGCTTGAGGTGGTTTTGCATAGATGAGGTCGAATCCTCCAAACTTGACCTCTTTGTCTTATCCCTATGAGCTACCTCCTTGAGATGTGGGCATAATCGTGTCTTTGGAGGAGTCCTAAATCTCCCTCCCAGCCTATAAATTCCTCCAATCCCATTCCCACACGGTTGATCTATGTCTATTTGCACCCTTATGCTAAGCTTGTGCTTAGTGGCTATTCATTAGAATTGGAGAAGGAGTGCTTGTATAATTCTTGGCTGAGACTTGGATTACCACTCAAGGAGAGCCTTTCAACATCAAGGCTTTGGATGTAAGCTTCCCTTTATTTCCTAATAATATGCAACTGTTGGTTCATCTTCCCAAAATATATATGTTCATGTATTTATTAGCTTGACATTCCTTGATCAGTTAAGTAGGTTGTTATTGGATTTTCTATTGGTTTTGGCATGTTTTTTTGTCTCTTGATCACTTGTGCAGGTACACAAATGCTGAGAGAAGCAGTAACAAGCACGTGACACAAGCGGTTCAAGGCCCTCAATAAAGGAAATTGGAATAGCATCAGAACGAGGTAGGTCATCTCTTTCGTTCTACATTTCAATTATAACCTAGGAATATGTCTAGTTGATTGTCACTTCAGTTGCTAGACCCATTCATTGGGCTAGCAAGATCGTTTCTATCTACAGAGAGGATTAACCTTGTTAATAGTATCTTGATATGGGGTGACAATCCAAAGATGAACCACTCCTTGTGCTGTGTTTCTAGAATTTCAAACTTCAACCTATCCTTCAATATCTTAAAGAACTGGTCAAAGTCCAACACATATTCACTTGAGCCTTACTTGATCTCCTTCAACTCATTAATATACTAAGATTCAAAAATTGGCCTTTGAAACTCTCTGATCAAAACCTCCTTAATCTCATTCAAGGTTTTATTCGGCCCAGTTCGGATCACACTCTTAATTTTCATATACTATGTCAATGCTTCATGTTTAAAGGTTTCTTCCAACTGTGAAATCTTTGTTGCCTCGCCTTAGACTTTTTTTTTTGTCTAGACGACTTAACAAACAAGAAAATTTTGTTTTAATACTTGATTTCTAGCACCATGGAATATAAGAATCCTTAATCTCATTCAAGGTTTTATTCGGCCCAGTTTGGATCACAGTCTTAATTTTCATATACTATGTTAATGCTTCATGTTTAAAGGTTTCTTCCAACTGTGAAATCTTTGTTGCCTCACCTTAGACTTGTTATTTTGTCTAGATGACTTAACAAACAAGCAAATGTTGTTTTAATACTTGATTTCCAGCACCATGGAATATAAGAATCCTTAAATCTATGCTCGCCCTTAACCGTTATGTAGTAATTGCTGCTAAAGTAATCCCAATTGCACCTACTAAACCACTAGAATATTGTGCACTTATTTGCGCAACAAACTGAACTTGAGTACCTTGGAAAACTCCTCCTATTTTATGGAAAACTCCATTTCTACTAGTACATCCACCTCCTTCACTAACATTTACAATATTCATCACAGTATGTTAAGTACTTACATCTACATTTATAGAAGAAAACGAGGTCATGGGCTCAAAACCAGACATGGTTTGATTCTATTGTCTAGGATTTGGGGACTTTTTGCTGTGTGGACTCAGTTTCTCCTCTCCCTCGGCTTTAGTACACGGCATACCAAACTAGCTTCCTTCATAGCACTGATCACTTACATTGCTTCTTACCCTTTTTTGGCCTTATCTTGCCCCTCTCCCTGGGATTTTCTCCTCTCCCTTGGCTTTAGTACACGGCGTACCAAACTAGGTTCCTTCATAGCACTGATCATTTACATTGCTTTTGACCCTTTTTTGGCCTTATCTTGCCCCTCTCCTTGGGATTCTCTTCTCTCTAGGCATCGACATAGACCAATCTCCTCCCGTGCCACCCTTTTGAAACCTCTATCCACTTCTCAAGGTGCCACCCTCAAAAATATATATCTCTATACCATCTCCTCACTTTCACATGCATAGTCTTGTACTCACTCCCATGATCCATCGTATTATTTGCACCTTTTTTCCTTTCTCCCCTCTCATACCATCTTTTGGTTCTCCCCCTTCTCCATAGCACACGAGAAGTTTAGTCTCTCATGTTGTCTAAATCCAACCCCATAACTTAGTGCTCACATAGTAGCACCCTAATGGATAAGGGTAATAACCATATAAATCTATCTTGTTTCCCCTTTAGGAACTTCCTTTTCGCTATATTATAAGAAGTTATTGCTTCTATTACAAATTCAACAATATGACCTTCAAGCAAAATTTCAAACAAAAAATTTACAACACAAGAAACTTTGTTACTCACCTCTTGTAGTTTTCATACCTCCTCCTAAATCAGGTACCTCGATCCATCATGGTGGTAGGATAAATTATTATCCTTCAGCCACAACACCCACTCCGTCAGAATATTGGGAAACTTTCCAAAGAATGGTTTGTAATGTTTAGTAAATAAGTACTTATGCAACCATTTCTCTGTCCTCTATTTTTTATCCTTGATATCCTTTACTGTAAATTCATGCTCCTTACATATAAACCACCAACTAATCTCTTTCTTGGTGGGCTTCCATGGCTTCCACGTCTACCATAAAAAACTACCATCATACAACACTCCCTATTCTCGGCAACGAAACCATTTGTTGGTGCAGGATTCTATTAGACCCAATATTTGTTGCATAGTTGGAAAACTAACTCGCTTAACATCAACCCTTTTAGAATCAACCATAGAGTGGACGAAGTCTCAACTAAGATGCTAATGGGAGATTGAAGAATCTAGGTTTGCATAGTCAGATGGGATTGTTGGAACCATGAAACACTAGAACTTCAACTTACAACACAAGACCCAAATCTCTACCAGGCAAACACCTAGATGTCATCCTTTAACTGTGCACCATGCAAGACCTCCCAGACTCTTATTCTCATTGCTTAATGCGTAGGTCATGATCTACACTACAACTATATCTAACATACTTTCCTCTATTTTCCACTCTTGTCAACATCGACCAAGAGAGACATCATTTACCATTGACATGTTTTAACATGGTACACTATTACCGGACCATCGATTCACTCGGTCATCTAAGACATTCAAAGATTTTTAGTTCTATTCAATATCATTATAAAAACAAAAAATAGATAGACCATTAAAAAAGAATCATACACATGCATTTAATAGTATTAAGGAGACAACCCATCTCTCTTTTTATTACTTCATCGAAACATAAAAAAGGCACGAGGCGCTACAACATGGACCATGTATAATTCGAATCACCATCATTTCATTACTCACTCAAAGTAAAATATAAGAGTCAATACACTATAGACATCAAACAAATCCCATCATAAATTAATTCCTTTATCTTTAGGATGCATCACATCTACAGATGTAAACACTAGTATTCTAAACAACTATAACCAAAACGACACAATAATGGCAATCCTTTCGACTTCGAAAACCATGGTTTGATTGCTTAGCCCTTCAACATTAAAAACCATGATCTGTCTCAAAAACGCCCTTATATTGGCTCCTGATATTTTCAATCTCCTTCAGTTGATCTCTTCACTCCTCAAGTTTTTCTCCTAGTTGGCTAACCATTAGGATATTTTATGACACCCTTGGTCTAGTTGTCCCATGCCTCCTAATTGTTTGTTAAAAATATATCCTTCCTATGTATCCCACTTGACCAAACTTCTACATCCTGTTAACATCTTTAATGTCCCATTCCATGACATCCCACTCTTCCTTCTCCACCAACTACAAAATCCTAAATACCTAACTTATCTCCATGTGTCCTCGCTCACTGGAAATTTCCACCTCTTTCGAATGTAGTGCACCCTCCCTTCACCGCATCTCTTCCTTCTATGGCAACTCCCACTGCCATGCACTAAGTTTTCCTCTCCCATGCTCCTCTATCCTCTGTTTGGTCGCCTTCCTATCACAAAATTTCAAAAAAACGAAATTGGCCTCCAATAGTCCCCCAACACAAAATTGTTGCTCATCGCAAGCCACTTAGTCCTTCTCCTATCACCAAGGGTTCATAAACCTCTCTTTTCACTGAGGTTGTCTTTCTTCTTCTGGTACAATAGTTTGCAAAGGCAGTCAGGTGTTCTGGTTGTCCAAGAACTTCAATACTAGATAAGAGCGGAGAGTCACGCTCAATATCTCCTTTGTGGATTTCACAAACAAAGATTTCAAGGTACTACTCTACTCCAGGATTGAGTTCTATGTATGTCCCTAACAATTTCCCCATTCTTATTGTCATACCATCACCTTTCCTCTTCAAGTATTGATAAGATCTCAAAACTATTTCCTTCTTCATGTTTCCTTGAAGGCTAGTGTAAAGAGCAGTGCATCCTCAATTAGATGGCCAATTACACATCCTCGTAGCACTCTCATTCTTGTCTACCCACCAAGGTAGGGGTTACTCTCCTGAGATCCTCATACCACCCTACCATGCATGATGACGAAACCTTGTTCCACTACTATATCCCCCCTAGCAGGGACTTCGCTGGCATGAACCCATTAAATATACTCACGTGGCCCTCCTAGAATCTGTGTCAGGTTGAACCATCATTCTGAGCGAAAAGCACCCTCTATGGTTTGGCCTACCCAGTGCAATTGGGCCACCACCCCTCGATGACTCTCCTTATCCTCTTTTGGCCATCTTTGGCTCTTCTTATGTAGTCTCCTCCTCCATGGTCATTTCATATTACATCGACAACTAACATGGACACCTCTTCTTAGCATGTCTTATGTCATTCTCATTTCTTTGGATCCTCTCTATGGTTTCATTATAGCAATGCCCTTTCCTCACATCAGTCTTCCATTGTTCTTCGTATTCGTGCATGGACTACTCTACTCCTCTGCACTCTCCTAAGCTCAAATACCTCTTCTATTTTCTCTTCTACCAATTATTATTCATTGAGTGGTGTTTTATAATCCTCACATCCTTCGATCTCCATTATTTATGACCATTACACTATCGCCTACATCCTTAGTTACATATTTTGATCACTACACGTTTGTATGGAACGTAAGTGGAGTTCTCTCCAATTCAACTCAAAATGATGGCATACATGTGCCACCTCTCACATCCATACTAATTATTGCCCCCATTTATTTTTTCCTCCTCATCATTATCCCCATTTGATCATGTTTTCCCCATACCCAATGAGTCAAACTGATGGCTCGTGTGCTTCAAGTTGCTACAAAAACATAATTCAATAATATTCTGAGTTTCTTTCTTCTAGTTTTAGTCATAATTTTCATACCAGGGATAGTCATTTTAGCATATTCTCGTGTGGTTCCTAGCACATTTATGACTTCTATTCTGAATATTACTTTAGTTGAATCAATCTATCATACATCATCGATAACTTATTCAAGATTAAAACATTAACTCCTGCTAGACCATTCAATATTTTCACACAATCTTTCTCTAACTGAACTACCCCCAACACTATGTGTTGTCTAATCTTGCACTATACTTGTGCAGAACTCCCTCTGACACACGTTAGTCCACTTCATCACATAGTGGAACTTTATCTTATATTATTTAACTAGCATATTCAACTACAGTTATCAGTTACCCCTACCAATCAATGGAGACTTAACTCTAACATACTTTGTTTATGTACAAATAAATATCTCTCCATTCATTATTTTACGCTTATACGAGTTCCCTCTTGGAAGTCTAATTAATTTCTAGTTTCCCTATCTTCCAGTCCTGGACCACCATTGGACCTATCCATCCAAACCTTTTCATAGGTTCAATAATCCCCACTTGTAGCATCCTTTCTAGGTCTCACCTAACATTCTCCTTTTAGATTGGATTCATCCAATATGGTTGCTGCTTCAACAAAATCCTCATCTTTCCTAATTCCTTGACAATCCCTTTCTTTTCCTCAAAGGTGTTAGGGTACAAGTCTTGGTATTCACACAGTAGGTCTATAGCCTTTTCTATTGTCTCATCATCCAAGTAATCCTCTATAGTAGCCAGCTTGGGATTCCACATTGTCTTCATGTTTAATTTTCATGTTTTAATAGGCTACACATACTCAATGGATTACAACTACAGTCCATCTACTACTTGTTCCCCTTCAATCTCTAGACTCTATATATTCTTGGGATCATCTGATCCGAATGGAAATCCACCCATGGTACTTTCCCACCAATGGTAATGATCTGAATGGAAATCTGCCCATGGTATTTACCCATGGTAATGTAACTAAAAAATGTTATAAATAACATGCCTCTTTTTGTAAGAGGATGGATTTTCTAGCACAGTGTAGTTGTAGCTATCATTTTCTGATCTAATAATAGTTGCTTCATGATTTACTTTTCTGGTTTGGGTTAGTTTTGTTATTTTCTTGCTGTGGAAATTACTTATATCTTAGGGGCTTCCCCCAAGATCCAGATCAGTGGTATCAAAGCCAATTATGAATCCATGGCATATGGGATTTTCATAGCAAGGATTCCTAATTCAATCTCTCATTGAATTCCTATTCGTTGGGTTGGAGGATTCAAATCCATTATCCATTATTGGCCTCCTTTGCCTACAACACCCGAATCACAATCACCCTTGATCCCTATGCAACCATCTTGGTAGAAATGGGTGTTATTATAGTAATGGTGACTTTGATGGTCGGGCTTATGATCTCCTGCATTCTCGAATCCTTGCAGCTCAAGCAAGGTGCCTTCTTCATCATTTGGTCAACCCTGCTAGTCTCGCAGTTAGTGTTCGTGCTTGGGGATTCAACTCTCGTTGCCAAAGATTCAGATGGTCCATTGTTAAACCAGACCCGCCAAATGCTTGACCGAGAAGATGAAGAAATGGTGGGGACAAAGAAGGCTACATAAAATTACCTATACGATCACATAAGAAAGCAGGGATTCAACAGCTACTTGTTATCATACATAAAAATTTCATTTCTCTCCAAAGAATACCCACTTCACAAGATCGTGCTCTCTCATAGCTCTTATTTCTTATCATTTCTCTCTGGGCCTTGGAAAGAGAATGGGAAGGCTAAGATCCAATTCCATATTGATGACCCCACTGCCACCATCCAAGGCCTCGAAATTGCCCCATATACCTTTACATAATGGAACCCCTTCTCATTGAGTAGAATGCCATTTCCATCCTGGCCTTGAGGTGCTTCGTGTGCCTTGAAAACCTTTGTGAGTTGTGCATGCAATTCATCATCCATGATTTGAGAGTGGATGCATTTGTCACTTACCAGTAATTCTACAAGTGGAATTAATATGGTAGACATGCAGATACTGTTTGAGATGCCTTCTAGTATTTTCTCTACACGCATGCTACTAGAGAGCTTCTACACATCTTGCCCAACTTATCTCTACATGTTCTCTGTCGACTTCTGAGGTTGGATGAGATCTGGGTTCCAAATGAATAAAAAATGCATAAGCTTGCAAAGAAACTTTGATAGATTGGAAGCTTGATCATTTGAAGGTTATTAATACTCTTGATTATGTAACCTCTAAAAAGCACAAATCAAAATCTATATCAGCCCACAAATCAGTGAGGAATAAGAGTTTGATATAATTTATCAAACCCCTGCAAAGTAGATGGTGGAGAAGGAAGCCATTGATTTACCTTATACTTCTACTCCACCCAATTCTGGTCTGCTCCATATTGAGTGACCTAATAATGAATTCGTTCTCCAACCACCTCCCAAATGTGTGTTTCAAAAATCATCCTACAATCCGAACGCTAGACCTGCACACCATTACAATATAGTCAAATATCTAGCTCAAGCGCCTTTGGCGATGTCTGCTTTGAAAGTCCTCCAAACATGTCCAACGCAGCATAAATCATTGTTATCTTCTATAGGAGCTATTGATCCTGCTAATTCTAGTTTGATTACTTTCGATCTTGGAAACCATGTTCCTCGTCTTCCTCATCAGATTTCTTTTCTGATTCAAGTTTTTATATAGGGAAATACAATCCATCAGAATTTCATTGATGAAGGTGCTTCCACCTGCATCATGTATGTTTCATGTTGGAAATCCATTGGCTCTCAACCCCTTAACTAGTCCCCAAACACTTTGGATCCCTTTGATGGCAGAGGCTCCCATCTGTATGGTATTCTCACAAATTTTTCTATCACTTTGGAAGGAAAGATTGTTGAGTTAGAAGTGGAAGTTGTAGACACAAATCTTAATTACAACCTTCTTCTCGGACAAATTTGGACCCATGCCATGTTTTTGTGATTTCCTCTTTGTTCAGGGTGCTCCGTTTTCCTCATGAAGGAAAAATACTCACCGCTGACCAATTGTCTTTTTTCTCTTCCAGTGCTTCGAACGACAATGTTCCATATGTGGGAAATACCGACAATCCATATGAGAGCATGGGGGCAGGTCTTTTTAAATATTCTGCTTTAATGGGAACTTTTTCTCTCCCACCTCCAAATGTATCCTCGATCAATATGATCTCTGTCTCTACAAATCCTTGGATTATTCCTTCTCCAGATCAGATTGATTCATTTGGTGATTCCATGCCACTAAGTCCGTTGGAATAGGCTTACCATGAAATTGTTTCAGCATCAGTGTTTACTTCAAAAAGTGATGTTGTTTTGAGTATGAACCTAGATACTTATGCTTAATATCATTGGCTTGGTTCTTGGGATTCCACGAATCCTTTGAACGAGACATTCCCCACAGAAGAGAGTATTGTTGAGGTTATGTCTCTTGATGAAACCCCTTGGAAAAATATTCATCATCATTCTTCATTTCTCCGAAGCCTAAATGAAATTCTATCATGTCTTGAAGCTTTCATTTCTCATAACCCGATGCATCCACTTCAAAAAACTATTTTCGTGCACGAAGTCTTATTTGAGGGTAATATGGGAAACATTACTGCAACCATGCCTCTCGACATTTCCATTAAACCTGGGATTGTTGAGAACACTCATATTGGGGTTTCATGTTCTCTTGATGAGATCAAGACTTACACCGATCTTTTCAAATAATTTCACGATGTATTCGCTTGGTCATATGAGGAAATTCCCGATATTGATCCAGCTATTGTGGTGTATGAAATACCCACATATCCTGATGTGAAGCGTGTTCGTCAATGAATTCATTCGTGCATCCTTGGAATGCTATTGCTATTAAGGCAGAGGTTGAAAATATTTTAAAAGCTGGTTTCATCTATCTGGTCCCATTGATAGATTGGGTTTCTAACATTGTACCTGTTACTAAAAAGCAGGGCACGATCCGAGTTTGTGTTGATTACCGTAACATCAATTGCCCTTGCCTTGAAGATAATAATCGCACTCCATTTATTTATAAAATCATCGATGAGTGTGCTGGTAGTGAAATTTTCTCTTTTATGGATGTTTTTTCTAGTTACAACCAGATTAACATATCATCTATTGATCAACACAAAACGGCCTTTATCTATCAATGGGTCACTTTTTCTTATAAGAATCTCCCTTTTGGCTTAAAAAATGTTGGTGCTACTTTTTAGCGAGAAATGTCATATGCTTTTCATGATATTCGACACATTGTTCTACCTTATTTGGATGACTTACCAGCTCATTCTACTAAGCATCGTGACCATCTGAACCACCTTCGGGCCATCTTTTTGCATTATCAACATTATAATATTTGTCTTAATTTGCATAAGTGTGTTTTCGCATGGAATCTAGTCGGCTCTTAAGTTTCATTGTGTCCCACGAAGGCATCTGAATAGATCCTATGAAAGTTGAGGCTATTGTAAACTTACCCCCTCCTACCTCACTACATCAATTGCAAAGTTTGCAAGGGAAGGCTAATTTTCTTCGTCATTTTGTCCCTAACTACATCGATCTCGCTAAGGGATTTACTCACTTTCTCAAAAAGGGGATCCCATTCATTTGGGATGAAATTTCCCAAAAATCCTTCGATGCCCTAAGGAACACGCTCATCAGTGCTCCTTTACTATATACCCATGACAATCATCGTGATTATTTCCTCTACTTGGTTGCCACTGACTATACCATTGCTATGGTATTGTTTTAGGATGATGACAATGGTAACGAACACGTTGTTTATTATTTAAGCTGAAATCTCATTGACACTGAAACTTGATATGATCATATCAAGAAACTTTCCTTGGCAGCAGTACATGTTGTTCAAAGATTTCAGCACTATATTCTTCTCCAGAAGACCATGGTGATTTCTGACTGCAATCCCATGACTTACATTTTGACTCGTCAATTACTTGGGGGGAAATACTCTAAATGGATTGTTATCCTAAAAGAGCTGGATTTGGACTTTACTGCTGCCAAATCAAAGAAATCACTGGTTTTTTCCAAATTGCTTTGCTCCCTTCCTTCAACAAGCATTTGCACCGATTTTACTGATTAGATTCCTAATGAAACTTTGTTTCTCATCAACACTCTCAACCCGTGGTATGGAGATATCATTGTTTATCTTCAGACCCAAACCTTACGATCTGATTTGTCTCAATTCGACCAACTCCACATTCAGCATCAGTCTCAACCTTATCGGATTCTTAGTGATACATTATACCGAGTCGGTGTTGACTCTCTTCTCCGTAGATGCCTAACACTTGAAGAGGCTAAATGATTCTTAAATTAATGTGACTCTAGGCATGTGGTGGTCACATGTCAGGCTACGACACTACTCAGAAAATCCTCCACGCTGGTTATTTCTAGCCTTCCATTTTCAAGGATTGTATTCTGGCCATTCAAAAGTGCCATGAATGTCAGATTTTTAACCGCAAGCAGTGCACCCCGGCAGCACCCTCACACCCCTGTGTTACAATTGGCCCATTTGCTATATGGGGCATTGATTTCATGACATGTAACCCTCTCTCGGCCAAGGGACATGTCTATATCATCGTTGTCATCGACTACTTCACTAAATAGGTCGAGGAAATGCCCACATATAATGTTGACGGTATCACTGTTGCTTAGTTCCTCTTCAACCATGTCATAGCCCATTTCAGCATCCCTAAAGCCATTGTCATTGACCATGGATCACATTTTCATAAGTACAGGATGGTAGAGTTGATTTCACAGTTGGGTATTTGCCATGATAGCTCAACTCCTTACTATCCATGGTTTAATGGCCAAGTTGAAGCAATTAACAAATTTTTTATTACTATGCTTCAATGAACCATTGGGAAGCACAAAAAGGATTGGAACCTTATGCTATTCTTGGCTCTCTGTGATTACCGAATGTTGGCTAAGATAGCCACTAGATTTACTCCATTCCAGTTGGTTTATGGTTTAGAGGTGACACTCCCAATTGAGTGTGAAATCCCTTCGTTGAAATTAGATATCGAACTACTTCCTAATACCTCGCATGAAGAGGAGCAGTAACTTTACCTTGAGAGGCTAGATGAGACACATTGTGTTGTTGCAATGGCAATCGAAGCCCAAAAGAAACGTGTTAAATCTCCTTTCAATCAAACCATTTCTCCACACGCTCTTTTTGAAGGTGGCTTGGTTCTCCTATATGATCAGGCCAATGATAAGTTGGGAGCTAGAAAGTTCGAACCTATGTGGTGTGGACCATATATTGTAAAATGTGTCTTGCAAAGGGGCGCCTATGAGCTAGTTGATCACGAAGGAAATGCATTGTCATAGCCTCACAATGGGTTGTATCTAAAAAATTATTATGCATGAGTTCCTTATAATTAATTTTGTACATTAGTGTGTGAATTCACTGATGTGTGTTTTTGATTTTTTGGTGTGATTGTTTTCTTTGTAGACGTGTGTTTTCTACTTACCTTGTGTTCCACTCAGTTTGCAGATGTATTCGAACCATTATGTTGGTTTTGTTGATGATGCTTGTCGTAGCACACGGAACTTGTCTTACGCAGCTTGGGCGCTCTTTGCCCCTGATGGCGAGTTGGTCGATTTACAAGTTATTTTCTTGGGATGGACAACTAATAATATTTTCGAATACAGTGCAATCATTGAACTATTGTAAGAAGCATTTTCTCTTGAAATTAGAAATTTAGTTGTTAAATTAGACTCACAAATCATTGTGTTACAATTAAATAATAATTATTCAGTAATAAATCCACAAATTCTACATATGTATCTACGTGTTCGATTACTGGAAAGAAATTTTCATTTTTCACATATCAACACATTGCACATAACTTGAGTACATTAATGGATGCATTAGCAAATTATGTTCTTAATAGACATTTGTGTAATTTGTAAAACTGATCATATCACCTTAACACATGAACACATAAGTAGAAAATAAAACATGGATATGTATATGTATATATATATATATATATATATATATATATATATATATATATATATATATATATATATATATATATATATATATATATATATATATATATATATATATATATCATGTCTGTCAGAGTTTTTTCATCAAAATCTCAAAAGATAAAGTGTTCCGAGACACATGGCTTTCAAAAGCCTACAACAATAGAAAAAACAATTAGAAAGACTATGTACCGTCATGATGCTCGCAATAACACAAGACTACCCTAATAACTCGGCCTAATAGCCAATGTAGTCTCGCAGACACTCCAACTGTATGCGTCTGGTATCATAGTGGCACGTCATCTATAGTCACATATTCTGGAATCCCACGGGTGATCACTTCCATATTGCGTTCCATATCCACCATGGGGTTTTCTCCTTCCTCATAGGGAGCATCTTCTACCTGACGTACTACTCGTCATGCTATTGGAAACATACTAGGAGGCCTTTCTGGCCCAACATTTGCACATTTATCACAAATTAAATCTCATATACACTTTCACAAAAAAATTATAAAACTTGAAAAATCCAAAAACAAGTTTTTCCTTGCATTAGTCCACTGTACACTCGGTGGTAGAGGTAGATTCAGATCCCATCAAAAATATGTGCCTGCATAGGCATAGTCGTCCACAACAATCAGTTGGTGATGCAACCAAATAAAAAACTCCTGAGGTATATGCATCTGCTCACCCCTTCCTCCTCGAGGCATGAGTTCACTCCATCTGACCAGCCTCAGATCTTGTGGAGCAAGATCTGGTTCCTTTGTGCATTGATACCAAAATAGGGGCACACGCTCTAGAAAGAAAGTAACCAAAATCGACTCGAAGCTAAATTGTTTCAATCTTCTTCACTTACTTTTGGTCAGTTACCTTTTCATATTGGCCAGTAACCCCCCACACCTGTTGAATTTTGTTGGAGTAAGGCATTCTACTGATTACTGGAATTGAGATTTCGAAATCTCGTGTAAACCTTGCATCCCAAATACATGAGCTATGGTGTATAGGATCGTTCTCAAGGGAAGATTGTTGACTATCTCTATCTTCACCTTCCCACCCATTATCGTGTCAGCACTTTGGAAATGTCTCCTAATTAGGGAACTAGTGCTCTCACCTTTGGGATGAGATCCGAAGAGTTGCACTCTTTCCCCTCTTCTAGACAATCCAGTAATGAAGTAAATATCTGTCTCTTCTAGTTCCATCTCCTGGTCTCCAATAATAGATATTTCCCAATCAATATCCCATGAACTGATCAAGTAGTGCAGCAACTCGTTTTGGGCTCTAAGTCTTGTAGTTCTAAAAAAATTAGCAGCCCACAATTCCTCAAAGAATTCACACATTATGGATCTTGAGTAGTCTAGTGGTCATATGCCTCATGGCCTCTTTCCTTCCATTCAAAGACCATGTTGTCAAAAATCTCCTACAAACAATCATTAAACATCAATTAGATGCTTTCCACGGATTAAAACTCAGAAATTTTTCCCCAAAAGAAAGATTTTTCCCTAAAACTTCTGCCCCACGGTCATCACGTCTGTTTTTGTTAAACCCACGATGATCGCCCATGCTGCTAAAATTGAAATCCTTCCCTCTCGCAAGCAGAAATTCGATGAAAACACACAAAAATACAATGAAATGCAATAGAAAAGGAAGGGTTATTACCTGTAGCTGATGATTCAAGAAATGATGCCCTGGATCTTCCACACTGTTCGCCTGAAAAAATCGAAGAAAATGGGGTAAAAATGCACTCTCAAACTTACTCTAGTGAAATGGTAAAATTGTTTTTACTTGTAGTCTATTTATAAGTTTTTAATTGATTTTTTCCAATATTTTATTAATATTTTATTATTTTCCTTGATATCAGTGATCTGTGGTTACCTTTGTGCAGTTATAGCTACTTTTGGTGGATATAGTGATTATTCTTGACTGATTCAATGAGTTTTATTTTCTCTTTTTTGGACTCATTAAAAACAAATGAAAAAGGAACCCCCTTAGAGTCATCTTTAAGCTCAAATTTGACTCTCGAAACATCAAAAGATTGTTGATTACTTGTCTTTCAGAACTTGTTAAATTAAATGAGTTGACATCATCTCATTATACATTTACCCCTTTTTCAGGCTGAGGTTGACTATTTACGAAAAAGGTACACCTTGGTCGACATGATCAAGAGGTTCTCTCGATTATCATTTTCTAACTTTTCAGGGTCGAGGGACAAATTACGAAAAGGGACATGATGGAGTTTTCTTTTCCATCTCTTTTTCAAACTCTTTAAAATTGAAAAGGATATTGTTTCCGAGAAAACTAGTGTCTTTTCGATTTGCTAGTCCCACTAGGATTGGCACCTATCCTAGAAACAAACAATCAAAGCAATTTGTGATTTCCTCTATGTATGATAGATAAGAGAGAAGCAAAGGGACCAACCTAGATCTTCCGCTTGACTCCTTGCTTGATTTCTTCCCCCCTTGATAGAGCTTGCAACTCCTCTCCTACTTGCCCCACTTAGAGAATACCTGTAGAAACAAAGTAAAAAAACATCATCAAAGCATCTCGATCTATTATATAATAAACAATGTAGAATCAGAAATACATTGAACATATAATAGCATTCACAAATAACAATATTCACAAGTACACGATTGTATGGTGGAAAGCTCAAAGAACTTTATTAAAATAGAAGGGAGAATTACAACCTAGCTGTCTGATCCAGCATCATCCTCTCGGTATCAAAGCCCTCTTCACCTCATGAAAAGCAAAATCAACCAACAATACAATGCTCTTTCTCAAAGACAAACTATCAACACTTCCTTACAAATTACAAAATTTCAGCCTCTAGATCTCTCAAATGAGGGTTCCATTTATAGATGTCTGCAAGGGTGTGAGTCATCTCTGGGTTTTTGATTAGTCTCATTCCACTTGTTGTTCTTGGTTCCACTTGGAGATTTCTTGGATCTCTTACTCATCCCTGGGTGAATTCAGAGAGGCACGTGTCATTAGATAAGTTTCTAGAAGATTCCGTGAGCATCCACTTAGTAAACTGTCTTGGACATTTGTCCATTCTCGTTCGTCGCACCCCACAGAAGGCTTCTTCAGTATGCATCACACCTGGCTAGTGTAGGAGTCAGTATGCATCGCACCCTGACAGTGGAGCAGTCTGTATGGTCCAGGTTTGGCCAGTTCTGAGTGGCTTTTCAGGTGGAACTTTTGGGGAATGATGTAATCAGTTGACCATGATCCTTTAGGGTATGAAACAACACTTTTAGGGGTTAAAGAGCCCTTGGTTTATCGACATATAATATTGGGGTTGCAGTGCCCAAATATGTCTATAACAGTTGCCCCCTAAAGCATGAAGTCGTAAATCTTTTGATGTCGGGTGAAATGCTTTATCATGAGGATCCGAGGTATTCAAACTAGAAGGTGACCTGTATAAGATACAATACAATACATCATCATCATATTATTTTCATGATCTAGCTAAGGCGGGCATTCCCATGCTCAACTTTATAAATTCATTTTCATGTACATAGGACAGATAATTGTCTGCAGTTGCAGACTAGTGATTCTTTATATGTAGAGTCATCATCCCTAGCTTGGATGATCATCTGTGCAGCTTTTGTGTACATTTGATGTCTTTATATTCCTGAATATATCGCAGCCCGAATGGATGAAACTAGATCCGAGGTCTTCAAACTCGTTCAATCTTCGCCCGATGTACAAGTCGATCCATGTGAAAAGATGTCCTGAAGTCGAACATGGAAAGACATCGCCTGATTACCAGCCAATAATGTAAGTTGTTAACAGGCGCGAGAGGAATCACCGATAATGATAATGACCCTCAAGGTACTACAGTACAATTTACATGGTGTGAATATATGATCCGATGTTGAACACCATGCAAAATCGTTCGGTCGAAGGCCATTGATGTAAACCTGTCGCCGGAAGTGAGAAAATTGCAATTGAGGCATGCAAGCTTCAAAGTATTGAAAGGGGTGTTTCTAAGTCAACTTCTTGGATAATGAGTTGATGTTGACAAGAAGTGACCCATCGTAGGAGGGCCTTAATGTATCCCACATCTACAACACGAAACAAAGCAAATGATTTTCTAGAGGTGAAAACGATCTGATGATACAAGGTTCAGGAATGCCGGTTGTGAAAAATGGATGGTGAAGGTATTGCAGTGGATGAGGCATCAACTGGATGGTGAATTCTCTGAATGACTTGCCTTGAACATATCAACGACATTGAGATGGATTGGTAGCATTAACCCCAAAAGATGGATGGTATAGAGGACCAATGGTGATATGACCCTGTGAATGGAATAACCCAACCCGACTCAATCATGGTGATGGAGTGAAAATGTCATGTTCAAGAGCGACCTGCTACCAATAAAATTCTTCAAGTTTTCTTCCCTTTTTCCCCAGTCATTGCTAACTAGTACCTCTTTATTTTTGTCAAGATTGAGGAGGATAACATATGCTTGTTCTATAATTTTCCCTTTAGGCAAACTTGTTGCTATGTTTTAGCGAGTCTAACGACAATTAAACTCGTTCTTGTCTGGGTGGAATAGTTTGTCGTTATTGTTTTAACGAGTTTAATGACAAAGTCAACTCGGTCCTTTTCATTTTTAGAGAGTTTGAAAAGGGACGAAAAGGAAACTCCAACAGTTCTTTTTCATAGCATAATCCCTTAAGTCTGAAAACGATTAAAATAATACAAAAGGGATGACTTTTCCAATCAATTTAGTGAGCCGAAAAAGACAAGCGCTCGATCTTTTTCTTGAGATAATCCCTCAGGTCCGAAAAAGATTAAAATATATAGGAGGTATGGCGTTCCCAATCACTTTAGCAAGATGGACAGGCCAATTGCTTTACAATCTTTTTATATTTAACGAGTCTGAAAAGAGTTTAAAGGGGACTCTTTTTTTTTTTTTTAGGAACGAGTGGTGTTTAGGGTAGCAACTGGTTCCGAGTAAGCTTGGAACTTCTCAAAACATGGTGATGTGAAGAGGTTGACTAATGAAACCACTCATCATAGTTGTTCCTCAAAAGGGTAAATAATCAAGTGGAAGCGTATTGTCGGCCAAGAGAATGGAGGTGATGGTAGGAACACAACCAAGGCTCAAAAGACAGATGGCATGGCAATCACAGAGGTTATTTACCGAAGGTGGGTTCATTTTTTAATGAGCTTGAACTCTAGGGGAACATATGCTCAGTGGTAGGTTTATTTTTTTAATGAGCTTGAACCATACGATAGCATTTCTCATTGGCGGGTTTATTTTCTAATGAGCTTGAACCTTGCGGAAACATTTCTCATAGGCGGGTTTATTTTTTAAGAGCTTGAACCTTGTGGAAACATTTCTCATAGGCGGGTTTATTTTTTAACGAGCTTGAACCTTGCAGAAACATTGCTCATTACCTTTTTATGTAGGCTACAAAAAACCAAACTACAAAGCTAAAAAACACTAAAAATCTAAGGAACTACTAAGGTTAGGTAGGATGGTATCATCAGCAGTTTAGACAAAATCCTTCCTTTGCTCCATCTGTGGCACAGACATTGTTGGACAAATCACCTAACCTAAGAAGTTGAAAAACTAAAAAGATAAAAAACTAAAAAGCTAAAAAATGAAATTGGTTGTTTTTCGCTTGCATAAAAAGGTTTACATGCCCCTAGGCATCAAGAAAAGGAGAGTCTCCAGTAACCATATGGGAATCACTGTGGTTAAGCAAGATTGTTTTTGTCAGCGGTTAGACAAAAACACTTCCTTGGCTTTGTCCGCCAGTTAGACAAACGAGAGTGTTGTGTCAGATCAATCACTTAACTTACAATGACATTCATATGGTAGGATAGTTTCGTCAGTGGTTAGACAAAACACTTCCTTGGCTTCGTCCACAAAGTGGAAAAAAGTGAATGGTGTGGGATGGCACTTCCAATCACATAACCTACAGGGAAACCTATCTTTTCAACTGGGTTCGTCTGCCAAATGGACAAGGGTGCATGCCCCCTAAGCTTTGTTACATTCACCATACTAACCACGGTAATTAGGTGGATGGAATGAAGGTTGAAGACACACTCTTGACGCAAAAGGACCATTTAGGGATGATGTTTGAATTGAAGCTATGTTTGAATCGGGAAATGAAAGCTGGTCAACAGTGACAATTTTTCCTTCATGCAGGAAGCACATCACTCGAAAGAGTGTTGAAAGAATAGCTTCCATGTTGTAAACATAGTCACATCCAAGGAGTAGATTGTAATCTAATGGTCCTTGGACTACCATCACGTTCAAGTGAACGGTTTTCCTTCTCAAAGTAATTGGTAACTTAGGAAGGATCCCTAACGGTCAATTGGTTCCTTTGTTAAAGCCTGATAAATTTTAACTAACAGGAATAAGTGATGGTGAACCAAGCACTTTCCAAGTAGTTGAGGAAAGGATACTCACTAAATCCCCTTCATCTATGACAATGCTAGACACGATCATTTTGTAAGCTTCTACTATGATCCGGAATGGTACATTAGAAGGAAGGATGGATCTTGTTAGTCGGTTCCAATCAAAGGAAGTGACCAGATTGCTTGGAAGGGGTACTGAATAAATGGTTGAATTAACCCCTTGAGTAGTGGGAACTGGGGGATTCTCTTGTTGTTGTGAAGGAACGGGTGGATTGCCCCTAAGCTCATCGAACTCTGAAGTAATGAAAAGACTTTGAACAACATCTTTCTCATTCTCTCCGGGAAGGATATCATCTGAATGTGAACCTTCTGAAGGTAAAATTGGGTCGACTGCCATCTCGACCTATTGACTTTGGTCTGATATGGACTCAGAAGATTTACTTTCAGCGATAGGTGTTTCGACTGACAGTTGAGTTATGTCAATCGGATTTTCAACTAGTAAAGGACTCGGGGAGAGTTTCTTGTATCCAGATGGAAATCACTACAGTGAAGCAGGATGGTTACACAAGACTCTTTTGTCCTCATCCAAAAAAGGACAACGGGGAAGGTGATGGTCCCCTTCACATAATCCACATGGAATTTTGACCTTCCCTTTTTGTCCATGAACTTCATTTTCACTAGTTGATGGTGTGCTATCAACATGATCACTAGAGGTTGATGACACCGGACGTTGCGAATGGGGAGACCATTCTCTCAAGATCCGCGGAAGGCAAGGACAATCTCGATGAAAATGGTTTCCTCTACAAATTACACAAGGAAATATGGGAGATTTAGTGTGCAAATTTTCACCAGATGATTCATTGTTTCCCCCTTGCTTAGTTGACTTCTTCTTCTTCTTCTCCTTCCCTTTCTTCTTCATCTCAGCTACTTGGTTACTAGCATCACTATTTTCACCAAGCAAAAAGGAAGAAGGGGAGGGAGAAACAAACGAAGTAGAAGGTGAAGGGTCAACTTCAGTATCAAATGGTTGTTGATTCGATTGCTGAGGAATCATGGTATTTTGAACGATAGAGGTTGAGAATAGCCATACTGGCAGACCAATTGTGATTCTTGGAAGGGACAATGTGGCCATATACGGAGCACCAATATTTCCCCAAGAAGAAAATGGACTAGGATTCCCCTCAAGAGGGATTCCATGATTGGTGGACTCCATTATCTCAACCTAAGATCAACGAAGGAATAGGGATGTTATTCCGAATTAAATAAATTTTAATGATGCTTTGACACAACTTTGCTTTTTCAATTTTTAAGAGTCGAGAAAAAGCTAAAGATGACTCTAGTCCCCTTCGATTTTTAATGAGCCTGAAGTGACAAGTGCTCAGATGGACCTTTTCTTTTAAGGAGTCGAAAAGGAACGAAAGTGACTACTCTGGAAATCTAGATAGAGGGATTACCAAACCAATTGAAAAACTACAATATACACCTTGAAGATAAATTAAAGAGAAATTACCAAGGACTTATGTACGGCAGTCAATCTTCCTGAATGTTGTGTTCAGTGCATTGCAATCGATAAGGCAGTAGACACGGCTTCCTATGGATAAAGGATATAAGCCTATTGTGGTCTCCCAATATATACTCGATGGTATGGGGAGCACAAGTTTGTGCTAGAACTTGTCGTATCAAAGAGGAGGAATCACCCAACCTTTGATGAAAATGATAGTTGCTAGATTTTACGACGCTAGAACACGTCTTTAGCCTAGACTTCTAGATGTGTTGCATTAGGTTCCAAAGCATTGTTAAGTTCATTGAAATTTATTTTAGAGTTGATCTTGTTTAGAAGTTTTCCTTTCAATGGTTCACTGCGTGATGTATATGTAAAATTCCTAAAAATGAAATCTAAAATGATAAACAATCGTTGTTTATTTTAGCAATGAAAATCCTAGCTACGAAGGAAAGAAGATTGCGATTCTTACAAACAAAGAGCAAAGAGCACACAATAAATGCACTTTTCCTAAATCATTTTTCGCACACAGTCTAAATGCAAATGCAAGTGCATGTATTTTCTTTTCATTCTCCTTAATGTGAAGAATGCCAAAAGGAAAACTAAGCAAAGATCTGAAATGTTTTACACAAAGCGACATTTCGACAATTTCTTTTCAAAATGGAAAGGAAGGCTTAAACGACACTTTTCAATTTTGAATAGAAGATGCTTTAGACACTTCAAATATCATCAAATCAAATCAAATACATGACAAAAGTTTCAATCGACTATCCAAATAAGGAAGACTCAATGACACTTCTCTTTTTGACACAAAATGACAGTTACGACACTTTTGTTCCAAAATGATAGATCGATTTAAGCAACTTTTCGACAAAGGATTGCAAATGATGGACAAATACATAAAAATATTTACTAATCCTAATCAATGGTGGCTAAGCTATATAAAGCAAGGAGGCTTCAGCAACGAGATATTATTCATAAGCAACAAAACAATTGAACAGAGTTGAAAACAAGGACAAAACCCCCAAATTTGAAGGAGAGATATAGCATTACTCAGTCATCGCACCTGTGCTTCACAGAAACAGGGATACATCTCATTTGCTACACTCAAGAAGTGCGATGCATACTGGATTCCAGTGACAGAAAGTGCGATGGGCTAGGAAGCACAACTGAGGTGGGTTTTGGCTCAAATTTGCAGCTGATTTCAGTGAGTTAAGCTGAGCTATTATGGACAGTAAAGAGCAAAGTACAGAGGAATGATCTGGAGAGGTTACTGAGCTACCAAAAGGGCATCTAGAATTATTTTAAGCCAGATGTTCAAATCATAAACTAAACTGGAGATTCACTAAAGCAGAATTCATCTACTTTACAATTACAGAGCAAGAGTAGTTCGAAGGCTATCTGGCTAACTTCACGCTCTGTCTATAGTTTATAAAACAAACAACAATGACAAACAAAAAAAATATTCGTTCCCCAATGGATTCACCATTTTGTTTTGGAGAAAACTAGTGTCTTTTCGATCTGCTAGTCCCACTAGGATTGGTAGCTATCCTAGAAACAAACAATCAAAGCAATTTGTGATTTCCTCTTTGTATGATAGATAAGAGAGAAGCAAAGGGACCAACTTGGATCTTCTGCTTGACTCCTTGCATGATTTCTCCCCCCCTTGATAGAGCTTGCAACTCCTCTCCTACTTGTCACGCTTAGAGAATACCTGTAGAAATAAAGTAACAAAACACTATCAAATCATCTCGATCTATTATGTCATAAACAATGCAGAATCAAAAATACATTGAAAATACAATAACATTCACAAATAACAAGATTCACAAGTACACGATTGTATGGAGGAAAACTTAAAGACCTTTATTAAAATAGAAGGGAGAATTACAACCGAGCTGTCTGATCCAGCATCATCCTCCCAGCATCAAAGCCCTCTTCACCTCATGAAAAGAAAAATCACCCAACAATACAATGCTCTTTCTCAAAGAAAAACTATCAGCACTTCCTTACAAATTACAAAATTTCAGCCTCTAGATATCTCAGATGAGGGATCCATTTATAGATGTCTGCAAGGGTGTGAGTCATCTTTGGGTTTTTTATTAGTGTCATTCCACTTGTTGTTCTTGGCTCCACTTGGGGATTTCTTGGATCTCTTACTCATCCCTGGGCGAATTCAGAGAGGCAAGTGTCATAGGATAAGTTTCTAGAAGATTCCATGAGCATCCACTTAGAAAATTGTCTCAGACATTTTTCCATTCTCTCTCATCGCAACCCACAGAAGGCTTCTTCTGTATGCATCACACCTGGCTAGTGTAGGAGCCAGCATGCATTGCACCCTGACAGTGGAGCAGCCAGTATGGTCCAGTTTTGGCCAGTTCTGAGTGGTTTTTCAGGTGGAACATTTGGGGAATGATGTAATCAGTTGACCATGATCCTTTAGGGTATGAAACAACACTTTTAGGGGTTAAAGAGCCCTTGGCTTATCGACATATAAGATAGGGGTTGCAGTGCCCAAATATGTCTATAACAAATATCAAGTTATTCTTTCGTTGGACTTGTTAAATTTTTTTACGACGAAAGATAAGTCACCATGATGAGACTGAGTTTCTCCTTCCTAGGACTCGTAAAACCTATTAGGATGGATTCATTAAATTATATGACAATCATATGCTATCCCCTTCAAGCTTGTGATTAAAAATAATTGGGGTACTCGCTAGAAATAGTGGGGAAAAATGAAAGTGAAACATCCTTTGTATAGGCACCATGTCGGTCTTGAACATGACACTCTTCTGCTTCTCATGTCTGTTTTGGGATATTCTCACTCAATCACTTGTCCTCTCGGGTTTAAGTGATCCATTTTGCCTCTCATCTAACTATTATGCTTCGTCATCGTGACCCTTAGTCCTATGCTGAGTCAAATGCTTCCACACTCCGGAGTTGTGTCGTCGATGTTCAAGAGAAGTCTTATTTGCAATTTATTGCCTATACATTGTCTGACCCTTCACTACAATCTTGGATCTTATTCATTTCATTCCACTTTATTCCTTATTTTGTGTCAATGATGGGGGACTCATCATGTCCCTGCTTCGATGAGTTTCTTCCTATTGACTTTAGCTCATTATCCAGGAAGATGACTTAGAGATTCTCTTTCAGTACCTTGGAGCTTGCATGCCTTAATGGAAAGTTCTTCGTGTTCAACAACAGGTTTTCATCATTGGCCTTCGATCATATGATTCCACGAATGTTCAACTTCAACTTGTTTTTCACATTCATAGATTGTATTGTCGTACCTTGAGACCCATTGTCATTATCAGTGGTTTCACTCGTGCCTGTTAACAATCCACATATTTGGCCAGTAATCAGGTGGTTTTCTAGCATGTTCGACTTCGAAACATTCATTCGCATGTTAGAATTCATACTTTAATCAGGCTGGGATGGAGCGTAAGACCTTGTGTCTTGTTTGATATCACTTAGGCTGCATGGATTTATGTATTATTCATGATTGTACACATGTTTCTACTATAAATATGGTTGTGACCATACCGTGGGACTTTACGTTTATGATGATCCTTCGATATCAGATGGTTGTGTCCACACCTTGGATCTTAGATTTACTGATGATCCTTTTCATTTGGATGATTGCGCCCATACCATGGATCCTTTCACATAGCCCTTATTATCTCGATGGCTATGTCCATACCATGGAATCATGTTTTGATATCAAATATGTATATGTATATGCGTCCTTGATTTGCAGGTCTCCTAACAATGTTTGTTCTTGTCCTTGGAAAATCTCATCAAGCATCTCAGCCATCACTCCCTATTTTGCCTTCATGCTTTAGGGGGCATTTGTTACAAATTATTTTGTCACACCTCCTACACTTCCTCGTGACATACCTCGAAGTGCCCGAAACATGAACATCATGCAGTGTACTCATCCAAATATGCAGCTTAGATCCTCCCTAAAACACTAATTGGAAAATACCTTGAGGTTCCCCTGAAGGAAATGGCTCTAAAACCCTAATTTTAGAATCATTGATCCCCTAATAGTGAAAACCACTTTGTTCTCTAGTTACACTTCACTAGCCTCACACTGCCAGCGTGCTTTTGTCTTGGATACCCTCAATGATCCCTCAAAGGAAATTTTTCCCAAAGAGGACAAGAAGCTTCATGATTTACAGGCTTCCAAAACGATGAGTTGGAGATTGTCTGGTGTCGATGAGGTTGAGTTCTCTCAACTTGGCCCTTTGGGCTTATCCCTATGAGCTACCTATTTAAGATGAGGATCTTCTCCTATCTTTGGAGAGATCCTAACTCCCTTTCCCTTCATATATATTCATCCTCTCCCATTCCCAAATGGTTGGTCTTTGGCTATTTGCACCCTTATGCTGAGATTATGCCTACATGCTACTCATATGGCTTGGAGAAGGAGTTCTTAGAGAGCTTGAGCTTGGACTTGGGCATTCACTCAAGGAGAGCTTATTGAAATAAATGCTTGATTGTATGCTTCCGCTTTTATTTTATTAATATATACAACTACTCGTTCATTTTCCATAAATGTGTATGTTAATGCATCATTTATCTTAATGCTCCTTGATCTTTTAAGTAGGTTACTTTCGATTGTGCTTTTTGTATTTGCATTCTTTGTTTTGTCTTGATCTCTTGTGCAGGAATTTGAACAATGTGAGCAGTAGGACTTTAAACCCATGGTGCAAGCAATTCGAGGACTTTAACAAAAGAGGATATCATAGCATCAGAATGACGTAGGCCATCTTCCTCTTATTCTATTTCGATTGTAACTTAGGAAAGTGTCTAGTAGATTGTCATGTAAGTTGCCAGTCCCACTCATTGGGCTAAAGTGATCATCTTTGTCCATAGAGAGGATACCCATGAGCTTTCCTAATTTAAACATATATCCTTTCTTTGTTGGAACGAAATGGAGTAGGTCTAAATTTAGGCTCTACCTAATGAATTCTAGGGAAAAAGCTATCATGGGCATGAACACAAGTAGGTGGTAAGGAGGGAGCTCACACCCATTGAACCTGATTTCTGTATAATTCTCATAAAGGTACCAGTCCCCCACCATAGTGTCCTTTGCTAAGTTGGAGAAGCTCTTTTTGTTAGGGAATAATTTTTGTGGGGAGACACCATGGATAATTCTATATGCAATAGCCATATAGGTTGATATGAACTGAGAGTAACCACCAACATTTGGTCTTCTCCTAACTAAGGCATTCCAATTAAAGATGGAAATCCCAATGTTAGTTGTGAGTAATCAAACTTATAACCAAACAATCGAATTATTCTATGTGGGTGTCCATGAATAGGTAGAACAACAGTGAATAATATCATAAATAAGATGTGGTGGGAAAGTGATGTAGTTTAAAGCATAAGGTTGTGGAAAGCTAGGTCGAGATGTCGAACAAACAACTGGGATGCAACATTTTGTGTATAAAACTTAAGATGGCTATCTTGGTCATATTGGTTTCATCTTCCCCTAATAAACATGAAATTATAGACATGATATACTAGATGGGCTCAATGAAGAGGGTGACTGGGAAACTCTCGAAATCAAGTAGAGATTGCACACCAGGTACCAGGATATTTTTCAAAAAGGAAAGTTATTTATCAAGTAGAAGGGTAACCTAATGATATATTAGGGTGACATCGGTAAATGGCTACATCCCAGAAGAGGTGGGAAAAGGTAGGGATTTATGGATCAATTCAGGGGTTATTTCAAGTATTTTGGCCTCAGAGGTAGAAATGAAGTAGTTTTTCTCATCAATGTATGTTGCAATTAGTCAGGAAACAAATTTAGGGAAGTGATGAACAGAAGGCATGATTTGGTAGTATAGACCAAAGTCAACTACTCGAAAGTTATCTTCCCCCTTGACATGGTTTACGAACAAGTCAAAATGGAGGTCGGTGGGGCAGTAAGCATAGGCCGGGTTGGAAATTTTTCCCTTGGTATTTATGAATGGTTCGAGGCTAGAAGAAGACTTGACTTGATGGGTTCTCAGTGTTTTAGGTGCATTTTTCTTCATTTTATGAATAAAAGCACAAATTACAAGTGGTCGTGGATGGTAGGTTACCAACTTTCTATAGGAGCAGTTGAAAATGGCATCACGAGCAGGTCTTTGGGTTTTTTGGGTGCTCGAATGGGGTCCTGTCTAGACAACTAATGGGGAGGATTGCACCAGGAACTGGAGAGTGATTTTTGGTAAAAGGAGGCGGGAGCAAGTTACTTTCTAGAAGGAAGGGCAATGACAGGACAACATGGTGGTGATGTTAGAACACCAAAGACACGTGGCATGGTGGGATTGGTTAGGGGAGGGAGACAAGCAGATAGGAGTGGGGGCCACCAAATTACCTCTTACCATAGATACCATGATCGCTTAATGAAAGGTTCCAGTGGGTTGGCCCACTCAGTGTGTGGCTCCCATGGTACTTCGACAGGTCATCTAGCGGATGGGTAAGTCCCACCCTCATCCCCCAAAATGGATCTAAGTCTTTGGATCATGCTCTGACTTTTCAACTCTAAGGGGTTCATGCGAGCTATTTGTCACACAAGTTCAGCCCTCCAAACTGATCCAGGAGCGTTGTTAATTGGGTATGAATGGATATTAGTCCAAAAACTACATGATTCTTAACCAATCACTAGACCCTTGTAAATACGCTTTCCTTATTTCTTTGCTGCTCGGTCAAGAACTCGATAGGTACCTTATTACACTTTCAGTTCTTCCACTTGTGAACTCGGCCTCAACATTTCTCCCTTAAATATGATTTAACCAAAATTTTGATTTGCGAAGCCATATCAATGATCCTTGGCGTCAATTAAAAAAAAATTATAATTGTGATAATAGAGCCCGACCAAAATATTCTCTTTAATGGAACTAAAACCCCAATGCCATTAGATGAATATCCGCAGTACACATTCAATCTTACAACTGAAAAAATAAGAATACACTCTCAAATCTAATTGTGTATACAATAAAAGGATGATTTTCATTGAAAACAAGGAATGGGATTTAAAAATCACCTGAGTAAACTGTAGAGGCCACAAAATTGGTGCCACTACCAAAATACCAAAACCCATTTGTGTACCAAAAAGAAAATTTTCAGGAGGACTCAAAACCTAGAAGAAGTGTGCAAAGTTAGTTCTTCGATACAAAGGAAACCCAAACATTAAATGGTAATAGAAAAAATAAAATACATGGAATGAAGATAACATGAGTAATTTCATTAAATAAAACCCTCAAAAAAATTAAAGAAATTACTTGAGGTGAAACAATGGCGTACAAGAGCATTGTTCTAGAAATGGTTTCTGGAATGGTAAGTGCCAGGATAAGACTAACAAAAACCATAACATCTTGTGACAAGTAAATAAGAGTGAACGTCAAAGTATGGAGGTGAATTTAGCTTCATGGCTAATGGAGCTTTGTCAAAAGGCCAACCAAATGAATGATTTGAGGGTGTCGGCGGTTGGGTAGTCATTACCATTATGTATAACCCTAAATCATTTTGTACCGTCAATCTCCCAAGGTGAAATCATGTTCGTTGATGGTATTGTTTTAGGATTCTTTGTGTTGTAACAATTAAAATACATGTTTCATACAGGCATATGCCAGAATAGTCTAGAACCACATTATCTTTATTATACCACATGTTCTAGGTGTATAACAATAAATTCATTTATAACAAGGACCTTGGTGTAACACTCATAAGGATCCCGATATCATATCAATAGATATGTAAGATGTGTGATGATTTAAGCTTGGTTATAAGGTGAAAAGAACATTCATGTTGCTGCTACGAATTAAATCCCTTGTAAAAATATAAGGTATGAGTTGGGAAAAGGTCCCCTGGGGATCAATTTTGGGGTTAAAAACCCAAGTTTTGGGGCAGAAGGCCCGAAGTTTGTATAAATAAATGTAAAGTGTCCGGATTTTTTTGTCACGAAGTGTGAATATATCAAGAGTTAATAATGGTTTTCCATCCTTAGTCTACATAGGTTGTCTCAGTTTTAGAGATCCACCCTTGGTCCGCGGACCATGGGATTGTATAAAAAGGAGGTCTTAGAGGAGTGTAAGGAGAAGAAGTTAGTTAAGTAGAAGTGCTTTATGGGTCCGTAAAGAGCTAAGAGAGAGAGTCTTAGTGTAGGAAGAGGCTCTGCAGCTAAGTGCGCAGAGGCCTAGGGAAGAAGTCCATAACTGAGTGCATGGACCCCTACACCTGTGTGCATAGGGCGGATAGAGCCTGTATTAGAAACCCGAGTCATCAATAAAGAGGAGTATTCTTAAATTACTGTGTATTTTACCTCTGGTTGTTACATGAAATTATATTATGTTAAGTTCAAGGTTTACATTATAATGCTAATTTGATGCTCAACTATATATGTTTCTATTTGTTATTTGAACGCGAGTAAGAATATATGTTTACGCGAAGACAATTCTAATTGTATGATAAAGTTGGTAACCACTTAAGATCATTTGGGAACTTATACAGTAACATATTTACAAATGTGCATAAGTGCCTGAATCATCATTTAAGGTTGCACGGAGGACGATTTTATACATTCATGGAGGTTCTAAGAGACGAAAAAGAAAGTACATCGATAAGCCTTTAGGGGTTATCAATTTGCACAAAGGAAGGGTGTAAGGTATAAAGTCGACATCATGACCATCTCAGGGTGAAAAAACATGGTTCCGACATCCCCCCATACTGCTTCAGCTGAGACTTCGGTCCACGCTCCACAGACTGATTCCGAAAGGGCTAGTAGTGTGGGCATTTACTTGGCTGACTAACGTTGAACCTGGGTCAGGGCCCATCAAGCCAACAAATGGTTCTGTTGCCAAGACCGAGATCTGCATAACGAGATGTGTGATGTCGTATCATTGGAATCTAACTAAAAAGGAGATTGAAGACTGGTTGGATAGCAATATCCATGAATTCGCGGCACAAGAAAATAGGAATCAGCTATTGACAAAGGAAAAGTGGTTAGACAAATATTTGTACATAGATATTCATGAAATCTTCATTTGTTCCTTCTCGGTTGAATTATATGAGTAGATCACGAAGTTGGCAGATGGTCAGGGAAGATGGAGGCTTGATAATCTGATTGTCTGGATCCCAAAGTTAGTGTGGAGATTGGAAGCCTCTGAAGATAAGATCACATGTGCTATCGATCATTGGCTCGGCCTTATCATAAGAGGGTTTGTGACAGAATATGCAGTTGATACTTCGATCAACTACAGCGAAGCAGAGCGCCGCTTATTCAAAGGACTGTGAGGTAAGTATTTTAAATCATTAAATACTTGAATTAAAATGCTATTGTGTGAAAAGCGGGTCATGCAGTTACCTTGATGTTTGGAGCTACGCGAAGTGGAAGGTCTTTCAGGGATGGAGGAAGAAAAGGTCCTGAGTATATCCCGTTGATTGAGCCTCCTATGAGTGATGACGAAGGGGCAGCACATGTTTCTCCACTAAGTGTTATTCAGTTGATAAGACAAGGGTTCACACGAATACCTATAGTGCCTCCATCCTCATCCCATCCATCCACACTACCTCCATCCTCACCTCCACCACTCACCCCTTTTCCCACACCACCACCACCTCCACCACTTTTTAACATGTCGAACTCCATAAAGCTACATGTATTCAAGGGCGTAGGAAATGAAGATCCAAACTAGTTTTGGTTCATTGCAAAGGCTATATGGGAAGCTCAGGGTATCACGAATGATCAAAGCAAAGCTCCTAAAAAGGATACTAGGTTTGATCTAGAGTGTGCAAAAGAAACCTTTATGGAAGCAAAGAAAAGCTTCGTTGAGGGCTCTACCTCAGGAATTCGGGAGAAACTAGTTGAAGAAATGGACCCATGCATGATTACCACATTCTTAGAGACCTGCATGAAATACTCTGAGATAGTAAGGCTATGAAGGGACTGTAGGAACTGATCAATCGATGCGCTGGAAAGGACAGTGCTGCTAGTGAACCACGCATAGTTGGAAAGCTTGGTAATCATAAGGTAAGGACTGGACGTGAGATGACACTTATTGTGCAGATAGGGGAATACAAAATGGACCAATTTATCTTGGATCTGGGGTCCAATGCGAATTTTTTGACAAAACAAACATGGGAAAGAATGGGGAAACCTACGCTTCAATGGTCTCTGATCCAGTTAAGGATGGCGAATCAATAGAAAATTATCCCAATGGGGAGGTTGCAGGGGGTAATAGTTGACATCGAAGGTGCAAGCACATTGGGGGATTTTGAAGTAATATAAATTTTGGATGATAGCAATCCCTACCCTACGCTCCTTGGGATCGATTGGGCCACTGACATGAATGGGGTAATCAACCCGAAGAAGCGAAAGATGATATTTGAAAAGAAATCACTCCACATAGTGGTGCCACTGGATCCTACAAAATGACCGCGCTATACAAAACTAGTCTGCGATTATGAAAGTGATGACGATTTGGACCAGATTTACAAGATAACGATGCGAGACCAGGATTGGGTAAATCTAACAGTAGACAGACGTATTGCATCGGACCACGAGAGCTACTACACATCAAACTTGGATGAAGAACTAGAGTGTTGGCAGAACCGACTACATGAAGTATCTACGCTGCGTTGTAATATGATGACCAAGTCATTGCATTGTGTGTCATCAGAAGTAAGGAATCTACCTTCTTATGATGGGTTGACTAATGTGGATATATTTTTGGATGCATTTGAAAGAGAAGTGTCATAGAAGCATAGCTTCTAGGCCTTGGATTGGGCACTCCGCGCTATGCCTGCAAGATGGTGGGGTACGCATAAGGATAATTTCGGTGATTGGTGCGAATATAGGAGGATGATGAGAATACGTTTTCGACAGAAGAAAGTATAGATGATAGACAAGTATGATGGAAGGGATGATCTGTGCGATCATCTAGCCAAATGGACTAAGGCTTATGGAGCGGAGCCCCAGCCTTAATCAGTGCATCTGTTTTTCCATACCATGGATGTCATACCAATGAATTGGTACTTGGAAAAAGAGCTCCACCATGGCACCAAAGAATGGGACATCTTGCGCCAGGGGTTTATAATGACGTTCAACTTTGAGTATGGGTTTTATATATTGATGCGGTGCTACAAGATGTTAAAGAAACTATCTTTAGGATATCGTAGGATCCTTTGAACCTGATTCAACCTAATTGGACTACCCAGCTAAGCAATGTGCTGGAATGCTATAATGTGACCGCTGAAGAAGAAGATGAGGATCCCAAAAAGATTAATATTCTAGAAACCAAGGGTCACTGTGAGGTTGAAGGACTGCAGATAGAGAATCCAGACATAACCACACCGCTGAAAACTAGACAGGTCAACATTGGCACAGAGGCGGAGCCGAAATTTGTGAAGATTGGGGACTATTGGGATGACGCGACAGTAGATAAGGTCGTTGAGCTCCTCCACGAATATCAGGATTTGTTCCCCACGAAGTTTTTTGATCTGAAGGGAATAATAGGAGACTTGGGTGTCATGAAGATCACCCTAAAACCGGACGTGAAACCTGTGAAACAAAGACCTTACCGCCTTAATCCGAAGTATAAGGAAAGGGTCCGCGTTGAGTTAGATAAGATGCTCGCGGTAGGTATTATTGAACCGGTGGAAGAATCTGATTGGGTAAGCCCAATAGTGGTTCAGGAAAAGAAGTATAAGGAAGAAATGAGGATATACGTAGATCTTAGGAAGTTAAATGATGTCTGCGTACATGATCCCTTCCTGACCCCGAAAACCGACGAGGTCCTAGATAATGTACGAGGCCAAGAAGAATACTCTTTTACTGATGGGTTCTCTAGGTACCATCAGATCAAAATCACGCCTAAGGATAGAAGCATGATGACCTTTGCAACTGAATGGGGATGTTTTTAGTACACCGTGATGCCTTTTGGGCTAAAGAGTGCGCCAGCGATCATTTTGTGTGTACTCATTGTGGCATTCAAAGACTTCATTAATAAATTTTTAGAAGTATACTTTGACGATTGGACAGTGTTTGGATTGGTCAAGCGCCATGTGGCAAGTCTTTGCTTGATGCTAGATACAAGTAGGAGATACCAGATTGTGCTTAATCTGAAGAAGTGTCTATTTTGTGTCCCTTTTTAGATCTTGTTGGGTCATGTGCTATGCAGACAAGGATTGATGGTAGACCCCGCGAAGATCACAGTGATAATCAACTTGGAGGCGCCAAGGGGTGTGAAACAGTTGTGCAAAACTCTAGGGCATATTGGATACTATAGGAAGTTCATAAAGAGATATGCCCATATCACCGCGCATATGGAGAAATTGTTGAAAAAGGATGCTACGTTTTATTGGAATGATAAACGTCAGAAGAGCTTGGATGTGCTGAAAGAGAAAATGGTCACCATGTCGATCCTAGTCTTCCCAGAATGGAAGAAGGAATTTCATGAGCACATGGATGCATCATGTATTGCAATGGGGGTCGTGCTGAGACCGGCCAGTGAGGTAGAGTTGCACAACATTTTGTCACTATCCCTATACTCCCCATTCCTTGATCCCGGAGGACCTCTACAGTGAACCCTACATGTTTTCCCTTTATGAAGAAACCCCCATTGTGTCCCTCTTCATGAGTAGATCAATTCCCTTTTGCACCATTTCCCCTGAAACTTTTGTTTTTCCTAGTTTACAAGACCGATGCTAATGGCCTTTTTCTTCCCCGTGCTAATGTACAAAGATTAGCACTATCCCTAGCACCGACTAGAGCAATCGAGCTATGTTCCAATCACGTCGGTCTTGTTATGAAATTTTTTTAAATTAAGAGCTGAAGCCTCCAGCTCTAGAAGCTTCGTAACGGAGTTCCGATAAATGGTTTGGCCGAATGGGGTAGAGGATGCAGTTTGGGCTCCTTTCCCCTATAATGATGGAACTACCTCAAGGGATAAGACCTTCTCCCATGAGAAGAGGATCCATATCCCATCCATTCATCTTATATAAACCTCCCTTTTTCCCAAGCACAAGCTAGTGTTAGTGTTGAAGTGTTAATGTTGGTGCGCAAGTGCTATTTTAGTTTGGAGCAACCAGCAAGTTATTCATAGTTGTAGCTCTCTAGTTGTGTGAGGAAGAAGTGTGATTTGGTTTGGAGTGAAGCCCAAATGGAAGAGCCTTAAAACTATTATTGTTGAGGCCATCGTGGAATGCTAGCCGAAGTGTGTGGGAACCTGGTCTTGTCAGAGGAGAACAGAAATGTCAAGACAATGGTTGTAATCTCTTCTTGATTCAATATAGATGAAACTATCGATTGATCTCCTACATGTTTTTTCATCTTACATATTCATGGCTTAATGTTTCTTGACTTGTTAAGTAGGTTGAATTACAATTTGTCTATTATCATGGTTGTTGTTTGTTGTTGTTTACTTATTTCAGGTGCTTGAAGAAAAAATTGAGAGATAGCTAAAGTGAGCAAGCAAGGACATCATCAAATGGGATAAGCGTCCTAAGAGGTTGGCCCTCTTAATTGGTTCTAACCTAAAGAAATCTTCCATAGAATGTAGTTGTTGTGGCTAGACCCATTATCGAGTTAGAGGAATTTTTTTGTGTCTACACTTATAATTTTACTTCACCACAAATTGGTGACTCCGCTAGGGAGTAAATCCTTTTGTTTGTCTTGGATTTCATGATTTCGTGTGAACTTTTCTAGTTCAACTTTTTCCCTTTTGTTCTATTTCTTTTCTCCTGCTTACTGGCCTAAGTTTGAAATTCATAGTAGCAAATCTTGTCCTTGTTTCAAAAAAAAATTATTTTTTTCTTTGCTCCCTTGATTAGCGTGTTTAATCCGCTGACAGTCATGCCGATCAGTGCGATTTGCTAAGAAACAGTCGCACCGACAAGCCTCTAGTGCTTGTTGTCAGTTAAGAAGTCACGCTAATGCTTGTAAGTGAAGATTAGGGTTTGTCCCCAATATTTGCCAGCGTGTTTTGCTCTAATGATTTTGACCCTGTAAGCCTTTTACACTATTTTCTCCCTAACTAGAAAGATGCTTTTCATTTGGTTTTGTTTGTTAGCTTATCATCTTTCTGCTTGACTTCTTGAGTCATTGAGTGGTCAGTGGCACTAGGGCATCTACATTCTCATCCATTCAACTGTCTGTGGACTCAGTGAAATGCATTGTAGGTGTATTTACACCTTGCATTTCGTTTACGGTCCTTTTACGACTTTGACTTCCGTTATACAAGTTTGAAAAGTTTTCATTTGCTTGTTTAATGTTTCTTTTAGGAATGGATTACGTTGCTTGTCTTGTTGTTGGTAAATTTGGTGCTTCATTAGTTTGAATGAGCCTCTCTTTTCATGTTTTCATTTTCTTGAAGAGCTAATTGTCTCTGAAACTTGTTCATTGAAGTATTGCATGTGAAAAGTTTATTTCATTGCTTCCTGAAAAATATGAAATTCTAGTTTGTTGCATCATTGTGCTAAGATAGCTTGCATCACTTAAAGACTAGGATTGCATTGGAATTTGAAAAAGGAAAACAACTCTTCTTGCTTTTGAAAGGACTGTTAGAAATGTGCTTGTCAGGAAATTAGGAATTGATGCATTTTTCATTACTTTATTTTTTTCGAAAAGTGAAGTAGTGAAAGATCATTTCATTTTCAGTTTTTTTTTTTTGCATTTGATGGTGTAGATTCTACCCTCTCTAGTGTAGGCATTCATCCAATTGAAAGGATCTTGTCTCATTTAGTTACATTTAAGTTTTTTCGAGTCACATCACTAAGACCTGAAAACTAAAACATAACTCAAGATAAACTTTAAAATGAATTCAATTAACCTAATGTGCATTTGACACTTAACGATCATATCTAGAAGGTCTAGGCTAGAGACGTGTTCCAGCATCGTTAAAACTAGCAGCTATTGTTAGCTTCGGCATTCGACAGCGCTAGTATGGATTTGTGCTCCCCGTATCATTGAGAATATAACGAGAGACCCCTCTAGGCTGCAATACTTTATCCTTAGGAAGCCGAGTCGACCACCTTGCAAATGTGATACACCAAACACAGAATTTGGGGAGATTGCCTACTCATACTTCTCGGTTCGTCGAGACGTATTCTACAGTTCACAGTTGCTTAGTAATCCTGTTTACCTAGATCATCCATAGTAGTAATTTGATCTTTTTGGCTCATTAAACTTAAAATATCATTCGAGCACTTGTCCTTTCGAGCTTGTATCCAATTGAAAGCAATAGAGTCATCTTCGTTTCTTTCTCGACTCTTAAAAAATGAAAGAGCACCAGTCTTTTATGCATCTTAATAATTGATTTCCCATGATCCGATAACACCCAGTTAGTATTTTCTAAGACCAAAACATAAGTTTCCTTTAAAGAACATTTTAAAGCCTTGAAGTTAATTTTCCTATCGACTAAGACAAGGTCATTGTGGCTGAACCATCTCGTTCACCAGTTCATCTTCGTCTCCTCTGTCTGAAACATTGTCTGAGGAGTTGTTTCCTAAGTTACCAGAGTCACTCGAGGACCAAGGTGTTGAACTTGGAATTGTTCTGAGCATTCAACCTTTTTCATCTTGTCCTCTGCCTACTTTTGATACTGGGTACTCTGCTGATCTTGGCCCGGAATCTCCAAAAAATCCTGTTCAAACTCCTAAGAACTTGCCAACCAATGACAGTCAACTTGGACTAGTTATCTACCCTCTACATCCTTTGTTTGACCCTATTGTGATATCACTACAGCGTCCTTACAGTCCGTATGACCAGCTGGGTGTTCCTTTGGAACTATCCCCTCGTACTTCTTCAATCATTCGTCGTCGTTTATTCCTGGATATGGAACCTGAAGGCGATGCTCTAGTCACCTCTTCGGAAGAGTCAGAAGTTTCTACTCCACACACTGTTGCGGAGGAAGAGGTTCCTTTTCCTCCTGAGGGTTTCCCCTATACCCGGGGTATTTCCGCCAGTTTGCCACCCAACTATGTGTCTTTGGCACAATTGGTTTCAGGTACACCTAGTGCCTCATCACTTTACCATAACCATGTTTGGGCATCAGGCGCCATGCCTACTTCAGGTCTGTTTGGTTTGAACACTACTTCCCAATAGGTTTTTACCTCAGTCCCAGTGCAACCCACCGTTCTGAACACCCTTGTATTGTTAATCCCAGTTACCCGTCAGGCACAACCGGCAGTTTCAAAGAATGTCTCTGTCAGCTCCTCCATCCCTCTAGTCAGTGGCCAGGCTGTACTATCACTTGGGGGGAAAAACCTAAATTTTTCTATGGTGTCAGGTGTGACCAATGTGAGTAGATCACAAGCTCACATGGTTGGTATGAACCAGCCTTCTTCTGGTGTTGTTCATCACCCTGCTGATCTTACTGGATCAAGCCATGTCAACTACCAATAGGTTTAGAATCCCATTGGTCTGTCTGGATCAAGAAATGTCTAGTATCAGTAGCCCTACGAGGCTTAAGTCCAATACCAAACTCCTTACGTTCCATATGGTTCTCAAGGAATGGTTAATCAACCTTACACCCTTCAGTCTAGGCAGTACATTCAGCCTAGCTCATCCACCTTCCACGGTGGCTATGGCCAAATTCAATTTGGAAATTTCTCGAGCACTGATAAAGTACCCTTGTAGTAGTAAGGAAAACCCGTACAATGACAAGGGTAGCCTTTGTTACCGCAAGTGCCACCTTTGTTGCAGTAAGGGCTATCCGCGCAACCGGAAGGGAAAATGATCCTACAACAAGGTCAACTGCCACAACCGCAAGATCAACCCTTGCAACAGTTGCAACAAACCGTGTAGCAGCAGATGCAATATGCTCCATACACCTCCTAGCCCATGTCCTCGCAGGGCCAACCTCTGCAGCCTCAGGGACAAATTTTGCAACTGCAAGGTCAACCCTTGCAACAGCAAAACCAACCAGGGTAGTAGTAACCCTTGTATATGTATTAGCAAGGTCAACCCTTGCAGGGGCAAGGCCAACATCAAGTCCTGCAGTAGTAGGCCCAAAATCCTAATGTCCTAGGTCAACAAGCCCAGAATCCTTCTAGCCAAGTGCATCAGGTACATAACCCTAACGCCCTAGGTCAACAGGTTCAAAATCCTTTTGGTTAAGGGCAGAAGGTATAGAATCCCTATGTCCAAGGGAAACAAGTGAATCAACCTTATTCCCAAGGACATCAGGTCCAAAATCCTCTTGTTCAGGGACAACAGGTTCATCACCCATATGTTCAAGGACAATAGGTCCAATATCCATATCTCCAAGGTCAACATGCTCAACAACATTTTAACTCATACGTTACTTATCAGTAACCTATGGTCAGACAATTCTAAGGTATTCAAGGTCAAAATCCTCCCTATGGTCAAAGTAATCCGCAATGGGGGAAGCATCAGATGCAATATGGCCAAAATCCCCCACTATGGGACCAAAATCCTTACCAGTAGGGATGGCCTCCTCCTTTCGAACCCACTTATCAACCTCCTATGCCTTTTAACACCCAGTTCCCATTCTTTGCCACACTTGAGTTACCAGATGTATCTCGCCTTATGAATGATCCGATCCTTCATTCGCCATACTAGCCTCTGGTGCTGTCCAAGATACCAAGTGATTGTCCAAAGTTCGATGGAAAATCAAAATAAGGTCCTCAGGCCCATGTGATGACATATCATCTCTGGTGCTCATCGAACTCGTACGTTGATGATTCCATTCGTCTCTATATTTTCCAGCGAACCCTCATAGGTGCTACAACCAAGTGGTACATCGAGCTATCTTGAAGTACTTACCATGACTTTAACTCTTTAGCCATGGCTTTCCTCACGCATTTTTAGCTTCCAATTCGCTATGAAATTGGCACCTATTTTCTCACATCGCTTAAGAAAGATACTGCGACACACATCTCCGATCACATCCATCAATGGAGATGTAGACGTCCCCTGATCAAATTTGAGATTGATGATTAGTTGCTCACTGAATGGTTCAGTAAATCATTTGTGGCTCCAATTGCTCATGATATAGCTATGGGTGGATGCGTCACTGAAGAGCAAGCCATCGCTCGTGCTGACTACTTGGATCTAGTTTACTCTCAGTCTGGAAATTTTTATGAGTTATTAGTCGATGTTCCACGACCATCATCCAATCCCATGGCATCAAAGTCACAAGATGTACCTCGTGTCGATGGAGTTATTGGTTTGGTATCTCAGACCCCTGCTAAATCTTCTTCCAAACAAAAGTTTGTATAAAATGTTGTTCCTAATAGTTCATCCCAGAATCCACATGGCCCTAGTAAAGCCTCATAGGTCCACGATGTCCAGTCTACTACAGCGGACAAATCCTCAAAAGGTCAGAAAAAAGGCAAAGGCAAAGGCAAAGGTAAAGTTGATACCCCAAACCAGGGTCCTCCCAAATCGTCTGCTGACAAATCTTCACAAAGGAAACCTAAGTATCCCTGCCTCATTTGCGAGGAAGATCACTAGACTAAGGATTGTCCATAACAATCCGAAGTTAGTCACCTGCTCAAAGGGACCCTAGCTGTCCTCAAACAGACATTTCCATCTCAGCAGAACCAAATGGTAGACCAACCCGAATCATCTTCTTCTTCAGGATCTCAAGTGTTCATGATGAGTATGCCTATTAATGTGGCTACTAGATTGCAAGATTATCAAACTCCTGCTTCGATAGCTAGGAAAGAGAAAGAAGCCACCTCTTCTTCTTCTGCCCCAAGATCTGACCCTCTTCATATCGAGCGCCCTAACCTTGGTTCCACTATATGACCACCTTCTCGAGGTGTGCTGTGGAAATCCTCATACAATCCTAATGCCCAAGAGCTCAGCACTATAATATTATTAAGGATTTGGCTCAGGCACCATCAGCTATGTCAGCACTCGAGGTGCTCCAAAGTTGCCCTTCGCAACGAAGATCTTTGCTGTCAGCAATCGGGGGCATCGATCCCACCGATTCCAATTTGATATGTTTTGATCTAGAGAACCATGTTCCTCACCTCCCTCATCAGATTTCCTTTCTCATTCAGGTAATCATCAATGAAAAGACCATCCACTGGACTATCATCAATGAAGGTGCTTCCACCTACATCATGTCAACTGCATGTTGGAATGCTATTGGTTCTCCTGCTTTAAACCAATATCTGAACACTTTGGAAGCTTTCGATAGGCATGATTCACCACCTTTTGTTTTCTTACCCAGCCTTTCCATTGCTCTGGAGGGTAAGACAGTGCAAGTCGAGGTAGAAATTGTTGACACCAATCTCAATTATACTCTTCTACTCGGCCGGAGCTGGACCCATGCTATGCATGTCGTAGCCTCCTACATATTTCACATGATTCATTTTCCCCATCAAGGGAAGATTGCCACTGTCGACCAGTTGTCTTTCTTTGCCTCTTCCTCCTCAAATGCCAATGTTTCGTACATCAAGAACACCAGTGTTCCCTATGAGAGTGTGGGGGTAGGTATTTTTAAAGATTTTTCCTTAATGGAAATTTTTCCGCTCCCACCTCCTCATGTTGCCTCTGTCAACATGTTCTCGATCAAATTTGATCCTTGGGTCATACCTTCACGAGATCTTGTTGATACCTGGGGTGAGGTTATGCTGTTTAGTCCCACCAAAGTAAATTAGGTGTAAATTGTTTCGGATTCAAGTTCCGCAACCTCTGATTCTTCTATTTCGAATACCTCTCTCGATAAGTATTCTCAATCCCCGTGGCTTGGCGCTTTGGAATCACCTGATCCCTTAGCCGAGACTTTCCTTTCTGATGAAGGTGTTAGGCTCCTATAATAATAGGATTCATAATTTTGACTTGGCTATGATTAGTCTTGTAATATTGTACATACTTTTGCTTTCTGCAAAATGTTTTCCCATATTAAAAATAAAAAATAAAAAAATGTAAAGAGGGTAAGTCCTAAAATAAAAATCAAAGGACTAAAAGAAAAGGATCAAAAAAGAAAAGAAAATATAAACCCCACCAAAAAGGGATAAAAAATAGATTCTAAAAGTGATGCAAATTCAAATGCCACTACTTTTTACTTTACTTGGCAAAATAAAATTGTGTGCAGCTTGTCAAAAATGCCACAATCCATGATGGTCAAATAGTTTAATCTTGATTCATTCATGCTTTAAATTTCATGTTAATAGATAGAGAATAAAGATCTAGCCAAATTGTTTAATCTTGGCAGATCAGTAGTTAGGTAGAGAATAAATAATGAGCTCAAAAGTTTAATCTGAGCCATTGGAAGTTATAAGGTTAGAATTAGATAGTTTTCTTATCAAAGAAAACGAAATGAAGGGTCAGCAAGCTCAAACACACCCAATGAATGAAGAGAAAATGCTAGGGTAAATAAAGGGTAGGTAAAAGAGGTTTTGGAATTCACAAGGTTGCAAGCTCAAATGCACCTTCATTATGCTTAATCCTATGTTTCATGAGTAGGATGAATTATCAAAGAAAAAGGACATTCACAAAAGTCATATATTACTTTGGGTATTTACCCTAAAAAGTTCTATATAATTTTGGGCCTGAATACTAAAGTTTATTCACTAATTTCCCCTCATTTCATTAAACCCCTACATTTCTAGTTTATTAATTTCCCTTCATTACCCCTTCATTACTTTTCATTCACTAATGTCCCCTTCTTAATTCCAAAGGACCCTTCCCTTTCATTTCCTTTTATTCTAACGCATTTCCATTGTAAAAACCCTTTCCCTTCATTTTAACCCCTTTCCCTTTACATTTCCCCTTTAAAAATCATTCTCCCCTTAGCAATTTCTCATTTTCCCTGTTAATCCTACTAAAACCCCCTTATCCTAAGTTTTAAAAAGTTAAATGTATTGGGACCTATTGCAAAACCCTCCCTGATACCCTTTTAACTCAACCCTTACATTAGTATAACTTATAGTCCCGCTTTATATATTTCAAACCCCCCACTTTATAATTCCCCAACCCTCACAAAAACTTTGTATATATTTAACTTGCCACACCATTTATCCCTGGGCCCTACCAATCAAACCCTGACTTACCCCTAGCAACTCCACCACATGATAGCCCTACGATCACCTACCTCCAGATCCAACGGCCCATACCCATATCGCGCGCTCCATCGTCTGACTATTAAGATCTCAAAAGCACGCGATATTCGCGGTTTTGCCCGATCACCTTTTTTCTACATGGCAGCCCCATGTTATACTGCTTGCTGACAAACAATAGCACCCTACACTCAAAAGTGGTGCGACAAGCCATAAAACCGCCTCCTTGCGTAGGATGAGACCGCCTTTTGTTCACACATTAATTCCGCGCCCAAAATTAAACATTGTTGGTTAAAAACCAAAAAGTCACCCTTTCTACCCTTTTACTATTATTTTGTTGCAAAACACCTTTGCTGACCAATTCTAAAGCCCAGAAACCCTGCGCAACTGTTTTTTTAGGGGCGGGATCCCCCAAGGAAAGTTTTGGGGCTTAGAGCCCAGATTTTGGTCAAAAATTGTAACTCTGATGTAAAGACTCTGCATTTTGTGGGTTCAGAGCGCGTAACTTGTAAAAGAGTCATAGGGTTGTCTGCCTCAATTTTGTTAATGTAATTTCGGCTTTAGAGATCTACCCATGGCCCGTGAACCATGGGATTGTATAAATAGAGCGAGGCTCTAAGTAGTTAAGAAGAGGAAAAAAATGGAATCTAATCATGGAATAGAAGCATAGCGGAGGATCCGAAGTGTAAAGTCTAGTTTTTGGTCATAGATTAGGAGAAGACTCTGTAGCTGAGTGTGCAGAGGTGTAGTAGTCCGCAGCTAAGTGCGCAGGGTGAGTCAAGTTTGTAATAGTTGGAAGTATTAATAAAGAGAAGTTTCATATCAATTTTGTGTATTTATTTCATGTTTTATGCATTGAATATATTGGGTATAAATTGTAGTTCTACTGTTTATATGATGCGTGAACATATATGACTGTGTTAATTAAGTGAATGTGAGATAGAATATTTGTTTACACGAAGTGAACTAACATCTGTAAGAAGATAAGTAAGATTCAAGGTGTAATTTGTGGAAATAGCGCAAGTCGTTGCCATAGCAATGTGAAAGCATCTCAACCCCTGGTTAGGACTGCGCGAAATACAATTATAATAGATTGCAAAGGTATTGAAGGTTAGTACAGTGCGTGAAGTAACCTATGTGAAGGTAGGCACAGTTGGACTAAATTGACACCACAGACATCTCAAGGGTGTAGAAACTTGGTTCCAGCATCCCCCAATACTACCTCGGGTGAGAATTCAATCTGCGCTCCACGGGCTGATGCCAAAAGAGCCAGTAGTGTAGGGATTTGTTTGGCTAAATAACTTCGAACCTAGGTTAGGCCTCCATAAGCCAACAAATGGTTCCATTGTCGGGACTAGAATTTACATAGAGATGTCTGATGTCATACCACTAGAATCCAACTACGAAGGAAATTGAAGGCTAGTTGGATAGAATAATTCATGAGTTCGCAGCGCAAGAAAATAGGAACCCACGACTGTCAAAAGAATAGTGGTTAGATTGCTACCTATACATAGAGATCCACAAAATCTTCTTTGCGTCCTTCCCTACTGATCTATACGAGTGGATTGTGAAGCTAGCAGATAGCTAAGGAAGGTGGAAACTTGACGGTCCTATTGTGTGGACCCCAGAGTTAGTGCCAAGGTTGGAAGCATCGGAGGATAAGATCGTGCACACCGTTGATTATTCACTAGATCGGATTATAGGAGGATTCATTAATGAGTTCGCAGTCTACACCTCAGTCAGCTATAGCGAGGTAGAGCAACACTTTCTCAAAGGACCGCGAGGTAAGTACGTAAAGTCTCTAAATACTTGGATTAAAATGTTATTGTGCAAAAATAGGGTTATGTAGTTACCTTGATGTTTGGGGCTACATGAAGTGTAAAAGCTTATAGGAATGAAGGAAGTAAGGGACCAGAAAATAGCCCCTTGATTTCACCTCCGTGAGGGGATGAGGAAGAGTTCACGAACATCTCTCTGTGAAGTACGATCCATCTAATAACGCAAAGAATTCCACGAATACCACGTCCATCCATGCCGCCACCAGCTTCACTGCCATCACCTACAACAGTCTATAGAGCTTCGCGGAGTTTAAGGAAGATTTCCACCACATTTACATCAAGGCACAGAAGGACCCCATGAAGACATGGAGCGAGCTACCCTATCTGGCGACGGATGATGTCATTTTCGTAGTCCTTGAGTCGTGGCCACCGGAGTGGCGTGCTCTAGCCAACCCCACGGTGGAAGCAGAGAAGTATGCCACACAGTGAAAAAAGGAAGAGGTGAAACTGTGAATGGCACAGTTGGCAGAAAAACGCAAAAATGAAGTAGCAGTAGCTAAGGCCCAAGCGGTGCGCGACACTGTGAAGGTAGCAGAAGAGCAACAAAAGGTAGCAAAGGAAGAGTACGAAGGACAGAAGTCACCTTCACCTGAGTCAGAGACAAATACAGAGCAAGGTGCCGTGGACCTGTAGACAGTGTCCACCCAGCTAAAACTTCTGTGCCCAAGAGAGTAGGTAGGGCTGCAAAAGAAGTCAAAGGCTTCAAAGACTTCTTTCAACCCAATCACCCTCACTGAGGGAGATCTACACGACGTTGGCAAGACGGTGAGGGAAGTCACCGCAGAGGCCCTCCAGTAGTTAAAGGAGGAAGACCAGATGGTATTGGGGGCCCTCCGGGCACATATACAGGAGTTGCAGGTGCGCACTCCACAGGCAGGCACTGTGTCAACCAGCCTTGCAGTAAGCATGTCCGCGGCCAAGGAAATGCTACTCGACTAGATGACCAACACCATAGTGCTGCCATATGGAGTACTCGTTACAGAAAATGAGGACAATAGGCATATGGTTAGTGGATTGAAGGTAATCAGGTTAAATGTGGTTGCACTCCCTCAAGAGACGCTCTATGTTTTTAAGGATGGAATCACTACAAAACTATGAGCTAGGGAGGGTCGCGCACCCTAGGTAATTAGTGAGCAACACATCAACATGGAACAGCTAAGCCTCTAGCATGACGAGGTAGTGGCGTAGAATAGACAGATCGTGTAGGTGGTGGAGGAAGCCTACCAAATGGTCCCGTAGTTGGCCATCCAAGCAGAAGAACTAGTGGAGGCGCGCGTCCGGAAATTAGAAGCAGGGGTGCGTGAGGCAAAGGAAGAAATGGCCAGGGTTCAGCTGGAGCTGAACCTTCAAATAGCTGAACTAAAATTGAAGGTGCGGCCTTTAACTCCACTGGAATTTAAGGAATAGCACGCCATCGCGATTACATCAACAATAGCAGAGGTTAATAGTGCAGTGACAGACTGCACAAAGATGTTCGATCAGTGGTTCGAGGTTCTCACCACCCTACAGAAGGACATGAACATACAGTGCCTAGAGACATAGTGATGCAAGCTATAGCAGAAATACGACAAAGTAAAAGGTACCATGCAGACAGTTGCCCTTACACAGAGGCTCGTGAGGATGCAACAGGCGAAAGCGCTCAAGAAATAGGTGGATGATGCTCGACATAAGGAAGCAGTTTTGAAGGCGCACTTACAATCATGGATTGATGAGGCGTACATCATTACAAACCCCATTGAAGCAAAGCTCGCGCAACTACATGCAACATAGGAAAAGGTTCAAGGTACCATTTCAGCCACAACGGTCTCTAAACAGCGCGTCGAGGAAGTACAGCAGGCAGCCGCTTAGTACGTTGCCGATCTTGCAGCTATCCAGGTAGAATTGGGAGGTCTTCGCGCAAAGATCTTCACACCAACAGAGTGACTCAAGGGCGAGTCGTGATGTTTGTGTTAGGGGCCTGTTGGGCATACGATCCCCCAACGAAAGTTTTGGGGCTTAGAGCCCAGATTTTGGTCAAAAATTGTAACTCCGATGTAAAGACTCTGCATTTTGTGGGCATGGAGCACGTAGCTTATAAAAGAGTCATAAGGTTGTTCGCCCTCAATTTTTTTAATGGAATGTCAACTGTAGAGATCTACCCATGGTCCACGAACCATGGGATTGTATAAATAGAGCAAAGCTCTAAGCAGTTAAGCGGAGGAAAAAAATGGAATCTAATCATGGAATAGAAGCATAGCGGAGGATCTAAAGTGTAAAGTCTAGTTTTGGGTGTAGAGTAAGAGAAGGCTCTACAGTTGAGTGTGCAAAGGCCTAGTAGTCCACAACTAAGTTTGCAGACCCCTGAAGCTGAGTGCATAGGGTGAGTCGAGTCTATAATTGTTTGGAGTATTAATAAAGAGAAGTTTCTTATCAATTCTGTGTATTTATTTCCTGTTTTATGCATTGAATATATTGGGTATAAATTGCAGTTCTACTGTTTATATGATGCGCAAACATATATGACTGTGCTGATTAAGTGAATGTGAGACAGAATATCTATTTACACAAAGTTAACTAACATTTGTAAGAAGATAAGTAATATTCGAGGTGTAGTTTGGGGAAATAGCATAGGTCGCTGCCATAACAATGCGAAAGCATCGTAGCCCCTAGTTAGTACTGTGAGAAAGATGATTATAGCAAATTAGGAAGGTATTGAAGGTTAGAATAGTGCACGAAGTAACCTATGCAAAGGTAGGCACAGTTGGAATAAATCGACACCACAGACATCTCAAGGGTGTAGAAACTTGGTTCCAACATCCCCCCATACTACTTCAGGTGAGACTTTAGTCTGCGCTCTGCGAGCTGATGCTGAAAGGGCAAGTAGTGTAGGGATTTGTTTGGCTAAATAACTCCGAACCTAGGTCAGGCCCCCATAAGCCAACATGTTTTGACCAACTTTACGACCAGAAGACCCTGCAGACTCCAATTTGAAGCATCACAAAGACAATTGAAGCCTCAGAAAGCATCCGTTGCTCCCACAGAATCCTGTCTACGCACCTAATCTTCATTTTTCTAGTTATTCTTGAAAGGACCAGAAATTCCCTCTATTTAAGCTCCGCACAGTAATTATGTAAGGTTAATTAATTGAATTAATTAAAAACCTTTCCAAACTAAAGAAAGTCAATGTGCATCTGAGGAAACCTTTTTCTGCAAACTATATTCACCCTTCCCACTGTTCCAGAGCTCCTAACCATACTCCTAAAGCAGAGAAAGATTAATTCAATAAAATAAAGAAAATTATGGCTTCCCAAAGCATTCTGAATGAAAAACCCCTACAAACCCCTCACCTGGACATTGACCACCTCCCATTGGCTGACAGAGATTTCCAAATCAAAGACACAACTTCCCTTAGCCATCTATTGAAACTCCACTACTGGAGTAAAGACAAATTCCTCAACCATGGTGATGATATTCAGTTATGGGAATCAAATTTTCCCAAATACTTGTTCCCGAAGGTATACCTGTTCCCTGAAATCATCCACCTATGCCATCTCTGCTATATCCCAAGCCAAAGAGCCATAGTATCTCCTAACCAACAGATTTTATTTACAACCACTGTAGAATAAATAAAACAAATGTTGAAGATCTAGCCAAAGCCAAATGAAACCCCATTTTCCATTGAAAACCTACTTGAACTCTACTTGAAGCTGGACCTTCCCAAGAGGTCTCAAATCTTTCAGACTTTCATCCTAGAAGATGCTCATATTTCTACGGACAGTCCTCCATACTCTGCCACCATTTTCTCTTATAAGGCCAGACAAATTGTGACCATGCTCTCTTGTATTCTAGGATATACCACTGATGAGCATGTAGATGATCCTATACTTGCTTTCCTCTCTATTTTTTTCCCATGCAAGCCTCCAGCTGCAATTTTCAATTTTACCTAGTTCTTAGTAGATAGAATCCACGATCAATTGATTAGATTGCCAAATGAAAGAGTATACAAATACTCTTCAGTATTGTTCCACATGTTTGTATATTTCCTTTCGGATAGGTTTCTAGTCAACATCCAAAAGCTGGACACTAAGGGCCATCCTAGATCTATCATCTTTTGGACATCCTTAATCCAAAAATATTCCAATGTTTTTAGTTACAAGGAGTTCATTGATTCCTTTGCTCATCCAGTTGTTAATGTGCTAAGAAGTAGTAGTCAACCCATGATCAGTGATGAGATAAAGAGAGTTTTGTAGTTGTCTAAAAATAGTAAAATAGGAGACTGGTATCTATACCAGGACCACACTAAAATTAGGCTATATGGATGCCAGCTCACTCCCTATAAGCTTCCCAAATATCTCCCCATGGGGATATTTGCATTAGAGTATATCAGGCATATTATAAATTCAAATGATGTAAATTTTCTATTAGCTAGGAAGAAAACACAATTCAAGATAAAAATCTAGCTTGATCCTTTTATCTGCAATAACAGGGAGGCTAGAGAAGAAGCAGAGAAGTGTTTATAGGAAATGAAGTTCAGTAGTAGTTTCAAATGGAAGTATGACCCTTTAGGAGTCATAAACAAACTAAGACTCAAATTCAAATTGAGCCCTTTTATGGATGAGTCTAGGCCAAACATTGAAAAATATTCCAACCAGTCAGAGTGGTTGGAAAACACCTTGATAGATATGGAGAAATAGATGGATACTAGTTCCATTCTGCATACTCCAGCCCTACAGGACAGAAATGTAAAAAGGACTAGGGAAGAATGTTCTTGCTCAAACATAGATACAACACATGAAATATTTGAAATCATGTACAGGAAGAAGCCCAAGCTAAATCCTGTCAATGAGAAAGAAGAGACAGTTGAGGTAGATAAGACACTTCAAATCATTGATACAGGTACAGTGCTCAGAGAGAACATAGCTCTAGCAGTTTCAAAGGAAACTCATCAACCTTCCACCTCTAATACTCAGAGTATTCAAAAACAGCTTATCATTGAGGCCTCATCATCAAGCAAACCAGTGGATAAAGACAAAGATAGAAAGGAAAAGTATAAGGAAATCAAGTTGAGAAATGAAGCATTGAAAGCTGAAACCTATGCCCAGTAATTCAAACAAACTCCTAGTAATCTGATCTGAATTTAAATAGGAACGCAACAAATTACAGAGATAACCATAAACACAAAGATGCAACGGAAATAATACTTCATTTCATTAATGTAAAATACTGAAATATGCTTACAAACAGACATGGAAATAAACTAGCTAGGGCGATGGTAGCTTATCTCTGAGAAGAGATGTGGTGGCTACATGCCTATGAACTATCTTACAATGAGGCTCTAAGGCCTATTTATTGTTGAGAAACAATGTAAAACCCTTAACATCCAAAAACCTAACCCTAGAAGATGAAACACCAAACAGTGGGCCCTGTTTGCGTAAATTGGTACATCAACTTCCCGGGGTCGTAACTTTGGCATACGATCTCCGTTTGATGCGTACAATAGCTTGTTAGAAAGATCTATTAGAGGATACCACTTTGGGAAGAGCAACATCAATCCATGGACCCATGTTTCTCCCATATTTCCCAAAAAATGTCGTTTAGGGCCTCAAAACGACTCCGGAAGTTCAAGACCCAAAAAACTACTAAAAATAGTAAATTGTGCTACAATTACGGAAACTAAGAAATTGAAAGAGACAGTTGTGGGGGTCCAAGTGGGATAGGTTGGTGGCCACCAACATCCACCTGAATCATTCCTCCCCCCTTAGGAAGTAATGGTCCCCATTGCGTTGAGTTCCTCCATCTGCTAAACTTGGTCCCTGGAGAGTTGTTCTGCAATCTCGGATGTGTTTAGTAATGGTGGGAACCATGGTCGACGATGGCGAAGGATTGAGGGAATGTTTTGCTCCAAAGCATTATTTCCCACAACCTTGGTAATGGTGTAAGAACCATGTCAGAGTGGTCTGAGCTTCTTATGGGTTTTGGTAAGGCGTTCTTTCTGCCGATGCAACCAGACTTTGTTCCCCAACTGAAACTTGTGTGGTACCCTTATGGGTGAGGAGAAGTTGTTCTTGTGTTCTTTCATGACCGTATCCCTCTATTGTTGCTGCTGATACGTGGAGAAACCCTTCGTGGGGGTCATGGATGTGGCGACGATCTTCCCCTTACTTTGGGAGTGAACTGGACAGAAAATGAATTTCCTAGTCTGGGAGATGAGCTTGTTGCCCTTCTTAGCAGCGATCAAAGAGGTGGCGGTAGGTCGGGCTACCTCCGGTATCCTGTATAATGAATTACGCAAAGAAATAATAACAGCGTGAGGCCTTGACTCATACACAGTATGTCGCCTCCACAAGTATGGCTGGCCTAATAATACATCGCAAACATCCAGAGGTGTAACATCACACAATACCTCATCTGTGAAGGGTTTGATGTTGTAGGGAAGGTGGCACTGTTGGCGAACTCAGAGATCTCATCCTTGGTGAAGCCAACCGATACTGTAGGGTTGTGGGTGTGGTGTAGTCAATAGGCCCAACCGCTTCACAACCTCTGCTGAGATGAGGTTCTTTTGGCTCCCACTATGAACAATGAATTGCAGCGGCGAATCCTTCACCCACATCTGTGAGTGGAAAAGACACTCTGCCTCCTCTAGATCTTCGGGCTCATTCTTTTGGATCTTGGTGGTGGCAACAGTGGCACTAGGCTTGGCATCAATGATCTGCTTCCCTTTTCCATTCCCCTTATCGGGTTCTAACTCAGGGTCGGAACATGCATCTGATTCTAAAGCCTTCAACTCGGCCACCAGCAACTGCTTGGTCTGACACTCACTCGTGTTGTGAGTGGGGCTCTTGTGGAACTCACACCACTTTCCTGTGTCCTTCTTCGACTTTGTGGTGTTGTTCTTTTCTTGCAGCTTCGACAAGTTGTCTTGGGTCACCCCGCCTTGGCTTTGTCCTTTGGTCTTCAGATTTGCAGATCCAAAGTCTCGCTTCTTTTGTTTCAACTTTTGCTCGATTTTAACAGCATATCGGTTCATCGTGCCGAGCGAAGAGATGTTCAGGAACTCCATCTCTTCCTAGATGTATCTATGTAGGAAGCCACAATATTTGAGTACCAAATCTAGCTCAAAGTCCTTGATACCCAACTGTGTGCAAAGGGTATGAAAAATGTTTGTGAACTCTGGCACATCTTGGTCCCTTCCCTACCACAGTGTGGTCCACTTTATGTATTTGTCCTCATAGATTTTGGCAGGGTAGTACTGCTCCTTGATGGCATCTCGGAATGAATTCAAAGTGGGTGCGGCTGAAAAAAGTGAGCCTCATCCTTCTGCTCGCAGTATGTTTCCTACCAGTCCTTGACATGGGGTGCTACTTTGAGAAGAGCGAAAATAATCTTTTACTGACTAGAAAAATCATGAACAGAAAAATAACCCACTAGAAAATATAACCATTTATTGACAGCATCTGCATCTATCTGACCCTCGAATATGGGGATTTCAAAATTAACTTGTACCTTAAATAGTGTGGCGTTTCCAGAGTAGTTGTTGGAAGCTGATGTGTCACCCCTTGGTAGCCGCTGAAGGATCTGGGCAAAGTTGTCCATCATCGCGTTCCTTTGTCGCTCGAGGGCTTCTTCGAGCAAGATTTTGATAGGATCTCCTACCCCCTCATATTTATTTTCATTCGCCATGGGAGGCCATTGGGATTTGCGAGGCTGGTCTTGCAAAGGTTTGACCAGTTCAAGCCCTAACTCCTTATATCCCAACCTCGTTGGGACATGCAAATAAAAACAAAGAAAAAGCAGACCGCTCTGATACCACTAATATGAATTTAAACAAGAACGCAACAAATTACAAAGATAACCATAAACACAAAGATGCAGTGGAAATAATACTTCATTTCATTAATGTAAAATACTGAAATATGCTTATAAACGGAAATGGAAATAAACCAGCTAGGGCGATGGTAGCTTATCTCTGAGAAGAGATGTGGCGGCTACATGCTTCTAAAATGTGTTACAATGAGGCACGAAGGCCTATTTATTGTTGAGAAACAATGGAAAACCCTTAACATCCAAAAACCTAACCCTAGAAGATGAAATGCCAAACTGTGGGCCCCGTTTGGGTAAATTGGTACATCAATTTCCCAGGGTCGTAACTTTGGCATACGATCTTCGTTCGATGCGTACAATATCTCGTTAGAAAGATCTATCCAAGGACTGCCACTTTAGGAAGAGAAACATTGGTCCATGGACTCATGTTTCTCCCATATTTCACAAAAAATTTCACTTAGGGCCTCAAAACGGCTCCGGAAGTTCAGGACCCAAAAAACTACTAAAAATAGTAGATTGTGCTACAATTATGGAAACTGAAAAATTGAAAGAGATAGTTGTGGGGGTCCAAGTGGGATAAGTGGGTGGCCACCAACATCCACCTAGATCATAATCAGATCAGGTTAATTTCGGCTTTTGATATTAAGATAAGAAAAATGCAGATGACATTTTTGCAGCCAACAATACAGCAGCCAAAGTCATCAGCAGATTACAAGAAGACAAAATTTGAAGTGTTGGCCGAAAATGTTCATCCTATAGATTATATTGAATTTCATAAGCAAGCAGGAGAAATGGTATACTCAACAATGACCAACAAGGCTATGAGTCTACAAAAACTTCAAAATTCTCTAGACAATATCACAACACAATTTAAGCTAGAAAAATCATCCTCACAAGCCAAGGATAACATAATCAAGTCACTATAAGACTTGGTTATTAAGATTGGCTATAATCCAAATGACAGCAAGGCAGCAAAAAATCTCATAAAAAATACGAATAAAGACATTGCTGCATTGAAGAAGCAACTAAAATTGCCTCCTTCTGGACATCCAAAGACCAAGGAAGTTCTAGAGAGCCAAAGCCAGAAAGATGAGATGATGGACCTCATTCTTTAGCTAAATGCTCAATTGAAAGAAATGGAGAATGAAATGGACAAGTTAGTACAGGAGAAACAAGTCAGCATTCATACAGCTACTTCCACTGCTATTCCTACAGTTACTACAACAGTTCATTCTACTTTGGCAGCTTCATTGGCCCCAGCAGCTACACTAGCTACAACACTTCCAACTCCATTAGCAACTACATCAACAACAGGTTCAACAACAGCAACAATAGTGATGAAGCAAGTAAATTGGTCAAAGCCATGGAGGATATGTCCATCCAAACCATTGAGATAAATAGACTTAAGGAACAAATAAAATGTCTAGAGGATGAAAATAAACTAGCTTAAATCATGCATAAGAATGAAACACAGAAAACAAACAGGTTGAATGAAAGGATACAGAAATTGGAGAAAGAATTGACACTGAAAGAACCACTAGCCCAAGCAAAACAACTTTTATGGGCCAATATCATTGACTCAGTCAATGATATTTGGCCATCTATACAAGTGATATTTAAGGAGAATGATTTGGTCAAAGAGGTTGGTGAGGCAATTCAAAGAGTCAAAGCCGAACTTGGAAATATGCTAGAAGAAGCCTCAAGAATAATCTAGTTCCTTAACTCAAAGAACAAGTATGAATTGCAGGTGCTTGCAATAGCTGAGAGAACTGGGACCATACTAGAGGTAAAGAACTTGATGACATAACTTGAGGATAAATTCCAAATGATGGAGCTAGAAATATCTAGATTTATGGTAAAATTTGATGCTTTGACGTGGAAACGTCTACCTAATCCATTGGTGATTAATGACATGTTGATGCCACATGAAGACTATGATAAGAAAATTAGATAAGTGGCAAAGGAACAAGCCAACAATTCCTCTATGAAAGGGATGCCTACAGGAAAAGTGCTCTATCAGACTTTTGAAAACCTTGTTTAGAAAATCTTCGGCAAAATCACATAATCAATCTTGTGTCGACGCGTTTCGAACCTCTAGCATGAGGTAAAACATCTCTTCATAAACAAGCATACTTTTACAAAATACACTGAGGCTGATGAAATCTACAGAAGAATGGTAAATATTAAATTACTAGATGCATAGTCTTGGGAAAAGTTGAATGGTTTACTATGAAGATTAAAAGTAAAACGGGTAAAAGGGTAGTGAAAGTAAAACAAAGCAATAACAGAGTTTAAAGATGAAAGAGTATCAGTAACAGCCAGCGTAGAGTAACAACCAAAGAGAGAAAGCAACATAATATCAAAGAAAAGCCAACAGCAAACAAGAAAAGTGGGACAACTTGCATTAGTTACATATCTGTATCTATCTTCTTGCATGAAGATATTTCTTTTTCCTTGAATAATTCCTAAAATAGTTTAGGATATTTTATAATAAGTTTTTGTATAAATACTTTGTAATTCGAAGTATAGAGGGTAATTATTGAACATTTCTATAGTTATTATTGATCTAAAAACCTGAAGGTTTATTGTAACATTTTCAATTCAGCAGACTGGACTGAGTAATAAAGGCATTGCATTACAGGATTCATGTGTTTGGCCACTTCAGTGAAGTATCTTTCATCTATTAAATTCTTATTTTCTTAAGTATTTCACATACATACATGTTTTCCAATTTGAATGAAATAACTGGAATGTTACTTTACAATTTGTTTAAGTACACTCTGCCTTGAACAGTTATTCATTTTGATGTTTTCTTCTGATATCCAGAGTAGGGAATTCTTCATTTCTCCGTAGTTTCAATTAACCTCTTTCATTTCCCTCATTATCTGGTTTAAGGAATCCTTAACTGCTCATTGACCCTGATTGAAAAACCACCTCACCATCCAGCCTAAGAGATCTGAATTTACTCAGCCACCTTGCCTTTTGAACACTATATTTAGAACTTGATTCAGTCTTGTTTTCTTGACATTTGCACTACATAGCGCAATGGTAAAGAGACATTTATCTATCCATCTAAATCAGTGATTCCACCACCAAATCAAATCAAAAAACTAACCAAGCTTAAATAACTAGCCTAAAATCAATTAATCCAACAAAGTTAAATCATTAAGAGAGAGCCCTCTCTGAGCATTAGGAAGGCTAGATCCTAATCTCTAAAGTAGGTTTGTGGTTACCTCTATTATTTCTTTAAACACAACTTGACAACCCTAGGGAAAGCTTAGAGTAATAATAGAAGGCATCATGGAAGTTATGTCTCTCGAGGAACAACCGAGGATCGATACTCATCATCGCTCCTCATTCCTGCCTCGTCTGGCAGTCACGTCTACTACTCTCGAAGAGTGCTCTTCTCCGTTGCCTATTGATGTGTCAGTTTATCTTGACATGATCAAGATCTTTCAACTAAGGGCATCTTTATCCCTTCATGGATTCAGGAGTTTTCTCCCTCCATGAGTTTTTACCGATTACCCATTATTTCAATGGGGTTGACATCCGACTCATCACCCTCCCTCGCCCACGGGGCATGGGGGCAAAGCCTTATATGAGTTCTACTCCATTATTTGGTTGTGTCAATGCTTACTCGTCATGGCAATGGTTAAACTCTGGTGTCCTCCTGTGTTGATCGAATACCCGACTCCCAGCATGGACTCCTACCTCAAGAATTACTATGCTTAGGTCATCTTGCATGGTTACTTGTGTACATTATTATGTCACTCATTTTTGTGCAGTGTGGTTTTGTGTGTTAGTTTTCAAACAAATTTCCTGTTTTATATGCTTTTCTTGCTTTACAGATGTCTACGACTCCCCACATTAGTTTCACTGATGGTGCTTGCCGTAGTACTCGGAACCTATCATCTGTGGCATGGGCTATTTATGCCCCTAACGGTGAATTGATTGACCTTCAAGGTATCGGTCTAGGTCGCACAACTAACAACATTATTGAATATAGTGTGGTCATCAAACTGTTGTCAGAAGCCATTACTCTTGACATTAGAGAGTTCGTTGTCCACCTAGATTCGTAGCTTGTCGTCCTTTAACTCAACAAGAAATATTTTTTTAGAAACCCTCAAATATTGACAACGTGTCTCTGTGTTCGTCTACTGGAAAGACATTTTGATTACATTACATATCATCATATTCCTAGATGCATGAATACATTGATAGATGCATTAGCTAATTATGTGTTGGATAGACATTTACGAAACATGTGAAAAGATAAAACAAACCATTTGTACCATAGTAAACAAGAAAATACAGCATATATATATGTGGTGATATGTTTGATAAATCAGAACCCAAAAAGATGATATGTGTGTCCAAAATAAAATCGGTAGTTTGCAGGCCTCATATATCCGTGGCATGCAAGCCTCAAAAAATGTAAGTGTTAGACCTATGGACTAATCAGCATGGTGATCATGGTAGCATGATACAGCTCATGCAACATGAGTCTGCAATCAGGAAATCTGATCTGAGACTCCCACCATGTGTCTTTGGTACTGACATGGAATGTCTCCTACCCGAGCATACTCTGGGATACCATGAGTCAACCCCTCAAGGTTCCTCGTGATCTCCTCCTCATTGTCACTCCCCTCCTGATAAGGAGCGACAACATCAATCAGGCAGGGGATGCACCTGGCTATTGGGGACATCCTAGCAGGCGACTCTTGTCCAACGTTTGCATTTACAAGAGAAATGTTATAAGCACATATATACCAAAAACAATTAAAAAATCTCGAAATTAAAAAGTTTATTTTTTACCTTCATCATCAAAATCCTCTCCATCTTGTAAGGGCCTGTCTGGATCTCCATGGAAGTCGGTGCCACTATATGGCCAATCCTCCATGACGATCTTCTATCATTATAGCCATGAAAAGAATGCAGGTATGTACGACATGTGCTAACCCCCAGTTATCCTGGGCATCAAACGACTCTAGCGGGCCATCCGCAAGTTGCGTGGCATAGGAGGCTCTACCTCAGTTAGCTGATACTAGAACAATGGCACTTGTTCCAAGAAAAAAGGTCAAGAGCACAGATCTAAATCAAAATTGCTTCATATTCCCTGCCTTAGCTTTGGACAGTTGGTGGTTTATGTTGGTCTTCATGGCCTCTACCCAATTGAAGATCATAGGTGTTGTATAGTCGATAGCATATAGGAACTTCGACTTGTTTGTCTCATGTTTCACCTGGGACCCCGCCACTCTGTTGATGGTCATCAAAAGCACTCTCAGTGTCAAATCCCGAACACTAGAAATCTCAATCTTCTCGCTCTTGGATTTCAAGGCCTCATGGCAATGTTCAGCAAGCAATGAAGATATGCTTGCCCCATTTAGTCATGACCCATACAAGTTAATTGGTTCCCCTCTTCGGGACAGTCCAGTGATGAAGTATATATTTGAAGTTTCCAACTCCAGCTCCTGGTCACCAATGACAAATATTTCTCGATTAATGTCCCAAAGACTAATCACGTACCGAAGCAACTCGAGTTTGACCCACATCCCTGGCGTGAGAAATAATTTGAGGAGCCCGCAAGCCCTCAAAGCTTCCACGAAAATTGGATCATTCAGTGACTGGGTGTCCACATCCTCATTTTCCTATTCTTTCCAATCCACCATTTTCGATGATTATTTCCTGTAAAAGCCATTAATTTGAGTCAACAATCATGCTTGGCCCATAAATTTTGAGTTTTAACAGTGATTTTTTTAGGAAACAGGGTTTTTCCCTATTCACGGCATCAGTACGCCTGTTTTAAAAATAGTTGCGCTGATGACATGACTAGGTTTTTTAATCATCCTCGGTCAGCATGATTCCATGCCCGAAAGTCGTGCCGACCGAGGGCGAATTTTTTATGCAAAATCCCCTCAAAAAACTAGAAAAATGATTAAAAAGAGAAATAAAAGACATGAAAATGGAGCTCAAGGTTTTGGCTCTTACCTGTAACTGGCAGCACGGTTAATGACCTCCCGGATCTCCCGTGATCTGCTCCAGAAAAATTAGGGTAGAAGTGAGAAACAAGTTTTCACAACAAGGTAAAAGGGTAAATAGTAAAAATATATTTACTTTTCTCCTTTTTATTCATTTTTTCATGAAAATATCAAGTTTTTGTAAATATTTTAACCTATTTTGCCTCAAGAACTGGATAATACACTTCACCTTTTTGCTTAGCGAAAGGTGATGGATGTTCGATAATGATGACGAGTCATGTTTCAGCTCTTTTCTTGACTTGTTAAGCTCATGTGAAAAGATTGCCGAGTATTTTTGCCTTTTGACTCATAAAAGAGAATAAAATGGGGGGTCCACTTTCAAGCTCTTTTCTGACCCTTTAAAAGCAAAAAGATGGTCGAGCCCTTGTCATTTTGAACTTGTTAACAGATTCGAAACGTCGTGCGCCCAATATAATTTTACCCCTTTTTCGGGCTGGGAGGCACTATTTACGAAAATGGTACTCCTTGACTAACATGGTCAAGTGGTTCTCTCAAGTATCATTTTCTACTCGAGAGACACAAATGTACGAAAAGGGACCATGTAGAGTTTTCTTTTCAATGTCTTTTTAAAACTTTCTAAACATGAAAAAGATACCGAGTTACACCTTCATCATACTTCTTAAACTATAAACGACATCGGATTCGTCATCATGATGAACATGAGCTTCTCCTTCCTAGGGTTCGTTAAACTTAACAGGTCGGATTCATCCGAAGGATGAATTTACAGTGCAAGCATATGCTATCCCCTTCAAGTTTGTGGTTAAAAAATAATTAGGGTACCTCCTAGAAATGGTGGGGGGAAATTTGGAAATCTATCAGTTGTATCAGCAGCTCATTCTTGAACATGACACTTTTTTCTTCGTGTTGGGTTGGGATGTCCTCCTTTGTATCATTGACCTTCCTGGGTTGGGCCGTTCATTTTTTGCCTTCCATATGATCTCTACCATGTCATCATGACCATCGATCCTATGGATCCAAAATCTGCCAAACTTCCAGTTGTGTCGCCGATATGTTCAAGAGTTGCCCTTTTGCAGTTACATTTACCTCTGATTCTCTGTATCATCCAAAATAATTTTGCATCCTTTCGTCTCGTGTTGATCATGTGGGAAACATTATGGCCCTCCTTTGACACAGTCATTTCTCGTTGACTTCATCTCATTATTCGAGAATTTAATCGAGAGACTCCCTTCCAGTACCTTAGAGCTTGCATGCCCTAATGGCATGTTCTTCACACTCGACGACAAGTTCACATCATTCGCTTTCGATCAAGTGATTCCACAGGTGTTCGACTTTAGTTCCTCTATTCACATTCTATGGATTGTACTGATAGTACCTTGAGGACCATTGTCATTATTGGTGGTTTCTCTCACACTTATTAATAGTTTACATCATTGATTGGTAGTCAAGCAACTTTCTAGCATGTTCGATGTCAACACATCTATTCACATGTTAGAATTTGTACTTTGATCGGGCCGTGTTGAAGTGTAAGACCCTTGGCGCAGATCACAAAAGTCTAGGTTTTGAAGTGATGTGACATGGTTATATGGATATACATGTCTCTTTCAAATGGATGGATGCGACCATACCATGAGTTATCATATGTGATCCTTCTTATTATTGGGTGGTTGTGACCATACCTTGGTTTCATTATGATCCTCTTTGAAGGATTGTTGCACCCATACCTGGATCCAGTTACATGATCATTCTCTAGATGGTTGCATCCATGCCATGATTCATGTATCATTTGACAGAGTTATCAGTTATGTATATGTAACTGTACTTTCTTGCAGGTTTTCTGATGGCAGACTACAATTCCCCACACTAATTCATAAAGCATTTCATCCCTCACTCTAGCTCAGCCTTCACGCTTTAGGGGGCATCTATTACACAACATTTTGTCATTGTCCCTATACTCTCCATTCCTTGATATCGAAGGACCTCTATAGTGAAATCTACATGATTTCCCTTTATGAAGAAACCCACATTGTGTCACTCTTCATGAGTAGATTAATTCCCTTTTGCACCATTTCCCCTGAAACTTCTGTTTTTCCCAGTTTACAAGACTGGTGCTAATGGCCCTTATCTTCCCCATGCTGATGTGTAGAGATTAGCACTATTCCTAGCACTGACCGAAGCAACTGAGTTGTGTTCCAGTCATGCCGGTCATGTTATGGAAAGTTATTAAATTAAGAGTCGAAGCCTCCAACTCTAGAAGCTTCGTAATGGAAGTCTGGTAAATGGTTTGCCCGGATGGGGTCGAGCATGTCAGTTTGGGCTCCTTTCCCCTATAATGATGGAACTACATCAAGGGATAAGGCGTTCTCCCATGAGAAGAGGATCCATCTCCCATCCATTAATCTTATATAAACCTCCCTTTTCCCCAATCACAAGCTAGTGTTAGTGTTGAAGTGTTAGTGTTGAAGTGTTGATGTTGGTGTGCTAGTGCTATTTTAGTTTGGAGTAAAAAGCAAGCTATTCATAGTTGTAGCTCTCTAGTTGTGTGAGGGAGAAGTGTTATTTGGTTTGGAGTGAAGCCTAAAGGGAAGAGCCTTAAAACGATTATTGTTGAGGCCATCATGGAATGCTGGCAAAAGTGTGTGGGAGCCTAGTCTTGTCAAAGGAGAACAACAATGTCAAGACAATGGTTGTAATCTCTTCTTGATTCAATATATATGAAACTATCTATTGATTTCCTACATGTTTTGTCATCTTAAATATTCATGGCTTAATGTTTCTTGACTTGTTAAGTATGTTGAATTACAATTTTTCTATTATCACAGTTGTTTGTTGTTGTTTACTTGTTTTAGGTGCTTGAAGAAAGAAGTGAGAGATAGCTGGAGTGAGCAAGCAAGGTCATCATCAAACAGGATAAGCGTACTAAGAGGTAGGCCCTCTTAATTGGTTCTAACCTAAGGAAATATTCCACAGAATGTACCTATTGTGGCTAAACCCATTATCGAGCTAGAGGAATTCGTTTGTGTCTGCACTTATAATTTTACTTCACCACAAGGAGAACTGGATCATCCTATAGCATTCGCAAGTAGGAAGTTGTCTAAAGCAGAGAAAAATTATTCCATGATAGAGCACAAAGGATTATCTATGGTGTACGTGCTCTAGAAGTTCAGGCACTATTTGTTGCGCAGACACTTTAAGGTGTATACAAATCATTCCACATTGAAGTACTTGGTCATCGAGCCTATGTTTGGCGGGGGGAGGGGGGGGGTAATGTAGGTAGCTGTTGTTGTTCTAGGAGTACGACTTCAAAGTTATTGTGAAGCCAGGATGACTAAATGCGAGACCTAATCATTTTTCATGCATTGAAACTGGAGAGGAACCTACTAATTTGGAGGAAGGACTACCTAATGCATAGGTCTTTGCAGTGCACATTGCATACAGTCACTTTGAAGATATTATCCACTTCCTGATGACAGGATTGGCTCTGGAAGGTTATACAAGTCAACGAAAGAAGGAACTAGTACTGCACGTGGCAGATGTTTCTATCATTACAGGGAACTTTTACAAAATGGGGTCAGACAAAATATTGCAACGTTATGTGCCTGACTTTGAACGAAGCAGCATCCTAGCTGAGGCTCATGGAGGGGCTGCAGAAGGACATTATGTAAGGAAAGCAACAGTGCAGAATATTCTACACGCTCGGTTGTGGTGGCCAACCATGCATAAGGATTCAAAATCATATTGTAAGGCATGTGACGCATGTCAAAGGACAGGCAAGCCATCGTGGAGGGATGAACTGCCTCTGATGCCGTAGGTGAAGTTACAACAATTTGAGCAGTGGGAAATTGACTTTGTGGGTCCAATCCAACCTCTCAAAAAGAAGATGAGTGCATGGTAAATCATCAGCGCGACTAAGTACTTGACCAGGTGGGAAGAGGCGCAGTCTGTGAAGGACTATACAGGTGCAACAACAACAAAGTTTGTTTTTGAATATGTGCTGACAAGATTTGGATGTCCAAAGATTTGATGAGTGATCGTGGTACGCACTTACTTAACAAAACAATCAATGCGTTGATAGAAGAATTTCAAGTGTATCATCATAAAAGTATGTCTTATCATCCGCAGGCTAATGGGATGGTGGAAGCATTCAATAAGATAATGGAGAGCGCACTGATGAAGGCCTGCAATGCTCAGAGAAATGACTGGGATGTACGTGTACCCGCGGTGCTATGGGCTTACAGAACAACTTACAAGAAGTTGACTAGACAAATGCCTTTCAGACTCATGTATGGCGTAGAAGCTATGATGCCAATGGAATACATCATACCTAGTATGTGCATAGCGGCACTTACAGGAATGGCAGATCATGAAGCCCTGGAAGAGTGGCTCACGCAGCTAGTATAGCTTGAGGAGGACTGATTTCTAGCTAGATTTCATTAATAAGTTCAGAAGAAGCGCGAAAAGGCATGGCATGATCGGCACATCAAACTACACACCTTCAAGATAAATGATCTAGTCTTGTCATATGATAGCAAGTTTGATAAATTTCCAGGGAAATTTAGGATGCACTGGCTGGGATCGGATGTCATCAAGGATATTACTGATGGTGGAGAAGTTCAGCTAGTCAAATTGAATGGAGAACCCTTCCCAGGGAAGGTGAATGGTAGTCGATTGAAGATATACACTAGTGATCTAGCTAGGTGACTATATGAGGGAGGCATAGTCTTAACACTCTAGGAAGTTGAAAGGAAGCGCGGGACTATAAACTACACTGCCCAGGTCAGAGAGCTGCGTGATTGGGGAACCACACAAAATGAAGAAATGTCATAGAGCCCGTAGAATCATGCAGGTAGTTGCGCTACCAAATGAAAAACCATGTAGGATAGCTAGAAATTGACCATTAAAGTCTTTGTTCATGATTTGATGATGAGAAAACAGCCAAATGGAGTGGGGGGGCGATATTTAAGTCAGAATTTATGGACTAGATCTTTCAAAATTTGCCTCCAATCTTGCATTAATGAATTGATTTTGGGGGGAATAATCGAATTTGAATTCGAAAATGCCTATAAATTACAAAGGGTTTCCCAGCGGAAAACACTTATCATTTTGAGAATTGAGCTGTTGAGCTCTCACGTGCACATGAACCGTGAAAACTTTGAAGTTTTGATAGCAAGTTTAGTATTTGAGATGTTGCCAAAGGAAACACAGGAGTTATTTCATAGCATCATGTTGACACCTAGAGAAGCTATGAGTGCTAAAGCAATGATAACCAAGGGATTTGTTCTAGAGGTAGCTATGGCAGCAAAGGGAGTTGCCCCGGAAGTTGCGCCTGTGGAAGTATTGGCAAAAGTGCCTAAATCCCACAGGACACCGAAGCCAAGGCCTACGCTAACCCAGGAGGGTCCAAAACTGAAGAAGGAGAAGCAAAAAATGCAATCGTCAGTGCGTGCATCACCTAGGAATCACCCCCAGTTGGGAAAACCCACCACGCAAGAAAAGGCCAAAATGATTGACCTAGAGCCGGAAGAAGAGGCCAAAGAAATCCCCATGGATGATGAGGATATTGTAGTGGAAACAAAGGATGTTGAAATTGAGGGGTCGGTCCCCATCTCTAAGCTACTTTAATACATTCCTCCACGCAGGAGCAAGACAAAGGTGCCCAAAGATATTGATGAGAGTAAGGTCACCCTGCACACACCCCTCCTACCGGAGAAAATTGTCTTTGAGGGACCGTGCTTGGGGCATGTCCCCCTTTTGAAGTTGGAGGACTGGGACTTAGCTGACATGGAGCACTTCCCTCATTTAGCGATAGCCAAAGTTATGCATCGTGTCTTCCACAAAAATACTGGAGTGACCACTTTGGAGCCGAGGAAGTGGCTAAAAGGCATCGTCAAGGCAAGCTTGCTAAACCTACTATGGGTGCCGCATTACAACCACGCACCTATCATGATGGTAGTGATCAAGCAACTGATGTGTGTGGTGCGCGATGGGTGTCTGTGGCTAGAGGAGTCGATACACATCCCTGACATGCTGATCCATAGGATCACGCGGCTGCTATACACAGGAGAAAATCCGGTCATGGCGTTTGGTAGAAAGGTCGGCGAGCATGCGCTTGGCAAGGTGATGAAGGAAAAATTCAAGCTCGTAAAGAAGCCACCTAGCTATGCCATTTCGAGTATTTTCGAACCCATGGTCAAAGTGGTGATGCAAATCTTAGTAGGGAAGCTCATGCGGAAGTGTCGCGCAGATGAAGTGTCTTCACCAGTGATAGTGTACCACCAAAGTTGCCGCAGTTGAAATCAAGCTAGGAGGTCTTCCTGACAAGATCACCACACCATCTGAGCGACTCAAGGGTGAGTCACCATGTTTGTGTTGGTGGCCTGTTGCGAATGGGTCCCCTGGGGGTCAATTTTAGGGTTAAAAACCCAAGTTTTGGGGTAGAAGGCCCGAAGTTTGTATAAATAAATGTAAAGTCTCCACATTTTGTGGTCACAGAGCATGAAGATATCAAGAGTCAAAAAGGGTTTTTCACCCTTAGTCTAGATAGGTTGTGTTAGCTTTAGAGATCTCCCTTGGTTTGCAAACCATGGGATTGTATAAAAAGGAGGTCTTAGAGGAGTCTAAGGGGAAGAAGTCAGTTAAGTAGAAGTGCTTAATGAGTCTATAAAGAGCTAAGGGCAAGATTCTTAGTGAGGAAGAGGCTCTGTTGCTAAGTGCATAGATGACTAGGGTAGAAGTCCACAGCTGAGTGTGCGGACCCCTGCAGTTATGTGCACAGGGCGGATAGAGTTCGTATTGGAAACCTGAGTCATCAATAAAGAGGAGTATTTTGAAACTACTGTGTATTTTACCTCTGGTTATTACATGCAATTATATTATGTTAAGTTCTGGGTTTCAATTGTAATGCTAATTTGATGTGCGAATATATCAGTTTCTATCTGTTATTTGAACGCGAGTAAGAATATATGTTTACACGAAGACAATTCTAATTGTATGATAAAGTTGGTGAACACTTAAGATAATTTGGGAACTTATACAGTAACATATTTACAAAGGTGTGTAAGTTCCTAAATCATCATTCAGGGTTGCACAAAGGACGATTGTATACCTTCATTGAGGTTCTAAGAGACGAAAGAGAAAGTACATCGATAAGCACTAAAGGCTTATCGATCTGCGCGAAGAAGCATATAAGGTATAAAGTCAACATCGCGACCATCTCAGGGTGCAAAAACTTGGTTCCTGCATCCCCCAATATTGCTTCAGGTGGGACTTCAGTCCACGCTCCGCAGACTGATGTTGAATGGGCTAGTAGTGTAGGGATTTTGGCTGACTATAGTTGAACCTGGTTCAGGGCCCATCAAGCCAACAATATGATAAATTAAGTTGTATAACCAAAAGCCCAAGTGTTATAGACATTTTTGTGCCTCACAGCATTGAGCATGAAATGTCCATAAACTAAGGGATCCAAAGTCCCTAAACATGTTGTTCCTACCCCTAGAGGAACAAGGCAAACCAACCACAACAATTCACAGAAGTTCTCCACCTAAAAACACTCAAAAACAAGCCAATTCTGGATCATGTCAACTGCCCCACTGAGCATCTGCGCTGAATGTCAACTGCTACACTGGCTACCTACGTTGAATGTCAACTCCAACACTAGCTACCTGCGCTGAGCGAGTTTGGACATGTGGCAGAGTCATTCCTCAAGGTGTCAATGCCCAGGAAGCTTCCAAAATGACACTTGCATCAAGGAATTCGACTGGTGATGAGTAAGAGGTTCCAAATCTCCAAGTGGAAGCAAGAACCTCCAAGTGCACTCAAGAACTGAGAGAGGGAGAGGACACTAGTCAGATCTCAAGCTGACTCATCCTCTCTCCAAAATAACTATATATAGATCTCTCCTCCATGGGATCTGAGGGGCTGGAATTTGGTAATTGCAAAGAATTGCTGTTGGTTTGTGGCTGGAAATATTGGGTGCTTAATGCTTTGAAGGGAGCTGAAGAAGGAATTCCATTCTGCTGGGAAGGAGATGCTGGATTGGAGCCCTATGGGTTGTATCTCTTCCTAAACCCTGTTACTTATCAATAAAGCTATCTTGATTCTTTCCTATATGCTGGTGTATTTTGTATGATTGCATTAGTGTATTTGATTTGCTTCTAATCCTGAATCATTTATGAATATGTATATTTGCCTTTGTATTGTGTTCTTCTCTTGTCGCAAGTAGCTGTTCTCTTGTCACAGGTAGTTGTTCTCTTGTGATCTCGTGGGATTCAAGTAGCTGTTCTCTTGAGCAAGCGAGGAGACAAGTAGCTGTGGACACACAAAGAGAAGAGGATCTAGATCGAGGGACAACCGGAAGACAACGGTAAGTCTACCAATCTCCCCTCTTTCACATTTCATAAAGGAAGAAATCATGATAGCTGTATTCGTTTGTTGCTAAGGCGCTATCACACCTTAGGTGGATAGGATCGTCCTGCATAGGCATTTTTCCCCACAACAAATTGGCGACTCCACTGGGGAGAATTTGTTTATTCATTTCATTTGTGTTTCCGTCATTTGTTTACTTCATAGACTTGACAGTAACTATTGAACTACATCTTTCCCGGATGCAAAGTAGAAAGTTGTTGTTTTGATCCAGTTGCTGGACTTTTCTATGATCTAAACTAGATCCACAGATGATTTGATGATCCTTGTGATAGTCTTTAGTACCCTATCAAAGTATCCCTCTGTTTATACCTTGCTTGTGTTTCTGATTTGGCCTGAAACAATTGATTTTTGAGCATTTTATGACCCAGAATCCAAGGGAAACGGGAGTTTCTCTTTCAGCGCAACTGCTGTGAAGGCAGTCTGCATTTCAACGCAGGTCCCGAAGGGGCTACCTGCGCTGAATGTCAAACTGACAATGTTAGACTTGCGCTAAACCAGTTTGGCCTTGTGCAGCTGGGGTTCTTTGTCCTCTGTTGCCCTGTTTTGATCTTTGTTTTTGCAACCTTTAACCAGCATAGGTGCCAGTCTGATAAACCTTTTTCTTTGCTTAGATTCTGCCTCATTTTTGCACAAAAAGATTGTGAATGTTTTTATGTGTTTGTGGCGTCACTTACAGTCTTCCGTTGCATGAGTAAAGTAGTCATCCTGTAGCCTATGATTCAGATCTGATCGATAATGATCTTAGAAGGGAGTTCATTGGCTGTTCTTCAGATTGATTATAGTTTTACTTTTGCTTATTGGTTTGAATTTGTCTCTTTCAAAGTGTCAAAACAAGTCTTTATTTCGAAAATTGCAAAGTGATTGTAATCTCTTCTACCCTTGTTGATTTCGAGAAAAGTGAACTTGTTTGTATTGATAATTTTAAAAGCAAATTCAAAATTGTGCAAAAAGCTTTCTTTGTAGGCATTTATACTAAGAAAGTGGAAAACAAACACCTGCATTGTGCATTTTGCATTTGATAGTTTGCATGTTGGATTTAGGGAAAGTGCATTAGAGTGTGTTGATTGCTCTTTGAGAAAAGATAGTGTTATTCTTTTCCCTTAGTAGCTAGGATTTTCAAAGTTGAAAGATTGTAAAGCTTGCTTATCATCTTAGACTGCATTTAGGAAGTTGTTTCATACATCTCGTGGTGAACCTTGAAAGGCAAACTTTAAAAAGATCAACCTAAAATAAACTGAATGAACCTAACAATGCTTTGTAACATAACGCACAACATAGAGGTCTAGGCTAGAGACGTGTTCCGGCGTCGTTAAGCCTAGTGACTGTCGATCTCGAAGAAGGTGGGTGATTCCTCCTGAGAGACGGTAGCGCTAGTACGGATTGTGCTCCCACGTACCATCGCGTATATTGGGAGACCCCTATAGGCATATATCTTTTATCCTTAGGAATCTGTGTCAGTCGCCCTACTGATCGCAATGCAGTGAACACAGCATTCACGAAGATCGACCACCCGTACCGTAAAAAGTATTCTGTGGTTTTGCGAAAGGTTTGGCACACCCTCTGCCTAGATCTCCAGAGCAGTTTCTTTTGGCCTTTTTCAGACTCTATAACAGAAAAAGTCCATCCGAGCATTTGTCACTTCGGGCTCGTTAAAACATCGAAGGATACTAGAGTCATCTTTAGCTTTTTCTCGACTCTTTAAAAGTGAAAAAGCAAGTTGTGTCTAAAGCGTCTAATAAAATTCATTCAATTCGGAAACACCAATTTCCCCTTTTTTATTTTGGTTGATCGAGTAATCCGCAATCGTGGAAGAAAGTCAATTGAAACCCCGTCGTTCGTGGAGGCTTACGAGTCAACCGTCTTTGTCTCCGGAATCGAAAACAGTACGGACAAAGCGAACTCGTTTAACCGGTTCGAAATCTCCTACCAAAGTTAGAACAAGTGTTCCAACTACATCTGAGATTCCGGTTACTCCGAACATTTCTGGAAACCCTGCCTCTATAGAAGAAGTTCAACAGCCACAGAGGGACAGTAATACTGATCCTAGTCTGGGGGCAAATACTTGTGTAACTGAACCAGTTCCATTTGTAACCGGTCCAGAGAGTTTTGTTCCTCAAACAACTGTCGCTGTCGAAACAACCCCTTCTTCGGCACCAGAAATATTTTACGGACCTGACGGTCTTCCTCTTCCACCTGGTTTGATTGCGATAGAGGAAATTGCAGAGGATCCGCAAGCAAGTACTCCAACCCATTTTGGAGTCGAGGTCACTCTATTTCCTTCATCAGAAGTTAATCCACCACGAGTGGAGGTTCCTGTAGAATCGCTAGGCAATCTATTGGATAGACTTAAAATGTTTGAGCAACCGTCAACATCTAGGACTGTGTCGAATGACACAGCGACAGTGGAAGCCCCTGCGGTCACTCCGACAATGTTTGCCGGCATACCATCTGTCCTGACTAGCTCGCAACAGCTAGAAGGAGTCCACCAAGGGACTATTTCGACAGTGTGGTCTGTTCCAGTTTGTTCATCCGAAATAATATCCGGCAACTCTTATGTTGAGACTCGACAGATTGATCCATTTGGAGGTCAGTTTGGGCAATCCAGTCCCCAAGGACAATCGATCCGCTTGAGTTCCGGATTGCTACCGTATGGGGGGCAGTATGCCCTTTCATTACCCCCTCCGAGAGGGTATCCATACGGGAGTTCACAACAGTATTCAGGTTATACTGGAATTACATCAAGTGGTTGGGTACCTATGATACCTCAACAACCAAGGGTTGTATATTCTATGCAACAGTGTGTACCTATGACGAACATCCCAACCACACCGGCTATTGTAACAGTGTCACAAGTTCAAGCGATGCCTGTTGCATGTCAACCTCAGATTTCTCAGGTTGTAATGCAACAGCCCCTTGACCATGGGTCATAACCACAATCGCCAACTGGTGGGGCGACACAGGTCCAAACGGGTACAATTACCCCACACCTTGGTCCAACGGTTAGCATAGCGCAACAGAACATGGCTTCACAACCGTGGCTAGTGCAATACCAACAACCACAATTCCAGCAAGTGTACCAAGGTTCTGAGTAGCAGATCTTTGCGAACAGTGGACAACCGTATATTCAAAATGGTCAAAACCAACCACTTTACAGTGGTCAAATCCACCAACCGTATCAGTCATACCAACATCAATTACATTATGCTGGTATGCAAAGGCCCACTGCTCAAGTGATTCCGTCGTACCCTGGTTATGCTTCGCCTAACCTGAATCAATAGTTACCATTCGTGGCAACTTTAGAGTTACCCGATTTACACCGGCTAACCAACGATCCGATTGCTTACGCCCCTTGGTGGCCAGCGATTCCTCACAAACTTCCATCTGACATTCCTAAATTCAATGGAAATCCAGGTGAAGACCCATGGAATCACGTGATGACTTTTCATCTGTGGTGTTCATCAAACACCCTAAATGATGATTCGATAAGGCTTCTCCTATTCCAGAGGACATTGACAGGTCCAGCGGCTAAATGGTATATTGAATTACCTAGAGCCTCTTTCGACAATTTTAGCTCCCTAGCCACGACTTTCTTAACCCATTTTCAATTACCGATAAGGTATGAAACAGGAACCGAAATATTAACCAACTTCAAGCAGACAACTGCCACTCATATATCTGATCATATACATGAGTGGCGTCGTCGTCGTAGGATGGTGAAAATATACGTTCCCGATCAGCTGTTAGCTGAATGGTTTATAAAGTCGTTACTTCTTGCTATAACGGAAGATGTGGCGAAGGGGGGAGTCGTAACAGAGGAGCAAGTTATTGCTCGTGCACAATATCTAGACTTAGTTTATACTCAGTCTGGCACGCTCTACGACAAAATACCTGACGCCCCTAGACCGTAATTTTCAATTCCTCCTCCTCCTAAATCCAATAGTGACTCTCATGCCGGTGATGGTGTGATTGGCACGGAAAACGCGAAATAGATAAAGGCTTCGTCTAAGAAAGCCCGTAAGAATTCGGATAAAAATGCAAAAGAATAAATTCTTGCTTCGGAAGTAAATGTCGTATCAGCAGATAAAGGCAAAGAAACCAATCAACCAGGAAGCAAGAAGAAGCAAAACAAAGGGAAGAAGAAGAAACAGGGTGAGTCATCTCCTGGAAAAACTTCTTCAAACCCTCCTTGGAAAGGGAAACTAAATTATCCATGTCAAATATGTGATGAAGAGGATCATTATGCAAAGAATTGTCCATTCAAAGCTGAGTTAAAGAGGTTCTTTAAAAGTTCGCAAACCTCAGTTGTATTAACTGATCCATTTCCCAACCTAGGTCAAAATCTGGTTGATAGTGGAAATGCTTCCCCGTCGCAAGTGCTTATGTTGTCGGTTTCAAAACAGCAGAATGATGCTTTGATTTCGACAAGGAACAAATATTATGGAAATCCGCAGCTGTCGAACGACAAAGGTAAAGATCAACCAAGTAGTTCGACAACAACTTCGACAGAAGTTGTACCGCCCATGATTCCTGAATTAACAATAAAACCGCCAAAGGGAGTAGTACACAAGTCGACATTTAATCCTCGCGCCAGAGCGGCGCAGCATTATAACATAGTGGAAGATTTGGCCCAATCGCCGTCCGCTATGTCGACTCTTGAAGTACTACAGAATTGCCCATCCCAAAGGCAGGCTTTGTTATCAGCTATTGGTGGGGTTGATCCTAAGGATTCCAATCTTGTATCCTTTGATCACAAAGGATACGATCCTCAGTTACCAGCTCAACTAGCTTTCCTTATTCAAGTGAAAGACCTCAACAAAACTGTTCACAGAACAATTATTGATGAGGGGGCATCCACATGTATTATGTCGATGAGTTGCTGGAAAACTTTAGGATCTTCAACCTTGTCGCGATCTTCGACGACATTAAAAGCTTTTGACGGAAGGACTTATACCCCGTACGGTATCCTTAACAACTTGAAGGTTGAACTGGGAGGAAAAACAGTGGAAATTGATGTTGAGGTCATCGATGGGAATCTTGACTACAACATCCTATTGGGTAGACCATGGATCTATGCCATGGCAGCTGTTGTGTCGACTTATTTTAGGAAGATCGCATTCCCATTTAAGGGAGGGATTACGGTCGTCGACCAACAGAACTTCCTCCCTAATGGTTCACAAGTTACAGGAAGCATTCCCATGATCCATGAGAGCAACCATTCGCTCCAAGATATCGGAGTAGGTCTACTAAAGACCCCACAATGATGGGAACTTTCGCGCTTCCACCTCCTATATACATAGGAAATATAGCGTTAGTAGCAACCTGCAACATGATATCTTCCATGAAGGTCGCCAAAGACGATGTCAACATGGATCATGCAATGGTTTTGCCCCCAAGCCCTATAGAAATATTGTAGCAATCAATGTTTCGGGCATGGGAGGCGAACCCAAATCAACACTCGTCAAGCGTTTGGGTAGATAGGTCTAGAGAATATGGTAACCCATTAGATCCTTGGTCGAAAATGCATGGGACTGACGAAGGAATTCTACAATCAATGTTAATTGAGGGGGCACCATGGAATGATTACCACCATCGTTCCCTTCTTCTGGAATATGAAGAAGATACTCAACATGACCTTTACCACCCTTCAGTTTTTGAATTCCTATCAAATACTGTAAATACGGTGGATTCCGAGCGAAACTTATCCAATATTGAAGAGACTATAGCCATAAATATCTCAACTAAAACAAATGTTGTAGAGAATATTTATGTCGGCAAAGGTTGTTCCCCTTCAGAACTGGAAATATATAACTCTCTTTTTCGTGAATTCAGAGATGTCTTTGCTTGGTCATATGATGAAATGCCAGGCATAGACTCGAGTATCGTTGAACTTGAAATTAAAATGTATCCTGATGTCAAACCAGTAAGACAACGGCTTCGGCAGGTGCACCCCAAGAAAGTCGCTGCCATTAAAGCAGAAGTTGAAAAGCTCCTCCATGCTGGTTTCATCTACCCGGTTCCACTAACCGATTGGGTATCGAATATTGTCCCTGTTATGAAGAAACAAGGGACAATCAGAGTGTGTGTCGATTATAGGGATGTAAACCAAGCTTGTCCAAAGGACAACTACCCTACACCCTTCATCAACCAGATAATTGATGAATGCGCCGGATGTGAAATCTTTTCATTTATGGATGGACTTTCCGGGTATAATCAAATAAATATCCGCCCATAGGACCAGTCAAAGACTGCATTTATTTGTCCGTGGGGCACATTCGCTTATTGAAAATTACCCTTTGGTTTAAAGAACGCAGGGGCGACGTTTCAGAGGGCAATGAATTATGCCTTCCATGACATCAAGAACATCATTCAACCTTATCTCGACGACCTTCCGACTCATTCGCGAAAGCGGACTGATCATCCGCAGCATTTAAGAGCGATATTTTTACGTTGCCGACACTACAAGATAAGACTCAATCCGCACAAATGTGTGTTTTGCGTCGGTTCTGGTCGTTTACTTGGCTTTGTAGTCTCTAAGGATGGGATTCGTCTCGACCCTTGCAAGGTTCAAGCAATCATTAATTTGCCTCCACCTTCAAATTTGCTTCAGATTCAGAAACTCCAAGGGAAAGCAAACTTTCTGAGGAGGTTCATTCCAAATTACGCAGAACTTGCTAAAGGTTATACTCGTCTTTTGAAAAAGGATGTACCTTTCGTCTGGGACCAGGTGGCGCAAGCTTCCTTTGATGCTCTGAAAGATTGTCTAGTAAAAGCATCATTAATGTATGCCCCGGACTATCAAAGAGATTTTAACCTGTATCTGGCTGCAGCGGATACGACTATTGCGATGGTTTTAGTTCAAGAAGTCGATGGAATTGAACATCCTATATATTATTTAAGTAAAAACTTAAATGATACAGAAAGTAAATATTCTTATGTTCAAAAACTAGCGCTTGCAGCTGTTCAAGCGATTCAAAGGTTTCGACATTATGTCCTCTTTCGGAAAACTACCATTTTATCAGATTGCAACCCCATGACTTATATACTGTCGCGACAGTTGCTGGGGGGAAAATATTCAAAATGGATAGCGATCCTTCAAGAGTTTGATCTGGAATTTGTAAAATCCAAATCAAAGAAAGCTCTAGTTTTCGCAGAATTATTGTGCGATCTCCCATCGTCGTCCAACGATGAAACATCAGAAGAGTCAATCGTGGACGAAAGTTTGTTTTTGATATCTACAAGCAATGAGTGGTATGGAGATATCATAATTTATCTCCAAACCCAAAAATTCAAGCCTAACACCTCTCACTCGGAACAGAAACGTATACGATACCAAGCCAAAGACTACATGATCGTCGGTGATACGCTTTACTGTCGTGGTATCGATACAGTTCTGAGGAGGTGCCTTACCCATGAGGAGGCCGAAAAAGCCCTGAATGAATGTCATTCAGGCGCGTGTGGGGGGCATCAATCTGGATATGCAACAGCACAAAAAATCTTACGAGCAGGATACTTCTGGCTAACCATGTTCAAAGATTGCATAATCGCAATCAGAAGTTGCCATGCTTGTCAAATTTTTGATAGCAAAACCAGAAGACCGCCCGCACCTTTACAGCCAATAGTTGTTGTTGGGCCTTTCGCAAAATGGGGCATCGATTTCATGCAATGTAACCCCACCTCGACCGGGGGGCATGGGTATATTATAGTCGCTCTTGACTATTTTACCAAATGGGCCGAGCCGATGCCTACATTGGATAACACTGGTGAAACAGCTGCCCTTTTCTTTTTCAATCATGTAGTCGCCAGGTTCGGCGTACCACAGGCTATAGTTACAGATCATGGATCGCATTTTCGCAATCACATGATGGTCGAATTAGCTGCCAAGCTAGGGCTATCTCACGACAGCTCTACCACGTATTATCCGCAGGCCAACGAACAAGTTGAAGCAATCAACAAGGTCCTAAAGCGTATGTTGCAAAGGATGATCGGGGTTCATAAAAGAAGGTGGCACTTAATCCTGTACTCAGCCTTGTGGGCTTACCGAACATCGGTAAAGAACACAACCGGGTTCACACCTTTCCAACTAGTGTACGGCCTGGAAGCAGTCTTGCCAATCCAGTGTAAAATTTCGTCGCTTAAACTCGCAATTGATCTCCTCCCCAAAATTTCAGAAGAAGAGGCTCGTTTCTTGGAATTAATCCAGTTGGATGAAACCCGTCGTGATGCCGCTTTGGCTAACGAAGCCCATAAGAAACGATTCAAGGCGCAGTTCGACAAAAATGTCAAACCCCGTGTCTTCTCAGAAGGTGACTTGGTCTTGCTTTATGACCAAGAATCCGATAAATTGGAAGCAGGTAAATTTAATTCCTTATGGATGGGCCCCTATATTGTTAAAAGGGTGTTAGCAAAATGAGCCTACGAGTTAATGGATTATGACGGAATTCCACTGGCGCAACCCCGCAACGGGTTGTACCTCAAGCTTTACTATGCTTAAGTAGTAACCTGCATGCTTTTGTTGTATTTTGTTTTCGCTAAAGTATTTGTTCTGGTCGATTGATCCACCTTTTCATTTGTTGCAGATGTCAGACCTTCTGGAGACATGTGTTGGATATGCCGACGGAGCGAGTCGTAGTTCGCGGAACCTATCCTCCGCAGCCTGGGCCATTTTTGATCCAAGCGGCGAGTTAGTAAGTTTCAGAGGTGTGTGTATTGGGCAATCAACGAATAACATCGCTGAGTATAGTGCGTTGATAGAACTACTCTCTGATGACATCACCCATGGTATACGCCGACTAATTGTCAGGCTAGACTCACAACTCGTGATACTGCAACTCAATGGTATATATTCCGTTCGCAATCCAGCTATTTATCGCATGTTCCTAAGGGTTAAGATTTTGGAAAGACAATTTGATTCAATTCAATACCAACATATTTCCAGAAACTTAAACACATTAACCGACTCATTAGCAAATTATGTGTTAGATAGACATTTGCGACATTTATAAAAAGAGACACATCATCAACGATTGTACATATGGATCATATAACTCAACCGGAATAGAACTTGAAAATCAAAATATATATATAAGTTGTTTATCGTTCATACATAATGTTCTGTAACCAAGACAAAATCGGTCATATGACCCAAAAACTCAAAATGCTAGGGGGCACCCTAGCCTAGTGATGCTCATGATAGCACGTCACGGCCTGTGCAATCATGCGCAAGAGACGAGTCCATCGTCTAGGCACACCAGTAGTATGTTGCTGCAACTGTAAAGGTAACTCATCAATCCTCACATCGGGAATGCCGAGAGTAAGACTCTCAACCTGCTCCTGCACAGCTGTAAGAGTCTCTTCCACATCAAGGTCGCGGAGAATAACTCTCCTAGCAGTTTCCCCTGCTGGGGCAGCAACTGGCGCTTTCGGGCGAGCTGCTGGACGAACAGGACCAACATCTGCATGCATACATGAGTTTTATTAAAGTCTTGATAGAATAAAGCACAAGGACATTATAAATAAGAACAGTAAACAGTAATATGGTCGAAGATCTTACCAATAGCGCCCCACTGTTCGCCATCCGGTAGCACCAAATCCGGATCACCTCGGAAATCCATGCCAACATATGGGTACTCGGAATAGACCATCTCCTGGCGCTCGAACCACCTGAAGAAAGTATCAGTGAAGGTAATATGAGATTGACCGGCATGCCTAGACATGTGATCAACCCATCTCTGCATGCGTGGCTCGGTAGGAGAAGGCAAGTCGAGTGCGATATACTGAGGCTGCATCAGTGGTATTTTCTCCAAGGCAAAGGTAGTCAGGATAGAACCATACCCAAAGTTCTTCAGCTTCCCGTCCTTTACCTTGGTCAATTGACTTTTCATCTGAACAAGTACTGCATCACACCAGTTGAATACTTTCGGTTGGAGACACTCCAAGGCATGCTGCACATAAGATCTGTTGGCAACATGTAGAGATGCGCTACCGGCCATCCTACCAATAGTATACGGAATGGACCTGAGAGACCTGTCAGTGATCTCATGGATAACAACCTTGCCGTCTCTGCTCGGCTGGGAACCTTCTCTGCAATACTGGTGGACATAACCTCACGGAGTCATTCCCCCGGGCCGAACCTGACAAAGAAATGGGGGCACCCCGCCTTGAAAACCGAGTCAAGAAGTAAATGTCCTCTATGGTCAAGGGGATGGATTTTCCCCTAATCTGGAATACTTGGTTGATGGGATCCCAGGCATCGAGCATATACTGCAGTAAAGAGATCTGTTCTCTCATGCTAGAGATACGGAAAAACTTTAGCAGGCCACAGTTCCGCAACGCGTTCACCGTGACAGGGTCATGGAGGGCAATCATGTCCTCCTCTTCATGTTCTCATTCTCGCCATGTAAGGGACATTTTAGTCAAAGATCCCTGCAAAACAAACAAGAGAAAGAGTAAGTTCCTGAATTTGATGAGAAACTGGCAAAATTTCATCAAAAAAAAAACTGTGCATAGAACTGCTTTCCTGAGATCAACGCAGTTGGCAAGTGTCCTACCTACGTTGAAGGTCAAACTGCCTTAAGGCAGCTTGACATTCAGCGCAGGTTTTGAATGGACTGCCTGCGCTGATGCCAGAGCGCCCTAGCAAAACCCCAGGGGCTCATGGGGACAGGAAAACAGGCTCAAAATTGAAAAAGGAAACCATGAAAAGAAAGAGCTAGAGTTTAGCTCCTACCTGGTCCAGACGGCGCTAAAAATCGTCCGCAGAATCTCCCGGAATCAGCTGGTGAAAATCAAGGGGGAAGAGGCACCTCCAAAGCTCCAACAAACCAAGTTCAAAAGAAATGGTAAAATGAGAGGTAAAAACACCTTTTAATGGCTTTTTACGAAATTCAAAGCAAAATATTAGGGTTATAATCTCATTTTCATGCAAATGTTATTCATTTCTAACTAAGTTTGATGTAGCAATTGAGAATGCAGTACTATCCTTGAAAAGAGAAAAGCTAGTTATGGTAAAAAATCAAAATTTGACTATATATCGAGCAGTTTTAGCATAAAGTTCATGCTCGTTAAAAAATAAACGCAAGATCCGAGAAGTTTTAACGCGGTCTTCATGCTCGTTAAAAAATAAATATAAGCAGTGAGCAGAGTTTCCTCCAATGTTTAAGCTCATTTTTATCTAAAAAATGAACCTATCCCAGTAAATAACCACTGTGATCGTAAATTTATCAGCCATAAAAACCTCGGTCGTGTTTGCACCTGCCACCTCCACTTTTCATTTGGCCGATCGTTCACCCCCATATGATTGTTTACCCATTTTGAGGAACAGCTACGAAGAGTGATTTCACCTAGCCATCCTTGTGACACTGCCGTGATTGGAAAATTCCAACCTGTACCTGGAATCAGTTGTTATCCCTGTTTATCACTCGTTCCTCAAAAGACGAGTCTTCTTTAAGCTCTTTTCAATTGACTTGTAAAATATGAAAATATTGCCGAGTTTTGGCCTTCCAGCTCGTTAAAGTGACCGGAAGAGCTATCCCTCCTCTAGATTTTAATCTTTTTGGACCTGAGGGATTATTGCACAAAAAGGTCGAGCGCTTGTTTTATTCAGCTCGTTAAAATTATCGAAAACTCATCCCTTCTGTATTGTTTTATACTTTTTCAGACTTAAGGGATTAGATGACGAAAAAGGAATTTTGGAGTTAACTTTATGTACCTTTTCAGACTCTCTAAAAATGAAAAGGACCGAGTTATCCTTGTCGTTAGACTCGTTAAAATTATTAAATAGCGACAAACTTGTCTTTAGACGAGAACGAGTTTCACTATCGCTAAGCTCGTTAAAACATAGCGATGGGCTTGCCCGAAGGGTAGGTTATAGAACAAGCATATGTTATCCTCCTCAAGCTTGACAAAAATAAAGAGGTACTGGTTAGCAATGACTGGGGAAAAATTGGGAAAAATCAAGAAAACTTTGATGGTAGCAGGTCGCTCTTGAACATGACACTTTTCCTCCATACCACATTCGGGTTGGGTTGTTTCATTCACCGGTCACATCACCATGGTCTCGCCATACCATCCATATTTGGGGTAATGCTACCAATCCATCGCATCAATGTCGCCATATGTTCAAGAGAAGTCGTTCAGAAAGAGTCAACCGGGTCCCATCCACTACCATACATTATCCTTCATCCATTCATGACCGCCACCCTGAATCATATGTCACAGATCATTTTCACCTCCATTAAAATCATTAGCTCCGTTCCGTGTCACTGATGTGGGATTCATCAAGGCCCTCCTGTGACGGATCGCTTCTTGTCGACATCAGCTCATTATCCAAGAAGTTGATCTAGGAACACCCCCTTTAGTACTTTGAAGCTTGCATGCCTCAATGGCAAGTTTCTCACTTCTGGCGACAGGTATACATCAATGACCTTCGACCAGAAGATTTTGCGTGGTGTTCGACGCCAAGTCCTTTATTCACACCATGTGAATTGTACTGCAGTACCTTGAGGGTCATTATCATTATCGGTGATTCCTCTCGTGCTTGTTAACGGTTTTCATCATTGACCGATAATCAAGCGATGTCTTTCCATGTTCGACTTCAGCGCAATTCTCAAATGGATCGACTTGTACTTAGAGTGAAGATCGAACGAGTTTGAAGACCCCGGATCTAGTTTCATCCATCCGGGCTGCGATATATATTCAGGGAAGATAAAGACATTTGACATGTACATCATTGCAGCAGATAATCATCCTACTCAAAGGATGATAATTTCGCCAAAATTATCAGTCTACTATCATATGATCGTTTGTTCTATGTACAAAAATGAATTTATAAAGCTGAGCATGGGAATGCCCGCCTCAGCTAGATCATGAAAGCAGTATGAATCATAATGTATTGTATTGTATATTATTACAGGTCTCCTCCCAGCAGATGGATGAACTTCGAACCCTCTTGGATAAAGCATTTCACCCAATAAACAGCCTCATACTTTAGGGGGCAACTGTTATAGACATTTTTGTGCCTCACAGCATTGGGCATGAAATTTCCATAAACTAAGGGATCCAAAGTCCCTAAACATGTTGTTCCTACCCCTAGAGGAACAAGGCAAACCAACCACAGCAATTCACAGAAGTTCTCCACCTGAAAACACTCAAAAACAAGCCAATTCTGGATCATGTCAACTGCCCCACTGAGCATCTGCGCTGAATCTCAACTGCTACACTGGCTACCTGCGTTGAATGTCAACTCCAACACTAGCTCCCTGCGCTGAGCGAGTTTGGACATGTGGCAGAGTCATTCCTCAAGGTGTCAATGCCCAGGAAGCTTCCAAAATGACACTTGCATCAAGGAATTCGACTGGTGATGAGTAAGGGGTTCCAAATCTCCAAGTGGAAGCAAGAACCTCCAAGTGGACTCAAGAACTGAGAGAGGGAGAGGACACTAGTCAGATCTCAAGCTGACTCATCCTCTCTCCAAAATAACTATATATAGGTCTCTCCTCCATGGGATCTGAGGGGCTAGAATTTGGTAATTGCAAAGAATTGTTGTTGGTTTGTGGCTGGAAATATTGGGTGCTTAATGCTTTTAAGGGAGCTGAAGAAGGAATTCCATTCTGCTGGGAAAGAGATGCTGGATTGGAGCCCTATGGGTTGTATCTCTTCCTAAACCCTGTTACTTATCAATAAAGCTATCTTGATTCTTTCCTATATGCTGGTGTATTTTGTATGATTGCATTAGTGTATTTGATTTTCTTCTAATCCTGAATCATTTATGAATATGTATATTTGCCTTTGTATTGTGTTCTTCTCTTGTCGCAAGTAGCTGTTCTCTTGTCATAGGTAGCTGTTCTCTTGTGATCTCGTGGGATTCAAGTAGCTGTTCTCTTGAGCAAGCGAGGAGACAAGTAGCTGTGGACACACAAAGAGAAGAGGATCTAGATCAAGGGACAACCGGAAGACAATGGTAAGTCTACCAATCTCCCCTCTTTCACATTTCATAAAGGAAGAAATCATGATAGTTGTATTCGTTTGTTGCTAAGGCGCTATCACACCTTAGGTGGATAGGATCGTCCTGCATAGGCATTTTTCCCCACAACACCAAGTTGTTAGAAAGGGCATCAAACCTTATTTTAAATGGAAAACACATACCATGAGTAATATGTTACGACCCTAGTATAGATGATCCAGGAGGATTTTGGTTGTCATCTGCCTATTCCACTTAGACCCCCACCACTGTCTTTTTCAGTTTTTCAGTTTCCTTAGTTGTAGCACAGTTTACTATTTTTGGCAGTTTATAGGATCATGAACTTCCGGAGTCATTTTGAGGCCCTAAATGACATTTTTTGGGAAAAATATTGAAGAAAGGTGTTTTCCCATGTTTTTCACTCGAAATTTGTAGTCTTCGAATATATCTTTCTAACGATGTATTATGTGCATCAAACAGAGATCATATGCCAAAGTTACAACCCCAGGAAGTTGAATGTACCAATTTACCCAATGGGGCCCATAGTTTTGGTGCTCTGGTGAGCGCCAATATTGCAACAAGAATGTTGCAAATCTTGGGCTGCCAACTTTACTTCTATCAACCCCGTAGTTCGTAACAAACTTGGAAGCATTGGCGCTGTATGCACAAGTACTAGTTCTTACTACAGGTTGTCACTTGGTCAGTCGGCGCAAGATCACTAGGAGCTCAAGCCAACTTCTATAGATCTCAGAAGAAGACCTATGTGTGATGAAAAAAAGAATGATTACTCTACAGATGCTATTCTAATTGCAGAAAGGAAAAAAGACTGGAATGTAAGACAAGACCTAGTGAACCCTAATTAACAAGCTAATTCTACTTTTGCCAAAAAAACTATTAAAACCATGAAAGCAATGCCATTACCTACTCAAGGAAGGAAAAAACATCTAAACATGCCATTTCTGGAAGTAAATATGCAAAAAACATATTTTTGGATTTTTATGTATTTTATGTGAATTTGACATGCATTTAATTTATTGTGTGTGAGTGTGGCAGTGAACAGGTGGAGGTAAAGGGTGATTTTGGAGCTTGGAACAATGGGAGATGGTGTGGATGGGTCCTAGGAGGTATTAGGTGGCCTTCTGGAGGATTTTCCCACACTCAACCTTCAAAATAAAGCCTACAGGAAAAACTACAGGAGGACACAGGGAAACTACAGGAGGAAAACAAGGAAACTACAAGAGGCCTACAGGAGGAGGCCGAGAGAAATTTCCACTATTCTAAGGATTTGAGAGTGGGTGAAAAAGGTGGAAGAAGGTTGGAGTGAGGTTTTAGGGTGCCTAAGGTCTACCATGACCCACCAAGAGAGAGAAATATTATTGGGTTTTCTCAAGGAGAGAAGAAGAAGTTCTATAAAAAATTCAGGAAACTAAAGTAGAATTGAGGTGAGGCTTGGGAGACTTGTAGGGCATGGATCAGATGGAGGGTGTGATTGCTAATAAGCTGGCCTACTACTAGAAGAGATCTGCTACAAAGGAACTGACAGTTAACCAAGAATATCAATCAAACAATGAAATGAGTGCATTTAGGAAAAACAAAGTTTTGCATTAAAATGATCTAAACTATGACCTATGAAAGGAAATGCTGAGAAATGTTGCAAGAAAGGAAAGCATGAAAGAGGGCTATTGCTAATCAGGAAGTGAATCATGACAAAGAAGATCTAAAGCAAAGCAAACTGGACTATTAACCTACTAAAAAGCTGCAAACACTAGAAGTCTTATGAAGGAGGAAAATCTATGTTTTTGGGGAAACAAGAGGGTATTTGCCTCAAATCATGGTCCCAGAGGGAGGAAGAGAGGCCAAGGCATTGTTACTTGCCTTTTGAGTCTTTTCTGATCACTTTCTTTAACCTACTACAGAAATCACAAATGAAAGCAAACTACTAAATCATCAAAAGCAACCTATCCTTAACCATGAAAGAAATACATCTAACAACAAATTAACAAACTGAAGTAAAACATACAAATACATGTAAAGAGAAGCTTGGCTGCTTGGATTGGGCCCTAACCCAAGATATTTAGCCCTTTGAGGTAACTTAGTCCTAGCTCAGAAAGATTCCATCTTCATTATAAAAAAAATAGCAAGTTTACATGAAGTTGTCACAAAATAATAAGCTCGAAATTTGAGGAGAGTTTACATAAGCAAAAATCTGACCCTAGTGAGGCCCTAGGCCTCTCTACTTATACAGATGAAGCTACCAATAGCTTCCTTAAAATTAGGGAGGTTTGGCTCCCAAAACTCGAGATAACTCTCAATCATCCTCCACTTGCTCGGCTGCCTTCTAGTGCATGATTCGGCTTCTTGTACTCCAAGCTGGATGAAGGGGAATTTGAAGTGAGGAGTAATAAATGAGGCGGATTCCCTCCTGTAAGTCCTCTCCTCTATCTACTTCGAGTTATTGCTGCCATTTGACCACTAGATCCTTGGCTTTGACCTCGAAATTCATCAATAATCTGCATTAAATACATGTTAGACCACATGGCAGCATAACTAACTCAACTCACTCTATAAGCATAAATATAATCATAAAATCATACAATAAGCTAAGAGAATGGTTGATTTGACTTGGTTAGGAGGTAAAATGAGCCCATATAATTACCCATTTATGAGGCTCATCATCACCCCCCTACTGAAGGTGTTTCTCATCCTCTGAGAAACTTAGTCAATCTCCTCATATTTTATGGCCCTGGTGGCCTCCCTAGCATCCCAAGCTTCTATTGTGGTCTACTCATGTTGGCCATAAAACCTTGCCTTTCTTTCTATGTCCTTCCACTACTCCTCCTCTTCTTCTTCTCCCTTCAACCTCCTATTGACCTTCAACCTTTGCATGGAGCGCTTGTACATTGGCACTCTTTTCAATGCTTCCTTCAGCCTCATGGGGGAATGGTATTCCCTAATCTGCAAACTATGAGGTAAGGTGTTTCATCTTTTTATGCATGCATGCACACAGTCATCCCCAAGTATCCTTTGCATATCTTCAAAGTGTGCAATGGCTTGTGCCTAATTGGTTAGATATTTAGGGGCAATCTGGGGGTCATTGGCAAGGAGGTTATTTTTGTTGATGAGTGCCATAGGATATGATGGCTCAGATCTTATCATTAATGTCTCATTCTGCTCTTTTATCACCAATCATTTTATTTCTGCTGCCCTCAATTCTTCATGGTTCATCCATGAGGCCATGGCCAGTAGTTGCAAGTCCCCTAGCTTGGTAATCAGGTCCCACACATTCATGTCTGTGAGGTCCATGTTGTGTAGGTAGAACTCTGCCATTTTTTCTTTATCCTTTGAGGTGCTCTGGTCACACAGGTCCATGAACTACCTGTAGTCTTGGAAAGCCATTATGCCTCTTTGTGCCAAAGTATTTATTTGGAATTGAATCCATTAGTCCTTCAGATAGAGGCCATAAGATTTGGTTGGTGTTCTACATTTTAATGCCTCCACGGATAAGCTAGCCACGTATGCCAGCTGAGTCTCTTTCTCTTGCAGCTGCCTCCTTAAGATTTCATTCTCATTTTCCAGGTGGCTTCTTGTGATGGCTTCTCTGTCTCTGAGAGCACTCAATTCTCTGCCCATTTCCCTAAGTTTTTTTTCCATATGGCCAACATCCTCAACCCCTTTGGATTTGGCTATCTGCATCCACCTATGTGTAATCATTCTTTCTTTCTCTAATTCAAAAAACAATGGAATTGCAAATTTCTGTGGGATTATTTTGCCTCCCTCAAGTAGATTGTAATAGGAGGCAAGACTAGGCTGGGGGTCAGTTTCTTGTAGCTCTTTTGCTTCCTCCTTCACCTCTATCTATCCTTCTATCCTTTCCTCAATCTTTTGGGTCTCCTGTAGTTTTGACAGTGTCTCCTGTAGGATTGTCTCAGCCTCCTGTAGGTTTGGCTTTTGGTCCTGTAGTACTGCCTTTCCCTTCCATGTAGAAGATCTTAGATTCCCCCTTTCATATGTGATAGGTGTCTTGAAGGGAGACTCTTTCAACTTGGCAGATGGTGAATCTTCAATGGTAATGGGAACTTTTGAAGAGGGCTGAGGTTTTCCTGTTTTAATCCTTATGCTCTTCCTTGCCCTGAAATACATGGAGGTCTGTCTTTTCCTCTTCTGTTTTGGCTTGATTGGTGTACTGAGGGCAGTGAGGGTAGCTACTGCCTCTCTTTCCAAAGTGTTATCACTAGAATCTATAGTTCATGTATATGTTAATTGTCCATAAGTTTTTATAAAGTCTTGAGGTCTTGTAAATAAGTGTGTTAACTTATGTCAATTTCAAATTTTGAAACTCAAGAGTTATGAATGAAATTCGTGTAAAGGCAAGGGCATTAGTCATCTTCCATCATGGTTAGTTATGTCATGTCATGTCATTGGTACTTGCGCAGTTTCGCAGCGCGGGTATGATCTCTTAGGTACTTGCGCAGTTTCGTAGCGCGAGTGTGATTGGTCAGTTCTGCTGCTAAATAATGTTTGCGTGTTTTCGTAGCGGCCCGTTTGTCAGCAGTTTCGTAGCGCATTCCTTTAAATTTGAACTGCCCGCGCTACGAAATCGGGGTTTCGGGCTGTTGTGCAGCATTTTTCCTTGAATGTCTAATCTGAGAAATAGTGAGTCACGAGTCCGGTTATGATTGTTTCCTCACACCATTTATGTGTCATGATTAGCCATTACTTTGCCATCAGGTCTGATTTCATTGAGTTAGGTGTCAGTTTGGAGGACGTTATAGGAAGTGGTCATCCCATAATGTGTTTTTCATAACATATGAATGTCTTCTACTCTATGAAAAGCGTGAGCTTTATTCTAAACAGACTACTGCAAGCGAGCCTGATTTCTACAGCCAAAGAGTGTTTTTGTGCTGCAAACCACCGTCATTTCCTTGTGTAGAATTGTGCAAAGAAACATGGAAAGAAAGGAGCACCGTTCAGGTAAATGTGTGAGAACAGAGCCGGAGGGATTAGATGTAACCCTCAGGAATGAGGAAGTAGCAAAGGCGTTCAGAGGTGCTGGTTGTTGGCGGTTCTGTGAAAAACTCAAAGGTGGACATGCAGAAGTGACCAAGGCATTTGCAGTGAACTTCACGGGATTAAATTCAAAAGTGGCCATGCTGGAGTTTTCGGTTTCCCCTGAAGTCATTTCTACAGTCACAGAAATCCCAAGAGGTGGCCAAGAATGGTTCAAGAATTTCAAGTTTGATATGGGTCCGTGTAAGGAGTTCTTAAAGGCACCATATGTAGACGAAGATCTTACTAAAGCTGTCCCAAGGAGCTATCTTAAGGAGAATTATGCTACATTATTGACATGCATCCAGAAGTACTTGACATGTGAAGGTCGGTACAACAAAGTCTACTCATATCATTTCAAGCTGCTACTACACTTCACTGGTAAGAGCTCAATAGACATCCCTTTTTACTTATTCAGGAGTATTACTAAGATGTGTGACAAGATTCAGTTGAAGAAGGAAGCTTATGAAACATCTCTTTTCCATCATGGTCTGGTTAAATTATTGGTGTTGGATAGCCTACATAAAATTGGTAAGGACTGGGATTCATTTGTATTCATGGCCGGTTTCCCTAGTAAAACGGGCCTCACTCCATTACCTGTAAGAGAAAGAGAAGATAGGAGTGAGGATACTACTTTGGCTGAGATTAGGAAAGAAATAACAGACCATAAGAAGCCCAAAGCTAAAACAAAGAAGCCAGAGAGGTCTGTAACAGTCAAAGAAACACCTGAAGCATCAACAAAGAAGACTCCTAAGTTAGCAGTTAAAGAAACTCCTGAAGCATCAGTAGTCAAAACTTCAAAATCATCTAAAGTATCTGAAAAAGAAGCTTCTAAGTTGCCTCTTAAAGAAACACCAGAATCATCTAAACAGAAGACTCACAAAAGAAAAGATGAAATTAAGTCTAGTGAAGTTGAAAGAGTTTCCAGAGTAAGAACTAGAGGCCAGCTGAACAAAGAAAAAGGAAAATCAGCTCATGTGGAAGAGAGTCCTGTTTCTAAGGGTAGTCTAAATGATTTGTTGGAAGCCATTGAATTAGAACAAGAACATCCAATTCAAGTTGAACCACTTGAAATAGAACAAGATCAGTTGGTATCACCTATGCATATTGATCTAACACAGTCTTCACCTGAGAGTTCTAAGAAGTCAAAGGCTTCCAAAAGGTTAAAGTTTGAAGAACCAGGTGAAGAGTATGCCTTTAAACCTCGCAGACCAATGACTAGGAGGCAAATGAAGGAAGCAGAAAAGGCTCAAAAAGAGAAAGTCCCTTCAGACATGCCTAGGACAAAGGCACTTGAAATCTTCTCTGAAATAGTCCAAGCAGCTAAAAACAAGAATAAGGACAATGAGGTGGTTATTAGTCAAAGTGGAAATGTGATTGCCATTAAAAAACAAGCTGGAGCAAGTAAGGAGATACCTCAGGTTCATAATATTTTTAAAGAGAAGGCAGTGAGATATACTAGTTATAAGAAAGCTGTGATGAAAGGTAAAACAAGTTTGATCAGTCAAGCTAGTTCGGTATCTAACGCCTATGTATGGACAGTACCAGCTCTAAAACAGGCAAAAACTATGAAACAAATGAATGCAAGTCTAAGAGCAGAGAACAAGAAGTTGAAGGAGGAAGTCATCAGCCTGAAAGAAAAGCTAGACAAGCTAGCTAAATGATTCAAGGAGGAATGTGTTTTCTCAAATTTTGATATATTTTGGGCCATTGTCTTTTTAAAAAGTTTTTGAGACTTTTTTGTGTCTTCACACCTGTATGGAAAGACTAAAGGAATCATAGATTTGAAATATTGCTGTTTTGAGGTTCATATATTTAATTTTGATGACCTACAGCAGTTTCGTAGCGCGCTACGAAACTGCTGTAGATGACTGGTTAGGTTTAAAGCTTGAGTTGGAATGCTAAGGTCAGCATATATTTAAAGAGATGGTTTAATATCAGCATGGAGATTATAGAAGATCAGTCAGATATTTTGAAAAGGAGGCCAGGTGTAAATATTCAAAGAAAAAGCCGAAGTTTTGTCTTTTGCCTAAAAGTCACTTTATCTCCGAAATTTTAGGGTTTGGATAGAGCTGCTGAGGTGTTAAATGATACACTTGTCCAGTTGTGGGATGGCTGGGTTATGAGTTCTCTTCAGTCACACGGGACTATCCAAGGTTTAAATGGCTTAAAGATGGATCATTAATATATGAACACCGAGGGGAGGCAGCAACCAAGAATATAGGCTTCATTTTCTTTTCGGTTGTTGAGTCATCTATGCATCAAGTATCCGGAGCTGTATGTACATTGAATCTGTTTTAAGTTTGAATATGGTTATTATTGCAGTACTACAGGTGGCAAGCTCCAAGGACACAGCAGGGTATACAAGGAAGAAGACTTAAAGTGCCAATATGATGGAATCCTCTGTTTTCGTAGCATCATATCTCTTGTAATAAATTAGTTTGTTTATGTTATTGTTAAGGTCATTTATGTCAAAAGCCCGAGCTCCCTTCATGCTTGATGAGGAGTCTCGTACAGCAGTGTTTTGATAGGCTATATATAGGAATAACTTAGATGTAAAAAAGGTTGGATACTTAATAGAAAAAGTGTGTTGTTTTGGGCCACTGTAAGATCTTTTTTGACAGTAATAGTAAAACAGAGTTATTCTCTTCTCAAGATTCTCGAAGGATTGTCATGGTCAAATGAAGTGATGATGTGTTATACCTTATGTTATTTTATGGTTTTGTTGTATGCAATCACTCAGAATTCATACTTATATGCTCTGACTTCCTGTGTATACAGCAAGCTATGTGTGGTGGAATATGTTTGACTTGTAATGCTAAGAGCCTTGATTTCTATGAGATCACTGTGTTTTTCTTGTCTACCTGATATTATAGACTCCATAGCCCAATGAGATATCTTTTGGTGTGTTTCCAACCAGTTATGTTTTCATAAGTAAATAAAGAGTTAGCCATCTAGTGTGTGAAGGATTTTATCAAGAGTTTTGAGAGAGCCCTCTCTGATCAAAGAGGCTAATCTTTGGTCTAAAGATAGGTTGAAATAGTTACATGAGACCATGCTTAGTTGCAGCCCCCTAGTACTGGTTTTGTGATAACATTTTGGTGCGTCTGCCGGGAGCTTAAGATTGAATTTCTGAAGGTAGCAGGAGTTCAAATGATTTTCGAGGCTGCATTCTACCTTGGTGACTCCATTTGTTATTTTAAAGTTTAAAGGTGGCTTCGAAAGGAAGGTACACAAGGAGTAACCCTGATCCAAATCCACCTAGTCCTGTGGAAAATCCGAATATCATCTCAAGGAGTAAACAAAGATTCTCTGACATACCAGGTACTTCAAGTATTTCAAAGTCATTATTTACTGAGTTTTCTAGAAGTCTTGAGAACAAACTTGTGGATGATAAGGTTCAAGAGGTCATATTAAGGTCTGAAAATGAAGAAGAAGTAATAGGCATTATCTTGGATTTACAGAAGAGAGGTATTGATACCTCTTCTTTAATTTCACAAAAAGATAAAGAGGAGTTTTGGGAAATTGTTTCTTCTGAGCTTTTGTTAGAAAAAGAAGATTTAAAGCAGCTCAAGGAGCTTGATCCTTTTGAAATTCTGCTTAACTCAAACCTTGGGTTACCTCTCCCAAATTGGAGCTCTTTTGTTGGTGGGTTACAAAGTCCTAATAGTCCTTTTCGTACTCATATTTTGTCCTCAGCTTCTGCAAGTCCAAACAGTCCTCAACTCACATCTCATACTAGTCCTGGTCATAGCATACCTATTGTTGCTGTTCCTCCTTTCATCATGGCTGTACCTGCAAGGTATGCGCCTTTGGCCCTCCCTGCTGTTTTGCATGACTTACCAAATAAATATGCTTCTAAGATTCCAACCTGGGGAGGGGATGAAGACATTACAGCTGAAGAGCATGTATATAGATTCAATGACTTTATTGATAGGTATGAAGTAGATGATGAAGATGTCAAATTGAGATTATTTGCTCAGTCCTTTATTGGGGAAGTTAGGAAATGGTTCAAAGCCTTGGGAGCTGGTAGTATTCACAGTTGGATTGAGTTTGAAGATAGTTTTTTGAGAAAATGGGGAAATAGAACTAATCCAGTACAGGCCCTCACTGAATATAATAATTTGAGAAGAGCCCCAGATGAGACTATTCAAAACTTTTCTAAGAGGTTCAATAATATTTACAATTCCATTCCAGCTCACTTAAAACCTCCTGGAGCCCTGGCCCAACTAAGATATGCTGAGTCCTTTGAATCTGATTTTTCTCTCTTACTCAGAGAAAGAGAGTCTGCTACATTGGCTGATATGCAAAATGATGCTATCAAAGTTGAAGTAAATATACTTGCTGCTAAAAAGTCTAAGATGGCTAAGACCAAAATTAAGGAAGAGGAGAGGCCCTCTACTTCAGCTCAAGATGAAAGATTTGAAACCATGATGAAGACTATGGAAAAGTTAATGGACCAATTAGCACTTGGGAATACTGCTGCTCCTCAAGCACAACAAGAATCTCGGTTTAGAAATCCTCAGTTTAGGAGACCTCAAAATCAACAACGGCCAAGGGAAAATAGAAATCAGCCAGCTGATCCTCCTGTAAGACCTCCATTTCAGCAAAATATGGTAGATGGTGAGGAAGAGACTGAGGAACCAGAAGAAGCTATTCATTGTCTTGGTGAAGAAGATTCAGAAATCTTTTTAACAAAAGAAGAGCATGATGAGTCTAGCCAACAAAAAGTTGAGGAAGAACCTTCAGATTTCCTAAAGGGGTATCAGCATGCCATTTTTGAAATTCAAAAGCAATATAATCTCAGAAATAGAGAGGTGCCTATTACAGCAAATAAGGGTCAGGCTAAGAAGAATGTTCCAAAAGCAGCAGAAGACAAAAAAGAAAAGCCAAAACAAGCTGAAGAAAAAGGTGATGCCCCTATTGAAAAGAAAGAGAATCAAGCTCTTGTTCTTCCTAAGGAAGTTGAGAAGTCTACTCCAGGATTCAATATAGAAAATGAGATTTCTAAAATTAAAATATCAGTCCCATTTAATGAACTTTTGAAAGTAAACAAGTATAGAAGCAAGATTGTGGAAATGCTTAATTCTCCCCCGGGAGGAGCTGATATTTTCAATTTGCAAGAAGACAATCCTATCATTTGTTTGGGCCCAAGGCTGGAAGATGAGCAGAATGATGAATTTCCTCCTTTTTATATAAGCATCAATATACATGAAATGACTCTTCATAATGCCATGTTGGACTCAGGAGCATCTCATAATCTTATGCCCAAAGTCATTATGGAAAGGTTAGGATTGGAAGTGACCAGACCTTATAAAGATTTATTTTCTTTTGATTCTAAGAGGGTGCATTGTATTGGGTTAATTAAGGATGTTGTTGTGGCTCTTACACAAATCCCAGCCAAAACCACTGTCATGGATATTGTTGTGGCTGATGTTCCACCTAAATTTGGAATATTACTTTCAAGATCGTGGGCAGCTAAAATTAAGGGTACTATGCAAATGGATTTGACTTATGCTACTATTCCAGTATTTGGAGAGCAGAGAAGGTTATACCGGGAAACAAGGATGGCATATATGGTGAGTAGTAAGGATAAACCACAGAATTTTCCTATCTATTCTTGTGATACAGGCTTGGGATCAGCCATTCTATTTAATGAATCAGTGGGAGAAGAATCACAGAAAGAAAAAGCAGAAAATCAGTGTGAAGAGTTGCAGCAAAGTAATGAAGAAGACATTTCTGGTTGCTGGTCTTTGTATTTTGATGGAGCAGCAGGGAAGGAAGGAGCTGGCGCTGGAATTTGGATCATGAGTCCAGCTGATGAGAGTAAGTTTCTGTCTTATAAGCTCAATTTTGATTGCACAAATAACATGGCCGAGTATGAGTCCTTGGTTTTAGGCCTAGAAAATTTGATTGAGTTCAAGGAAAAAAACATTGCTGTTTATGGGGACTCTGAGCTAGTTATAAAGCAAGTTCAAGGTGTTTATCAAACAAAAGATGCAAGAATGAGAGCTTATAGGAATTTGGTGTTAGAATTGTTGGAAAAGTTTCAATCATACATTTTCAATGTCATAACCAGAGAGCAGAATTCCATGGCAGATTCTCTTGCTGTAGCAGCTAGTCTTTTTGTCATTCCTAAACATGCTTCTGACAGTTATGAAGTCAAAGTCCGCCATAGGCCAGTAATCCCTAATAATATATTAAATTGGCAAGTCTTTGAAGATGACCAGCAGGTGAAAAGTTTCATAGAATTGAAAGGAGAATTTGAGCATTGTCAAATTGATCAGCAAAACATGTTAGTTGAAACAAAAGAAAAGTCTGAGGTATTACAGCTCCAAAATAATCTCATCCCTAAAGGTCTTATTCCACTTGAAAAGCTTTTTGATCAGAATGATGTCTTTAAGGCACCAAGGTTGCAAGCAAATGAAGAGGAGATAGAAAACTGCAATCTAGGTGATTTAGTAGCACCTAAATTGATCAAAATTTCAAAATTTTTATCAGCTGATCTAAAGGTTAAGTACATTGATCTGATGAAGAAGTTTATTGATGTGTTTGCTTGGAATTATACTCATCTCAAACAATATGATTCCTCAGTTATACAACATACAATCCCCATCAAGCCAAATGAGAAACCTTTTAAGCAAAAATTGAGAAGAATAAATCCTCTGCTAATGCCATTAATTGAGAAAGAAGTCAAGAAGCTGTTTGATGCAAAGATCATTGTTCCTATCAGATTTTCAAATTGGTTAGCCAACTTGGTTCCAGTGAGGAAAAAGAACGGAGAAATAAGGATTTGCATAGACTTTAGGAATTTGAACAAGGCTTCACTCAAGGACAATTATCCTCTTCCTAAAATGGATCTCATGTTGCAGAATATTGTAGGTTCTCAAAGAATGTCAATGTTAGATGGCTTTTCAGGATACAACCAAATCCTTGTTCATCCAGAGGATCAGGAGAAGACAGCCTTTACTACACCATGGGGCACATTTATGTATGCCAAGATGCCCTTTGGCCTCATGAATGCAGGGGCGACTTTCCAAAGGGCTATGGACATTGCTTTTGCAGAGGAGAGAGATAAATCAGTTGTGGTATACCTTGATGATATCACAGTATTTTCAAAGAGAGAGGAAGATCATTTAAAGCATCTAGAAAAGATATTATTGAAGTGTAGAAGGTTCGGCATTTCTTTGAATCCAACTAAAAGTATCTTTGCTTTGACTTCTGGTAAGTTGCTTGGGCATATCATTTCTCAAGAAGGCATTAAAATAGATCCAAATAGAGTTAGTGCTATTTCAAGGCTGGATTTGCCAAGGAGTAAGAAAGAAGTTCAGTCTTTTCTTGGTAAAGTCAATTTTGTTAGGAGGTTCATTCCTAACTTTGCAGAGGTGGTTAAGCACATCACAAAAATGCTAAAGAAGGGAGCAGACTTTAGGTGGACAGCTGAGGCAAGAAAGTCATTTGAAGAAATTAAAAAAGCACTCACTCAAGCACCGGTGCTTATTAGTCCTGATTTCTCCAAGGAATTTTTAATATTCACTTATGCCTCTGAAGATACAATCGCTGGAGTTCTTTTGCAGAAAGGGGATCAAGGTACTGAGCAGCCTATTTCATTCTTTAGTAAAACATTGGCAAATGCTGAATTAAAGTATAACATTTTAGAAAAGCAAGCATATGCTTTGGTTAAGGCAATCAAAGATTTTAGAATCTATGTGCTTCATTCTCATATTATTGCATTTGTGCCAAGTGCTGTTATTAAAGAAATTCTCACACAAGCAGACCCGGATGGTAAAAGAGGGAAATGGATAGCCAAATTGTTGGAATATGATATTGAAATTAGGCCAACTAAATTGGTGAAAGGCCAAGGGTTAGCAGAGTTGCTAACTCACTCAAATCTAGACTGCAGTGATATTAATTTTAATGCAGAAATATCAGAAATTTTTGAAGAAGAGGAAGAGTTGGTTCAAATCAATGAAAAATTTCTGATATCTGAATGGTATAAGGATGTCTCATTTGTACTACAGCACAACAGAGCCCCTGACAATCTTCCCAAGTCTAGAGCCCGTTTCATCAAGCTGAAATCTCTTAAATATTTTGTTTATGAACAGAATTTGTTTTGGAAGGATGCTGGAGGGATTCTACTAAGTTGCTTAATTGAAGAGGAGGCTGATAGAGTGATTGAAGAATTTCACAAAGGAGACTGTGGAGGTCACCATTATTGGAAGGCTACTGCTAACAAAATATTGAGAGCTGGGTATTTTTGGCCCACCATGTTCAAAGATGTTTATAAAAAGGTTGCAGCCTGTCATGAATGTCAGTTGTTTGAAGGTAAAAGAAAGCTCATGCCTATGCCTCTAGTTCCTATTTATGTAGAGGCGCCTTTTCAGCAGTGGGGGCTAGATTTTATAGGTGAGATACATCCCTCTTCATCAGGCCAACATCGGTGGATACTTACAGCCACAGATTATTTCACAAAGTGGATAGAGGCAGTGCCGACTAGACAAGCTAATGATGCAGTCATTATTTCTTTCTTAGAGAACAATATTTTATCAAGGTTTGGATGTCCACTCAAGCTTATCACAGATAATGCTCAAGCATTTAAGTCTAAGAGAATGATAAACTTTTGCCACCAATATCATATTACTCTTGGTCACTCAACAGCTTATTATCCACAAGGCAATGGTCTAGCTGAAAGTTCAAATAAGAGTCTTGTGAGGATTATCAAGAAATTACTGGAGGAAAACAAGAAAACTTGGCATTTGAAACTGAAGTATGCATTATGGGCTGATCGCATATGCACTAAAAGATCTATTGGAACCTCTCCTTATGAACTTGTGTATGGAGCAGAAGCTATTTTTCCAACGTCTCTTGGTGTCCCAGTTATGAAATTAATTCAAGGACTCGAGGAAGAGCCAAATGCCATACAGAGGAGGATTAATCAATTGATTGCATTACAAGAAAAAAGGAATGAGGTGGTTGAAGATTATCAACAAAATCAGAATAGAGTCAAGAGGGCTTTTGACAAGAAGATTAAAGATGTAACTTTTCAAATTGATGACAAGGTTTTGAAATGGGAAGCCAAAATTGAGGAAAAGGGCAAACATGGTAAGTTTGAGAATTTATGGAAGGGGCCATATTTGATCTCTGCCTTCCATGGAAACAATACTTATATTTTGCAAGAAGTTGATGGATCACAGTATGCTGGTGGGCCTGTCAATGGCAGGTTCTTAAAGCATTATTATCAGTGAAAAGTCTGCCAAGTAGTTCATGATCATTGTAAATAATCATTGCTTTTGAAGTGTTTTGTGCTAGCAATAAGTGACAAGCTGAACTAGCAGATTTTAGCCCGAGGAGAAGGCCCACAAAGTTTGAGAGGAATGCTTGTCAGCCAGATGTGAGTGTAATAAATGGATAAAGCACTGGTACTACGTGTTCTTAGTGTACCACAGGGGCACACTATCCCTAGTGGAGCCGCTGTTATCACTAGAATCTATAGTTCATGTATATGTTAATTGTCCATAAGTTTTTATAAAGTCTTGAGGTCTTGTAAATAAGTGTGTTAACTTATGTCAATTTCAAATTTTGAAACTCAAGAGTTATGAATGAAATTCGTGTAAAGGCAAGGGCATTAGTCATCTTCCATCATGGTTAGTTATGTCATGTCATGTCATTGGTACTTGCGCAGTTTCGCAGCGCGGGTATGATCTCTTAGGTACTTGCGCAGTTTCGTAGCGCGAGTGTGATTGGTCAGTTCTGCTGCTAAATAATGTTTGCGTGTTTTCGTAGCGGCCCGTTTGTCAGCAGTTTCGTAGCGCATTCCTTTAAATTTGAACTGCCCGCGCTACGAAATCGGGGTTTCGGGCTGTTGTGCAGCATTTTTCCTTGAATGTCTAATCCGAGAAATAGTGAGTCACGAGTCCGGTTATGATTGTTTCCTCACACCATTTATGTGTCATGATTAGCCATTACTTTGCCATCAGGTCTGATTTCATTGAGTTATGTGTCAGTTTGGAGGACGTTATAGGAAGTGGTCATCCCATAATGTGTTTTTCATAACATATGAATGTCTTCTGCTCTATGAAAAGCGTGAGCTTTATTCTAAACAGACTACTGCAAGCGAGCCTGATTTCTACAGCCAAAGAGTGTTTTTGTGCTACAAACCACCGTCATTTCCTTGTGTAGAATTGTGCAAAGAAACATGGAAAGAAAGGAGCACTGTTCGGGTAAATGTGTGAGAACAGAGCCGGAGGGATTAGATGTAACCCTCAGGAATGAGGAAGTAGCAAAGGCGTTCAGAGGTTCTGGTTGTTGGCGGTTCTGTGAAAAACTCAAAGGTGGACATGCAGAAGTGACCAAGGCATTTGCAGTGAACTTCACGGGATTAAATTCAAAAGTGGCCATGCTGGAGTTTTCGGTTTCCCCTGAAGTCATTTCTACAGTCACAGAAATCCCAAGAGGTGGCCAAGAATGGTTCAAGAATTTCAAGTTTGATATGGGTCCGTGTAAGGAGTTCTTAAAGGCACCATATGTAGACAAAGATCTTACTAAAGCTGTCCCAAGGAGCTATCTTAAGGAGAATTATGCTACATTATTGACATGCATCCAGAAGTACTTGACATGTGAAGGTCGGTACAACAAAGTCTACTCATATCATTTCAAGCTGCTACTACACTTCACTGGTAAGAGCTCAATAGACATCCCTTTTTACTTATTCAGGAGTATTACTAAGATGTGTGACAAGATTCAGTTGAAGAAGGAAGCTTATGAAACATCTCTTTTCCATCATGGTCTGGTTAAATTATTGGTGTTGGATAGCCTACATAAAATTGGTAAGGACTGGGATTCGTTTGTATTCATGGCCGGTTTCCCTAGTAAAACGGGCCTCACTCCATTACCTGTAAGAGAAAGAGAAGATAGGAGTGAGGATACTACTTTGGCTGAGATTAGGAAAGAAATAACAGACCATAAGAAGCCCAAAGCTAAAACAAAGAAGCCAGAGAGGTCTGTAACAGTCAAAGAAACACCTGAAGCATCAACAAAGAAGACTCCTAAGTTAGCAGTTAAAGAAACTCCTGAAGCATCAGTAGTCAAAACTTCAAAATCATCTAAAGTATCTGAAAAAGAAGCTTCTAAGTTGCCTCTTAAAGAAACACTAGAATCATCTAAACAGAAGACTCACAAAAGAAAAGATGAAATTAAGTCTAGTGAAGTTGAAAGAGTTTCCAGAGTAAGAACTAGAGGCCAGCTGAACAAAGAAAAAGGAAAATCAGCTCATGTGGAAGAGATTCCTGTTTCTAAGGGTAGTCTAAATGATTTGTTGGAAGCCATTGAATTAGAACAAGAACATCCAATTCAAGTTGAACCACTTGAAATAGAACAAGATCAGTTGGTATCACCTATGCATATTGATCTAACACAGTCTTCACCTGAGAGTTCTAAGAAGTCAAAGGCTTCCAAAAGGTTAAAGTTTGAAGAACCAGGTGAAGAGTATGCCTTTAAACCTCGCAGACCAATGACTAGGAGGCAAATGAAGGAAGCAGAAAAGGCTCAAAAAGAGAAAGTCCCTTCAGACATGCCTAGGACAAAGGCACTTGAAATCTTCTCTGAAATAGTCCAAGCAGCTAAAAACAAGAATAAGGACAATGAGGTGGTTATTAGTCAAAGTGGAAATGTGATTGCCATTAAAAAACAAGCTGGAGCAAGTAAGGAGATACCTCAGGTTCATAATATTTTTAAAGAGAAGGCAGTGAGATATACTAGTTATAAGAAAGCTGTGATGAAAGGTAAAACAAGTTTGATCAGTCAAGCTAGTTCGGTATCTGACGCCTATGTATGGACAGTACCAGCTCTAAAACAGGCAAAAACTATGAAACAAATGAATGCAAGTCTAAGAGCAGAGAACAAGAAGTTGAAGGAGGAAGTCATCAGCCTGAAAGAAAAGCTAGACAAGCTAGCTAAATGATTCAAGGAGGAATGTGTTTTCTCAAATTTTGATATATTTTGGGCCATTGTCTTTTTAAAAAGTTTTTGAGACTTTTTTGTGTCTTCACACCTGTATGGAAAGACTAAAGGAATCATAGATTTGAAATATTGCTGTTTTGAGGTTCATATATTTAATTTTGATGACCTACAGCAGTTTCGTAGCGCGCTACGAAACTGCTGTAGATGACTGGTTAGGTTTAAATCTTGAGTTGGAATGCTAAGGTCAGCATATATTTAAAGAGATGGTTTAATATCAGCATGGAGATTATAGAAGATCAGTCAGATATTTTGAAAAGGAGGCCAGGTGTAAATATTCAAAGAAAAAGCCGAAGTTTTGTCTTTTGCCTAAAAGTCACTTTATCTCCGAAATTTTAGGGTTTGGATAGAGCTGCTGAGGTGTTAAATGATACACTTGTCCAGTTGTGGGATGGCTGGGTTATGAGTTCTCTTCAGTCACACGGGACTATCCAAGGTTTAAATGGCTTAAAGATGGATCATTAATATATGAACACCGAGGGGAGGCAGCAACCAAGAATATAGGCTTCATTTTCTTTTCGGTTGTTGAGTCATCTATGCATCAAGTATCCGGAGCTGTATGTACATTGAATCTGTTTTAAGTTTGAATATGGTTATTATTGCAGTACTACAGGTGGCAAGCTCCAAGGACACAGCAGGGTATACAAGGAAGAAGACTTAAAGTGCCAATATGATGGAATCCTCTGTTTTCGTAGCATCATATCTCTTGTAATAAATTAGTTTGTTTATGTTATTGTTAAGGTCATTTATGTCAAAAGCCCGAGCTCCCTTCATGCTTGATGAGGAGTCTCGTACAGCAGTGTTTTGATAGGCTATATATAGGAATAACTTAGATGTAAAAAAGGTTGGATACTTAATAGAAAAAGTGTGTTGTTTTGGGCCACTGTAAGATCTTTTTTGACAGTAATAGTAAAACAGAGTTATTCTCTTCTCAAGATTCTCGAAGGATTGTCATGGTCAAATGAAGTGATGATGTGTTATACCTTATGTTATTTTATGGTTTTGTTGTATGCAATCACTCAGAATTCATACTTATATGCTCTGACTTCCTGTGTATACAGCAAGCTATGTGTGGTGGAATATGTTTGACTTGTAATGCTAAGAGCCTTGATTTCTATGAGATCACTGTGTTTTTCTTGTCTACCTGATATTATAGACTCCATAGCCCAATGAGATATCTTTTGGTGTGTTTCCAACCAGTTATGTTTTCATAAGTAAATAAAGAGTTAGCCATCTAGTGTGTGAAGGATTTTATCAAGAGTTTTGAGAGAGCCCTCTCTGATCAAAGAGGCTAATCTTTGGTCTAAAGATAGGTTGAAATAGTTACATGAGACCATGCTTAGTTGCAGCCCCCTAGTACTGGTTTTGTGATAACGCAAAGTCTCAATGGATTCTTCCCCTTTCTCTGCCTTCTTTGCCTCCTTTTCTCCTTCTTCTACCTCTTTTTCTGTCTCTTCAACTTTTCCCTCCTATGTTTCTTTTCCTTCCTTCTCACATTCTTGCTCTGTTCTGCCACCATTGGCTTCATCTTCTCCTCCTTGTTGTTCTTCCTCCTCACTGCGAGTAGGACTGACATCATAGGTTAATTCTTTTATGTCATCTTCAGCTGTCATGTTTCGGAAAACTTCCCATGCTATAGGGAGTGTAAAGGTATGGAGGGCTTCCTCCACTAGGAGTTTGATTAAGCCATGGTGAGCTAACTGCCCTGAATTTTCTACTTGTACCTTGGTCCTAGAGTCAATGAGCGGCTAAAGGAGAAAATAAAGGATAATGAGCTTTTAAGGTTGTTGTTGGGAAAAGTGTCTATTCATAACACCCCTATCCCACTCTAAGGTGTGACAGTGCCTTAGCAACAAACAAGGAAAACTACTTGTGTATTCTTCTTTATGAAATGTAAACGAAGAGGAAGGATGAACTAACCTGTGTCTTGCGCTAGTTTGTTGATCCAATCACTCTCCTCTTTGTTGGCTTCCAGCTACCTGCTCCCTTACTTGCCCAGCTTCACCAAGTTCCTGCAAGATCACAGAAGAGGAAAAACTACACAAAGATATAGATTTACATTCATAAATAGCTTAGGATCAGATTAAGATAAACATGCAAATATAACAAAACATCATTGATACACAAGCATGTAGGAGAAACTCAAATAGTTTTATTGTTATAATAAGAAGATCCAGGAGGAGATACAACCAAGTGAGTCCTGATCCAGCATCTACCTCCCAGCAAAGGAATCCCTTCCTCACCTCCAACAAAGCATAAATCACCCAATGCACTAATCTCAATCTCAAAACCAACAGCAATTCTCTGCAAAGTACAAAATTCCAGCCTCTAGATCTCTGCGATGAGGGATCCATATATAGATGTAAGCAGAGAGGATGAGTCAGCTTATGTTTTGACTTGTGGCTTCTCTCTTTCAATTCTTGCTTCCACTTGGAGGCTGAGAGCCTCTTACTCATCCTTGGTCGAACTCAGTGAGGCAAGTGTCATTGGAGAAGATTCTGGAAGCTTCCATTGTCTCTCCACCTCGTTGAATGACCCTGCCACTTGTCATTTCCCGCTCAACGCACCTGGGTAGTGCATTCAAGTGTGTTGCAATGCACCTAGCCAGTGTATTTTGGTGCTTTTCAACGCAGCCAGCTAGTGGAGCATCTGAATTGATCCTGATTTGACTAGTTCTGAGTAGTTTTTGGTGGAGAACTTCTGGGAGAAGCTGTCATTGGTTGACCTTGTTCCTCTAGGGGTAGGAACAACACTTTTAGGGACTTTGGATCCCTTGGATTATGGACATTTCATGCTTAGAGCTGTAAGGCACAAAAATGTCTATAACAGTTGCCCCCTAAAGTATGAGGCCGTTTATCGGGTGAAATGCTTTATTAGGAGGATCCGAAGTTCTTTCAATGCTGGGAGGATACCTGTAAAAAGATATAATACAATACATTATTTTCATAAAGTTTTCATGATCTAGCTGAGGCGGGCATTCCCATGCTCAGCTTTATAAATTCATGTTTATGTACATAGGATAGACAATCGTCTGATGGTAGGCTGATGATTCTGATGAAGTCATCATCCTTTTGGTAAGATGATCATCTGTGTTGCAATGCTGTACATGTCAATGTTTTTATTTTTCCTGAATATATATCGCAGCCCGGATGGATGAAACTAGATCCGGGGTCTTCAATCTCGTCCGATCTTCACTCGAAGTACAAGTCGATCCATGTGAGAAATGTTTTGAAGTCGAACATGGAAAGACATCGCTTGATTACCAGTCAATGATGTAAACTGTTAACAAGCGCGAGAGGAATCACCGATAAGGATGATGACCCTCAAGGTACTGCAGTACAATTCACGTGGTGTGAATAAAGGACTTGGCGTCGAACACCATGCAAAATCTTTCGGTCGAAGGTCATTGATGTATACCTGTCGCCGGAAGTGAGAAACTTGCCATTGAGGCATGCAAGCTTCAAAGTACTAAATGGGGTGTTCCTAGATCAACTTCTTGGATAATGAGCTGATGTCAACAAGAAGCGATCCGTCAAATGAGGGCCTTGATGAATCCCACATCAATGACACGGAATGGAGCAAATGATTTTGATGGAGGTGAAAACAATCTGATGATATATGGTTCAGGGTGGCGGTCATGAAAGAATGAAGTATAATGTATGGTAGTGGATGGGACACGGGTGACTTCTCTGGATGACTTCTCTTGAACATGTCGGCGACACTTATGTGATGGATCGGTAGCATTTACCCCAAAGGTGGATGGTATGGCGAGACCATGGTGATGTGACCAGTGAATGAAACAACCCAACCCGACTCAGGCACGGAGTGGAAGTGTCATGTTCAAGAGCGACTTGCTACCAATAAAGATTCTTTGAGTTTCTTCCCAATTTTTCCCCAGTCATTGCTGACCTGTACCGCTTTATTTTTGTCAAGCTTGTGGAGGATAACATATGCTTGTTCTATAATTTGCCCTTCGGGCAAACCCATCGCTATGTTTTAACGAGCCTAGCGATAGTGAAACTCGTTCTCGTCTCAAGACAAGTTTGTCGCTATTAATGTTTTTAACGAGTTTAACGACAAAGATAACTCGGTCCTTTTCATTTTTAGAGAGTCTGAAAAGGTACGTAAAGGTAACTCCGAAATTCCTTTTTCGTCATCTAATCCCTTAAGTCTGAAAAAGTATAAAACAATACAGAAGGGATGAATTTTCGATAGTTTTAACGAGCCGAACAAAACAAGCGCTCGATCGTTTTGTGCAATAATCCCTCAGGTCCAAAAAGATTAAAATCTAGAGGAGGGATAGCACTTCTGGTCGCTTTAACGAGCTGGAAGGCCAAAACTCGGCAATCTTTTCATATTTTACGAGTCAGATGAAAAGAGCTTAAAGAAGACTCGTCTTTTAAGGAACGAGTGATAAAATGGGTAGCAGCTGATTCCAGGTAAGGGTTGGAATTTTCCAATCACGGCAGTGTCACAAGGATGGCTAGTGAAATCACTCTTCGCAGTTGTTCCTCAAAATGGGTAAACAATCAAATGGAGGTGAATGATCGGCCAATGAAAAAGTGGAGGTGACGATGCAAACACGACCAAGGCTTTAATGGCTGAAATGCTACATTCACGGTGGCTATTTACCAGGGGATAGTTCATTTTTTAATGAGCTTAAACGCGGATTGAAACACTTGCTCGGTCTTATGTTTATTTTTTAACGAGCTTGAACTATGTGCTAAAACTGCTCGATGCGGGTTTATTTTTTAACGAGCTTGAACCCTACAGTAACACTGCTCGTGATAAGTTTGTATGCCCCCAGCATAATAATGCAAATCGAGGTGCATGCCCCCCAAGCTTCATTGTATTCAACTTGGTGGTTGGAATGAAGGTTTACCTTTGAGATTTGGAAAGGGGATTGTTTCATTTTTTAATGAGGTTGACACAGTAAAAGAACTGTCCTCATGACTCCTTGTTTCATTTTTTAACAAGGTTGACACGAGATAAGAACCGTCCTCAGAGTACAAATCCATTAGATATAGAAGGTTTCATATTCCACTGTGGCCACTTCCGCCAGATTACTCGGAGGTGGTAGGGCAAAAGTACCCATTAAGGCAGGGTCTTTTAGGAGACCTACTCCGATATTTTGGAGTGAATGATTGCTTCCATGGATCATTGGAATGCTTCCAGTAACTTGAGAACCATTGTGGAGGAAGTTTTGCTAATCGACGATTGTAATCCCTCCTTGAAAGGGAAATGCAATCTTTCTGAAATAGGTCGACACAACAGCTGCCATGGCATATATCCATGGTCTTCCTAGTAGGATGTTGTAATCAAGATTCCCATCTATGACTTCAACATCTATTTCTATTGTTTTCCCTCCTAGTTCAACTTTCAAGTTATTTAGGATACCATATGGGGTATATGTCCTTCCGTCGAATGCTTTTAACGTCATCGCAGACCGCGACAGGGTTGGAGATCCTAAAGTTTTCCAGCAACTCATCGACATAATACATGTAGATGCCCCCTCATCAATAATTGTTCGATGAACAGTTTTGTTGAGGGCTTTCACTTGAATAAGGAAAGCTAGTTGAGCTGGTAACTGAGGGTCATATCCTTTATGATTAAAGGCCACAAGATTGGAATCCATTGGGTCAATCCCACCTATTGTTGATAATAAGGCTTGCTCTTGGGAGAGGCAATTTTGCGGTACCTCAAGTGTCGACATAGCGGACGACGATTGGGCTAGGTCCTCTATTACATTATAATTCTGTGTTATTTTTGCACGAGGATTAAATGCCAATTTGTGCACTACTCCCTTTGGCAACTTTATCATTTGTTCAGGAATGATGGGTGGCACAACTTTGGTCAAAGTTGTTGTCGAACTACTAGGTTGTTCATTAGCCTTGTTATTCGACACCTGTGGATTCCCGTAATCTTTATTCCTTGCCAAAGCATCATTTTGCTGCTTTGAGATAGACAACATAAGCACTTGGGATCGGGAAGCATTTTGATTAGCAACCAGTTTGGTTCCCGGGCTTGGAAACGGATCAGTCAATACTGCTGAGGTTTTTGAACTCTTAAAGAGTTTCTTGACTTCAGCTTTATGTGGACAATCTCTCGTCCGATGATCCTCATCGGATATATGACACCCCGCAAGGGGTTTCCTTTGCCCAGAAGGGTGTGTAGAAGGCTTTTCAGGAGATGACTCATCCTGCTTCCTTTTTCTCCCTTTCTTTTTCTTCTTGCCCCCTGGTTGCTTCAGTTGTTTTCCCTTGTCAGTCGACACGGCATTTACTTCCGAGGCAAGAAGTTCCTCATTTGCATTTTGACTAGAAATCTTACAGGCCTTTTTAGATGTAGCCTTTTTCGATTTCGTGTCTGTCATGCCAATCACGCCATCGATGGCATGAGAGTCATTGTTTGATTTAGGAGGAGGAGGAACTGAGAATTCTAGTCTAGGGGCGTCAGGTATTTTGTCGTAGAGCGTGCCGGACTGAGTATAGATCAAGTCCAGATATTGTGCATGAGTGATCACTTGCTCTTCTGTTACGACTCCCCCCTTTGCCACATCTTCTGTGATGGAAGGCATTAATGACTTGATAAACCATTCAGCTAATAGCTGATCAGGAATGTACGTTTTTACCATCCTAAGAAGATGTCGCCACTCATGTATATGATCAAATATGTGAGTGGTCGTCGTTTGTTTGAAGTTGGTAAGAAGTTCGGTTCCCGTTTCGTACCTTATCGGTAACTGAAAATGGGTTTAAAAGGTTGTGGCTAGGGTACTGAAGTTGTCGAATGAAGCTCTAGGCAATTCGATATACCATTTTGCTGCCGGACCAGTTAACGTCCTCTGAAAAAGGCGAAGCCTAATCGAATCATCATTTAGGGTGTTTGATGAACACCACAGATGAAATGTCATCACATGATTCGATGGATCTTCACCCGGATTTCCATTAAATTTAGGAATATCTGACGGAAGTTTATGCGGAATCGCTGGCCACCAAGGGGCATAAGCAATTGGATCATTCGTCAGCCGGTTTAGATCTGGTAATTCTAGAGTTGCTACAAAGGGCAACTGTTGATTCAGGTTAGGCGAAGCATACCCAGGATAAGATGGAATCGCCTGAGCAATGGGTCTTTGCATACCAGCATAATGTATTTGATGTTGGCAAATTTGACAAGGTTGATGGGCATAACCACTATAATATGGTTGTTGATAACTGCTTTGGAAATGTGGTTGCCCATTACTTACAAAGACTTGTTGCTTAGGTCCTTGATATGATTGCTGGAATGGCGGTTGTTGAGATTGAACCAGCCCTGGTTGTTGGACCATTTGATGTTGTCCAATACTGGATGATTGACCAAGATGAGGAGTCATAGTACTTGTTTGAGCCTGAGTCGCTCCAGATAAGGAGGCACTAACCTGAGGTTGTGATTGAGTCGTTGAGACAAGAGGTTGTTGTATTGCAACCTGAGAAACTTGGGGTTGACATACAACAGGTAACGCTTGTACTTGCGATGCAGTCACCATAGCAGGTATAGTGGGAATATCTGACACAGGGTGGACTGGTTGTATTGAATATACAACCCTTGGTTGTTGAGGCAGTATTGGTACCCAACCACTGGATGTAATTCCAGTTTGACCTGAATTTTGTTGTAAACTCCCACATGGTTATTCTCCGGGAGGGAACAATGAAAAGGCATACTGCCCTCCATATGGTGGCAATCTAGTACTTAAAGGGTAGATTGGCCTTTGAAGACACATTGGATCAATTTGTTGAGTTTCAACATAATAAATACCAGATGATAATCCGGATGAAGAAATAGGAACTAACCATGTCGTCGAAGCAATCCCTGATTGGACTCCGGCTTGTTGTTGATAACTTGCCGGGACAGATGGTATACCATTGAACATCGTTGGAGTAGCAGTAGGAGGCTGTGCCACTGCTGTATCGGACGACACAGTCCTGGATGTCGACGGTTGTTCAGACATATCTAGTCTATCCAAAATATTTTCTAGCGATTCTTCAAGAACTTGCGATGAAGTGAGACTAACTTCGAAGATCAACGAGGGAAAGGTGATGATTATTCCGTTTAAAATAAATTTTAGACGCTTTTACACAACTTGTTTTTTCAGTTTTTAAGAGTCGAGAAAAAACAAAAGATGACTCTAGTCTCCTTCGATTTTTAATGAGCCCGAAGTGACAAGTTCTCAGATGGACCTTTTCCGTTAAGGAGTCTGAAAAGGAACGAAAGGGACTGCTCTGGAGATCTAGGTAGAGGGAGTACCAAACCAATCGCAAAACTGCAGTATAATTTTTACGGTACGGCAGTCAATCTTCCCGAATGCTGTGTTCGGTGCATTGCGATCAGTAGGGCGGCCGACACGGCTTCCTATGGATAAAAGGTTTTAAGCCTATAGGGGTCTCCCAATATATACTTGACGGTACATGGGAGCACAAGTCCGTACTGGCACTTATCATCTCAAAGTGGAGGAATCACCCAACCATCAGTGAGGACAACAGTTACCAGGCTTTACGACACCGGAATACGTCTCTAGCCTAGACCTCTATGTTGTGCGTTAAGTTCCAAAGCGTTGTTAGATTCATTCAATTTCTTTTAAGTTGATCTTTCTTAGAAGTTTACCTTTTTGGATCACCACGAGATGTAGATGTAATTCCTAAATGCAATCTAAAGATGATAAGCAAGCTTTTATCTCTTTTCAACAATGAAAATCCTAGCTACAAGGGGAAAAGAAAGACACAATCTTTTCTCAAAGAGAAAAGAGCACACTGTAAATGCACTTTTCCTAAATCAAACCATACAAACTATCAATATGCAAATGCACAAATGCATGTATTTGTTTTCACTTTCTTAATATTGATGCCTAAAAAGAAATTTGATGTACAAATTTGAATTCGCTTTCAAGTGAAAAACACAAACAAGCTTCTTTTTCGAAATCAAAAAGGTAGAGAAGATTACGACACTTTATGATTTTGAAGTAAACACTCGTTTCGACACTAGAAAGAGACAAATTCAAACCAAAGCAAAAGTAAAAAGTATAATCAACTGTCAATAGCAAAGAAACTTTCTCCTAAGATCAAAATCGACACTTACGACAGATCCAAATCTAAGGACGACAGTATGACTATTTTACTTTTCAATGGAAAACTGTAAATGATGTAACAAATACACAAAGAACACCTACAGTCTTTTTGTACAAAGGAGGTGGAATTAAGGCAAAGAAAAGGGGTTTTCAGATAGGTACACACACTGATAACAGGCTGCAAAAATCAGAGATAAAACTGAACAAAATGAAGCAAAGAACCTCAGCTGCACAGGGCAAGGGCTGATCAGCGCACCTGTTGCACAGAGAAACTGAATTGCAGCGCAGGTATCCCTCTCGGGACCTGCGTTGAAATGCAGAACCTCTTCACAGAGCCTGCACTGGGGCAGAAACGAGACTTCTATCTGGGTTATGGGTCACGGTTTGCAGTTTAATCTATGGATTTTGGCCGAGTAAAAGCTATCAGTAAGGTACAATTAGAGGGATGATTTAAAGGAGGACTAAGAGCTATCACAAAGGGCAATTAGAGAATTTGTGGATTAGTTGTTCAAATCATAAAAAAATCTAGTGGGTGGATTTGAAGTAGCAGCTACTTTGCATTTGATAATGGCAAATGCATTTCGATTGCTACTTTTGTGTTTATGAAGCAAACAACAAGAGAAACACAAACAAGCTAACTAGACACGATCCCCAGCGGAGTCGCCATTTTGTTGTAGGGAAAAGTATCTATTCAGAATGCCCCTATCCCACTCTAAGGTGTGACAGTGCCTTAGCAACAAACAAGGAAAACTACTTGTGTATTCTTCTTTATGAAATGTAAACAAAGAGGAAGGATGAACTAACCTGTGTCTTGTGCTAGTTTGTTGATCCAATCGCTCTCCTCTTTGTTGGCTTCCAGCTACCTGCTCCCTTACTTGCCCAGCTTCACCAAGTTCCTGCAAGATCACAGAAGAGGAAAAACTACACAAAGATATAGATTTACATTCATAAATAGCTTAGGATCAAATTAAGCTAAACATGCAAATATAACAAAACATCATTGATACACAAGCATGTAGGAGAAACTCAAATAGTTTTATTGATATAATAAGAAGATCTAGGAGGAGATACAACCAAGTGAGTCCCGATCCAGCATCTACCTCCCAGCAAAGGAATCCCTTCCTCACCTCCAACAAAGCATAAATCACCCAATGCACTAATCTCAATCTCAAAACCAACAGCAATTCTCTGCAAAGTACAAAATTCCAGCCTCTAGATCTCTGCGATGAGGGATCCATATATAGATGTAAGCAGAGAGGATGAGTCAGCTTATGTTTTGACTTGTGGCTTCTCTCTGTCAGTTCTTGCTTCCACTTGGAGGCTGAGAGCCTCTTACTCATCCTTGGTCGAACTCAGTGAGGCAAGTGTCATTGGAGAAGATTCTGGAAGCTTCCATTGTCTCTCCACCTCGTTGAATGACCCTGCCACTTGTCATTTCCCGCTCAACGTACCTGGGTAGTGCATTCAAGTGCGTTGCAACGCACCTAGCCAGTGTATTTGGGTGCTTTGCAACACAACCAGCTAGTGGAGCATCTGAATTGATCTTGATTTGACTAGTTCTGAGTAGTTTTTGGTGGAGAACTTCTGGGAGAAGCTGTCATTGGTTGACCTTGTTCCTCTAGGGGTAGGAAAACACTTTTAGGGACTTTGGATCCCTTGGATTATGGACATTTCATGCTTAGAGCTGTAAGGCACAAAAGTGTCTATAACAAAGGTGCTGGGGTATCCATGCCATACCTCAAGTCATGAAGGATTCTGAAATGATAACCATAGACAATGTTGTGCCTCCCCTCACAAGAAATTTATTTTATTATTTGTTAGCTAACCTCATCTCAGGGATATGGTATACTAGCCCTTCTAATTCCATTTTTATCTACCACAGGGGTTTCATTATTTTGGAAGAATTTCTTCTTGGCAGCCTGGCCAATGGGTTTTTCATCTTTACTCTAAGGCAGCCCAAGAGGAAGGGTAGTGACCCTACTGATGAATTCTGGATTTATTTCGATGGAGAGGCCTCTAATGGCTACAGTGGCATGTGTTCTTCTGTGAGGGACCAGAGAGAGAGCAAATTCTTGGGCAATCTCCTCATCAAACCCTTGGAATTTCTCAAAAAAGTTCATCCAATTTGCTCTTGTGAATATGTCCACTACTTGGGGATGTACATGGAGACTAGTGGAGTTAGTGGGCTCCCTTCTCATAAACCCTCCTGTCATGCTACCTGTGCTCTTTTTTTAAAACAAATAGGGTGGTGGAGACAGAGAGTTTTTGGGAAAAATAAAAAACCTGAGGAGACTATGTTTTTTTAGAATAAACAGAAACAATTTTGTGTGTATTTCCTACCCTCCTAAAGACTGATTTCACCCTCAAATTGAGACCAATTCTTTCATGTATTGACATTCAACATGGGGCATGCATGAACCCTACCTCTTAAGACTAAATTTCGTGCCAAAAATTGTGTTTTCTCCCTTCAAAATGGCTCACTACCCCTCCTGTAGAAGCCCGCTATCCCTCCTGTAGATTTCTTGTAGGTGCTCCCGTAGAAAATGCCGAGAGCAAAAATAGGGAGGAAATCAATGGAGGATGGTGGTTACAAGGCTGTGGGGGTACAAGAAGGCTGCTAGGTGAGTTACGAGGAGAAAATGAAGAAAAGGTGGTGAGAATGCTCGGGGAGGAGTGCTCATTACCCTTTATGGATATTTTCGGTTATGAGTGTTGAGCTGGCAAGGTGTACATTGGCCATATTCGGACCATTGGTCCCCACTTGCTTTTTCATCATGGCCTTTCCTCATAAACATCCCTCATTATTGTATCAGAGTTCTCATTTCCTCCCACTACTTTTCCTTGGCATCTTTTCTTGAGTTGATTGTGTGCACATGTGGGTGACATCTTGGATGAGCGGAGTCAACTAGATGAAGGTGGCCAAGTTAACTGGCCACCTTTCCCTCATTCAATCTCAACCATCTCGTTGCCTTCATATGACTCCTAATTACAAAAATGCAAATAGAGGAGTGATTTAGTTACTTACCTGCGATCAGAGTGTATTGGTTGTGAGGTGTTGTGGCTCTCTCTGCTGCATGCCTTCATTCTTCTCCATGCATGTTGTCTCTGCTAGCTAATGTTTGGTTGTGTATTTTACTAGGGTCTTCTTTTGTTGGAGCTAGGTTGCATGTGCCTTTCCAACCTTCAGATGTGCAGTCTTCTGCTGTTGGTGTTGGACTTCTATGGGATCAACTGCTACAGGAATTCCTACAAGAGCTCCTGTAACTGCTTCTCCCCTTGAAACTTCAGATTTTTCCTATGCTTGGACCTCAAGAATAATGCTAGAGGTGTCATGCATGATGGATGGAAAATAGGTAAGCTTCAGGTAAAGTTATTGGTGCCTTTTTCCTTCTTTTTCTTGTTTTTTTTCATATTGGAAAACTGTTTTTTTTTGTGTTTTTCTTGGATAGGAAAAGAAATGATGCTTGGGGATGTGATGCAGGCTTGGAAATGATAGCAAGGATGCTTGAAGGTGGTAAGAGGGATGATAAGTTCCTCATGAAGCTCTCCTAGTCCCTCAAATTGCCTTTTGTAGACATTTTTGGCTCTCTGTAATTCCTATAGGAGCCTCCTGTAGAAAACACAGTTTTGAAAAAAAAAGTACAGTGGGGTGAAAGAGATGCCAAATATGATGGAGGAAGCTATGGAGAAGGTGAGATGGGTGCTGCTGTGAATTTCAGGGTTCCCTTGGCACCTTCTTCTACACCCTGTAGTCCTCCTGCAAACCTGCAATGTAATAGAAATTCATTTTTTTCTCTTCCTTTTTTTTTTTTTGAAAACAACTAGGGTGCCTCAGAGAGGTTTTCACCTTAATTACCTACCCTGGGCACCTCCAAGGGAGCATTTCACCCAGGGATCTTATTTTTTTCTCCTTTTTTCATCATTGGGCTGCTCGGAAGAGGTTTTCAACCCAATGATGGGACTCAAGCGCCTCATGGAGGTTTTCACTTGAGTCCTTATTTTTTTTTTTTTTCCCTTTCTTCAGTGAGTGGGTGAAGTGGAAGCTAAAACATGCTCCACTACCATCACTGTTTTATTAAAATCTTCAATGAAATCTTGCTTGGAGAAGGGTTTCTTGTAGACTTTCAACTGATGTCCTTTGACAAGCATGGGGATGGCTTCATCATCAATGGTTCTGATCAGAACTGAACCATTTTCATTGCATTTCTCCACAGTGTAGGGTCCCAACCATCTTGTCCTCAGCTTGCCTTTGAAATATTTGTATCTTGAATCATAGAATAGTGCCCAATCTCCCTATTGGAATTTCTTCTCCTTGATATTTTTGTCATGCCATATCTTTCTCTGAAGCTGAACTACCTCTGTATGGAGAAGGGCTTGCAATTTGTGTTCATCCAATCCATTGAGCTGAAGTAATATCTCCCTATGTGCATGGTTGACGTCTAGGTCTAGCTGAGCTGCCATCCCTAGGGTATTGAATTCAAACTCTATTGACAACAAAGCCTTCTTCCCATAGATCAGTTCATAGGGTGTGAACTCTGTGGTGGTCTTCCATGTTGTGTTGTAGGCCCAAGTGGCCTCAACTATTCTGTCCACCCATTCTTTTCTGTTATTGCTCACTACCTTGGTAAGGATCCCTTCCAAATCTCTGTTAGTGACCTCCACTTGCCCATTGGCTTGTGGATGGTAAGGGTGGAAGTCCTGTGCTTGATCTTGTGACGTGTGAGCAGGTCTTCAATCAGGATGGAAGTGAACTGATTGCCTTGGTCTGTGACCAACTCTCTCAGATACCCGAATTTGTAGAATATGTTTTCTCTCAAAAACTCAGTTACTTTTTCTTCTGTTGCTGCATTGATTGCTTTTGTCTCTTCCCACTTTGTCAGGTAATCGGTGCACACAATGATGTATTGCTTCTGTTTTGAAGGGGGTTTGATAGTCCCCATAAATTCCATGCCCCACTTCTCAAGTGGCTCAAAGTTCACTTGAGTTTGCATCGGCATTTCATCCTTTCGAGTGGGTTTCCCCATCCTCTGACACCAATCACACTGGCTTGTGTATCTCCTCACATCCTGATGAAGAGTGGGCCAGTAGTAGCCTACTTGCAATATCTTGAAGGTGGTTCTTTTTTCTGCAAAATGACCTCCACAAGGCCCATCATGATAGGTCAGGAGGATGTCAAAGTCTTCCTCCTCCCTGACACATTTTCTCAAGATCTGATCTGGGCCAAGTTTGAAGAGATTGCCTCTAATCCAAGTGAAAGGGGAACTTTTCCTTACTATCCTTCTCTTCTCTTTTGAGGATAGGTGTGGTGGGAACTGTGCTGAAATCAAGTGGTTTGCTATATCAGCAAACCAGGGAGAGAGTAATGATATAGAAGAGAGGTGTTCATGTGGAATTTGGTCATCCACCATTCTTTCTTCACCTGCTAGCAAATTCACTCTAGAGAAAAAGTCAGCAACAACATTCTCTTTACCAAGCTTATCAATAATTGTCAAATCAAACTGCTGCAGTAAAAGAAACCATCTAATAATGCAAGCATTCACATCTGGTTTGTTCATTAAATATCTTATTGCGGCATGATCAGTGTGCACAAAGGTTTGATAGCCTGTGATATAATGTCAAAATTTGTTTAAAGAATGCACGACAGCTAGGAGTTCCTTCTCAGTAAGTATATAGTTTAACTCTGCCTTTGAAGAGTTTTTGCTTATAAAGTACATGGCATAGGGTAAATTTTCATCAACTTGTCCTAAGGCTACTCCTATTGCTTTGTTCGAAGCATCTATGTGAATGTGAAATGGTGGGGCCCAGTTTGGGCCTCTGAGAATTGGGGCAGTCACTAGCTTGCTTTTCAAGGTATCTAGAGCTTCTTGACAGTTTTTTTACCATATGAACTCAACATATTTGCCTAAGATGCCAAACAAAGGAGAGGCTATCTTGTTGAAGCCTTTAACGAATCTCCTGTAATATCCAGCTAAGCCTAGGAAACTTCTGACCTCTCTCACCTTTTGAGGAGGTGGGACCATTTGGATGATGGCAATTTTGTTGGGGTCCACCTGTAGTCCTTGTTGAGATATTGCATGACCTAGCATGGTCCCTTCAGTCATCAAAAATTCACATTTTTCTGAACTGAGGGATAGGCTCATCTTAATACACTTATCTAGAACTTTTCCTAGGTTAGATAAAGCTTCTTGAAAGTTAGAACCATAAGGAGTATAATCATCCATGTATATTTCTACTGCATCATGAACCAGTTCAAAAAATATACTCAATACCACTCTTTGGAAAGTGGATGGAGCATTGCACAAACCAAAAGGAAGGACCTGGTATGCAAAGGTACCCCAAGGACAAGTGAAAGTGGTCTTATCTTGGTCTTTTGGGCTGATTTGAATCTGATTGTACCCGCTAAACCCATCTAGGAAGGAGAAAAACTTTTTCCCCGCCAGACTGTCTAACACTTGATCTATGAAAGGTAAAGGAAAGTGGTACTTTTTAGTGGCTTTGTTCAATTCCTGATAGTCAACACAGATTCTCCACTTACCATTTTTCTTTGGCACTAGCACCAAATGAGAGACCCATTCACTATCAGAAATGGGATAGATGAAACCTGCATCAAGCAATTTCTGTAGTTCTTCCTTAACAATATCTTTAAGTGTTGGGTTCATCCTCCTTTGAGGTTGCCTGACTGGCTTGCAATCTTCCTTTATGTATATATGATGAGTACATACTGAAGGGTGTACTCCCTTCATCTCCTTATAACTCCAAGCGAAGGCATCTAGATGTTTTCTTAGTAGGATGCATAGCTCCTCCTGGGAAGGAGATAGGGATGGATTGCTTTTCAATGTTATTTCTGCGTTGAACTCTATATTTTTGACATGGAGAGGAGTATGGTTGGCCACAAATCGATCAGTTGAGGGGTTGCTTTTGGTTTCATACACTGGAAGGTGGATTTTCGAACCAAATTTTCAATCATATCATCCTCATCTTGCGGTTTTCCTCCCATAGTGATTTCCAATGCACAAAGTGGTGTAGAATAAACTTCATCCTCATCCACCTCCTCCAACCAGAGAGGTAGATCATGTTCTAACAAGGGTTGGGAAGGAGGATATAGGGTCAACTACTTGGACATATGCCCGTTCTTGATGGTCATGTTTCCAGCTCAGTCGCTGATATAGGCATTGGTTGTAGCCAACCAAGGTCTTCCCAGAATGAGAGGATACCCAATGAGCTTTGCCTTTGGCTGGAGAACTAAGAAATCAGCAGGGTACTCCCAAGAATCAACAGAGACCATCACATCTTCCACAATCCCCTTAGGGGCCACGGTGGAGCAGTCTGCTAGCTGCAGCACTGTCGTGGTCTTCCTCAAGGAGCCCTAGAGGTTAAGTTTGAGCATTGTGTCCTTTGTCATCACATTAATGCTAGCTCCAAAATCAATCAAGGTATGTGGGACCATTGTTCCATTGATGTGGACATCAACTACTGGGCTGCCAGGATCTAGATATTTTGGATAGATTATCTGCCCCAACATCAAGTCAGATAGTTTTCCTATGACATTGATGGTTTGGGCATCTCTCTTGCGCCTTCTTGGATGCCTAAAGCACTTCTCTTTGATAAAACTATTGTAGATAGGTACATCTTTTATGGCTTGGAGAAGTGGTATCTTCACACATAAATGTTTGAATTCTTCTAGGATTTCAGTCTCTTCTAGGTTAGGCTGGATTGTCATGGATAGTCTCTCAAGAAAGGGTGGATTTTCTTTAGGTTTGCTTTCCTCTTTATCTTCCTCAACCTCCCTAGGTGGAGGCTAGCTATCTGGGAGAACTTTCCCAGATCGCAAGTTGATTTCTTGAATCTCCACAGCATAATTTGGGCATGATGGTTCCCCACTATACACTTGTTGAGCCGGTTTATTATTTGGGTTTGGATTTGGCTGGGCAGGCATTTGGGGTTTCCTCGGTGGAGAAGAAGTTAACGATTGTGGTTGGGTAGGTGGTGGAGGCAGAAAAGCAGGAGGAGAGTTGTATTGGGGCCTCCACCCCTGATGAGATGCATTCCAGTGAGGTTGTGGCTGAGCATAGGGTTGAAATGAATGAGTGGTTGGTTGGGCATGATATTGAGATGTGAAGGACCAAGGAGGAGGTGTGGACCAGGAAGGATGAGCAGGGGGGGCCCAGGAAGGTGTGACTTGGCTAGAGTGGTAGTATGCTTGAGATGTCCCTTGCATCCCCTACTGGTATGGTCTAGGTCCATGCGAACTCCTTTGGTTTATGTAATAGATTTGTCCAGTGGCTCCTTCAGCCCCTTGGTATACAACTTTAAGACCGAGCAAGGAAGGTCACTTATCTGTAGAATGATTCTCTTCATAGATTGAACAAACATCTATAGAGTTCAATGGGCATTCATTCCTAGGATGCCTCCTGGTGAATCTAGGACAAAAAATGGCTAAAGCCTTCTCTGCTTCCTCTTGCTTTCTTTTGATATGTAAGGTATCCATTTGCATGGCAAGATTCTGTAGCATCTCACTCTTGAAATCTTCCAACATGCTTCCAATTTCTGCTTTTATGGATGAATTGGAAGAAGAGGTATTGCCTATGGGTTGACCCCCCCTACCTTTCTTTTTATCTTCTCTAGAATGGTTTCTAAAAATAGTCTTTATGTCCTCATATGATAGTTGGTAAATGTCTCCCCCAGCCAGTAGATGGAGGGTGTCTAAAAGGTCTTCCCGGATTCCCCTGTGCAGGATCAACTTCAGAGACTCAGGGTTAAGTGTACACCCAGCCCTTTTGTACTTGAGTTGGAACCTCTCTTCGTAGTCTTCCAAAGACTCATCACTTCCCATGGTCTTTCGGAAGATTTCTCCTTTAGTATCTTTTGACCTACAATAATCTCGATACTCGTTGTTAAAGGCTTGTTGCATCTGATCCCAAGTTGTGATGCTATTGCTAGGTAACCCCATGAACCAGCGCAATGTTGCATCCTTTGAGAGTAGAAGGGAAAAATTTCAACTTTTGCTCATCTTCTACATAGTCATAAGTTCGACAGATGACAGGGAACTCAAACAAGAAGGTGTCAGGATCTTCTGTAGTTAGGCCATGGAAGTGAGGTAGGGCTAAAGGACTTATATTTTTCATTTTGGTATCCCCATTGGTCTCTCGAATGGGAAAGGTACCCTCTATTATTTCTCCATTTCCCCTAGCATTTTTGTTTTCAACCATTGGCTCCAGAGGAATGTTTTATTCTTCTTCTTCCCCTATAGGTTCTTCAAATATGTCTGGTTTTTCACCTAAGGGTTCTTCTTGATCGCAGCCACCAAAGAAGAGAGAAGGTTGGCTGTGTGATGCAGTGGGAGTGTTGGGAAAAAAATTTCCTGAGTTATCTCTATTCCTACGAGGCATGAAAGGAAATCTTTTTGGTTGGTTTTTTTCCTTTTCCCCACACCAATAGTACCTGCAGAAACTGAAATTGATTGAACAAAACAATTTGCAGCTAGCTAAAAGGAACTTGCTGAATGGAAATTTGTAGAATTGAAAAGGAAAGCAAGGAAATGCATAATGGAAAGAAAGGAAATGACTAGTCTACTTTTGCTTGAATGAAATTTGCAGAATTGGAAAGGAAAGCAAGGAAATGCAGAACTTGGAAGAAAATAAATGACTAGTCTACTTTTACCGAAATAAACTATTAGCAGAATGTTGCAATAGGAAATAGAAGAAAGCAATAATCACAGAATACTTTAATGCTTCACCGGCAACGACGCCAAAAAGTGGTGAGAAATATTATTGCAGCAAGAATGTTGCAACTCCTAGGCTGCAAACATTACTTTTATCAACCCGAAAATTTGTAACAAACTTGGAAGCGTTGGTGCTGTATGCACAAGTACTAGTTCTTACTATAGGTTGTCACTTGGTCAGCCGGCGCAAGATCACTAGGAGCTAAAGCCAACTTCTATATATCTCAGAAGAAGCTCTATGTGTGATGAAAGAAAGAAATATTACTCTACAGAGGCTATTCTAATTGCAGAAAGGAAAAAAGCCTGGAATGTAAGGCAAGACCTAGTAAACCCTAACTAACAAGCTAATTCTACTTTTGCCAAAAACACTATGAAAACCATGAAAGAAATTCCATTACCTACTCAAGGAAGCAAACAACATCTAAACATGCTATTTCTATAAGTAAATAAGCAAAAAACATATTTTTGGATTTTTATGTATTTTTATGTGAATTTGACATGCATTTAATTTATTGTGTGTGAGTGTGGCAGTGAACAGGTGGAGGTAAAGGGTGGTTTTTGAGCTTGGAAGGATGGAATATGGTGTGGATGGGTCCTAGGAGGTCTTAGATGGCCTTCTGGAGGCTTTTCCCACACTCGACCTTCAAAAGAAATCCTACAGGAAAAACTACGGGAGGACACAGGGAAACTACAGGAGGCCTGCAAGAGGAGGCCGAGACCAATTTCTGCTATTCTGAGGGTGTGAGAGTGGGTGGAAAAGGTGGAAGAAGGTTGGAGTGAGGTGTTAGGGTGCCTAAGGCCTACCATGACCCACCAGGAGAGAGAAATATGATTGGGTTTTCTCAAGGAGAGAGGAAGAAGTTCTATGAAAAATGCAGGAAACTAAGGGAGAATTGAGGTGAGGCTTAGGAGACCTAAAAGGCATGGATCAAATGGAGGGTGTGATTTCTAATAAGCTAGCCTACTACTGGAAGAGATCTACTGCAAAGGAACTAACAGTTAACCAAGAAGATCAATCAAACAATGAAATGAGTGCATTTAGGAAAAACAGAGTTTTGCATTAAAATGATCTAAACTATGACCTATGAAAGGAAATGCTGAGAAATGTTGCAAGCATGGAAAGAATGAAAGAGGAATATTGCTAATCAAGAAGTGAATCATGATAAAGAAGATCTGAAGCAAAGCAAACTAGACTATTAACCTACTAAAAATCTGCAAACACTAGAAGTCCTATGAAGGAGGAAAATTTGTGTTTTTGGGGCAGCAAAAGGGTCTTTGCCTCAAATCATGGTCCCAGAGGGAGGAAGAGAGGCCAAGGCACTATTAATAGCCTTTTGAATCTTTTCTGATCACTTTCTTTAACCTGCTACAGAAAGCACAAATGAAAGCAAACTTCTAAATCATCAAAAGCAACCTATTATTAACCATGAAAGAAATACATCTAACAACAAATTAATCTACAAACTGAAGTAAAGCATACAAATAAAAAAGAGAAGCTTGGCTACTTGGATTGGTCCCTAACCCAAGAGCTTCAGCCCTCTGAGGTAACTCAGTGCTAACTCAAAAAGGATTCCATCTTCATTATAAAAAATAATAGCAAGTTTACATGAAGTTGTCACAAAATAATAAGCTCGAAATTTGAGCAGAGTTTACATTAGCAAAAATCCGACCCTAGTGAGGCCCTAGGCCTCTCTACTTATACATCTAAAGCTACCAACAGCTTCCTTAAAATGAGGGAGGCTTGGCTCCCAAAACTCAAGATAACTCTCAATCATCCTCCACTTGCTCAGTTTCCTTCTAGTGCATGACTCGGCTGCTTGTACTTCGAGCTAAATGAAGGGGAATTCGAAGTGAGGAGTAATAAATGAGGGGGATTCCCTCCTATAAGTCCTCTCCTCTGTCTACTTCGAGTTATTGCTACCATTTGACCACTATATCCTTGGCTTTGACCTCAAAATCCATCAATAATATGCATTAAATACATGTTAGACCACATGGCATCATAACTAACTCAACTCACTCTATAAGCATAAATATAATCAGAAAATCATACAATAAGCTAAGAAAATGGTTGATTTGACTTGGTTAGGAGGTAAAATGAGACCATATAATTACCCATTTATGAGGCTCATCATGCTTCATCTCCTACGGTTAGGTTTTTGGATGTTTAGGGTTTTCCATTGTTTCTCAATAATAAATAGGCCTTGGAACCTCATTGTCATACAGTTCATAGGCATGTAGCTACCACATCTTTTTCAGAGATAATCTACCATCACCCAAACTAGTCTTATTTCCATTCTGTTTGTAAGCATATTTCAGTATTTGATATTAATGAAATGAAGTGTTATTTATGTTGCATCTCTGTATTTATGGTTATATCTGTAATATTTTGCATTCCTATTTAAGTTCGGATCAGTTGTATCAGAGCAGTCTGATCTTTCTCTTTTTTTATTTGAATTTCCCTAATGAGGTCAGGATATAAGGAGTTAGAGCTCGAACTGGTCGAACCTTTGCAAGACCAGCCTCGAAATCCAGATGGCCTCCCATGTCGGAAGAGAAGAAAGACAAAGGGGTAGGAGATCCTTACAAAATCTTGCTTGAAGAAGCCCTTGAGTGATAGAGCAATGTGATGATGGAAAAATTTTCCGAGATCCTTCAGTAGCTACCCAAGGGAGACGCATCTCCTTCCAGCAGCTACTCTAGAAATTCCACACCCTTTAAGGTACAAGTTAACTTTGACATCCCCATATTTGAGGGTCAAATATATGCGGACGTCATGTATAAATGGTTAAATTTGCTAGAAGGATATTTTTATGTTCATGATTTTTCCAGCTGGGAAAGGATTACTTTTTCACTTCTCAAAGTTGCCCCGACGTCAAGGACTAGTGGGAAACCTACTATGAGAAGAAGGATAAAAGTACACCCTCACTATTTTCATCCGCACCCACTTGGAATTCATTCCAGGATGCCATCGAGGATAAGTACTACCCTATCAAGAGCTATGAGGATGAATACATATAGTGGACCACACTGCGGTAGGGAAGGCACCAAAACGTGCCGGAGTTTACCAATGCTTTTCATACCATTCGCACGAAGTTGGGTATCAAGGGTTCTGAGAAAAAATTGGTATTCAAGTACTGTGGCTGCCTACACAAGTACATCCAAGATGAGATGGAGTTCCTAGACATCTCCTCCCTCATCACAGCATACTAATATGTTGTCAATATTGAGCAGAAGTTTAAACAGAAAAAGCGAGACTTTGGATCTACAAATATAAAGCAAGGGAAAGGTTCCCCAAACCACAGAGCAAAGGACAAAGCCAAGGTGGGGTGACATAGGATAACCCGCCGAAGCTGCAAGCAAAGAAAAACACCATGAATACAAAGAAGGACACGTGAAAGTGGTGTGAGTTACATAAGATCTCCAATCACAACACAAGTGAGTGTCGATTCAAGCAGTCACTGGTGGCTAAGCTGAAGGCCTCTAAGTGAGATGCATGTTCTGACACTGAGTCAGAACCCGACAAGTGGAATGAGAAATAGAAGTAGATCATTTACGCAGAGCCCAGTGCCACTGTGGCCACCACCAAGATCTTGAAGATTAAGCCTGAATATCCAAAGGAGGGAGAATTACTATTCCACTCACATATATGGGTGAAGGGTTCTCTGTTGCAATTCATTGTCAACAACGGGAGCCAAAAAAACTTCATTTCAATAGAGATCATGAAGCAATTGGGCCTACCGACTACAGAACATCCGCAACCATACACCATCGAGTGTATTCACCAAGGATGATATCTCTACGTCAGCTGGCAATGTCACCTTCCCTACAACATCAAGCCCTTCACGAATGAGGCATTGTGTGATGTTTATCCTCTTGAAGTTTGTGATATTCACATGTTGTATATGAGTCTATACCCTGCTCTATTGTTATTTATTTGGGTAGTAAGTTATACAGGATACTAAGTTATTTAGAACAACCATACTTGTGGAAGCCACATGTTGTATATGAGTCTATACCCTGCTCTATTGTTATTTATTTGGGTAGTAAGTTATACAGGATACTGAAGGTAGCCTCGCCCATCTCCATCTCTTTGATCTTTTCTAAGCAATGCAGTAAGATCTTATCCCAGAATGGGAAATTTATTTTCTTTATTATTCACTCTCAAAGTAAATGGAAGTTTGTAGCCACATCCATGGCCCCCTGGGAAGGGTTCCTCCATGCAACAGAAGCAGGTGGATACAGTCGTGGATTAATACAAGGACATCTTCTCCTCACCCACAAGGGTACCCTTGCACTGTCAGGTCAAGCATTCAATTGATCTAACTCTTGAAGCACCTCGCCGCTTCGTTATGGAAAATGAAGAGATCAAGTGGAAAATTGTGGAGTTACTATATAAAGGGCACATCCGACCAAGTTCCTCACCTTGTGGGAGCCCGGTTGTACTTGAACAGAAGAAGCATGGGACCTAGAGGATTTGCATTGATTATCGGGAACTAAAAAAAATCACTGTCAGGAACAGGTATCCAATCCCACAAATTGATGACCTTTTGGACCAACTAAAGGGAGCTAAGTAATTTAGCAACATCGATCTAAAGTCTGGCTATCACTAGGTTCCAATAGATCCCACAAATGTATGAAGGACCGCCTTCAAATCCAAGGAAGGCCTTTTTGAATGGTTGTTTATGACCTTCAAGTTGACAAATTCCCCTACTACTTTTATGAGGCTAATGGATGACATCTTGTGGCCCTTCACCAACTCATTCGTTGTTGTTTATCTAGATGACATCCTCATCTTCAGCAAGAGTTGGGAAGAACACTTGAAGCACACTCGAAAGGTCCTTCAAACCCTTCGGCAACACAAATTGTGTGCCAACTTGGAGAAATGAACCTTTGGCATGAGGCAAGTCCAATATTTGGGTTACATCATAGATGTGTGTGGTGTGCATGTGGATCCAACTAAGATCCAAGTCATTCAGGATTGGCCAGCCCCAACCACTCTAACAGAGCTTTGCAACATTTTGGACCTTGTAAATTTTTATCAGAGGTTCATGTTGGGATTCTCCCATATCACTTAGCCTTTGAGTTAGATTACTAAGGGTGGGGTGAAAGAAATTTTTTCCTGGTCCAAGTCCCAACAGAATGTGTTCATTGAGTTGAAGAACCGACTCTTCTCTGCACCAGTACTCGCGTTGCCAACCTACAATAGCCATTTGAAATGAAGACAGACAACTCAGACTATGCTATTGGTGCATTCCTCACCCAGCACAGGCATCTAGTGTCCTATCATAGTGAGACACTTTCCAATACAATTCAAAAGTACCCCACCTATGACAAAGATATGTATTCCATCATTAAGGCTTACCGAAAATGGGGGCATTACATTCTGGGAAGGAGACGGTCATCCACACTAATCACCGACCTCTTCAGTTTATACAGACATAAGGGAAGTTGCAGAATGATCGCTAGCATAAGTGGTCTACATATCTGTAACAATTCCACTTGAACATGAAATACAAAAAGGGGAGCACCAATAATGTTGCACACTACCTCAGCCAACCCCCAGTTGCAGCATTTACTATTGTTCTCCACTCTTCTGGTCAAGAGACCTCTGGATGGTTGGAACAATATAAAAATGATCTAGAATTTGCCTCCATATACCATATGCTAGTAGATGGACAACAGGTTCCTAATTCCCACCTCCAAGATGCATTATTATGCTAATTGGGCTACCTTTGTGTTCCTTCAAGCGAGCGTACCAAGCTGATTTGGGAGGCGCACTACAATCGGGTCGCAGGACACTTTGGTGTGGAGAAAACTATGGTTGTAGTACAAAATTGCTTTTATTACCACAAACTCTGACTGGATGTTGGGAAATATATTAGGTCTTGCATTACCTGTGCCATCGGCAAGACAACCATCAAGAAGCAAGGGTTGTACACCCCTCTGCCTACTCCTACCCAAAATTGGGAATCCATCTCCATGGACTATATGTCTAGCCTCCCTTCTACCATGCATGGTAATTTTTATAACATGTTGTATTTTTGATAAGTTAGTTTTTATTTTATAAAAGAGGGTATGAAAAAATAAAGAAAGAATGGAAATATCAAAAAAAAAAAAAAGATGAAATAAAACCCTATCAAAAGAAAATCAAAAAAATTGTATAAGTGTTCTTGTTTAAATGCCACTTCATGAAATCACTTGTACTTGTAATAAATAAAGTTCTATGTGCAGCTTGTTGTTATGCCACACCCTTTTCTTCTGATCTGGATCAAACTTTTTAATCTTGATCAGATCATTTAAATTTTTGAAATATATTAGAGAATAAGTTCAACCAAACAGTTTAATCTTGGTTGAACATTAGAATTTAGGATAGATTAAGATAAATAAAAGGGCTAATATCCTCAAAAATTGGCCTAAGTTATATTAAATTAGACTTCAAATTAGAGAAATAGTTAAATAAGGGTAGCTAGTCTAAATGCGCCCAAGATAGATTAATTTTTAATTAGTGTGTAATTACCTTGTTAAGAGGATGATTAATTTCTTGTAAATAAACATGTTTATATGCTTTTGTCAAAGGTCAAATACGACAAAAAAAGGTTTGTCGGCAAGCGATAAACGTCAATCAAAATCTGACAGTGATCTGCCTCCCCACCCAGATCAACAATGGGGAAGCCTCTTCGCACCCTCTCGCCATGAAATGAGATAATGGTAGGGGGATGGTGTGAAAATTGGTTTTCCTTGTGTAGCCCCCCTGCATACGTGTCACCTCCTTAGTGCTTTGCAACCCCCTCACTCCAAACTGTTTACCACTACCCGCCCCCTCTGAAAAATCCACCATTTTTCCTTCCCACGCTTCCCGATACCGTGCCAACGCTAACTCCTCCTGTGCCATCTGCCTCCAACTGTTGACCACCACGTGCCATCACCTATTACAACATATCCTTTCCCATGTATCTATTTCTTCCATTAATTTCCTTCTGTTGTTGATCTCACCTCACGTTGATGCATTAAATTCCTAATTAGCCGATCAGCAATGGCCTTCCCTATAATGGTAATCTTAATCCACTTTTAAATATTATTTTTCCCTGTTACATCGACCTTTCTTCAACTGCTCTTTCACTGTTTTATTTCATTGTTCTATTTATTGTTTCTATTCTATAGATTCTTTGCCAAGTCAAGCCTACAACAGTAAGCATCCTTGGAACGCATCTCTACAATCTTTTCTGCCATTTTTTTGTTATCCTCCACCATTACAGTTCTTATATCATGGCTACAAAGAAGAAAGAAAATCCTTATGCCAGTTCCTTTGCAACATAGGAAACCCCAAAGGCCTTTGATGCCTTAGACCTAGACCATATCTGATTGGCTGACTAATATTTCAAAATTGCAGATACTGAATGTGAATTCGACATGTTCGAATTGCATAATTGGCTAAAACAGACATACTTTGATTCTGAGGATGAAATAAACCTATGGGAATCCCTTCTACCTCTGTATATGTTTCCTTAGACCCATTCCTTTCCTAATTTAGTTATCTGGTGCCAATCCAAGTATAATCCTTTACAAAGAACAATGGTAGATCAGAATGGAGAAATTTTGATAACTATCACTGTAGAAACCATCAACAAAATGCTTATGATCCCAGAAAATGACTCCCTTAGATTTTTCTCCACTGCAGCGTTAATTGACATGTATCATAAGCTGACCTTCCCTCAGAGAGCTCAAATTTTTTAGATCTTTCTCCCTAAATATGTTGAGCTCCCCAAAAAGAATCCTCCTTATCCAGCATCTATGTTCCCTGAGAGATCCAAACACATCATTTCCCTAATTTCCTGCTTGTTAGGCTACCAATCAGACCAATGGGTAGATGAAGCTATCCTAGGCTATCTGTCAATTTTTTCCAAAGAAAATAAACCTGCCTTCATGTATAACTACAGTCAATTTTTGGTTGAAGCCATACATGAGCAATTAATGAACATCACTACTGAAGGACCATTTAAATACTCCTCTGTGCTATTTCATATGTTTATTTTTCAGCAGGGAGACATGTTGCCTATTGTTTTGCACAAGCAAGATGATCAACAAGAGAATCAAGCAGGTACTCACTGGACCTCATTGATTAGAAAGAACTCAACTGAGTTCACATTTTTAGACTTCATAGACTATTTCATTCACCCAGTTGCATAGCTTCTAAGCAGTCACTTGAACCCTTAGATGAGCTTTGAGAACAAAATTGTAACTAAGCTAGAGATTTGCCAAGTTAATGAAAGGATTCTGAATTTGCCTTCTATAGTTTTGTCTCCTTGTAATTTTTTCATATGTGCTTATTTCATTATGTATTTCTTCATATATTTAAGTCTTTAAGCAAAGATCTAGGTAAGATCATACTAAGTATTAGTCAGTCTTAAATCCCCTGTGAAGTTATAACCAACAACTAGGGACTAGCTTATAAGACTATATGTTATTATAAACTCCCCTATATCAAATTAATTGTCACACAAATTTTCATATGTTTAAATATATTTTGTTCTATAGGAAACATTGTTTGCCTGTATTCTTTTCTTATAACTAATCAAATATTCTATCTAAATATTTAGCAAGTTATATTTCATCATATTTTTGTATTCATTCACTTTAAGTCAATTAACTATAGATAGACAAATAGTAGCCCTTTCATCTAGATTAGTAACTGTTAAGGCTTAAGCACATGTTTTCAATAATTCATAACATTGGTCATCTATAAAACTTAAAAACCAACAAAACATTTTAGATGCTCTGGCATGACTAACTAACCTAGAGTCATCTTAGAGGACCACATCAGATTGGCACTGTTGTCGGGGATTGAAAATTGAACTATTTTCCCTAGGACAACGACTGAAAAATGTTTTCTTTAAGGTGAATAAATAAATTGTAGGTTAAAAATCATTCACTTGACAACTCCACTACACCAAGCTATCTCCTTCAAAACATACCAGATCTCACTCTGACTCTCAAATTACATCTCCTTTATCTGATCCAAAGAGATTGGTGAGAGAGGCCTCATTTAGAAGGAGACTTCAAACTTCTGCTTCTTCTTCTGTACCATTACATCCTAAAGATGTTTGAGCTTCTGATATGTTGGATTGGGGTATCCTGACCCATATATGGAGTTAGTTGGGCCAACCAACAAAACCCTATACTACTGGCCCTTTCGGCAACAACCCACGTAGCTTAGGCTACAGTCTCACTTGAAACAATATGGGGAGATGCAAGAACCCAATTTCTGTATCCAGAGACTAGTGTGATGTCTTTCAGCACCACATATCTTCCTTTGGGCATATCGATACACTCTTGGGGCACATTGTTGCAACCCTGTTACAGCAGCCTTCAGACCTTCGCGAAGGTCTATGATCATTCCTTTTGGACCTTTAACAGTCAATTTATCTACTTACGTGCATCAGAGAACAGTCCTAAATTAGGGTTAGTAAAGACTTACTTAATTTATTCATAGACATCATAGAATTCCTCAGAGTCTTCGTGAAAGTACTTAAACATGCATTATGTACATCATTAACACTTAATCTTTAGAAATTGTCTTTATTGATCTTCAATTCAAGGTTACAAACTCAAAACTACCTTGTGCACTTAGCTACAAGGGTCCATGCACTTAGCTGTGAACTCTACCTAGGCCTCTGCGCACACAGTTGCAGAGCCTTTCTTCTCCTATCTTACTTCTCTTCACTATCACTTCCCTTCCATTCTAATCTTCAATTCTTGCCTTAGACTCTCTAAGACACACCTATTTATAACCTTTTTCATATAATTCCATGGTCCACGGATCATGGGTGAATCCCAAAATCGACTCAAAATTTACATAAAATAAGGGGCTAAACCCCTTTAACTCCTATTCATCTATGCACTCCACATCCACAATTTCTTTACATTATTTACAAAAATTATATCAATACTTGGGTTATCTTAACCCCAAAACTGACCTAGGGGACCCCATCCCAAAGGCCTCCAACACAAAGATCATAACTCACCCTCGAGTCACTCTATTGGCACTGCAATCTTATTGTGAAGACCCTCGAGCTCCAACTGGATCACTGCAACTTCAGCAGCGCTTTGCGTTGTTGCCTGCTTGAGTTCCTAGACCAATTTTTCCATGGTTGGTCCTTCTACAGCCAGCCTCATCACTTGTTGTTTTTGCTACAGTCCTTTAAGCTTATCCTGAATGGTAGTCGTGACTTGATAAGCCTCCTCCAACCAAGGCTGCAACCTAGCCTTTAGAAAGGCCTCCTTCTTTTGTGCTTCCTCTACCTGTGCTAGTAGCTAATTTCCTTCCTGTAATTTGGCAAGGCATTGTGCTGGTGCTAAGGAGCTTGCATTTTCCCTAACTTCATCAGATTTTCGCTGCAGCTCCCTTACCTCTATGTTCAATGTCTGCATGTTGAAATCCTCCTGCAGATTGGTCACGAGTTCCATAGCCTGCTCAAAAAATGTCATATAGTCAGTGACTGTGGCATCCAAGGTAGTCATGCCTTCCTTTATCGCAACTCTGCGCTGCTCCCACACATCAGATGGAGTTATGGGCTACAACTTTAGCTGCATCTCTTTAATCTTCACGTTGAGCTCAAATGCGACTTGTCCCACCTCTGCTTTATCCTCACATACACCAACAGCTAGTTTTGTAATTTTTGCTTTTGGATATACATCCTCTAGGATTTGAAGCTCAGGCATTGTCATTCACACCTCTGCCACTGCCAACTCCAGACTTGAACTACGCATCTAAAGTGCCTCCTTTTCCTTCAAATCCTGCATCTTTTCAGGTAACATTTTCTCATTGTTCACTTTGTACTCACTGATGAGGTTGAAGGTGCGCTGCTCCCTGGTTCTCAATTAATCTTCCACCCCTGTATACAATGCATGGAGAGTCTCATTGGAGAGTGCCACTATATTCAGTCCAATGTTCTTGATTGTACTTAGGATAATGTGATCATCAGCAGACTCTGCGCGAATGGACCCATCTAGTAATGGTATAGTTCTAAGGTCTAGGGTCCTTACTAGCTCTGCTACATGGCTTTTCCTAATTTCCAAGCTTGCTTTCTCTATGCTCACTTGTCTGGTGCCCACATGTATTCTACTCTCTTGGATCTACAAGTGCCCCAACATCTGCATGTAGTGTTGCTCAAACTATTGCAGCACTTCGGTCATGGTATCCCTGATTTTATCGCCAATCTCATCAAGATCACCTTTTGTTAACACCATGGGATCAACCTGTCACTTATTCGATTTCTCCTTTTTCCACATTCCACCCTGCTGCTCCTTGCCACGTCTCTTCAAAATAAATGAGGTGCTCTGCCCCTCATCCCCTCTGCCACCTTGTCCTGAAAGTTCTTCTTCCTTTATCTCCACCGAAGGTGACTTGTCAACTTTTTGTCACTCATGTTGTTCCTGTTCCCCATGCTCCTTGGCATTGCGTTCTTGCTGCTATAGGGATTAATGCATGGGTGTTTGGTGATGTGGAAAAACCTCAAGGATCTTCCCAGTATCCTTGTCAGACAGTCAGATTAGCTGTAGTTGTCACAAAGATACATGCATATCTATGTTTAACAAATGAATATCAAAGAGAGAAGGAATTATTACCTCGAGTCTTAGTGTGGTGTTGTTGGAGAGCGCAATGCAGCTAGGCGTAAAAACCCTGAGCCGGCTCCAAATCAAAATTTGCACATAGCAAAGACAAGCATAATATCACATCATAAAACCTTGATAAACAAATGCACGAACATATAAAAGATATCTAGTTGCATATAACTAAGCCACTCATACTAGAAGGTATTAGATCAACATATAAACAAGTTTATACTACCAACATCGCGGAGTGGACAACACAGCTACAGTTCTATATTGATGTAGAAAGAGTGATTACAACCATCAGTTGCATTAGCCTTCACTTACCCCTCCAGCTCCTCTCTCTCTCTCTCCTTCTTAACTTCTTCTGATGCCTTAGTCTAAGACTCTGCTTGACAGTCAGATAGGAAATTCTTTCAAATGTTTCGACCCCTTTCACAATGGCCCAAGCCTTTCATATATAGCATCTAGGTTTAGGGTTGCCAAGTCCTCCATGAGTTCCATTAGGCAAAAGCAGTGATGTTTCTTGCTTTAGTGCTCTTTCATGTTTGCATACTCCATTAGGAATTAGTAATTCCCCTAAACAGGTTGAGTTCAGATGTTTCCCTGCTTTTATGAGCTGACATAGGAGAGAATATAGGGATATTTTATCAGTCAATTCGCTCCTTTGACCCATAGAACTTGATGTAGGTTCACTAACGTTGTTCCCGAGGTAGAAACTAGAGTTACTCTAGGCACTAACGCACCTTTAAGCTTGTTGAGAAGCTTTATAAAGCCGATTTCTAGTGTCTAGATAATGTTAGCTTGACAACTGGGCCTATGAACTTGGTCAATCCTTCAGTCATAATGTCTTTGTCCTCTGAGTTGATGAGGAGGTCATTTTCCTATATAATAGATTCCCCCTAAAGTGTGAGATCAGAGGCTATGGCAATGGTCGAAATACTTTAAACTATCCTTTTCTTTGGAAAATAGAGAGAGAGGATCGTAGCTTCGGGCGGTACGAGAAACCTGATACAACACATATATAAAACAACTAAAATCATGTACTGAGTCAGGCATTCCCACGCTCAATATCTATGTCAGAGTGATTTTCTCATAAAAGAGATATGACGATGTTGGCCACCGATAAGAACAATGCAGAACCGGTGCCATAATAGGATCATTTTGATGAGCTGTCTCAAAAAAAAATAACCGCAACTTGGGTTAGGAAACAGGGCTGGGTGATGCAAGCCTCTACCCAAGGTCTTGATTTCTGCTTCACCAAATAGCATAGATCGTTACATGTGAATATATGTGTTGATGTTGAACATGCACGAAATTGTCTTATTACCAATCAATAATGGAGACCATTAACATACGCGAGGAAGGCCACCAATAATGGTGATGGTCTCCAAGATGCACAGTACAATCTAGCGTGTGTGAAAAATGTTTTTGTCGTCGAACACTCGTACAATAGTTTAACCAGGAGCCAATAATGAGAACCCCTGATCAAACACAAGGTTACCTGCCATTGACGTCTGCAAGTACCAAGGAACTGAAGTTTTTCTGGGTCTTCTTCCCAGATGGAGTGTTGAAGTCGATAGGAAGGGACCTGTCGAAAGGTAGGAAATAAGGTGTCCTACATCAGTCGACACAAAACGGGACAAGGATGATTGTTTTTTGAGGAATATTTTGAACATTGGGTCAAAGCGACAGAGGGCATGATGGTAGGATATGCTCGATGGGTTGATGGAGGAAACATAAGAAAAAGGTTTTCCCTTGAACAATAGAAGGCATGACAACGATTTTAACCATCTAGCACTAGAATCATGAACACCAAAGAGTGTTAGGATACAGAGATGCAAGAACATCAGGGTATATAGCCTAAACTCATAGGATGGTAAGATTCATATTGAGAGGTCGTCACAAGGAAGGCCTATCTGAGGGAGTGCCATGTTCAAGGGAACGACTACTGCCAAAAAACTCTTTCAAAATATGGAAAATAACGCATTTTTATTGTCCACTTTCCCCATATGATTAGTTTAGTGAGTCCAGACAAGTAAACTCATCGATCTTTTCATGTTTTAAAAGTCTGAAAAGGACCGCAAAAAGAGCGACTCTATGCCCTATCTGATTAGTTTAATGAGTCTAGACAGGCAAACTCGTCAACCTTTTCATGTTTTAAGAGTCTGAAAAGGACCGCCAAAAGAGCGACTCTATACCTCGTCTATGTAATTTAATGTGTCCAAATGAGACAACTTGATGGTATTTTCATATTAAGAGAGTCTGAAAAGATCATAAAGAACGACTCCAGGGTGGTCCCTTTGTCATAATTTTTAACAGGGTGTCACAAAATTTTAATAGTATACCTAGAATGGTTCCTTTTCCGTGAGTTAATCTACTAAGTCTAGATAAAGAGAAACCTATGCTCAATAGATTTGGCCTCATTTTGTTACGAGTACGAGGAGATGGAGTAAAGTCGATTTTCATCATGGAATTTTAATGAGTCACGCAACGACAAACTCAATACCTTCATCGAATTTTAATGAGTCAAATGAAGAAAACTTAGGGTATCTTTTTAATTTTAGTGAGCAAGGAAAAAGAGATAAAACAACTGCTCATTCCTTCTTTGTAGATTTAACGAGCCGAAGAAGGGAAAAACTTGGGGATTTTTTATTTAAGAGCAAGAAATAGTCCCATAAAAGAAAGCGCTCATATCACTGTCGTAAATATTTAATGAGCCCAATGGCAAAAACTCGGGGTTTTTTCAGTTTAACGAGAGAGAAAAGTTCCTAAAAAGAATGCTCGGAGATTCTTCATAAGTGTTTAATGAGTTTGAAGAAGGAACTTAGGGTTTTCGCAGTGTTATGAGCGAGACAAAAGTCCCAAAAAAGAATGCTCAATCGATCTTTTTCAGTTTAATGAGCTAGAAAAAGAGGGAAAAAGAGTTGCTCGGACCATCGTCGTATGTGTTTAACGAGCCCAACGATGAAAACCTCAAGAATTGTTTAGTTCAAGAGCAAGAAAAAATCCCAAAAAAGAACATGCTCATATCTTCTTTGTAGTAGTTTAACGAGCCCAAAGAAGTGGACTCGAGGTTTTTTGGATTAACGAGCAAGAAAAATACCATAAAAAGAACTCTCTCTCTTCTTCGTGGTAGTTTAACGAGCCTAAAGAAGGAGACTCGACGTTTTTTCAGATTAACGAGCAAGAAAAATATCGTAAAAAGAATGCTCAATCTTCTTCATGGTAGTTTAATGAGCTCAAAGAAGGAGACTTGAGGTTTTTTCAGATTAACGAGCAAGAAAAATACCATAAAAAGAATGCTCGTGACTTCTTGATCTCATGCTTGAAAATCGAAGGGTTTATGTCATTTATTTCCTCGTAATACCAAGGGGAAACATCGTGGAAGTCCTTAAAAGGGTAGGTGAAGCTCGCAATTTCCTCAAGATTGCGATTGGGTCCAATCTATATATTTTCCACGATGCCCGTCTTTGACAGAAATATCGATGAGAAATGTCTTTGAAAGATTTATCACCTTTCCGTCCAAATTCAATGTTTAGATAGTTGTATAAGGTGAGGAAATGATTTCAGGTGTGTCAAATGATAGGATTTGAAGAGGCATCATGTCCGAATCAGATATCAAAACATGATGGTGCAAGTCCTCCCAAGGTCACTCTTCTAAACTCATGATCTCTCTAATAGCTTCGTCCATAGGTAGGACTTGATTGATGGGACCAAAATAAGGAGCAGTTATGGGAGGGGTAGTGGTACCGTTGGCCATGACCAAAGTGACTAGAGACTTGGATGTCGATTGAATGGCCTGATAGGCCAATTTAGCTGGTGACAGCAGCATTTGTTCTTCGTAAGTGTCAATGTCTGAAGGGGCCGGTAGGATCAAAGGTTCATTCAGTTCATGAAGAATGGATGAAACCATATTGACTGTTTATAGAACCACTGGTGGCAGAAGAGGGAACCAACCCATCAGGGAAGAGCCCTTCAGTAGACCGGTACTGATACTGACGTAAGAGTCAGGGACACCACCCACTAAGGGTATAGATCCGGTGGGTAACGAAGAATAATCAGGGGTACAAAAGGACAGTTGTTCCACTGTGAATATCTTTCCATCCAATGGAAATAGGATGATGTGAAAGATAGTAGACATAATGGCAGTCATGGCGTAAGTCCAACTGTGACCCAACAATAGATTATAGTCGAGCTTTCTATCTATGACTTTGATGTCCACTGTTACCATTTTCCCATACAAGGTGATGGGGTAGCTAACTAGGTAACCTTTTGGGATGAAAGTGTGGCCATCAAAAGCTTTAAGGGAATTCGATAGTAGGGATAGGGTTGGAGAACCCAAAGTGAGCCAACATGAAGCTAACATTACGCAGGTTGAAGCACCTTCGTCAATGACAGTTCTATGTATTCCTTTACCTTTTGAAAAAAATTTCACCTGAAATGCAAGCTGGTGAGAGAAAGGGGAGGTTTACATTTTTCCATGTCGAAAATTGCAAGCATGGAATCCTGAGGGTTGATACCACCAATAGCCAAAAGCATAGCTTTCCTTTGTGCTAGATAGGTTTGTAATACTTCAAGCACCGACATAGCTGACGGTGCTTGCGCCAAGTCTTCTACAATGTTGTAGTTTTGTGCAGCACGTGCAGATGTGTTGTGCGTTGTGTGTCAAAGTGCCCCTTTAGGGGGCTGAATCACAATGTGAGCAACAGGCCTTTCGATATTAATATCATTAGGTAGCGGTGGGTTTTGACTTGAGGAGGGTTCCTCTGCATGAGTGACTGGAGCTCCATAAGATTTGGCTCTGGTTTGTAGATCTACCGTTTCAAAGGTGTAAACGGTAGATGGTCCTTTACCAGCAGAAGGATGTTGCGAACTGCCATTACCCCGTTGCGGGGGTTGGGGTTGGTTTGTGATAAGGTGTTGCTGCTGCTGAGTGGGGAAAGGATTATTCAGGACAACAAGGGTCCTGTCAGTGTGCTTTTTAGCAAATAAATTTGTGCATTCCTGAAGACGCGGATAGCAATATGTCATGTGGTCTTCAGCACAGATTTTGCAAGGGAATCTGGTGGGTTTATCCTTTCCATCCTTAGAGGGTGCATCAGCCTTCTTCTTTGGGTTTTGCTGCTTTGTTGACTGCTCTTCAGAAGCAGCGGTCTTTTTCTTATTCTTCTTGTTCTTACCAACGTGTTTTTGTGTAGATTGCACAGAGTTGATCACGATGGTAGGAAGAGAAATCAATTTGGTAGAGGGGTCCACTGACATCTAGGCAATGTGACCACTGAGTTGTTTTACAGCAGCCTCGAAGGTTATGGCGATAATCTCATCGGCGTGTGCTCCGGGTTGCTGAGTAACGGGAGCATTGGAGTTGTGAGGACAATTGGAATTACGTTGTATAGAGTTCCAGACTGTAAATATATCAGATCCAAGTGTTGGGAACGATGAATGGATTGGTCTTTTGTGACCGCACCACCTAAGGTGACATCCTTAGCGATTTAAGGGAGTAGAGACTTGCAGAACCAATCCGCTAAGCGATAGTCTGGGAGGGGAGCTTTGACTAAGCTCTACCTACGTCTCCATTCATGTATGTGATGAAAGATGTGGGTGGCGGTATCCTGACGTAATGAAGTGAGGAGTTCTGTCCCAGTTTCATAGCAGATGGGTAGCTAGAAGTGCTTTAAGAATTCCATCGCTAGAGTGCCAAAGGTATTGACTGACGCGTGTGGTAGCTCAATGTACCACTTGGCTACGTTGCCAGTAAGGGTGCGGGGAAAGAGATGTAACCAGATACTATCATCCACCATGGAGTTAGAAACACACCATAGATGATAAGTGGTGATATGTGTACCCGGATCCTCCCCTTGTTTCCCTTCGAGCTTCGGGATGTCTGTCGGTATTTTATGCGGGAGTGGCGGCCAAAGTAAGTTATGATAGATGGGATAATTTGTAAGTTTGTACAATTCGGGGATATCAAGTGTTGCCAAGAAAGGAAAAGTGTTTGATGCCCTCGAATCAAACCAAGGTGATGACATATGACTTGAGGATCCTTGCATTCCTCCCATCGTGTTGTTCCCAATATTATACACAAGTTGCATGGTGTAGTAGGTGCCTTGGGGTATGGTATTGTATTGCGAGTTTCCATAGGGATTAGGTTGGGGGATAGAAGTGCTCCCAGGATAAGCAATTCCCCCTTGACTCATTTGAGGTTGTAAGTAGGGTGCCCCCATGGATTGATTGTGACCTCCTTGCGGGTTCCCGCTCACCACATAACTAACCATAGGTCTTTGACTAACATAAGGAGGGTTCATGTCAATCAGTGACTGACCATGCATGCCTGAAAACAGAGGGGGAACTTTTACGCTCCTGAACGGTATATGCATATTGGCAATGCCCCTAGATACCTAAATCTGGGAGTTAGAACTATACAGTGGATTCCAACCATATTGTTGGTTGAAGGGACCCGCATTAACTGTGCTATATTGAGTTTTATAAGGAGCACTATATGTAGCACTTGTCGAAGGTATAGGGGTTGACACTAAGGGGGTAGAACCCAGAATGGACTGGGTTCCACTCGTGGAGGGTGTCACCAAAGGGTTTGAATCTGGGACAAATGGGATAGCAGGGTTCGCCATCAAAGGTGTGGTATTGACTATCAACTGGGGAAGTGGTGGGGGACCAAAAGTGTCCAAAAAGTCCCACGACCCGTTAGTCATCGATGGGATGGGTGGAAGTGTTCCAACTAAAGGAAAAGGAGGTACAGATGCAACGGGAACCAAGAGTGGGCCCAACAGATTCGTGATCGGAGGATTGTATGGAGGGAGAAATATTGCAGTAAAGAAATCCTCCATTAAGCTTGAATCGTGGGATGTCCAATCTGATTTTATGTGAGATCTTGGAGACTAATTTCCCAAATACGAGGAATCTGTTTCACTGGAGCTCAGTGGATCCTCCACAGTGAGTGGGGGAAGTCCTAACAACCATCTATATTGATGACAAGGGCCAGATGTAGCCACGGTGGCCGATAATTTTTATCAGTAAATTTTATAGTGATGTTTATTAAAGTCTTAATGATAACACTCTGGCACCTAAAAAATAAAAAATACACTAAGTAAATCAATCAACAAGTAGAGGAAAATGACCATGTCTGATAAGCACCGATCACTGGAGATGAAACCCAGTATCACAATGAATAACAGAGAGTTTTGGCCAAATGTACAGTTATAGTTACTCTAGAGCTTTGCCCGAACCTCAAATTGAGGGGCCAGGTACTCTCATGAAGACGAGCACCCTACCAAAAACTGAAGACAGAGTAGGTCTTTCTGTGATAGGTACCAAGGCAACCCGCTCTAGTCACCTTGTGTTAGTCCCTAAAAGTATGGCCACTAATGATACCTCAGATCACAGACGCTACAAGGGGAGACATAGTCGCAGATAGTACACTGTGTAGGCAAGATACCTAAGTCCCTGACTCAGCTCTGATATCCCCAAAGGGATCCCTGATACACAAAATACCCAAAGGAGATGTAAGCAAAGGTGGGTTACCTTCACTTACAGTTTGATGTTGTCTCGTTGTTGGCTTATTGGGACCTAACCCAGGTTCTTTAGTGTTTTAGCCAAACAAATCCTGAAACTACTAGCACTTTCGGCAACAGTCCACGGGGCGCGGACTGAGGTCTCACTCGAGGTAGTATGGGAGGGTGATGAACCTAGGTTTTCGCACCCTATGGATGTCTTGATGAAGACTGGAAAGTTCGCGAACTAGTCCTATGCGCAGGGCTACTTCCACGCAGTTTCCTATTCTGTGCAACTACCTTCACGTGGCTTGTGACTGTTATTTACCCTTTACAATGATTATTAGTATTATAGATCTTGAATTAAATTAAGTGGGCCCAATGCTTTCCTTTACCATTCAACATAAATAGACATGCACGCAAACATAAACTGTAAATAGATGCATAAACAAAGATAGAGCAATAGATATGTGATATTCCAAAACCAACTTATCTTTATTAATTCTTTTTCCAGTTAAAATCCACTTCCTACCCTGCGCACACAACTGTAGGAATCCGCGCACACAGCTGCAGACTCTATTAGGCCTCTGCGTACACAGCTGCAGAGCCTTTTCTACTACCACGACCTGCGACTTGGACTTACAGACTCGGAGTGAATATTACTTTCAAAAACCCATACACTTAAGATCTGAACAAAATCTTACCAAAAACTGACTTCTAGACTTAGATCCTCACTCTATTTATACATTCCCATGGTTCGCAGACCATGGGCAGGCTCACTCACCTTCTATTATCTTACATTATTTTTGGGCGGACAACCCTTTGACTTGACTCATTACAACTCACACTCTGCGCACTTCGCAGAGCCTTTACAATACTATTACCCAAAATTGTGGGCTTTAAGCCCCAAAACCATTACGTGGGGCATCCACTACCCAACAGGCCCCCAACACAAACATCGTGACTCGTCCCGAGTCACTTGCCCGGTGCGGTGATCTTCATGCAAAGTTCATCCAGCAATCTTTGCGCTTCGCGGACGTCTGCCACACATTCCTCCGCTGTCTGCTATATCAATTATGTGTGACTCTCTGATCCATCATTGTCATAGGCACCCTCTTTCCTTTTTGCTTATGTGTCCTGCATCTGGGCCTACTTACCATCGAACGTAGCGATTGTCGTAAACGCTTCTTCGAGCCAAGGCTGGATGCATGCTTTAAGCCCTACTTCTTTCTAGCGTGTGGCATCCACATGTTTTTTCAGGGTCTGGGCCTCCCTCATCTTGGCCAATCGTTGGGTAAGGACAACCGTCTGCGCAGTCCCCAAACATTGTCATAGGCCTGCTGTAATTCCTGCGCTTCTATCTCTAACTGATGTAGCATTGAGTCCTCCTATAATGAAGTGAGGGTGATGAGTGATTGGTCCAACAATCCTGTGCAGTCCTGTACAGCGTGATCTATCTTTTTCAACCCCAATTGAATGGCATAGTGGTGTTGCTCTCTGACTTGCAGGGGTGTAGAGGATGGTGCCTTCAGTCGCAGCTCCACGTTCTACAGGTTCAGCTCCAACTGAACCTTCGTGGCCTGGTCCTGGGTCCTGTGGACTCCAGCTGCCAGTTGATGAATCTTTTCCGTGGTGGGGAGTCCTGCTAGCATGGCCAACTTCAAAATGCTTCTACAAGACTCCTCCACTACCTGTTCTAATCCCTGGTTTTGTGCAACCAGGATGTCGCGCTACAGGCTGAGGTGTTCTAAATTTACCTTCTGCTCACTCAAGATTTGGAGAGTGCGTCCCTCCCTGGTGCGAAGCTCACTAGTTACCCCATCCTGTAGCTGGTAGAAGGTTTCTCTAGGAAGAGAGGCCAAATTCAATCCCCAGCCCCTCATGTCACCTTCAGCTTCTACGAAGATGGCGCCTTCTAGTAACACCAAGGTGTTCGTTGTGCGTGCGCGCACCATCTATTCAGCTTCGGCTATATCTTCCGTAAGGTTCGGAGTCACCAATCCTAGGTCGCACCTGTAATTCCTGCAACTGCTCTCTGAGCACCCCAAACATAGTCACCTACTCCATCATCAACTCTTCCAGAGCATCCTTAGTGACATCGCGAACTAGTTTGCTACTGTCAACAAGGTATCCCTCCATAGTCTTTTTTGTCTTTATCTTTTTGCGTGTGAGTGGCTACTTCTGGTCACACGACCTCTTGAGTTGGGTCACTTTTGTTGTAAGGACCGTGCATACCTGTGTCTCTACCTCCCCCTATATGTCCTGCTCAGAGGACATTTCCTGACCTTCCTCAGCTTTCTCAATGGGCGTTGTGATGTAGGAAAGTGTTCCCTCTACGGACAGAGGCAACCCCTCTAGCCCTAGTGTGGGTCTAGTCACAAACAAGGACAGATCAACAATAGCTTTCCTTAAACAATCATAGTTGGAGGACTACCTTAACCGATGGTCAATGGAGTTTCGTTGCACTGCTCCAGCTTCCGCTTCCTTCTCCTACTGAGTAATCAACCTGAAAAATGCAAAGGAAATACAACAAAGCATGTAACCGGAACAACAATGATCTATTCACTCACAAAGTCAAGAAGTCATGAGCTATCGAGTACATTACATACAAGACATAGGAAAACATCATTGATTGCATTAATAATGAAATAAGAGTAAGCTTACAACCAAATTCTTGACGTCATAAGCCTTCTCAGAGGGATCCAGCCAGCATATTCCTCAAGCATTCACTCTTTGAAGATGGATCTCCCAACATACGAGTCTCTCTCACTCACAAGTTTTACACAAGATTAAGGGCACTTCACAACCTTCCACAAGCTATCAACAATCCCACACTTGTCACACTCACACCAGCTATCTAGCAAACTCACAAACACTAACAACACTGCTCCGCTAGCCAACTATCAGCAACCATTCCAAAAACTAGCAGCACATAGCAATGGTGAGAGTTTAAATAGGAGAAGGACTCTCCATGAAAGGTGGAAGAGAGAGCTTATCTCCAAGGAAGGTAGCACAAATGACGGAACAACCACGCCAGAGAAAGAAGGGCGACACAAACTATGCCAACAACCAAGTCTGGAGTCATCTGGAAGGCCGACTGTTGGAACAAATTCACCCAATCTGGATCATCGCGGGCACATAACTGATCTTCTGCGCTGACATTACCACTGAATAACGTAGCTAGTTAGGTCATCGCCAAAGATTACAAGTGACAGTCGCGCTGGCACATAAAATCGGACCATCACAGGAATCAGTTGTACTTCCGCGATGGTAGTGCTTCTTGGATGTTTTGGATCGCCCTTCAGCGCGTTTATTTAGCCAACAGACGCGATGAGGCAGATAACTTAGGAAAAGTGGGTCATTTGGCAACATCAGAGAGCATTTGTCTAATATGGGCATGAATGACTTTGGACCCATGACACAATAGGAAGACTGGGATGAAGACAGTGACAAATTACTGTGTAACAGATGCCCCCTAAAATATGAAGCCTGAGAGAGAGGGAGGGGTGAAATGCTTTACGAAGCTGACTAAGCTGTAACACCATCTGGAAGAACCTGCACGCAAGTACAACTGATATCTCTGAGAATGAAATACATGTAGTCTAGGCATGGGCGCAGCCATCCAAGAGACATACGAAATAGGTCTATGGTATGGACGCAGCCATCCAGCTAATGAGACCATGATGATGATAAAGGTATGGTCGCAGCCATCCATGAAGACTTAGGTATGGTCGTAGCCATCCATTAATGAGTCATGTAATCATAAACCAATCCACGCAGCCCTAACATGTGTAATCTGAGTTGTGGGTCTTGAACCCATCCGATCATAGTACAAATTCTAGCATGCGAATAGATGTGCTGAGGTCGAGCATGATAGAAAATCGCTTGAGTACTGGTCAATGATGGAAACCGTTAACAAGCACGAGAGAAACCACCAATAATGCCAATGGCTCTCAAGGTACTGTCTAGCACAATCCACGAAGTGTAAAGAAGGAGCTGAAGTCAAACACTTGTGGAATCCCCCAATCGATGACCAATGATGAAAGTTGACCGTCAGGTGCGAAGAACTTGCCATTGAGGCATGCAAGGTCTAAGGTAACAAAGGGGATCTCTAGATCAATCTCCTGGATAATAAGCTGATGTCGACAGGAGATGACCCGTCGCAGGAGGGCCATAATGTTTCCCCCATCAACGACACGAGATAAGGAACAAGTGGTAGATGGCGAAATAGAGTATCAGATGAGAAGGCGAGGGTGTAAATTGCAGAAGGATTATACTCTTGAACATGTCAGCGACAGAACTCCAGAGGGTGGTAGCATTCAGGCACCAAGGGATCAGAGGCTCGATGGAGACGGCATCAAACGGATGGAATGAGGCTAAATGACAACCCAAACCTGCAGAAGGCCAAATGATGATGTATGGATGTCCCAACACGGCAAAAAGCAAAATTGTCGATGTTCAAGAGTGACTAGCTGCCATAGACAATCAATGATAAACCTGTTGTTGAGTCCAACCTAGTAATAGTTTAACAAGCCCTAGGAAGGAGAAGCTCGAGTCTCGTCATGGTGACAAGTCCAATGTCGTCAGGGTTTAACGAGTCCGACATAGCTAAAACTCGGAGTCTTTTTCATGTTTAGAGAGTTTGAAAAAGACACAGAAAAGAAAACTCCAGGGGGGTCCTTTTTCGTAGATTTGTGTCTCTCGAGCCCAAAAAAGTATAAAACGATACTCGAAAGAACCACCCGACCATTACGATCGAGGAATATTTTTCGTAACTAGTGACCTCGACCCAAAAAAGTAGAAAAGCGATCGGAATCACGTCGTTTCGTAACTGATAACGAGCTTGAAATGACAAAGGCCCAGCAATCTTTTTGTGTTTAAATGGTCGGAAAAGAGCTTTAATGCGACCACTTCATACTTCTTTTAACGAGTCAAGAGGAAGAACTCGGCCATCTTTTCATTTTTCAAATCAGAGAAGATCTTAAAGACGACTTTTCCGGATCAAGTGCTCACGAAGCTGGCATAATTCCACTACATGAAGCTCTGCACAAAGCACGTCAAACGTAAACCGATTCGATATAAAATGAACAATATACATAGAAACATAGGTAAAAACCATATTTTGACTATCCATGTGATAAAAATGAGAAAAAAACCCACATTTACAAAATATAATTTTTAAATTTCCAAAAATTGCTATAAAAAGGGGTTAATCCAACCATTTTTACCATAGTTACTGTTCATTGCACTGTGGAGCATTTTGGAGCACCGAAGTTGGCGAGCTAAATTCGGCTTTGTTCGTCCACCATTCACCCCGAAATTTGTTCTAGGTAATTATTCCTTGTCCTGCGCTTCAATTTCATACCTTTTCCACGCATTTTGAACATTAAATGTGTTAATTTGGGCGGGTTTTTGGACCGAGCTCCGCCACTCGGTCATCGTGGTTATAGCCTTTGGGTCCACGATGACCGAAAAAATTGACACATAGCGCACTCCGATCATCGTGGAAAAGTAGTGTACTTCTGTGATGACCGCGAAAAAAATGAACTAGAGACCTCGTGTCATCGTGTCTATTTTTAAAACAGACGCGATGACGATGCGAACTTATGTTTTATACAAATTACGCATTGAATTTTGATAAACGAAGTGCTAATTCAATTTTCTTCGTCATGCAGGTAATAATGGCATTTGTTTGGCAAGAGCGACACATGATGACAACGATATAGAAGCTTTCGCCGATGCGGGGTGCCGAAATGCATTACGAGCATGCGGATTGCTCAAATTCTTCCTAACTCCGCATCTCCGATCACAACCTGATTTGTTGGAGCTACTAATTCGGGCCTGGAATCCCACAGATGGGAAATTCATCATCTGAGGCTGGGATATCGAGTTTGACGCTACAGACATATATTTTTTGACCGGGTTGTCCCGTCGAGGTGAGAGGCCCATTCTGGAGGGGCAGCGACCCGGGGGTGATTCCTTAGAGACGCTGATGGCTCAAGTGTGCCCACGGGCACGCAAGACAAGGAGTGGGAAGGTGGCAATCCAAACAGTGGACGACGTGGTCCTTCGTCCTATTCTTTTCATGGTGACATGGGCAGTGGGCTCCCAAGCCCAACATGAGGCTTCGAAGACCCATCTTCGGCTAGCTCTCGAGTGTCTCAATCCCACCATGTTTAACTGGGTAGAGACGGTGACGACGAACATGAAGAGGAAACTCACCAACTATCGTCGAGGAGAGACGAAGCAGTTTGGTTATGGATCCATCTTAGTCCTGCTCATGCTGGAGTGAGTGCCGGCACTACAGTTACAGGACATGGATTTGGATTTACCCAGACCACGTGAGACAAGGGCCACACGATGGGCTCACGTCATGCCACGAGGAGGTGGCGGACAACCAGTGGCATGGGGGACATTGTTCCGAGAGTGGCTGGAGCACCAGACGATCTTCGTGGAGGATTGGCCATATACTGGCATGGACTTCCACAGAGATCCTGACATGCAGTTGCCCACTGGAGAGCAGTGGGATGATGGTGGTAAGACACTTGATCACAATATTTTTTTTTTTATTTTTTATAATGTTTTTTATTTTATTTTTTCATGTATATGTCCTAATAATGAATGCTATGGTATGCAGATGTAGGACTAGTGAGACCCGTTGGGCTGGCTCCAGAGGCACAGAGGGATGCACAGGGCATTGCAGCACTAGCCTTGGCTCCTCCAGTTGATGATACGGTGGAGACAGTGGCCCGAAACCTTGAGGGCCTCACAGCAAGGATTCCAGATTACATGGGGATCGAGGAGGTCCCGATAGTGTTCCAGATCCACACAGTAGGAGTGGAACCCAGGGTGCACCGCTTGTTGAGGCGAGTGGCACAGGCGGTGGTATGCTATATGGAGCATAACCCACCGCGGTAGACACCTAGGTTTTTTATTTCCTGCTGGTGATTTTTTGAGAGACATGTGTCTCAGATGTATGGAGAACACAGACTCTATTGGGACATGTACACTTATTTTTTGAGTGCCTTGGTGCGCCACACAAGATATATATATATATATATATATATATATATATATATATATATATATATATATATATATATATATACATACATATTCCTATGGTTTATTATTGTGTTTTACATGCTTCTTGTATGCTGTTTTGATTATATGTTACGCAAATGTCTGTGTAATACATGATTAGCCAATGCATCAGTTAACGTGTTTAATCGTCGTGGAATATGCTGATATGTAATGAAATCAAAATTCCTCTCTAAAAATTTAACACATAAATACAACCTTAAAATCCGATGGTCTCTGACAGAATATCGCCCATTGAGCTGGTGGACGACAAGCTGAGAGTCCAGGTTCACAACCAATGTACGAATACCGAGATTAATCGCCTCGGCTAGTAACTCAATCACAACACTATATTCAGTGACATTGTTTGTGGTACAACCTAAACAAACACCTTGAAGGTCTATCAACTCACCATGAGGATCGTAGATCACCCATGCCGCAGAGGACAAGTTTCGGGTACTGCGGCAGGCACCATCGACGAAACCAAGGTAAGGTGCACCAGACATCTACACAAGAAGCATAAGACACAATAAGTGGCAATCACGCCCACACACCAAGCCAAAAACATGAAAACACACACACAACACACCTGCTAAAAACACACGTATGTACAAACCAAAGTGCATGGAATTCACGCACAATACTTTTTCAAGTAAAGCCCATTTCGGGGCTTATCAGGAGGATTCCCTTCATAATCAATTAGCTCGTAGGCCCCTTTCTGCAAAACTCTCTTTACAATATAAGGCTCGTGCCACATGGGCTCAAATTTGCCTGCCCGCAGCTTATCATTCGCTTGATCGTAGAGTAGGACTAAATCTCCCTCAACAAAAGAACGAGGATGGACAGTATGATCGAAGTGAGTTTTCACTCTCTTCTTCTGTGCTTTGATAGCTAGAGAGGCAGCCGACGGGTCTCGTCCAGCCGTTCTAGGTAAAGAAGGTGTTAGATACCTATACCAATAGGTTTCATATTTCATGATTGGCAAAGAAAGTTCCAAATATGCTCTGCTTTGGTGATGCAAAGATCCCATATTTTCAAGAGAAGGTAATATGTGTACATAGCTTGATATTGACTCAATTCTGGATGGGTGATCCAACAGCTTAATCTGGATCATGCCATGTTTCAATTTCTTGTTGTAGAATAGAGAAAGAAGTCTGTCCAAACTGTTCAATCTTGGCAGACCAGTAGTTAGGTAGAGAATTAAGGTTCCCAACTGACATTTAATCTGGGACCTTGGAAGCAATAAGGGTAGTTCTAGATAGAAAATCAAAAGAAAAAGCCAAAAGAAAAGAAAAGGCACATGAGGGTCTGCAAGTCTAAGTGCACCCTCCATGAAGGAACAAAAAATGCTAGGCAAGTTAATGGGTAGGTAGAGGAGGTTGCAGAAATGTCATTCCTTTCAATTGAATTTCGTTGGTCTAACATAAAGGAAACATCAGTGGATAGAGAAGTTCCTCTTCTCCATCATCTTGCAGCAATATAAGGAGCATGTCTAACTTCATGTTTTCCCCCCCTCACATTCATTCCTAACATCCCATTACCAGTTATGTTCATGAAAGAAAGTCAAGGTCTTATGGTGGTTCTTGTTTCTTTAAAAGCCACATTACTTGTGTAAAATTCTTTTCATTTTGATCTACTCCCTAAACTAAGTTGATTCCATATAAAACTTAGTGTTTCCACTCCTCATCCACCTCTTCCACTCATATTAACCCCTAACTTCTACTATTTAACTCCCTATACCCCCTATTCCCACTATTACTATGTAAATTATGCAAAAAACCCCAAAAATACCTATGTATCCCCTTCCCCGAGCATTATAGCTCTAAGTTTGGTTTTAAATGATTTAAGCGCTAAAACATTAGAGCGCGACCCAAAGAGCGCTCATACATTAATCCTGGGATTAATCCAAGATCCGCTTGGATTAATAACCTTAATCCGGCTTTGTTAATAAACCCGCGCATAATACATTTTGCCCGTAACACAGCTTGAAAACCCACTTTTCTAAAGTTTCCGCCGGGCGCGCATTTCACAAAAAATATTATTTTATTCTCCCGCCCGCTGCCGTATCGCCCTGACAGGTTGATGACCCGTCGACCGTCGGATCTGGGCCTTCCCATCCGACGGCCCATATCCATATCGGGTCGGTCCCGATGTACTACCGTTATCGCCCGAGAAACTGTCAGAGGGTGACGTCAGGCCTCTGCCACGCGTCACCCCCATATTCTCTCGGGCCGCCCTCTGACAATACTACTTCCGTATCCGGAGCGGTCCGAGAAAACCATTTACCGCCTACCATTTACCGCTGACCAGTCGCGCCCACGTCACGTCCTCGTCACCGCCACGTCTTGCACACGTCATGCCACATCGCCGCCGCATCAGCGCCCCCGTCCGACAATGCTCCGACCTGTCCGCCACCTCACCAGTCCCCGTGGACCACTCACAGGCCGCCACGTCACCCGATGACGTCATGCTGACGTCACCCGACCCTGACCCCACCTGATGATGTCATGCTGACGTCATCCAAACAAAGCGCCAATATCCCAAAAATTCCATATTTTCGCCAAAAACCCGTGTTTTTGTCACTTTCGCCAAAAAGACTATTGCTTTGCTCTGCATGCATTTTACGACCAATCCGTCGCCAACCTGCAGAAATCGCTACAAAGACAGTGGGTACATCCAATCTACCTGCATTTGTGACCATTGCCGGCAATTCACAAGGTATTTATCTGAATCATTCCCTTCGTGCCTGGTTTTGTCCATGATTCTCCAAATATAGCTTAAAACCAGTGAAGAACACTGTACCTACCAGCAAATCCCAGTAACCAGGCCTATTTTTCAGTGGTTGGGTCGAAATTCATATACAGAACCTGCATTTAGTCAAATTTACCCAAATTCACAGTTAGTTCGCGCATTCGTGAACTTAAAGACCAGAGCTCCACTAATTCACCTTGGAGAGAGTTTACCAGTCCCGGCATTCGCTCTATCAGTCCTCTGTGCAGTTTTTCAGTTGCTGCCACTACCAGTTACCCTCTGTTCCTTTGCAATTCACCTCTATGTTCCAGAAATACCCCTCTGTTGCTTTGTTCAGTAACACCGGTTCACATACAAATCAGAGGCCTTATTAGCCATGGAAACACCAATAGCATTGAATATAGCACCTCTCAATGCCCCACAGAGAGAGTTAGAATGGAAGGCCCTGGGGGATAAAGATTATCAGATGATAGACTCATTTCCAATGAATTCCAAATTTAACATCCACCTGCTGAATGAGTTAAAGGCCCAACACCTCAGTGGAGCTGATATCTTGGGGATTTGGGACTCCAATTTGCCCATTTTTAACCTTACTCAAGTCAATTCCCTTCCAGACTTGATCCATAGATGTTGTGAATGCTATGATCCATGTCAGAGAGCTGTCCTCAATCCCACAGGCTCAGTCTTGTTTCATATTACCCCTGAGGCCATAAAGGAGATGCTGCACTTTCACACTGCAAGACCATTGACTCCTCTCTCCATGTTGGATTTATTAAAGAAGGGGGGCAGCCTGTCCAGTGCCCAAATCATCAAAATTAATCAGTTATTCATTAAGCCAAGCTCTGAAACTGTGAGAATGCCACCTATTGGAAATCCATATCTCAATGACTTGGGCAAAATGCTTGTAGATTTGATTAGCTATGTCCTGGGCTACAAGGGAGTTGAGGATGTTGATGACACCATTATGGCCATGCTGTCCATATTTTCTCCTGGGAAGCCTCCTGCTGTGCACTATGACTATGCTGAATACATTGCAAACAAGATTCATGAGCAACTGATGAATCTAGAAAGGGAAAAGGTGTTTAGATACACCTCATACATATATCATCTGTTCTTATTCTATCAACCTGATAGTTTCCCTATTCCTCTCAAGAAACTTGATGCCCAGGGAAATCCAAGGTCAGTTGTGTTTTGGACTTCAATTTTTCATCACACCTCTTGCTCACCATACACATACTGTGAATTCATAGACCTTTTCATTCATCCAGCTTTGACCTTGTTATATGGTGTTCCTCCTCCAAGATTGACTGATGAAATGCAAAGAATTCTCCATCTCTCTAAGTCCTACAGCATTGGTGATTGGTACTTTTACCAACACCATACAGTAATCAGAATATATGGCTGTGAGTTGGACCCTTATAGGCTGCCAAGATATGTCCCTATGAGACTATTTGCCTTGGAGTATTTCAGGCAGTTTGGAAATGCAGACATGGTCCATCTCCATAGTAAAAACAAGAAAGTGCAACTAAAAGTCAGGAACCAGCTAGGCCCTTTTCTTTACAACATAAGGGAGGAGGGATGGAAGGAAGCAAATGGCATGTTAGAACGTCTCCGATTGGAAACCAGCTTTCGTTGGGTACCTTATGACCCTAATCATTTCATTTCTCTCAGGAGGGTAAAACATAAATTGGGTGGCTATGCTCATGTCAGATTGCCTCACATTGAGAAGTATGCCAACTTATTGAGTTGGAAAGAGGGCACCCTAGAAGAGGCAGTTACTAGAGAGAAAATGATACAAAGAAATGCAAAGAATATTGAAAAGGAGGCTGACTTGGAAACTTGTGGACAGGTTTCCTCTTCATATCAAAGGCAACTTGGAGCAGCTGCCTCATCTTCTACAGCACATCAGCAAGCAGCCAAAGCTACTGATCAGGCTTCCAGCAAAGGAAAAGAGAAAGAGATGGAGCCAGAACAGCCACCTCATGAAGAAGTACAGCAGCAAGAACAAACAGCTGAACCCCCAATATCCACTGAGCAACAGGCTCAAGAGAATGTGCCTCCTAGGCAAGAAAAGACAGTGGAGGCCTCAGTGCTACAAACTCCACAAAAAGAAGAAAAGGGAAAAAAGAGGGATAGAGAGCAGGAGACTCCCCTCACCACATCCACAAATCAAGGGGAGAAAAGGCACAGAATGAATCCCCTCTCTGAGGAAGAAATGCCTATTGGGCAATCTTTGGGCATGGGCCCACCGAGTATGGAGGCATCTGCAAGTTCCTTTCAGCAGGAACAAGAAAGGACAGTTGGAGGAGAAGTCAGCTCCTCAAGCCACCAAAGGGGAGCTGAAACAGGCATCAAACAACAATTTATTGATATCAAAAAGAGGAATGAGCCACTCAAGGTGCAGCTCTACAACCACTTATTAAAGATGGCTCCTACAAACCAGCAGAGATTAATGTCTGCATATGATGTACATGAGGGAAAAATGATAATGAGTCATTTCATGCCAACCATGCTGCAGCCACAGTCAGCTGCAGACTACATAAGGACCAACCTTGAGGTCCTTGCAAAAGACATCCACCCCATGGATCAGATTGAATTACACAAGCAAACGGGTGAGATGGTATATGCCACTCTGGCAGACAAAACTTTGGTTAATTATAGGCTGGAAAATAGCCTAAACAACACAGCTGCCCAACTTGAGTTGGAGAAAGCATCCTCCCAGGCAAAAGACAACCGAATCAAAGCATTGGAGGATATCATCATAGAGCTTGGGCATGATCCCAAGGACACCAAGGCTATACAAGCGCTGTTGAAATTAAGAGATGCAGACATGGCAGCATTAAGAAAAATGATCAAGATCCCAGCAACTCTTCATCCTCAGACAGAAGAGGTTGCCCAGCTAAGGCATGACCAAGATGCAGCAGCTATGCTGGTATCATTATACAAACAGCTGATCCAAACACAGGAGAAATTGGGAGAGTCAGAGGCTGCGCTGCAGGTAGCCCTACAACAGAGGGAAGGAGGCCAAACATCACAGCCCCCTCCACAAATAATCAACCTTGAGGAATCTCCTCAAACTACTGCTCCTCCTACAGAGCAGACAGCTCAAACAGCGCCATCTACATCAGCACCAGCACCAACAACAAAGCAGGCTCCAAGCCTTGATATGCAGAAGCTGAAGAATGAAATTCAGGCCTTAGAAGCCCAAATGGCAGAGTTAAATGAAGCCAGGGAGAATTTGGCTAAGCTCAATGAAAAATATGACAAGTCAAAGCAAAGCATAGCTGAAAAGGGAAGAGAAGTGAAGGCCCTCAAAGAGAAGATAAAGGAGCTAGAGAAAGAGCTTACCCTTGACAAAGTGGTGGCTCAGCTCAAGACAGTTTTATGGGCCAACATTGGCCAATCAATCACAGACCAGTGGCAATATATAGAGACCATACATGAGCAAATGGAGCTCATAGGCAAAGCACACAGGGAAGTCCAGAGAGCAAGGGCATCTCTAGGCAATATGCCTGAGATAGCCAACAGAATGATTAACGTGCTAAATAACCGTACAGGTCCTCAGCTGGCAGCAATAGGAATCCCTAACAGAACTGAAACTATCCTACTGATAAAGAGGGTCCTTACATTGAGAAACCTAGTACAAACACTGGAAAGAAGAAGCCAGGACATGCAAACAGAAGTAAATAGATTCATGGACAAGTTTGCAGCATTACAAAGCAGAGGTCTCCCTGGCTTACTGAACAGTGCAGGGAAACTACTTTCACATGAGAACTATGCTAAAAGGGTCAATACATTTGCTACCAATCAGATCACTGAAAGACCAAGTACCTCAGAAGAAACAGGGCCAGCATCTGGGCAAAGTCTTTATAACAGAGTAGAGAACTTATTTTTCATTATGAATGAGATCAAACATTTGTTTGAAGTACCTCCAAACTTCTACAAATATACAGAGGCAGATGAGACCTTAGATGCAATTTTGAGACATCAATTGCCCACACAGGAATGGTGGACCAAAATGATACAGTTGATACTGTGAACAAGAGCCTCTCATCAAGTTTTTTCATCAAAAAACATAAGTTATCATGTACAGGAAAATTTGATGCATTCAGTATGAATGGAGAAGAATGGGCTGAGCCAACTCAGCAAACCAATTCGGCCACCAGAGCAGCACTGACAGTTACAGATGACAGGGCCGAGAAAGCTACAGCATGACAGAGCATAAAGACACATCATTCAGCATTTATTCAGAACGCTCAACCAACTCAGTGGCCTCCAAAGGTCAAAAAGTCTTCTGACAGAATTAAAAAGCATTCATTTTGTATTTAGAGCAGCAATAACTTCCTTATCTGCTATTCTGTAAAGTTGGTAAACATATTTACTTCTCAAGTGACTCAGCGGTTCAGATATTTTGTGTAACTGATTGTATATATTCCCCCTTGCATAAGCTTGCAGGGGTTGTTAATTTTCTCTTCTAGAGATCTTATGCTGTAAATCTTCAGAGGATTAATACAAAGGCTGATGGGATTTCCGAAGTTCTGTGTTGTCTGAGGCGTTGTAGTGTGTTTGTTGAATGTTACAGGATTCCTGCGTATTTCATGGCTCAATAAGTTTCCTTTAAACTCTTCGATTATGTGTTTCTATTACTTCTTCATAACCCAATCATATGCTATGTTTCACAGTTAATGGCAGAGAAAAGGAATAGTTCTAGGATTTATTCATAGAATACCCTGAACTCAATCTACGTTGTTATAAATGTTTTTCTTCAGTTATAGTTATAAAGGTGTAATTCTTAATTACTGCATCTTCAAACTATATCTTTCACATGGGCTATTTTTCAGGAATTCAAATCTGCTCCTGTGCAATAGATCTCTTTCTCACTCCCAGCTTAGTGGAAAATTCTTAATTGCTTTTCACTGGTTAAACATGTTTCACCATCACAATTTCAAGTTTGTTTCATGAAATAGTTAAATGGCCCTGCAGTTTCAACATCCCCACTCAATAATTCAAACAACCTGTAGCCACAGACTCCATTGCCCAATGAACTAATACTATCTGAAGATTTCCACCCTAGGTACTGAAAGACATCATTCAACCAAAACCTTGAACAAAAACTGAAACTCACAACTAGCCTAAAATCTTCACAAACAGAGCTAAAACTTAAAGAGAGAGCCCTCTCTGATTATAGGTAGGCTAGGACCTATAATCCAAAGCTTGGTTAGTGGTTACCCCGGCCGTATTCCCTTGGGAGTCAAAGGGAACAACCTGGGTGTTAACATATATGGCGACTCCACTGGGAAGCTGGATGAACTTTGCAACCTCCTATCTGATTCTTAATGCTGTAGATAAAGCCTGAGTGAAAATGCCTCTGCTTTGCATTTGCAGGAATAAATAAAAGCTGCCTCAGTCAATCTTTATTCAGTATTAATTCTCATATAGCTGTGCTATAACTGATCAATCCTTATCAAAAGATCACTACTTCCTTAGAAATTCTCAGAAAGAAAGTTATAGAAGCTGGCTCCTAAGAAGAAAACTCGTCACACAAGATCAAACCCAGATCCTGATCCAGCACCTGAGTTTCTAAATCCAAACTTGATTGCAAGAAACCTCAAGAGACACAAATCAGAAGGCACCTTATCAGATTCAAGTTCGGAAGCAGGTCTCCAAACTGACATTCCAACTCCTGCTAAAGCTTCTCTACATCCTCATACAACTGGCCCACAGTCTCCTAGTTCTTCATCCACTTCACAAGGTATCCTTTCAACCACTCCATCAAATACACACACCCCTTTCATCCCATTTCCTCCACTTATCCCATTCATCCCTGTTATCCCTGTTGTCCCACCAAACATGGCTAATAGATATGCCCCACTGCAGTTACCGGCCAATCCAGCTCCTCTGCCTCAAGAGTACCAAAGCAAGATCTCATACTTTGATGGTACTGGCTCATATCCAGCCCTTCAACATACTAAGAAAATGCAGGACTACTTTGAAAACTACGAAATAGATGATGATGGGGTTAGGATGAAAATTTTTGTGCAAAGCTTAACGGGGGATGTAAGAACATGGTTTAGGTCACTTACACCAAATTCCATAGCTGACCCTGAAGCCCTTTATCAAACATTTATCAACAGATGGGAGAAGAAGAAGGACCCACTCCATATATTATCTGAATACAACACTATCAAAAGAGGTCCCCAAGAAACTGTCCTGGACTACTGTGCCCGGTTTAACAATGTCTACAATGCTATTCCCCAAAATCTTATACCCCCACCAGATCTAGCTCTATATACCTTCCCTGATGGGTTTGATTCAGATATGGCATATCAATTAAGGGAAAGGGATCCCAGAACTTTAGCTGAAATGCAAGATATAGCAGTAAGTGTGGAAGCCAACCTGATAGCCAAGAGAAATAGGACAAGAACTGAGAGAAAGACCACCTTCAAAGAAGAGCCTTCAGGCTGGGATCAAAAACTGGATGCAATAATCACTGGTATGTAGAGATTAGGTGACAGAGTAGAATCAGTTGAGAGGAAGTCATCATGGGAAGCACCACAGAATAATCCTATTAGGAATCCTAATTTCAGAAGAAACCAAAATCCTAATGTTGGTAAAGCTAATTCTGAACCAGAGATCAGGCCTCCGTTCCAAGAAAATTATACAGAAGCATCCACTTCTAATGAACAAATAGATGACACCCACATTAACCTAATGGGCCTGAATGATGATCAACAAGTTTTCCTAAGTCAAGAAGATCACAAGGATGATGATATTAAACAGTTTCAAACCAAGTCAGGTGAGCCATTTGACTTTAAACAAGGCTATGACACAGTTGTTTATGAAGTTCATAAACAATACAAGCTAAGGAGCAGAACCATAAATGTGACACAGCCTGAGAAAACAAAGGACACTCCTTTGCCTAAGAAAACCATGGTCACAGAGCCAATTGACAAAACTGATTCCATTACAAAGGAAGTAACAGTCGAAGAAATAACTAAAACATCTTCCCCAAAACAACAAGCAATGGCTACATCACCCTTACAGCCTAATCCAAGCATTACTTCGCAGAAGATGAGTAAGAAGGACAAGCCTCAAGATCAGAGTGAAAACCAAGAAGAAAACTTGAACAACAAAGAAAGGGTTGTCAACCACAACACCAAGGTCCAAGCTGAAAAACCCTTTGACTTAGAAGCTGAAATAGGAAAATTGAAGATAGCCATTCCTCTTTCAGAGCTAGCCAAGCATGACATTTACAAACAACAAATCAAAAAGTCCCTTCAACTTACCCATAATAAAGATGATGTCAATGTGTTGGATGATACCCCAGAACTACTTTTCGGTCCAGAGGTTGATGGAAAGACAGCAGTTACAGGGATCTTACCTTTTTATGTCAGCTTACATGTTCATGATAAAATATTACACAATGCGATGTTTGACTCGGGTGCATCTCATAACCTTATGCCTAAATCAGTGATGGAGAGACTTAACTTAGACATTACAAGACCCTATAAGGACCTATTTTCATTTTACTCCAGCCAAGTTAAGTGTTTAGGATTGATAAAAGATCTATGTGTATCCCTGGTCCAGTATCCAAACAAAACAATCTTAATGGATGTTGTAGTTGCTGATATCCCACCCAAATATGGAATGTTGTTATCAAGATCATGGGGGGCTAAACTCCAAGGTTCCCTGCAATTAGACATGTCATATGCCACTATCTCAGTCTTTGGTCAACCCAAGAGGCTATATAGAGAGTCACTTATGAAATACATGGTGAGCAGTGAAGAAAAGCCTCAGAATTTCCCCATTTATGTAGTCCATTCAGATATGGATTCCTTTATTCTGTTCAATGATGATACAAGCCCTGAGAGTGATAATAAATCAGTCACACTTGAACAAAACATGCATGAGAGTAAGCAACCAAGTCCCCAAGAGATCCAAATCAAGAAACCAATTGATGAGTTACTCCTAAAAGATAAACCAGATGAAAAACAAGAACTCCAACTTATAATCCCAAATTATAGAAAGAATGTTGAAAATCCCTTAAAACAAGAGATCTTATGGTTCCTTGAGTTTGATGGATCAGTCAACAAATTAGGGGCAGGAGCAGGGGTTTGGATACATAACAAACAAAACAGTCATGCAGAGGGCCGAGCCTACAGGTTAAACTTCAGGTGCACCAACAATATGGCGGAATATGAAGCTCTCTTACTAGGCCTCAAGCTAGTAAAATCCTTACAAGCCATAAAAGTTTCAATCATAGGAGACTTAGACCTAATTATCCAACAAGTAAAGGGAAATTTTGTCACTAATGACAAAAGACTGAGATCTTATAGGTCTGCTGCTACTGAAATACTAAATTCCTTCACTGAATTTCAAATTACCAAAATTCCTAGAACCCATAATCTTCATGCTCATAGTTTGGCTACATTTGCAAGCACTTGTAAACTACCTTTTGAACCCCACCATTGCTTTACAGCTGAGATAAAACACAGACCTTCTGTCCCAAACAATGTCAAGGATTGGCAAGTGTTTGAGGATGATACACAAATAAACAATTTTTTGACTTTGCAGCAAGAATTTTCAGGACTAAACATTGATACTGAGGCTGTAAGTGACTCACAACTGCTAGGTGAACAGCAACAAACAAATATCTCACTCGAAACAGCAAATCAAATGCTTTTTCCAACAAACTTTGACCAGGAGAAAATACAAGAACTTGAACAATTACATTCTGAGGAAATAGCTGATGCTGAGGCTGAAGTTATACAATTGAGAGACAATTTTCTTCCAGCAGGCCTAGCTCCATTAGAGGACATTTTTGATTCAAATGATGTCCCTACAAAACCAAAATTGCAGCCTCTTAATGCTGCCATTGAAGAATGCAACATTGGAACTATTGAAAAACCCAAGATAATTAAATTGTCTGCATCATTACCTCCTGATCAGAAGCCTAAATACATTGACCTCTTCAAAGAGTTTCAAGATGTCTTTGCATGGAGTTATGAGGATTTAAAATCCTATGACACCTCTGTGATCCAACACACAATCCCTCTTAAGCCAAATCAAAAACCCTTTAAACAGAAATTGAGGAGAATCAATCCAATGCTTCTCCCTTCAATTGAAAAAGAGGTACAAAAGATGTTTAAAGCTGGCATCATAGCACCAATCAGATTCTCAGACTGGATTTCAAATTTGGTCCCTACAAGAAAGAAAACTGGTGAAATAAGGCTTTGTGTTGATCTAAGGAACTTAAATCAAGTGTCCCTAAAAGATAATTACCCCTTACCCAAGATGGATCACATCTTGCAAAGAGTAGTGGGGGCCTCAAGAATTTCTTTACTTGATGGATTCTCAGGTTTCAACCAGATTTTAGTTCACCCTGATGATCAGGACAAAACAGCATTCACAACCCCATGGGGAACCTTCAAATATGTCAAAATGCCTTTTGGATTGAAAAATGTAGGAGCTACCTTTCAAAGAGCAATGGATATTGCGTTTGCCAAAGAAATTCATGATTTCCTTGTCATCTATTTAGATGACCTCACACCTTTCTCAAAATCTGACCAAGAACATTTGAAACATCTAAGGCAAATATTCATAACTTGTAGGAAATATGGAATTTCTTTAAATCCCAAGAAATCCCTGTTTGGTTTGGAAGAAGGCAAGTTATTGGGTCATATTATTTCAAAGGATGGCATTAGGATTGACCCAGACAGAATACAGGCCATCTTGCAAATGCCCCACCCAAGAAACATCAAATAATTACAAGCATTCTTGGGGAAGATCAACTTCCTAAGGAGATTTATCCCAAATTTGGCAGAATTGAGCAGATTACTCAATAACATGCTTAAAAAGGATTCAAAAGTAAAATGGACAGTAGAAGCAAATCAAGCTTTTGAAGGAATAAAATTGGCCCTTACCCAAACTCCAGTCTTAACAAATCCACAATTTGACAAAGAGTTTATCATTTTCTCTTTTGCCTCTCAGCATACTATTGCTGTTGTCTTATTACAGAAATATGATCAAGGAAATGAGAGACCTATTGCTTTCTTTAGTAGAGCTCTCAGAGATGCACCCCTGAAATATCAGATCATGGAAAAGCAAGCATATGCTTTGGTCAAAGCCATCAAAGACTTTAGGATTTATATCCTATACTCCCATGTTATAGCTTATGTGCCAAGTCCCATTGTGAAAGACATACTTACTCAAGAGAACTTAGAGGGCAGAAGAGGAAAATGGATTGCCAACATTTTAGAATTTGACATTGAAATAAAACCTACAAAACTGATAAAAGGGCAAGGTTTGGCCAAATTAATGTCTGAAACAAATTTCCAAGCCTTGGACATCAACCAACTGGACAGTGAACCGGAGCTGGCGACTCCAAAGATCAATGTAGCCTTTGAACAATCTCCGTGGTATTCTGACATCTGTTATATATTGGAAAACCTGTGTGCTCCCCCAGGATTGTCCAGAACTAAATGTAGGTTCCTAAAAATGAAAGCTTCAAGATTTTATGTCATGGATGGCAATTTGCTTTGGAAAAACCATAAGGGTATATTGTTAAACTGCTTAATTGAGAATGAGACTAACAATGTCATGAAAGAATTCCATGCAGGTGACTGTGGTGGACACCTCTATTGGAAGTCCACTGTGGACAAAATACTGAGGGCTGGTTACTATTGGCCCACTGTGTTCTCTGATGTCAAAAAATTTACCACTTCATGTCATAAATGTCAAGTGTTTGAGGGAAAGAGAAAGTTACTGCCACTTCCTTTGAGGCCTATTGCAACAGAGGGACCTTTTCAACAATGGGGCTTGGATTTCATTGGGGAAATTCATCCCTCATCTTCAGGCCAACATAGATGGATCCTCACAGCCACAGACTACTTCACTAAATGGATTGAGGCCATCCCATGTAGACAGGCAAATGATTCAACAATCATTCAGTTTTTGGAGAATAACATATTGTCTAGATTTGGTTGTCCTGATAAGATCATAACAGACAATGCTGCTGCCTTTAGATCCAAGAAGATGGTGAACTTCTGCCACAAGTTCCACATTACCTTGGGCCATTCTACTGCATACTATCCCCAAGGAAATGGCCTTGCTGAATCATCAAATAAAAGCCTTGTAAACATCATAAAGAAGGTGTTGGAAGAAAATAAGAAGAATTGGCATAAGAAGTTAGTCAATGCCTTATGGGCAGATAGACTAACAACCAAAAGATCCATTGGGGTCAGCCCATATGAGTTAGTCTATGGATTAGAAGCCAAATTTCCTTCATCACTAGGGATTTCTGTCATGAAACTACTTCAAGAAAGCCAGGCTGAACCAAATGATATGCAAAGAAGGATCAATCAAATAATATGTTTGCAGCAAACTAGAGACCAAGTTTATAGCAGAGTTCAAGTTTTACAAGAAAAGTTAAAGAAAGCTTTTGATAGAAGAACTAAGGCTGAAGATTTCAACATGGGTGACAAAGTCCTTAAGTGGGATTCAAGAAGGGAAGATAAAGGAAAACATGGAAAATTTGATTCCCTTTGGAGAGGACCATTTGTCATCCAGGCAGTGCAAGGAAATAACACTTACTTCCTAAAAAATCTGGATGAAACTGACTTGGATGAAGGTCCTGTGAATGGCAGGATGTTGAAGCACTATTTTGACTACTTTCCATGAACATAGCATGGTTGTTCCCCTGTACATAATCTGTTGTATATAATGTTTTCTTTCAGCATGTGAATAGCTCAGTTTGAAAGGTCCTACAGAACCAAGAAAAGGCTTTTAGTTCAGCAAGTCCCACAAGTATGACTGAGCACAATTTTGAGATTTCAAGGAGGACAACTCCAAGTTTTGGTAAAAGAAATCTAGGGCCAAGGCATTCTGACCTGCTGTTCTTGGTCTTTCAAATGGAAAAACCATCCCCATGTGGAGCCACTGTTAGATACCTATACCAATAGGTTTCATATTTCATGATTGGCAAAGAAAGTTCCAAATATGCTCTGCTTTGGTGATGCAAAGATCCCATATTTTCAAGAGAAGGTAATATGTGTACATAGCTTGATATTGACTCAATTTTGGATGGGTGATCCAACAGCTTAATCTGGATCATGCCATGTTTCAATTTCTTGTTGTAGAATAGAGAAAGAAGTCTGTCCAAACTGTTCAATCTTGGCAGACCAGTAGTTAGGTAGAGAATTAAGGTTCCCAACTGTTTAATCTGGGACCTTGGAAGCAATAAGGGTAGTTCTAGATAGAAAATCAAAAGAAAAAGCCAAAAGAAAAGAAAAGGCACATGAGGGTCTGCAAGTCTAAGTGCACCCTCCATGAAGGAACAAAAAATGCTAGGCAAGTTAATGGGTAGGTAGAGGAGGTTGCAGAAATGTCATTCCTTTCAATTGAATTTCGCTGGTCTAACATAAAGGAAACATCAGTGGATAGAGAAGTTCCTCTTCTCCATCATCTTGCAGCAATACAAGGAGCATGTCTAACTTCCTGTTTTCCCCCCCTCACATTCATTCCTAACATCCCATTACCAGTTATGTTCATGAAAGAAAGTCAAGGTCTTATGGTGGTTCTTGTTTCTTTAAAAGCCACATTACTTGTGTAAAATTCTTTTCATTTTGATCTACTCCCTAAACTAAGTTGATTCCATATAAAAATTAGTGTTTCCACTCCTCATCCACCTCTTCCACTCATATTAACCCCTAACTTCTACTATTTAACTCCCTATACCCCCTATTCCCACTATTACTATGTAAATTATGCAAAAAACCCCAAAAATACCTATGTATCCCCTTCCCCGAGCATTATAGCCCTAAGTTTGGTTTCAAATGATTTAAGCGCTAAAACATTAGAGCGCGACCCAAAGAGTGCTCATACATTAATCCTGGGATTAATCCAAGATCCGCTTGGATTAATAACCTTAATCCGGCTTTGTTAATAAACCCGCACATAATACATTTTGCCCGTAACACAGCTTGAAAACCCACTTTTCTAAAGTTTCCGCCGGGTGCGCATTTCACAAAAAATATTATTTTATTCTCCCGCCTGCTGCCGTATCGCCCTGACAGGTTGATGACCCGTCGACCGTCGGATCTGAGCCTTCCCATCCGACGGCCCATATCCATATTGGGTCGGTCCCGATGTACTACCGTTATCGCCCAAGAAACTGTCAGAGGGTGACGTCAGGCCTCTGCCACGCGTCACCCCCAGATTCTCTCGGGCCGCCCTCTGACAATACTACTTCCGTAAAAGGAGCAGTCCGAGAAAACCATTTACCGCCTACCATTTACTGCTGACCAGTCGCGCCCACGTCACGTCCTCGTCACCGCCACGTCTTGCACACATCATGCCACATCGCCGCCGCATCAGCGCCCCCATCTGACAATGCTCCGACCTGTCCGCCAGCTCACCAATCCCCGTGGACCACTCAAAGGCCGCCACGTCACTGATGACGTCATGCTGACGTCACCCGACCCTGACCCCACCTGATGACGTCATGCTGACGTCATCCAAAAAAAGCGCCAATATCCCAAAAAGTCCATATTTTTGCCAAAAAACCGTGTTTTTGTCACTTTCGCCAAAAAGACTATTGCTTTGCTCTGCATGCATTTTACGACCAATCCGTCGCCAACCTGCAGAAATCGCTACAAAGACAGTGGGCGCATCCAATCTACCTGCATTTGTGACCATTGCCGGCAATTCACAAGGTATTTATCCGAATCATTCCCTTCGTGCCTGGTTTTGTCCATAATTCTCCAAAGATAGCTTAAAACCAGTGAAGAACACTGTACCTACCAGCAAATCCCAGTAACCAGGCCTATTTTCAGTGGTTGGGTCGAAATTCATCTACAGAACCTGCATTTAGTCAAATTTACCCAAATTCACAGTTAGTTCGCGCATTCGTGAACTTAAAGACCCGAGCTCCACTAATTCACCTTGGAGAGAGTTTACCAGTCCCGGCATTCGCTCTATCAGTCCTCTGTGCAGTTTTTCAGTTGCTGCCACTACCAGTTACCCTCTGTTCCTTTGCAATTCACCTCTCTGTTCCAGAAATACCCCTCTGTTGCTCTGTTCAGTAACACCGGTTCACATACAAATCAGAGGCCTTATTAGCCATGGAAACACCAATAGCATTGAATATAGCACCTCTCAATGCCCCACAGAGAGAGTTAGAATGGAAGGCCCTGGGGGATAAAGATTATCAAATGATAGACTCATTTCCAATGAATTCCAAATTTAACATCCACCTGCTGAATGAGTTAAAGGCCCAACACCTCAGTGGAGCTGATATCTTGGGGATTTGGGACTCCAATTTGCCCATTTTTAACCTTCCTCAAGTCAATTCCCTTCCAGACTTGATCCATAGATGCTGTGAATGCTATGATCCATGTCAGAGAGCTGTCCTCAATCCCACAGGCTCAGTCTTGTTTCATATTACCCCTGAGGCCATAAAGGAGATGCTGCACTTTCACACTGCAAGACCATTGACTCCTCTCTCCATGTTGGATTTATTAAAGAAGGGGGGAAGCCTGTCCAGTGCCCAAATCATCAAAATTAATCAGTTATTCATTAAGCGGAGCTCTGAAACTGTGAGAATGCCACCTATTGGAAATCCATATCTCAATGACTTGGGCAAAATGCTTGTAGATTTGATTAGCTATGTCCTGGACTACAAGGGAGTTGAGGATGTTGATGACACCATTATGGCCATGCTGTCCATATTTTCTCCTGGGAAGCCTCCTGTTGTGCACTATGACTATGCTGAATACATTGCAAACAAGATTCATGAGCAACTGATGAATCTAGAAAGGGAAAAGGTGTTTAGATACACCTCATACATATATCATCTGTTCTTATTCTATCAACCTGATAGTTTCCCTATTCCTCTCAAGAAACTTGATGCCCAGGGAAATCCAAGGTCAGTTGTGTTTTGGACTTCAGTTTTTCATCACACCTCTTGCTCACCATACACATACTGTGAATTCATAGACCTTTTCATTCATCCAGCTTTGACCTTGTTATATAGTGTTCCTCCTCCAAGATTGACTGATGAAATGCAAAGAATTCTCCATCTCTCTAAGTCCTACAGCATTGGTGATTGGTACTTTTACCAACACCATACAGTAATCAGAATATATGGCTGTGAGTTGGACCCTTATAGGCTGCCAAGATATGTCCCTATGAGACTATTTTCCTTGGAGTATTTCAGGCAGTTTGGAAATGCAGACATGGTCCATTTCCATAGTAAAAACAAGAAAGTGCAACTAAAAGTCAGGAACCAGCTAGGCCCTTTTCTTTACAACATAAGGGAGGAGGGATGGAAGGAAGCAGATGGCATGCTAGAACGCCTCCGATTGGAAACCAGCTTTCGCTGGGTACCTTATGACCCTAATCATTTCATTTCTCTCAGGAGGGTAAAACATAAATTGGGTGGCTATGCTCATGTCAGATTGCCTCACATTGAGAAGTATGCCAACTTATTGAGTTGGAAAGAGGGCACCCTAGAAGAGGCAGTTACTAGAGAGAAAATGATACAAAGAAATGCAAAGAATATTGAAAAGGAGGCTGACTTGGAAACTTGTGGACAGGTTTCCTCTTCATATCAAAGGCAACTTGGAGCAGCTGCCTCATCTTCTACAGCACATCAGCAAGCAGCCAAAGCTACTGATCAGGCTTCCAGCAAAGGCAAAGAGAAAGAGATGGAGCCAGAACAGCCACCTCATGAAGAAGTACAGCAGCAAGAACAAACAGCTGAACCCCCAATATCCACTGAGCAACAGCCTCAGGAGAATGTGCCTCCTATGCAAGAAAAGAAAGTGGAGGCCTCAGTGCTACAAACTCCACAAAAAGAAGAAAAGGGAAAAAAGGGGGATAGAGAGCAGGAGACTCCCCTCACCACATCCACAAATCAAGGGGAGAAAAGGCACAGAATGAATCCCCTCTTTGAGGAAGAAATGCCTATTGGGCAATCTTTGGGCATGGGCCCACCGAGTATGGAGGCATCTGCAAGTTCCTTTCAGCAGGAACAAGAAAGGACAGTTGGAGGAGAAGTCAGCTCCTCAAGCCACCAAAGGGGAGCTGAAACAGGCATCAAACAACAATTTATTGATATCAAAAAGAGGAATGAGCCACTCAAGGTGCAGCTCTACAACCACTTATTAAAGATGGCTCCTACAAACCAGCAAAGATTAATGTCTGCATATGATGTACATGAGGGCAAAATGATAATGAGTCATTTCATGCCAACCATGCTGCAGACTACATAAGGACCAACCTTGAGGTCCTTGCAAAAGACATCCACCCCATGGATCAGATTGAATTACACAAGCAAACGGGTGAGATGGTATATGCCACTCTGGCAGACAAAACTTTGGTTAATTATAGGCTGGAAAATAGCCTAAACAACACAGCTGCCCAACTTGAGTTGGAGAAAGCATCCTCCCAGGCAAAAGACAACCGAATCAAAGCATTGGAGGATATCATCATAGAGCTTGGGCATGATCCCAAGGACACCAAGGCTATACAAGCGCTGTTGAAATTAAGAGATGCAGACATGGCAGCATTAAGAAAAATGATCAAGATCCCAGCAACTCTTCATCCTCAGACAGAAGAGGTTGCCCAGCTAAGGCATCACCAAGATGCAGCAGCTATGCTGGTATCATTATACAAACAGCTGATCCAGACACAGGAGAAATTGGGAGAGTCAGAGGCTGCGCTGCAGGCAGCCCTACAACAGAGGGAAGGAGGCCAAACATCACAGCCCCCTCCACAAATAATCAACCTTGAGGAATCTCCTCAAACTACTGCTCCTCCTACAGAGCAGACAGCTCAAACAGCGCCATCTACATCAGCACCAACACCAACAACAGAGCAGGCTCCAAGCCTTGATATGCAGAAGCTGAAGAATGAAATTTAGGCCTTAGAAGCCCAAATGGCAGAGTTAAATGAAGCCAGGGAGAATTTGGCTAAGCTCAATGAAAAATATGACAAGTCAAAGCAAAGCATAGCTGAAAAGGGAAGAGAAGTGAAGGCCCTCAAAGAGAAGATAAAGGAGCTAGAGAAAGAGCTTACCCTTGACAAAGTGGTGGCTCAGCTCAAGACAATTTTATGGGCCAACATTGGCCAATCAATCACAGACCAGTGGCAGTATATAGAGACCATACATGAGCAAATGGAGCTCATAGGCAAAGCACACAGGGAAGTCCAGAGAGCAAGGGCATCTCTAGGCAATATGCCTGAGATAGCCAACAGAATGATTAACGTGCTAAATAACCGTACAGGTCCTCAGCTGGCAGCAATAGGAATCCCTAACAGAACTGAAACTATCCTGCTGATAAAGAGGGTCCTTACATTGAGAAGCCTGGTACAAACACTGGAAAGAAGAAGCCAGGACATGCAGACAGAAGTAAACAGATTCATGGACAAGTTTGCAGCATTACAAAGCAGAGGTCTCCCTGGCTTACTGAACAGTGCAGGGAAACTACTTTCACATGAGAACTATGCTAAAAGGGTCAATACATTTGCTACCAATCAGATCACTGAAAGACCAAGTACCTCAGAAGAAACAGGGCCAGCATCTGGGCAAAGTCTTTATAACAGAGTAGAGAACTTATTTTTCATTATGAATGAGATCAAACATTTGTTTGAAGTACCTCCAAACTTCTACAAATATACAGAGGCAGATGAGACCTTAGATGCAATTTTGAGACATCAATTGCTCACACAGGAATGGTGGACCAAAATGATACAGTTGATACTGTGAACAAGAGCCTCTCATCAAGTTTTTTCATCAAAAAACATAAGTTATCATGTACAGGAAAAGTTGATGCATTCAGTATGAATGGAGAAGAATGGGCTGAGCCAACTCAGCAAACCAATTCGGCCACAAGAGCAGCACTGATAGTTACAGATGACAGGGCCGAGAAAGCTACAGCATGACAGAGCATAAAGACACATCATTCAGCATTTATTCAGAATGCTCAACCGACTCAGTGGCCTCCAAAGGTCAAAAAGTCTTCTGACAGAATTAAAAAGCATTCATTTTGTATTTAGAGCAGCAATAACTTCCTTATCTGCTATTCTGTAAAGTTGGTAAACATATTTACTTCTCAAGTGACTCAGCGGTTCAGATATTTTGTGTAACTGATTGTATATATTCCCCCTCGCATAAGCTTGCAGGGGTTGTTAATTTTCTCTTCTAGAGATCTTATGCTGTAAAACTTCAGAGGATTAATACAAAGGCTGATGGGATTTCCGAAGTTCTGTGTTGTCTGAGGCGTTGTAGTGTGTTTGCTGAATGTTACAGGATTCCTGCGTATTTCATGGCTCAATAAGTTTCCTTTAAACTCTTCGATTATGTGTTTCTATTACTTCTTCATAACCCAATCATTTGCTATGTTTCACAGTTAATGGCAGAGAAAAAGAATAGTTCTAGGATTTATTCATAGAATACCATGAACTCAATCTATGCTGTTATAAATGTTTTTCTTCAGTTATAGTTATAAAGGTGTAATTCTTAATTGCTGCATCTTCAAACTATATCTTTCACATGGGCTATTTTTCAGGAATTCAAATCTGCTCCTGTGCAATAGATCTCTTTCTCACTCCCAGCTTAGTGGAAAATTCTTAATTGCTTTTCACTGGTTAAACATGTTTCACCATCACAATTTCAAGTTTGTTTCATGAAATAGTTAAATGGCCCTGCAGTTTCAACATCCCCACTCAATAATTCAAACAACCTGTAGCCACAGACTCCATTGCCCAATGAACTAATACTATCTGAAGATTTCCACCCTAGGTACTGAAAGACATCATTCAACCAAAACCTTGAACAAAAACTGAAACTCACAACTAGCCTAAAATCTTCACAAACAGAGCTAAAACTTAAAGAGAGAGCCCTCTCTGATTATATGTAGGCTAGGACCTATAATCCAAAGCTTGGTTAGTGGTTAACCCGGCCGTATTCCCTTGGGAGTCAAAGGGAACAACCTGGGTGTTAACAGAAGGCATTCTTCTACCGGAGTAGTGTTGGGGAGTAATTCGACGACCAATTTCAAAGAAGGGATCTCGCACTCGATTGGAAGGGTAGTCTCCAGTCCGTAAACTAATTGAAATGGAGTGAAACTGGTGGCATCCTTCACAGAATTTTGGTAGGCCCACAAGGCGGAGAACAACATCAAGTGCCAGTTAGACTTGTGCATGCCAATGGTACGTTGAAGCATCATAACTAGAACCTTGTTGATGGCTTCTACTTGGCCATTGGCCTGAGGATAGTATGGAGTCGAACTATCATGCTACAAGCCTAGCTGGGTTGTTAGCTCAGTCATCATGTGATTACGGAAATGCTTCCCGTGATCAGTGACGATAGCCTGAGGGACTCCGAACCATGAAATAACATGATTAAACAAAAATTGCGCCGCTATGTGACCATCTTCAGATAATGTGGGCATCGCCTCAGCCCATTTTGTGAAGTAATAAATGGCAACAATGATATACCCATGCCCCCTGGCCGAGCGAGGGTTATTGGTCATATAATCAATGGCCCATTTTGCAAAAGGGCCGATGGTAACAACAGGGTGCAATGCAACGAGAGGCGCACGCATCTTCCGCTGGTAGATCTGGCACTCGTGACAGGAACGGATGGCAAGAATGCAATCCTTAAAGATGGAGGGCCAAAACTGACACAGAGGATCCTTTGAGCAGTAGCATATCTGTACATGTGACCATCACAGGCGCCTGAATGGCAGTCATTCAAAACTCGCTCAGCCTCCTCGAATGTTAGGCATCGGCGGAGAACAAAGTCGGCGCAGAGACGGTACATGGTGTCCCCAATAATCCGATAGGGTTGAGACTGATGACGAATCCATTGCCGAGCATCCTTAGACACATCGGGATGAAAAGAGGACGTCTGCAAATATATAATGATATCCCCGTACCAGGGATCGAGGGTGCTAATTAGGAACAGAGTTTCATCCGGGATATGGTCATCTAACCGAGAGGGCGCGGTAGGAGATGGCAAAGAGCAAAGTAACTCAGGAAAGACAAGGGATTTCTTAGACTTGGCGGTGGTGAATTCCAAGTCGAACTCTTGGAGGATAACGATCCATTTTGAGTACCTGCCCCCAAGCAACTGACGTGATAGGACGTATGTCATCGGGTTGCAATCAAAAACCACGGTCATAATGCGCAACAAGATATAATGGCGAAAATGTTGGATGGCACAAACGGCAGCTAATGCCAACTTCTCGACATAAGCATAGCGAGTTTCCGTATCTAGAAGATTTCAGCTGAGATAATATATGACATGCTCAGTGTCATCATCATCATCTTGAACAAGAACCATGCCAATAGTGGTATTGGCAGCGGCCAAATACAGAGTGTAGTCGTGATGATAATTCGGAGGACGCAACAATGGAGCCGAAACAAGGAGAACCTTGAGACGCTCGAAGGACTCTTGAGCAGTGGTATCCCAATGAAAAGGGGTATCCTGCTTCAATAACCGTGTGAAATCTTTAGCCACTTCAACATAGTTGGGGATGAATCGTCTTAAAAAAATTTCTTTGCCCTGCAAACTCTCCAATTGCTGCAAAGAAGCAGGGGGAGCAAGATTCAGAATAGCCTCGACTTTAAGGGGATCCAAACGGATGCCCTCACGGGAGACAATAAACCCGAGTAGTCTACCTGACTCAACACAGATGAGCAGGATGGTCCTGGCGCTTTGCTGAATGAGCTGGTAGATCATCTAGGTACGGTTGTACAATGTGTCAAATGTCATGGAATGCATAAGACATTGCACGCTGGAAGGTAGCACTGGCGTTCTTCAAACCGAAAGGGAGCTTTTTGTAGGCGAAAGTGCCCCACGGATAGATAAAGGCAGTCTTGTGCTGATCTGCGGGCGCAATATTGATCTGGTTATATCCAAAAAAACCGTCCATGAATGAATACATTTCGCTCCTAGCACACTCATCAATGAGCTGGTCAATGAAGGGTGTGGGGAAGTTATCTTTGGGACAGGCCCGGTTAATATCACGGTAATCAACATAGACTCGAATAGTACCCTATTTTTAAGTCGCAGGGACAATATTGGAGACCCAATCTATGAGTGGGATGGGGTAAATAAAACCATCCTTAAGAAGCTTTTCAACTTCCGCTTTAATAGCTGCAACCTTTCGGGGGTGCACGGGGCGTAGAAACTGGCGAACAGGCTTAGCACCTGGATACGTAGGTATCTCATGCACCACTATGCTAGGATCAATGTCGGGCATCTCTTCGTAGGACCAAGTAAAGACATCATGAAATTCGCGAAAAAGATCAGTATAGAGTTGAGTTTCCTCCGGAGTACAAGTTACTCCGACATGGATATGCTCAACAATCCCTGGTTTCACAAAGATGTCGATAGGCTGGGTCTGCGTGATTTTTCCCATATTGCCTTCATAAGATACTAGATAAACTTGAATGGGCGTCTGAAGGGGTTGGGATGGGAGACAAGGAGAAAACCGCTTGAGACAGGTAAGCATTTCCCAGTGGGTAGGGAGAAATGAGGAACGATGGTGATGATCAGACCAAGGGGGTTCCTCGAGAGACATAGTCTCAATAATAGCTTCATCAGAAGGAAATATTTCCTTTAAAGGGTCTGAAGAAGTGTCATCTCCAAGCCAAGGGGAATGAGCGTACGAGTCAAGAGGCTTGCTCGAGGGAGCAGATACAGAAGGTGGAGCCGATGCAGAAACAATTTCGACGTAGTTGAGCTCGGCAGGACTCAACGACATTTCGTCGCCCCATGCGTCTCCCTGATCAGCGGGGGGAAGAACCCACAGATCAGAGCGAATGGAAATCATATTGATAGGAGCGACGTTGGGAGGTGGGAGTGAGAAAACACCCATCAGGGCAGGGTCTTTAAAAAGTCCAGCTCCCACACTTTCATATGGAATGGAGGTATGCTCCACAAACGGCACATTGACTTCGGAAGAGGAGGCGAAGAAGGACAGCTGGTCTACTGTGACGATCTTCCCCTAATGAGGGAAATGAATGGCACGAAATAGAGAGGAAGCCACAGCTCGCATGGCATATGTCTAGCTGCGTCCCAGAAGGAGGTTGTAGGTAATATTAGCATCAACAACTTCAACTTCCACTTCGACCATATTCCCTTCCAAAGTAATCGGCAAATGTTGGAGTATACCATAAGGGTGAGACTCTCTCCCGTCAAAGGCTTCCAAGGTCGTAGGAGACTAGCTCAGAGTCAGAGAACCAATAGCCTTCCAACAGGCAACAGACATGATGCAAGTTGAAGCGCCTTCATCAATGACTATACGATGAATCATTTTGGAATTGATGATGACCTAAATGAGGAAGGAAATTTGGTGAGGCAGTCTCGGTATATGGCTTTCTAGGTCAAAAGTAATCAGATCCGAGTCAGCTGGGTCTATGCCACCGATAGCCGATAGCAAGGACTTCCTCTGAGAGGGGGAGCTCTAGAGTACTTCTAAGGCGGACATAGCCAACGAAGCCTGGGCTAAGTCCTCAACGATGTTGTAGTGCTAGGGAGCACGAGCATTAGGGTTAAGAATATTTCCAGAGTACAACTTTAGGAGGGGGTCTGACGGGCGTCTCAGTGCTAGGTCTCTCAATATGGAGTGGACCAGAACTGGATGGAGGAGCACTAGAAGGGACCTCAGGTTCTTTCCCGGTAGGCGACGGATACTCTTTTTCCCGAGCACTGATGTGGACGGGAATCGTCCCAACCATAAATACTTGAGAACTAAAGGGAGAAGAAGATTGGGATGGATCAGCCACCATTTGCGTTTGTTGTGAGGGAAAAGATTCTTTGAGCACAGCAGGAGTCCCGGGAGCACCTTTCAACAAACGACTAACTTCAAACCACCTTGGGAAGTCTTTGGTATAGTGATCCTCATCATAGATAAGACAAGGGTACTTGGGCTTGCGTTTGGCACCTTCCTCGGGTGGAGGCTTAGGGGAATCCTGCTTAGGTTGATCCACTTTATTCTTTCCTTTTCCCTTATTCTTTCCTTTCGAGGCTTTGTCCACTATGGTGGACTGAACAGTGTTAACCTCGGAAGTACTACCAGAATTAGATATAGCCTGACAAGTATTTTCATTCGGAGCATTCGACTTTTGCTTCCCAGGGTTCGCGGAAGTTTTCTTGGAAAGCGGATTAACAGAACCGATGACACCGTCAACATATGGTGTTGGCGGGGCTTTGGAAGTTCCGTGTCTCAGGGCATCAGGAAAATAATCATATAGCGTACGGGACTGGGAGTAAACCAAGTCAAGTTACTGAGCATCCGCAATAGCCTGCTCTTTATTTACACATGCCCCCATAGCAATGTCCCGTGCTATCGGACCGATGAATGAGGTCGTGAACCAGTCGGTGAGAAGCCGATCAGGAATCCAAAACTTAATCAAACGACGACGTCATCTCCATTCATGGATATTATCAGAGATATGCATAGTCGTTGTTTGTTTTAAGGATGTCAGGAAGTGTGTGACCATTTCATATCAAATCGGCAACTAAAAATGAGTTAAAAATGCCATAGCCAACGAGTTAAAATCTTGAAAAGATCCGCAAGCTAGCTCAATATACCATTTAGCAGCAAAGCTAGTGAGAGTCCTTTGAAAGAGGCAGAGCTGGATTGAATCATCAAGCCACGAATTCGATGAACACCATAGATGATAAGTCATGACGTGAGCCTGGGGATCTTCTCCAGCTTTACCATCGAATTTGGGACAATCACCGGGAATCTTAGTTAGAACCGGGGCCAATACGGATTATGAAGAATAGGATCATTTTCAGTTTGGACACATCCGGTAATTCCAACGTTGCTAAAAAGGGTAATTGAGGGTTAAAGGACATCTGAGGCCGCGGGTAGGAGGTGGTACCAAAGTTCTAGCCAGCTGTCGGTTGCCCCCATTGATTTTGTCTGGACGAACTTGGCCTAGGAGGGTTTTGTCCGTAGGGATTTTGTCCATAGGGGTTATAGGATGGCTGACCCTGGATTTGCCCCCCAGCATTCCATTGATTACCAACTTGGCCTGCAGGAGCAACATAAGGTTGCTGGTAATTCTGATAAGGACTCACCTATAGTTGTTGATAATTTTGATATGGGGCAAATTGAGTTTGCCCTTGGGATTGTTGGAAACCATAAGGCGGCTGGGCTCCAAACTGAGCCTGGGAGGCAGGCTGCGTTTGATAGGCCAGTTGGGATTGAGATCCAACCTGCATTTGAAGACTGGATTGGGTCTGGAGCCCAGCCTGGGGCTGAAAACTAGGTTGAGCTTGAGAAGCAACAATCATTTGAGTGCCCAGTTGAGCAGGCCCAAAAGGATGTCCTTGAGAGAATTGGGGCTGAGCCATCTGGCCAGAAGGTTGACCTAGTTGAGATTGAGATTGACCCATCTACCTAGAACATTGAGCTTGCTAGGTGTTGGGCTGTCCTTGCACAACTGAGGGTTGTCCTGATAGATCGGATGGCTGAGCAGACTAGACTGTTGGTTGACCTGATTGTATTTGAGGCTGACTAACTTGTCCAGATGGTTGACCATACTGGACAGTGGGTTGGCCTTGCTAAACATAAGATTGACCAACTTGCCCAGAAGGGTAGCCTTGCTGGATACCAGGTTGACCTTGTTGGATGTAAGTTTGTCCCGGATTACTAGAAGGTTGTGCGAAATAGGTAAAGGACGAACCACCAGAGGTCGAAGGTTGTCCCTGGAAGGGTTGTCCTTGTGGGCCTCTAGGTTGCCCTGGATAAGACTGCCCGTAATACTGTTGCCCATAAGAGGGTTGCATGTAAGACGGTTGGCCTTGATAAGGTGGTCCTTGAAGATGTGCAGGCGATACTTGGCCACCACCATAACCAGTGGTGGTCCAAGCAACAGATAACAGGACTGTGACCTCAACTGCAGGCTAAGGTGGAAAAGGTCTGTGATGATAAAGATGAGCCCCTCTAGAATCATAATAATGAAATGGATTTTGAGGATCCAGATTCTGAAGAGCATGCAGATATTGATCGTATGCCCCCCCTGCTGGAATAGAACCAGAAGAAGGTGGGGCACTTAGTGTAGGATCAACAACTCCGGGTACAGATGTCGATGGGCCACTATTTGCTGACCCTGAAGAAGGTCAAGTAGCAGCAGTCACAACTGAGGATGCAATAACGGCACTGACAACGGGGGTTGAAGAAGCCACAGAGATAGTTGGAATAGTCGGGACGGAAGTGACAGACACATTGTGAATTTGAGGAATAAAGGACTCCGAGGACGGAGTGATGGTGTGCGACCACATAGAACTCGTAAGGGGGGTCCTAGAACCCATAACATCCCTCAAAGCCTTATAGCGTAAAGGAAACGTAACACCAAAAGGGGTGTTACGAAAAGGTGTAGTTTCTGTTGAGGTGGGAATTTCACCGCTCGTCGCAATGGATTCTTCACTTGTGACGGGGGATGTGTCCTCCATATCAGAAGAAGACATTGGGACCGAAACGCTAGGAGGAGTTCCAGGAATATCTTCTTCGGAGGGCTCCCAAATGGGGTTCCAGTGAATATTGTAAGTCTCGTCGTCTCGAGCGCGAGAGTTAATCGGTTGGATACTTGGAATAATAGGGAGAGTATCACTCACAACCGGTACCTCAGGAGCAACAGAAGAAGGATACCCTTGGTCACTCGAAACGAGAGATGGGACCGGTGATTCTGCGAGGATGATGATTCAAAAATCCTAGGAAAAATAATGAGGAAGGACCCTACTCAAGCTAACGCAAACAAGATCTAACAGGGTAAATGTGAATCGTGGTCGAATAAATTTTAAGACACAGGAACAAAACTTGACCTTTCCATCTTTAAAGAGTCGAGAAAAGGACAAAAGATGACTCTACTTGCCTTCGAATATTTAATGAACCTGAAGTGACAAGTGCTCAGATGGACCTTTTCTTTTAGGGAGTCTGAAAAGGAATGAAAATGACTACTCTGGAGAACTAGGCAAAAGGTTTACCAGAAAAATCCGTAAAACTACATATACACCTTGGTAGTCATATGAAAACCAAGGACTTTCTGTATGGCAATCAATCTTTTCGAATGTTGTGTTCGGTGCATTACGGCTTGCAAGGCAGCAGACACAGCTTCCTATGGATAAAGGATGATAACCTAGTGGGGTCTCCCAGCATATACTCGACGGTACATGGGAGCACAATTCCGTGCTAGACCACTATTGAGTCACAGAAGGAGGAATCACCCAACCTTGAGTGGAAACAAAAGTGACTAGGTTTATCGACGCCGGAGCACATCTCTAGCCTAGACCTCTAAATATGTGCGTTATGTTCCAATGCGTCATTAGATTTATTCAGTTCATTTTAGAGTTGATCTTGGATTATGTTTCAATTTTCAGGCCTTACCGTATGTATATAGAAAAACCTAGAATGCAGCTAGAATGAATGAAATATCCCTTTTTTTTCGATGAACACCTACCTATGGGAGGGTAGAGAGATCATTCCCAAACCAAGAAAACCAAGACAACAATGCAGTCACTCAATGCAAACAGACATCAATTCCTAAAGTGCACGGATACTACTAATGAAAGATTTAATCATTCGCTTTTCAATATGCAACTTGAAATGCAAATTCACTTTCACTTTCGTAGACTAAATGAATGCAATCCTTTTTATTTTGATATCTCTTAAATCTAAAAGAAACAAATAAGCAAGAAACAAATGTGGAAAAACGGTTGATCCAAACAATTTTAATCTATGTCTAGGTAGTGAAGAGAAATTGAATCAATGCCGAGATTAGTCCAATAACAATCACTAAACAATCAACCAAAAGTAAGCAAAGGGGAAGGCTCAATCAAACCAACAACAAGCTGCAAACGAATCTCTAAGCAACCAAGCGAAACTGGTCCAAAAGACTTGAAACAATGCAACTAGGTCACAAAGAAAAAAAACAAGATTCATTCAACAAAGCTCGCAAGAGAGTGCCTCAACCTATAAACAATGAAAAACAAGTTAACAAACAAGTGAGAACAGCAAGGGACTAGCAAGACTGATGGATTCAGGAGGCAGAATTGAAAAAATCAATTCTACAGCAATTAGCACGAGTGATACACAAGCAACAAGTGCTGATAAAGAACACACTGCAGCAACAAAGTGATGTCAGCGCGGAAGTACACGACTTTCCCGCGATGGTCTGATTTCCAGAACCGTCGCAACTGTTAAGCGTAATTACGCGATGAACAAGATACTACAAAAGGGTTGACACGATGACAGCGTGACTGTTAAATTTAAATCCGCAATGATGTTCAAAATAGTAACAGGCGAACGAAAAACTCCCAAATCAAAGACAATCAATCCTTTAATCATAAAGGGTGTTTCCTAGATTAGGCCAGAAAACTCAAAAGACTGGTAACTAATCCCCAAAACTTCAAAAGAGAGAAAAACGCAAATCAAGACAAGAGTAAACAAGAAAAGAACAAAGGCCAAAGTTCGTCCCCAGCGGAGTCGCCAATTTGTGATGCAGGAAAGTGTTCCCTCTGCGGATAGAGGCAACCCCTCTAGCCCTAGAGTGGGTCTAGTCACAAACAAGGACAGACCAGCAATAGCTTTCCTTAAACAGTCATAGTTGGAGGACTACCTCAACCAGTGGTCGATAGAGTTCCGTTGCGCTGCTCCAGCTTCCGCTTCCTTCTCCTACTGAGTAATCAACCTGAAATAATGCAAAGGAAATCCAACAAAGCACGTAACTGGAACAACAATGATCTATTTACTCACAAAGTCAAGAAGTCATGAGCTATCGAGTATATTACATACAAGACATAAGAAAACATCATTGATTGCATTAATAATGAAATAAGAGTAAGCTTACAACCAAAGTCTTGACATCACAAGCCTTCTCAGAGGGATCCAGCCAGCATGTTCCTCAAGCATTCACTCTTTGAAGATGGATCTCCCAACATACGAGTCTCTCTCACTCACAAGTTTTACACAAGATTAAGGGAACTTCACAACCTTCCACAGGCTATCAACAATCCCACACTTGTCACACTCACACCAGCTATCTAGCAAACTCACAAACACTAACAACACTGCTCTGCTAGCCAACTATCAACAACCATTCCAAAAACTAGCAGCACATAGAAATGGTGAGAGTTTAAATAGGAGAAGTAGTCTCCATGAAAGGTGGAAGAGTGAGCTTATCTCCAAGGAAGGTAGCACAAATGACGGAACAGCCACGCCAGAGAAAGGAGGGCAACACAAACTATGCCAACAACCAGGTCTGGAGTCATCTGGAAGGCTGACTATTGGAACAAATTCGCCCAATCTGGATCATCGCGGGCACATAACTAATCTTTTGCGCTGACATCACTATTGAATAACGTATCTAGTCAGGTCATCACCGAAGATTACAAGCAACAGTCGCACTGGCGCATAAAATCGGACCATCATGGGAATCAGGTGTACTTCCGCGATGGCAGCGCTTCTGGGCTATTTTGGAGTGCCCTTCAGCGCGTTTATTTAGCCAATAGACGCGATGAGGTAGATAACTTAGGAAAAGTGGGTCATTTGGCAACATCAGAGAGCATTTGTCTAACATGAGCATGAATGACTTTGGACACATGACACAGTAGGAAGACTAGATGAAGACAGTGACAAATTACTGTGTAACAGGCATGGTAGTGGTTTGTACCATTTGCTCTATTGCTATTGCCTCAGCCGCCTTCCGCTACGTGGCCGCTTCTTGTTCCTGACGCTTTCTCTCTACCAGCTTCACGATACGCAACTGGGTGTCCCTCTTCCTCTGCTATGCTGCGATCTTTTCCAGTTCCACCAAGTCCTTGGCACACCACTCTAGAGACCATGATGCCATTACTTCGAAGATTGCATCAGCTGTGGCAATGAACGGAAATTTTACCCACTCTCGGGCTAGATCCTTGTGCGCCCGGATATACAGGTTATGCATATCTGCCCTGAATTCTATGGCGCTTTGTAAACTGTTATATACTATTGGGGATAAGCGCGGCCTGCGGTTGATCCATGTTCATAAGCTTGCCTCTACAAATACCTAAAAAACTTTTATCTCCCGAATCCTCGTCGCGTCTTTCGTTGCCCAGAGCGAGGTGTACCTCACAGCCTCGAGTAGGTTCCTCTCAATGGTGGGAAACTGGCTATCCACCGGCAGCTTCCCAACAACCAGCAGGATGGATAAGAGCAACCACGCATAGTGGAATGTCTTACCCTGCTCCTGGGCTTCCCTACAATTCATCAAAAATTCATCGCAGAGAAACTGTGCCCAATTGAACTAGACCCCTTCTGCATGATGCTCTGCCAACACAATTATAGATGTTGGCACTTCATCTGCACAACATTTCCTCATGAGCTTGCTGGCCAATAGCTAGGTGGTGATGCACACCCCTCGGTCCTTGATGCTTGTTATTACATACCCTCGCTTCCTTTTCTCTAGCTTATATTTGGCCTTCATAACTTCTGCGAGGCCCAAGTCGTTGCTCTTTCTTGCGATGTCTGCGGGATTGCTTCCTTTAATGGGCAGCTACAAAATTCGATGAATTAGGTCGGCTGTGATGGGAATCAACTCCTCTAGCAAAAGATACCCATCATGTACTAGACACAGTAGCTGCCGGATGAAAAAAATTGTGATGGATGTGTGGTGGTAGTGGGGTATCCACCGCAGATGGAGTAACCCATCCTTCTGCACACCGCGCAATCATTTCTGCTGCAATAATTTCTCCGCAGACAACTGTGGAAACTACTCACTATCCACGATGTCCTAGTCTTCAAATTTTATATTTGGTACCCATCCCAGCGACGGACCGTCAAACCTTATTTCATCTGGAAGAAGAGAGGTCTAGATCACACTCTTCGCGGCCTCCAGGTCCTTTGGTATCTTGGTTGCCCCTTTCCACGGGGGAATGTAGGGGGTAACTCTATCGCTAAAGGTACTTGGGAGACATTCTCTACCTCATCGTCCTGTGCCTCAATTTGGGCTATCAGGGCTTGCAAATCTTTCTCCTCCTCCTTTGTTTCAAGGGTGACAACTTTGCCCTTCTATGCCATTAACAATTTACTAACCCTTGGGTTCCATGGTGATACCCGGACTGGCCCCATTGGCTGCTTGTTTTTCTGTGGTCACGGCATGTGGGGGGGCTTTGGTACCTCTGGTGCACCTGCTGCCTCTCTAGGCTCCTCCTGGGTCACCTGGGGCTCTAGGGTAACTTCTGTGAATCACACTCTGGTTCTCGACATTGTGTCTACGCTGGATTCACTTGGTCACGTACTCATGATTGGCAAGGTAGCTTGGTTCTTGTTGCTCTGTACCGGCTCGAATCTTAAACAACCAAGTGTTGCTTCACATCTACCCCATAGAATTTCATAATAACATTTGAATTTGAACTCGGCCATTTCCTCCATATCTGAGTCAGCAGTACCTTCTTGGCGGAAAATCATCCCATGTCTAGCTCGTAATTCCTGTCTTAATGGCCCACCACCCACTCCTTTCTACATTGAATGAGACCTCTTGTCATGAACAGTGACATCAACAGTCACCTCCCATCCTACCTACATAACAGCGCAGCCCCTTATGCGCGACTACAAGACCGGTGACAGACTGGCCCTACGCGGAACCTCCTTTCTGCGCAGTTTTCTTGCAGACTTGTTTATAGTCTTGTGCCTTCTTTCAACTGCTTGGAGCATTGAGACTATGCTTTCTATAGATAGTCAAGTGGTCACACCCCTGGTGCAAGGCTTCGATTCTCCTACTAGCCTGGGCTGCGGGCACCCTTCAAATACCCTTGCATTCGATATTGTGTCGCATTCTTCTTTGTGTGGTACGCTCCCTTATTCAGTAAGGTGCGGTTGCCGCCATGATAGCAAGGTTGCAACTCTTTCTAATGCAGTAGTGGGGCTGGCTAGACTTGATGCCAGCTTGCCTAGTTTTTCATAGCCCGCTTGTGAGACTTTGGTTTCCAGTTTGCTGATTTCTTCATCCAATGTCACACTTCTCTTCCTCGATCGTGCCCACTTGTCATCGAGTTCATGAAGTTTCATGCTCCCTTGCCGAAGGTCTTCTTGCAACTGCCCAATTCCTTTACCTAGGTCCTCGTGTCCTATCCCTACTGTGGGAGCTGTGGTATGGGGATTTTTCTCTGCCCGCCTAGTTTCCTCTCTTCTTGACACTGTTGAGGTCATCTTCGCGCTCCAATTTTTGTTTATGGTCCTATAGGCCCCTCGAACTGCTAGTACGCGTAGGTCCCAATCCATTCATCCTGCCTAGTAAAATTTATTCGTGATTCTGCATAGATTTGTGAATGCTCCATCACGAGGTATTTGTGGTGTGCGTCACTTTTCCTGTTGTCACGTCAGGTTCTGAGTTTTGATCCTTATCCTATGATGTGCTTTCCCAGCACACGTCTGCACCCATCGACACAGTTGGGTGCGCAAACTGCTTCGCCCTTCCTGCCTAGCTAGCACTCAATGCTGGGGACCTCTAAATTGTAAGTGCATCCATCTTCTACATTCGCGCCAGCTCCCAATATTCTTCAGGTGTGTCCACCACCATTGTGTGGGTGTTGCGCACAATGCCCATTCCATTGACCGTACCGCTGCTGTTTTGGTACCGACCTTTCGAATTTGTCTAGGAACCTATCTGCGCTTGTCTCCCCATCAGGTATTGTCAGTTCCCTTGCTTTGGTCCTCACGCACCGCAGTGATATAATCATCATGATGCAATTGAGTGTTGTTACTTCATGCAACTGGTTCTACCAACGTTCTATTTCTTCGTCTGAATCTGAATTACAAGAACTGTCGCTCTCCCATGAGATTCTCCTATCTTTAGTTGGGTTCACCTGATCCTAGTCTTGCACCATTATCTAGTAGATGTAATCCAGCTCATTGTCACTATCATCCTCACGCACAGGTTCAGTATAGCGTGCTCCTTCGGTTGGATCTAGCAGAACTACTACGCGTAGGGACTTCTTCTCGAAAATCATTTTCTGCTTCTTCAAGTTGATGACTCTATTCATATCTGTGGCCCAATCTATCCCTAACAATGCAGGGTAAGGTTTACTGTCATCCACAATCTCTATTACCTCAAAGTCCATCTGCGTGCTTGCACCTTCAATATCCACTGTTACCCCTTGCAATCTTCCCATGGGCATGATCTTTTGTTGGTTCACCATCCGTAATTGGATAGGAGACCATTGTAACACAGGCCTGCCCATGCATTCCAATGTCTACTTTGGTAACACATTCGCGTCCGAGCCCAGGTCTAGGATGACCTGATCCATCTCATATTTGCAAATTTGCGCCATCAACTGCATTTCCATCCCACTGCGCAATGCATGTTTTCCCATCTTCTGGACTACGTGCGGTTCCCCTGACCCTACGCAACTAGTTATCAACTCCTGTAATCCTTTATCCGTCTTATTATCACATAGAAACTTCATGCATGTCTCTAAAAAGGTAGTTAGCATGGAAGGATCCATTCTTGTCTCTGTTTGATCCTTACTACCTAAAGTAGAGGCCTCTATGAAGCTCTTCTTAGCTTCCATAAACATTTCCCTTGCGTGCTCCAAGTCAAACTCAGGTTCCTTTGTAGGTGCCTTGCGAACCCATGTATCATCCTCGAGTTCCTTTCCCTTATCTTCTCTTGTGGTCGCACCACTTCTGAGCACCATGTTCACGTTGGGGTCTTCTTCGCACAGTTCAAACCTCATCATTCGGATATTCTGAGTCGGAGTAGGTTGTAGTACCCCTTTCTTGCACATATGTGCAATCAACGTCAAAAAATCTACTGCTTCATGATCAAATTGATAACAGTATGGATAACATGTTCTAGTCAGGTTTGTACAGTCATGCACGTAGTGCCCACGTGCAATTATATTAGATTAACTGTCCGCACCCTCGTCTGGGTCCCATTCCTCCTCGTCCTCATCCTCGTCCTTGGAATCCACCGCGCGTTATTTCTGCAGCTGGATCCTGACCTCGCGCCTCGATCTGCATCCTGTAGGTAGGTGTTTGATCCATCAACAACTCATAACTCCTACAGTTTCGCTCATCGTGGCCCACTGATCTACAAAAATTACAAAATAGCTGTTGCGGAGTCTGTGTATACTTCTGCAACAGGTGATAGTTGTTTGTACTATGCTTTCCCCCCACCTGATAGATCACACACCAGAGCGTAGGTGCCACACTTGGCCCTACCTGAGCCTCTGTTCTCAATGGCATTGGTCCCCCTCCCACCAAATAGTTCACGAATACCAGACAGTGATCCTTATCATGGCCCTGGCCCTTACATTTTAAGCACCACACTTCTTCGCGCGCTTCCAGCCAGGGTGTCCTATCCTGCTTCAAACTCTGCATCTCCAAGCATAGGTTCTGTAGCTGCGTGTGGATTTGTTGGACTCCCAACCCCGGATCCTGTATCAGTGTTTCATGCAACCTCATCGCTATTTCCAAGGCTTCTGCCTGGGTTGAGAGCTTCTGTTGTGACAGCGTCGTCCTCAAGTGTGGTTTCAAAGATGCCCCAAACCACGTACGGTGCTACACATCTGTCAATGTCATATTAGCCTCACGGATCGTACTTTTCAGCCTCTGATCGAGGTCCCAGGGGGTTTTTCCTAGAAGCATCACGATCTCCTTAAATCTGATGATTGACTACGTCCCTGATTTCGGTCGGCTAAATTATTTTTTCAACGCAATCTAGATCTGTATTATTCCTGCATTTGGGTGATCATTCGAGTGCTTGATATACCACGTCACCACACGATCCTATAGCACACTTACCAATGTGTCCTTCTTAATGTTGTCATCCATAACCCCGTGTGCTTCCCACACTGCTCTTACTACGAATCAAAATTAATTTGGATCTTCGTTCCCTACTCCTCTGAATATAGGTAGCTTGATCGTGCTCGCCATGCTGAACGACAGGTTTGGTGGAGGTGGTGTAGGCAAAGATGAAGGTGAAGGAGGTGATGTGAGTGGTGGCGTAAGTGGGCATGGTAACTGTGGAATGCGTTGCCTTATCAAACTAACCGCACTCCTCAGAGAAACCCAAGCGTGCTCTTCCTCACTCTCTCACAGAGGTGAAATTAAAGGGCTATTTCCTAACCCTTCGATACCTTTGTATACCTTTCCGCTCCGCATTGTTCCACTCATTAACATATTTGCATCACCCGTTTTTCCCATAACAGCATCTTAATCCAGGTATTCAAAGATTTGATGTACTTACCTCACGGTCCCTTGAGAAAACATCTTTCTGCTTCACTGTAGCTTACAGTCGTGTCTATTGCAAATTTAGTGATAAACCCTCCTATTATCCGATTGAGCCAATGGTCTACGGCCCACGCAATCTCATCTTCTAATGCCTCTAGCCTATGCACCAACTCTGGAGTCCACACTATTGGTTTATCGAGCTTATACCTTCCCTGTTTGTCGACTAACCTTGCGATCCAATCATACAGCTCTGAAGAGAAGGATGCAAAGAAGATCTTGTGGATTTTCGTATATACGTAGCGATCCAGCCACCTCTTCTCAAATATCTATGTGGTTTTGTTTTCCTGTATCACGAACTCCTGAAGCTTCTGATCCAACCAATCTTCAATTTCCTTCTTTGTAGGGTTCCATTGTTCTGACATCAGACATCCCTTAGGTAGATCCCAGTCCCAGCGACTGAACCATTTCTTGGCTTATTGGGGCCTGACCCAGGTTCAGGAGTGTTTTAGCCAAACAAATCCCGAAACTACCGGCCCTTTGGGAAATAGCCTATGGGGCACAGACTGAGGTCTCACCCAAGGTAGTAATGGGAGGGTGCTGGAACCAAGTTTCCGCACCCTAAGGATGTCTTGATGAAGTCTGGAAAGTTCGCAAACCAGCCCTACGTGCATGGCTACTTCTGCGCCGCTGCCTGTTCAATGCAACTACCTTTGCGTGGCTTGCGACTGTTCTTTACCCTTTACAGTTCTTATTAGTATTATAGATCTTGAATTAAATTAATTGGGCCCAATGCTTTCCTTTACAATTCAACATAAATAGACATGCGCGCAAACATAAACTGTAAACAAATGCATAAACAGAAACACAGCAACAGATATGCGATATTCCAAAACCAACTTATCTTTATTAATGCTTTTTCCAGTTACAATCCACTTCCTACCCTCCACACACAGCTACAGGGATCCATACACACAGCTGTGGACTCTACTAGGCCTCTGCACACATAGCTGCAGAGCCTCTTCTACTACCACGACCCACGACTCGGAATTACAGACTCAGAGCGAATATTACTTTCAGAAACCCATACACTTAAGATTTGAACAAAAGCTTACCAAAAACTGACTTCTACACTTAGAGCCTTGCTCTATTTATACATTCCCATGGTCTGCGGACCACGGGTAGGCCGACTCACTTTCTATTATCTTACATTATTTTTGGGTGGACAACCCTTTAACTTGACTCATTACAACTCACGCTCCACACACTTCGCGGAGACTTTACAATACTATTACCCAAAATTGTGGGCTTTAAGCCCCAAAACCGTTATGCAGTGGATCCACTGCCCAACACTCGTATTTAGCTCCGCTTTTACTGGAGTGGTCCCAGTTAGTATTCTTACAGAAGGATTTCTCTCTTTTAATGACACTAGTTTCAGTGTATGATCTTGGGCAGTTAACTCAGACTTCCTATCCCAAGATCCTAGCCTAGACTAAAGTATGTTTACTCTAAAAAGAGTTGATGATTTATTTTATTAGGTAGATTTTAAATGTACTTCGTTAGAGTCTTCGGTAGGGGTGTTGACATATGAAATTATATGGGACTCTGACTCAAATCATGCAAAAACAATGCTTGTAAATTTTCACTTTCAATGAATAAGCTGCTTCTAAAAAGGGAGAGTCATTCATATATCAATATTCATTCCATGCATCCTATTCAGTACAACACTAGCATAACCGACAGAAATTCAATGCTCACTAACAACTATTGAAACCAAATAATGCAGAACTTAACTAGCTAAGCAGAAAACAATAAAAAAAATTGTATTTTTTCTTTTAATGAAAATAAAAACTTTAAGTAAAGCTATTTTCTTAAGAAAAAAATTGTTTGGGACACAGATCAGTCAAACAAGTGCACCTGCAGATCCCTAATGAGTCTATAAGCATATTTCCCAACCCATGAGTTTACAGGGTAAGTTCTTTATCAAGAAATGGTTGACTAACGCTCTGTACTAGAGGCTACAGAGAGTTAGTTTCAGCACTAACGCTTTGTTTGTGAGGGCACAGTGCTTTATAAAGCATTGTTTTCATTAGTAACCTATGTTAGTGAGGAAAAACACTCAAAAAATAGGTTGTGGGGATTAGATCCAGGGCTAAGCACTGAAAGAAGGGTGTTGTATTGGCCCTAATTGGTCGGAAAGGGAATGAAGAAGTACATGAAGGCCTGGAAGAAAGAGAGATCTAGGAACTTTCTGGGAAACATCGGGAACTAAGTGTAGTCCCTAGTGGAGTCACCAATTCTACTATAGGGATTAATGCACGAGTGTTTGGTGATGTAGAAAACCCTAAAGGATCTTCCCAAGATCCTCAGCAGACAGTCAAATTAGTTGTAGCTGCCACAAAGATACATGCATATCTATGCTTAACAAACGAATAACAAAGCGAGAAGGAATTATTACCTTGAGTCTTAGTGTGTTGTTGCTAGAGAACACAATGCAGCTAGGCTAAAGACCCCTGAGCTAGCTTCAGATCAAAACCTGCACATAGCAAAGACAAGTATAATATCACAGCATAAAACCTTGATAAACAAATGCACGAACATATAAAAGATATCTAGTTGCATATAACTAAGCCACTCATTCTAGAAGATATTAGATCAACATATAAACAATTTTATACTACCAACAACACAAAGTGGACAACACAACTGCAGTTCTATATTGATGTAGAAAGAGTAATTATAACCATCAGTTGCATCAGCCTTCCCTTACCCTTCTAGCTCCTCTCTCTCCCCCTTCTTAACCTCTTCTGATGCCTTAGTCTAAGACTCTGCTTGACAGTCAAATAGGAAATCTTTTCAAATGTTTTGACCCCTTTCACAATGGTCCAAGCCTTGCATTTATAGCATCTAGATTTAGGGTTTCCAAGTCCTCCATGAGTTCCATTAGGAAAAAACAGTGATTTTTCTTGCTTTAGTGCTCTTTCCCGTTTGCATACTCCATCAGGAATTAGTAACGCTGCCAAACAAGTCGAGTTTAGACGTTTCCCAGCTTTTTTGAGCTGACATATGAGAGAATATAGGGATATTTTCTCAGTCAATTTGCTCCTTTGACCCATCGAACTTGATTTAGGTTCACCAACGTTGTTCCTGAGGTAGCAACTGGAGTTACCCTAAGCATTAACGCACCCTTAAGCTTGTTGAGAAGCTTTATAATGCAGGTTTCTAGTGTCTAGACAACATTACCTTAATAATTGGGCCCCTGAACTTGGTCAGCCCTTCAATCATCATGTCTCTATCCTTTGAGTTGATGAGGAGGTCATTTTCCTATATAACACTTGCTCCACACGAGCCTTTTCCACAGCTTCTTTATTTTTTATGCTGCCAAGGTACACGCAGCCTGCTTAGCTGCCTCCTTTCTTTTCTGCACAATATAACTTTCTGCACTCATGCTTGTTCCAGTAGTTAATTATGATGGGGTGTGCCACTCTGTATTCCATTTTGCTACAACCTCCTACACATCTGTTTCTATCACCAAATAAGGCAAGGCGTGCCATTTCTACTTTGGATCCTTCCGCGCCTGGATATATACCCTGTGGAAGTTAGCCTTAAATGTTGCATAGGCTAAGAGCTATGTGAACAAAGTTGGGGACAACCTCAGACGCTAATTGATGACCATGCGAAGACTCATTTCCATAAGAACCCAAAATATCTTTGTCTCTGTAATCCACATGGCATCCTTTGTAGACCATAAGGATGCAAATTACGCTTCCTTCGGTAATCCTTCCTTGGGCGGAGGAAATTGGCTATCCTCCGACAATTCCCATGCAATGAGCACAATTGAGACCAACAACCAAGCATAGTGAAATGTCTTGGATTTATCCTGGGCCTTTTAGCAATTCACTAAGAAATCCTGACAGAGGTATCTTACCCAATTAAATGTATGCATTTCACGTATTATGTAGCCAGGGAAACTACTTGCACCGGAACTTCATTCGTGCGGCATTTTTGCATCACCTGCCCTGCTAAAATCTAGTCAGCCAATTGAACTGTCGAGTCTATTATAGAAAGAATTGAATGCCCTCACGACTTCTTAAGGAGCTCGTAATCCTTCTTCATCCTTTCTGTGAGGCCTTTTTCCCCAGTCTTTCCGCCAAACTCCTTGGTTGGGTTTTCTGCCTTTATAAGATAGGTGCGTGATTCTCTGAATGAGCATGTTTGTAATGGGGATAGGCCCTTCGAGCCATAAACAGCCATCATGCACCAATGTGAGAAGCTAGCGCACACAGATTTTGTTAATGGGGGTGCGGTGATAATGGGGCACCCACTGCAGATTGAGTAACCATGAGTGCTCGACACCATGGACCCATTCCTATATTTCCAACATTGTAACACCTCATTCTCCATAATAGACCCTCCTCATATATTTGTCTGTCACTATGTGTGGGAACTCAGTGTGGTCTGTGAGGTCCCAATCCTCCATTTTTAACAATGGTACCCTTGCGAGCCATGGGCCTTCAAATGGGACCTGCTTAGGTAGCAAGGGTGTGTAAATGGTGAACTTATAGTAATCTGGGTCCTTCGCGACCTTTTCGTTTCAATTCTGTGGAGGGATATACTTGGGTAGCCTTTTTATGGGTTATGCTCCTTCAGCATCAATATCTTTTGTTCCTCGGGCTTCTTCCGCTTCTAGGTCCACTACTTTCTTGGGTTTCTTATCTTTCCTATGCTTTTGTGTTTCGATATGCTTCCTTAGGGATGCACACATTGCCACTGGCTTCTTTTGCTTGTCCTTCATGAATTTTTTTGATTTGGTAGGTTGGGTTTCTTTGATAGGGGTAGGCTTTGGCCTAGGTAACTTTGGCGCCATAGGCACAGCAACCTGAGCTTCCATATTTACAACTTCTGGGGCCATTGTTTCAGAGACAAAATCGTCAGTACTCACAGTTTCAGTAGGACTTAGCATAGACATTTTTTGAAGAATAAACTTCTGGTTTATTGCAGGAAACTCAGCAAACGCAGGGCTCGCAACGAAATCCTCCCAAAATGCTCGGCTCATAGGCAACAGATAGTGAAATTCACTAACAAGTCTGAGAGCACAAAGTGTTCTCTGTTGGACTAGCATGCATAATTTTTAGGGGGTTTTGAATTCAAATTTGATTGTTCCCCCCAAATTCTGACAATAAATGTTGTTTTGGCGGTACATCTTCAAAGATTTTTGCCTTAAATGCCACCACCCCGCTCCACTTAACTATCTTCTGGATGTCAAGTCATGAACAGTAACTTCAACGGTCACTTTCTTGTTGTGCTGTGTGGTATCTTCCTCCATGGCGCAGCTTCCGGGGCTGTACCTCCATCATTCTTTGCATAGCTTGCTCGCTACATTGTCCACCAAACCTGACAGTATATTTTATAGTACCGTGCTCCCTTGCAACTACTTGGAGAACTAAGACTATCCTACTACCATATATTCATTGTGAAAGATACCCTGTATATAATTTCAACCTACTCCCACTCACTCTTCTTGGGAATGGTTCCCCATTTACGTTCGCAAGCTGAATTGCGCCTCCATCTGTAATTTTTTTGACAACATATTTCCCTAACCAATGCATCTAAATTTACTCATAAATTTAGTGGATTTACTATCATATAACAAGACAAGATCATTCACGTTTCTTCTGTACTTTTTGATAAAATCTTGCCAAAAATCAATCCTCTTAGAACTCCATCAGCTACGCGAGTCATTCCTCCAAGGCCTCATGATCCACCATATCCGTCAGGGCTTCTATACGCAAACTAGGTATGATATACTCCATCTGCATTATAGCTTCAACCCCATATACTAATTTGAATGGTGCTTTCCCTGTCAGCTCCTTACAAGTAGTCCTGTAAGCCCATAACACTACAGGTAAGCGCACATCCTAGTCATTTCGTTGCGTGTTGAAAATCTTCATCAGCGGGTTCTCCAAAATCTTATTGAAGGTTTCAATAGTCCCATTGCCCTACGCATGATACGGTGTACTCGTCTGATGATATACCTGGAATTCTTCAATCGACACGCTAATCATTTCATTTATAAAGTGTGTACCTTTGTCGCTGATCAATACTTTCGGGCAGCCAAATCTGGTTAAGACATACTCAAACAAAACTTTTCTGTCGTAGCCCCTGTAAAATCCTTAACCAGTTGTGCTTCCACCCATCTAGTTAGATATATCGTCGCGGTGATGATATAGCGTGCCTATTTTCTTTCCCGGGGACTGAATTAGCCCAACAAAATCAATCACCCATTTCTCAAATGCCTGTAAAGATACTTGGGGATGTAGTGGTAACTCATCTCTTCATGATGGTCTTCCAGTTCTTTGACATGCATCGCATGCCTTACAATATGACTTGTAATCCTTGTGCAAAGTTGGCCACCATAGACCTGCGCACAAAATCTTCTGCAAAGTTGCCTTTCCTTCATAATGGCCTCCCGCAGCTCCCGCATGAGCTTCAGCGAGAATGCTATCCCGCTCAAAGTCCGCACATATCGTCGCAAGATTTCATCAGCCCCCATTTTATACAAATGTCCTGCAATGACTGAAAAATTAGTCACGTGCACTAATAATTCGTTCTTTTGCTTACTTGTATATCCTTTTGGTGCCATCCCAGTAGTCAAGAAGTGAATAATATCGGCAAAATGATCATCCTCTACACACACCACAAAGAGTTGCACATCTGGCAACCCTTCCTCCAGATTATTAGGCTCCTCTTCTGTTTCAATTCGCAACAGATGGTCAGGTTCTGCATTTAACCACCTCGGATTCACCATGAGTTCAAAGTCATACTCCTGAAATAATAGCAACCATATGCAGATCTCCCCCCCAACACAAGCTTATTGACGAGGTATTTTAGGGCAGAATGATCTATGTACATTTTGAAATTCCCTCCTAATAGATAATGTCTGAATTTTTGCAATGCTTACACCATTGCCAATCCTTCATGCTCAGTCGTTGAATAATTCTTCTCGACCTTCGATAATTTCCTACTCGCAAAGGCTATAGAATGGTCCATTTCTCCTTCACCGTCCTGTGTTAACAATGCACCCAACGCAATGCAAGAGGCATCCACATGTACGTGAAACTCCTTTTTCCAATCAAGAAATACCAAGATTGATGCAGTGAACATCTTTTCTTTCAATACATCTAAGCTACGCTGGCATTCTTCGTCCCAACAAAATGTTGCATCCTTCTTCAACAGTTTCTCCATGGGCATTGTAATTTGAGCATAAGATTTGATAAATTTTCTATAATATCCTGTATGTCCCAACATCGCACGTAGCTACTTGACATTCCTAGGGGCCTCCAAATTCATAATTACCACAATCTTTGCAAGGTCCACCTTCAATCCTCTCTTGCACACCACATGACCTAGCAAGATCCCAAAGGGAACACAGAATATGCATTTCTTCAAATTCAGCGTGATTTGGTATCTGCGACACATATCCAACATCAGGCGCAAACTTGCTACATGGCACTTCACTAATCCAAACATCATCCAATCATCAAAGTATACTTCTAATAACTTACGAATGGACTCCTTGAATGTTGCTATGACTACGCGGAAAATATCGCAGGCCCATTCTTAAGTCCAAACGACATCACAGTGTACTGAAAACAACCCACTCTTCTATCCTCAGGCATGATCTGAATCTGATGATACCTAGAAAACCTAGCAGTAAAGGAATAGGCCTCCTCCCCTCCAACATTGTCTAGCACTTCATTTGTAATGGCGTTTGGAATGGGTCATGGACACATGCATCGTTTAGCTTCCGCAGATCTACGCAAATCCTTATTTCACCTTTTTGTTTCTTCTCCTGAACCACCATCGGGCTCACCCAATCATATTCTTCAACTGGTTCTATGATGCCTGCAAAGAGCTTCATCGATGTTTGCAAAACCATCTTCAAAGCTAAAGGTTAATAAGAACCCTTCCTTCAATACATCCCATTCCATGGTGCCATGGCGGAGATACATTTCGAGATACCAGTTCATGGGAATTATATTTAATGTTATGAAAAATATGTGTAACCACTCTGGCTACGGTTCTGTTCCCCATGCTTTAGTCCATTCTCCTAGGTGATCGCATGGATCGTCCCTTCCATTATATTTCTCAATCATTCTTGTGTTAACACACCCAAACCGCAACTTCATAATTCTTTTGTAATCTCACGATCCAACAAAACTATCCTTATGTGTACCCCACCATCGTGCAAGCGTAGCACGCAGTGCCAACTCTAATGCTTGGAAGCGGTGACCCTCAGGGACTTCACGCTCAAATTCATCCAAAAAATTATCTACGTCAGTTAAACCATCATAATAGGGTAATTTCCTTACCTCCAATGAAACATAGCGCAGTGACTTCGTCATCATATTGCATCGTCGTGTAGACACTTCATGCAAGTGGTTCTGCCAATGCTCTAATTCCTTGTCTGAATCAGAGGTGAAGGAACTCTCCCCATCCCATGCAATCCTCCCATCTGCTATCGGATTGATCCAGTCCTCATCTTGTGCTGTTATTTTGTAGATTTGATCCAGTTCATCATCACTTCCTTCATAATCACGGACTAGCTTCGTATACCATTCCCCTTCTGCAAGGTCCAACGGTACTACAACCAGAAGTGATTTTCTTTCAAACGACATCGTCCTCTTCTTCAAATTGATGACCCCATTCATATTAATGGCCCAGTCAATTCCAAGGAGCACAGGGTATGTATTACTGTCATCGACGATCTCTATAACCTCAAAGTTGTCCATCGCACTCGCACCTTCTATATCAATTGTTACTCCATATAATTATCCCATGGGGATGATTTTCTATTGGTTCACCATTCTGAGCTGAATCGGAGACCACTACAGTGGAGGTCTCCCCATTCTTTCCCATGCTTTTTTTGGTAATACGTTCGCATTAGACCCTAGATCCAAATTGACCTGGTCCATCTTATAATCACCTATCTGGACGGTGAGTCTCATCTCGCGCCCCATTCGTGCCTTATGTTTTCCAATCTTTCTAACCACCTAGTGTCCATCAGGGACCTTCTCTTTTCTCACTCATTTGTTTATTAATTCATGCAAGACTTCCATAGCTTTGTTATCACGCAACAGTTTTATGCAAGTCTCCAAAAACGTAGTGAGCACAGAGGGATCAACCTCTGCAGGCATGTCGGTTTCTTGCACCTTGTCTTGACTTCCTGAGGTGGAGGCCTCAGCGAAGCTCTTCTTGGCTTCCATAAATTTTTCCTTAGCATGCTCTAGATCAAATCTAGCATCTTTCTCAAGCATTTTGTGGACCCATCCTTATTCTTCAGGATATTTACCTTTATCATCGCCAGTCGTTATTCCACTTCTCAGCACTATATTCACGCTTTGATCCTGCTCGGCTCAGATCTCATCATCTATAAGTTCTGCGTAGGTTGTTGAAGCTGCAATTTCTTCTCTTGCATTTTAGCTATCAGCACCGAACATTCTTCTATAGTCTAGTCAAACTCGTTGTAGTATTCACATGATGGGCATGTCTAATTCTAACACTCTCACCCGTAGTGCCTCGGCTTTCCACAGTTGTAGCAGATAATCTGACCACGACCTCTACCAGGTCCTCCTCCTCCTTGGCCCTGTCCTTGTCCCTGATAACCTCTGTTCGCCCCTCTAGCACCTTGATCTGGAGGTCGAGTTTCTGCTTGCATCTGGTATGTAGGTGTTCTTTCCATCATCAACTCATAGCTTCAATAGTGGCGCTCATCATGGCCCACCAATTTGCAAAAGTTACAGAACAACTTCTGGGGTGTCTAGATGAACTTTTGAGGTAAATGATAATTATCCGTCGCATGTTCTCTAGAAAACTGACAAATAGCACACCATAACGCAACCCCCACACTCGACCCTGCTGGGGCTTCTCGCTTCAGGGGAATTGGTCCTCCCCGTGTAATATAATTCACATACACAGGATAGTGGTGTTTATCATGCCCTTGGCCTTTGCACTTCAAACACAATACTTCCATGCGCACTTCCAGTTTAGTCTCCTTATCTTTCTTCAAACTCTGTAATTCTAGGTGCAGGCTCTATAATTGAGAGTGGATTTGTTGTACCCCCAAGGTCACATCCTAAATAGGTGATGCATGTAACCTCATCATGATTTTCAAAGGTTCTTCCTGCATTCCTATATTCTGTTGTGACAGAGAAATTCTCAGGTGGGGCAGAAGTGAAGCTATAAACCATTCGCGATGCTGACTATCCGTGAGCTGCATGTTAGCTTCTCGAACCTGACACTTCAACCTTTGATCCAATTCCCAAGGTATCTCATCAACCCTCATCATGATTTCTTTGAATCTGATTACTGACTGTGAGTCACACTTAGGCTTACTAAACTCCTTGTTGAAATCTGCCTTGGTCTCTGCTAGCAATGCAAGAGGATTATCAGAACAACACTTAATATACCAAGTTAATGCGTGATCCTGTAAAGTGGTGACCAACTGTGCCTTCTTTATATTGTCATCAGTAATCTGTTGCACTTTCCATACAGAGTTCGCAAAAAACCAAAACTTCTTTGTATCTTCACTCACTATGCCCTTGAAAATCAAAAGCTTCATCACGTTCGCCATGTTGGATGGTGGTGGTGGAGGTGGTGGTGTGGGCGAGGGTGTATGCGGTGGAGGTGGAGGAGGAGGTGGAGTCGACGGATGATTTACTCGAGGAATCCCCTGAGTGATTAGATGAATAGAGCTTCATGATGGAGTCCGTTCCACCCCTTCGTCATCACTTAAAGGAGGTTCAATCAATGGACTATACTCTGGTCTTGATCCTTTGTGATTTCTAAGGAGTCGTCCATTTCGCATAGCTCTGAACATCAAGGTAATGGCATCAACCGCTTTTCACATAACAACATTTTAATCCAAGTATTCAATGATCTTATATACTTACCTCGTGGTCCTTTGAAAAATCATCGCTCTGCTTTGTTATAGCTGACTGAGGTATCAACTGCAAATTCTATAACAAATCCTCCTAGAATTCAATCAAGCCAATGATTGACAGCTCGCGCAATCTTGTTTTCAGAGGATTCTATCCATCGCACTAATTTTGGAGTCCACACTATAGGAATATCAAGCTGCCACCTCCTTGACTATCTGTCAATTTAGCTAACCACTCATACAGTTCAATGGGAAAGGTGCAGAAGAAGATCTCGTGTATCTCTATATATAGGTACTTGTTTAGCCACTCTTCCTTCGACAGGCACGGATTCCTGTTTTCTTGCACTACGAACTCGTGAATCTTCTGATCCAACCACTTTTTAATTTCTTTCTTGGTTGGGTTCCAATGATGCGACATCACACATCTCTTTCAAGAGATCTCGGTCCCCGCAATGGAACCATTTGTTAGCTTAGGGGTCCTGAACCAACTTCAAAGTTAGCTAAGCCAACCAACAAATCCCTACACTACTGGCCCTTTCGGCAACAACCCGCGTAGTGTAGGCTGCACTCTCACCCAAAGTAGTATGGGGGGATGCAAGAACCAAGTTTCTGCATCCAAAGACTAGTGTGATGTCTTTTAGCATCACAGATTTGCCTTCACGCAAATCAAGACTCTTAGGGAACATTGTTGCAACCCTGTTACAGCAGCCTTCAGACCTTCACAAAGGTCTACGATCAGTCCTTGCGGACATTTAACAATCAATTTATCTACTTACGCGCATCATAGAATAGTCCTAAATTATGGTTCAGACAGACTTACTTAAGTTATTCATAGACATCAGAGAATTCCTCAAAGTCTTCACAAAAGTACTTAAACATGCATTGTGTACATCATTAACACTTATTCAAGAGAATCGCGTAAAATTCAATCAATATTTCATAAAATGCATCATTCATCGATAGCAAATAACATTAACAGAATTAAACAAAAATAAGCAAGAATTCTTCGGAAACGGTCTTTATTGATCTTCAATTCAAGGTTACAGACTCAAAACTTCCCTACGCACTCAGCTATAGACTCTACCTAGGTCTCTGTGCACTTAGCTGCAGAGCTTGTCTTCTCCTATCTTACTTCTCTTCACTATCACTTCCCTTCCATTCTATTTTCAATTCTTGCCTTAGACTCTCTAAGACACACCTATTTCTAGCCTTTTTCATACAATGCCATGGTCCGTGGACCATGGGTGAATCCCAAAACTAACTCAAAATTTACATAAAACAAGGGGCTAAACCCCTTTGACTCATATTCATCTACGTGCTCTACATCCACAAATCGTGGAGACTTTACATTATTTACGAAAACTATATCAAGACTTGGGTTATCTTAACCCCAAAACAGACCCAGGGGACCCCATCCCATCATGATCCCTTTAGCTCTATTCCATCCCAATTATATTTGGCTGATCTAACACCTAGGGTCTTAGAACTTTTATCTAAAGGAGTTGATCCGCAAACAACTCTCTTAGTCCAATCCTTGGAATCTTACAAACTTCCTGAAATATTTTCATATTCACCCAAGACAGAGGAAGAACTATATGTACATTTACCGGAGCTAAAACCAACTGATTTTATGTCCCCCACTCATTATACATTCCCATCCACTTTTTCCCAACCTGAAGAAACCTACTTTGTATATTAAAACCCATTGTTTGAAAGTAAAGCGCAGGTTGAAATAGAGGTTCAAAAGTTAGTAATTAAAACACCTTTGAAAACTTTTAGGCATCCTCCTCCCAGTTTTACACCTCCTTCTTCACCCACTGCTTCACCACCTTCCTCTTCATCCTCCACTGCATCATCTCCTACTTCTTCTATTGAATCATCTTCTTCTTCATCCTTATATATGGCTTTTCAACCTATAATTCAAGCCAGATATGCTACCCTGCATCTTCCCAACCAGCTCAACAATTTTCCTAATGGGTATTTGAAACACCTGCCTGGGTTTAATGGTGAAACTAGCTTGTCTACAGAATATCATCTAGCTTCGTTTCTAGATTTTGCAGATAATATGAATATAGATCACGAGGATGTATAGATGTGTTTATTTATTCAGTCTTTAGAGGGAAATGTTAGGATATGGTTTAGACAACTAAGAGTTGATTCAATCTAGTCTTGGAATGAATTAACCACTATATTCAAGAATTAGTGGGGTGTAAAAAAGGATCCAGTTTACTACCTTATTGAGTTTGAAGAGCTTAAAAGGAACCATGGAGAACCTGTGGCAAATTTCATTAAACGATTTAATAAACTTTACCACAAAATGCCTCTTGATTGTAAACCTCTAGTTACAACAGCAAAAGTTAGGTTTTCAAAAGCCTTTGATGATGAATTTGCATTTATGTTGAGGGAAAGGACATCTCCTACCCTTCAGGATATGAAAACAAATGCTATAGAAGTTGAGGCTAATAGATAAGCTTCATCTAAACTCAAAGCCAAGGCTGAAAAGGCTGAAAGAAAAATGAAAGCTAAGGAGGAAGGATCTTCCTCAAAGACCAAAAATGATGATCAGAAAATAGATGAGATAACATCATTACTTAGAAACATTTCTAATAGGATTTCTAAGATTGAAACTCGGCCTAGAACCATAAAACAAACTTCTGTTATACCACAGACTTAGTTTAGAAGAGCCCCTCAAACTAAAATTTTACAGAGACCTAACACTGATCAACAAATCCAACCTCCTCTGATGATTGATGACCAACAACCAAATGACATTAGACCTCTAATTTCCAAAGATATAAATAATTTTGATTCTTCATCTATACATAATGGTGTTGTTTCTCACCCTTCAAATAAGTGTTCCCAAAATCAAGAAGACAATCAAATTTCGAAATATCAGGCCTTCTCTGAATTTATAATTGGAGGATTGAATAGAAGATACTATCTTATACCTAGGGCAGGGCCTAGTATACCTTCAAAACATCCCACTCTAAATGAAACCCAGATAAAATCTCCTGAAACCTAGACAACTATCATTCAACCATTGAATCAAATAGGTGAAACAAACCAAATTGATAAAATTGTTTTGACAACCTTCAATGTTGAAGAGAACTGGAAAGAGTTAAAATACCAATTCCCCTAAATGAATTGTCAAATAACCCAAGGTATAAGAACCAAGTTTCAAAATGGTTCAGTCATCGATTTCGGATGCTGAAGGGGATGTGATAAGCATGTAGGACAAAAAACCCTCAGTAGTTTTTGGTCCTAGCTCTGACATGATACATGAGAATGTACCACCATTTTATGTGATTCTGAAAATTCATGATTTCCTTTTATATAGTTGTATGTTATATTTTAGGGCTTCACATAATCTAATGCCTAAAGTGATCATGGACCAATTGAAATTAGAAGTCACTATAACTTACCATGACCTTTACGCTTTTGACTCCAAGAAAGTTCCTTGTCTTGGACTCATTAAAGACTTGGTGGTTAACTTAGTTCAGATCCCTATTCAAAGTGTGGTTTTAGACATAGTAGTGACTGACATCCCTCCCAAGTTTGGTATGCTACTGCCAAGATCTTGTTGTGCTAAGCTAGGAAGACGCCTACAAATGGATATGTCTTATGCCACTATTCTGGTATATGGGGGTGAGCATCTTAGGTTATATAGAGAGGTTAGATTTATGAACATTGTTTGTGTATCTGATCAAGCTAGGAAATATCCTATTTATGTTGTTGACCAAGACTTTGGGTGTTTTTAACTATCTGTAAATAATTCACAAAATACTCAACTTACTGTTGAAGATATTGTTGACCAACCTAAAACCACTAAAACTGATATTTGGAAATTGTACTTTAATGGTTCTTGCTCAAATAAAGGAGTAGGAGTTGGAATTGTATTAATTTCACCAAATAAAGAAAACATTACCCAATCATACAAACTTGAATTCTATGTAACTAATAATGTAGTAGAGTATGAAGCTTTTCTTCTAGGATTGGAGTTAGCAAGAAGTCTTGAGGTGTAGAACTTAAGTATATACAGTGATTATGAACTTATTGTCAAAAAAGTTAGGAATCAGTGTCAAAATAAGCAACCCAGATTAAGATCTTATAAGAATGAAATTTAGGATTCAATTGAAAATTTCTTCTCAGCATTCAATATTACTGTTATTTCTAGAGATCAAAACATGTATGCAGATTCCTTGGATGTTTCTGCAAGTTCCTTTAAAATCCCTGATAAAATGTTTGTCTAGTATCAAATTCAAGTCAAGTATAGACAATCTATTCCTGACAATCTTAAGCACTGGAAAATATTTAATGATGACGAGCAACTAAAATCCTTTTTTCAAGTCATTGATGAATTCTCAAATATGGAAGTTGAGGAAGAACCACTTGATAATCTTGAAATTGACAACGAAAATCAAACACCACAATTTGATTCTAAAATTTCTATTCATAGAATTATCCAATTGTATAACAATTTTATTCCAAAAGGGTTAATCCCTCTTGAGAAGCTCTTTGATCATAATGATGTCCCCAAAAATCCACTATCTAATTCACATGATGAAAATATTGAAATTTATAATGTTGGAAGTTTAGAAGAGATCAGAAATGTTAAAATTTCTACATCCCTGTCAATAGAAGATAAAAAAAAATATTTAGCCCTCCTTAAAACCTACAAAGATGTTTTTGTCTGGTATTATAATGAATTAAAAACATATGATACATCTCTTATTGAACACAAAATTCCATTAAAACCAAAGGAAAAACCTTTCAAACAAAAATTGAGAAGAATTAATCATGTCCTTCTTCCTATAATTGAAAAAGAAATAATGAAGTTACTGGATGCTAAAATAATACTTCCATTGAGATATTCTGATTGGGTAGCCAATCTAGTTCGAGTGAGAAAAAATAATGGTGAAATTAGATTATGTGTGAATTTTAGGAATTTGAATAAATCTTCCCTAAAGAACAATTATCCATTACATAAGATGGATCAATTACTTCAGAAAGTTTCACGAGCCCAAAGAATTTCCATGTTAGATGGTTTTTCTGGATATAATCAGATTATGGTTAGTCCAAAGGATAGAGAAAAAAATGCATTTACTACTCCATGGGGCACATTCATGTATGCCCAGATGCCTTTTGGGTTAAATAATGCTGGAGCCAAATTTCAACGTGTTATGGACCTAGCATTTGTAGGTAAGACCAACAAATTTGTTTTTATTTATTTATATGATTTAACCATTTTTCCCAATCCTGATGTAAATCATTTGAAGCATTTGAGAAAGCCTTTTCATAGGTGCAGAAAATTTGGGATTTCTCTTAATCCCAAGAAGTCTTTGTTTGCACTCCAAGAAGGAAAACTTCTTAGCCATATCATTTCCAAAGAAGGAGTATTCATTGATCCTAAAAGAGTTTCATCAATTTAGGGACTCACAGTACCAAGGAACAAGAAGGAATTTCAAGCTTTCCTTGGAAAAAATAATTTTTTAAGAAGATTTACCCCTAACTATGCTGAAATAGTTAAGGACATAACTGATATGCTGAAAAAGAACCATGAAGTCAAATGGATTGTTCTTGCTAGGTATGCATTTGATCATATTAAAAAGGCCATTGCAGAAGCCCCCATCTTAGCCAGTCCAGATTACTCTAAACCTTTTAGTGTCTTTTCTTTTGCTTCTGAAACCACATTAGTTGTTGTTCTTTTGCAAAAGAACAAAGATGGAGATGACCAACTTATTGCCTTTTTTAGCAAGGTTATGAGATATGTTGAGCTAAAGTATGACATCATTGAAAAATGAGGCTACTCTTTAGTTCAAGCTATTAAAGCCTTTAGAGTCTATATCCTCTATTCTTCTATCGTTGCCTATGTACCCAATAGTGTTGTCAAAACTTTCTTAACTCAGCCTGACACTGATGGAAGGAGAGGGAGATGGATAACTAAAATTTTAGAGTATGATCTCATCATCAAGACTACCAAACTGGTAAAAGGTCAAGGCCTGGCCAAGCTCCTTGTTGAATCCAATTGCAAGATCTTAGGAATAAATTCTGTTTTTGAAATACCGGCTGAGAAGAATACACAAGAACCTTCTGCAACCCCACACAAAAGAATCCACAAGAACCTTCTGAAATCACAATACAGGGGAATCCACAAGAACCTTCTGAAATCCCAATACATGAGAATACATAAGAACCTTTTGCATCAGATCAGTTAATTCTAATTCACATTGATGAAATTTTTTTGTTATCAGATTGGTACTTTGACATTGTGAACTTTCTTAGAGAATTTGAATGCCTAGCTGAATTTAGCAGAAATCAATGTAAAAAACTGAAGTTGAAGGTTGTAAAGTACTGTATTGTGAATGCAAATTTATATTGGAAGTATCCTCTTAATATCCTTTTACTTTGCCTAACAAAGAATGAAACAGAAGGGATCATTGATGAATTTCATGCAAGAATTTGTGGAGGGCACAATGCTTGGAGGGCCAGATCATACAAGATCCTAAGGGCGGGGTTTTATTGGCCTACTTTGTTTGCACAGGTAGGAGCAAAGGTTAGAAGATGTACACAGTGTCAAATGTTTGCTGGAAAGTAGAGATTAGTAGCTCTTTCATTGGTTCCAGTATTAGTCCAAGCACCATTCTGCCAATGGGGATTGGATTTCATTGGTGAAATTCATCCTCCATCAAGTAATTAGCACAAATGGATATTGACTTCTACAGACTACTTTACCAAATGGGTAGAATCCATTCCAGTCAAAAATGCAACTGATACTATTGTTCTCAAGTTTATTGAATAATATGTATTGTCTATATTTGGATGCCCTCAACAAATAGTGATAGACAATACACAATCATTCAGTAGTACTAAGATTATTGAGTTCTGTCATAAATATTAGATCTTGTTGCATCATTCTACACCATACTATCCACAAGGAAATGGAATAGCAGATTCCTCAAATAAAAATTTGGTTAAAGTGATAAAGAAAACATTGGAGGATCATAAAAGGAGTTGGGACAGTCATCTTATTTATGCACTTTGGGCCAACAGGATTTCACCCAAAAGATCAACAAGTAAATCCCCTTTTCAACTTGTTTATGGAAAAGAAGCTATATTTCCCACACATTTATTTTTTCTTGTTATGAAGTTTTTGCATGAGTCAGATGAAGACCCTGATGACTTCTCTCGAAGAATAAATCAGATCATAGAATCGAATGAGAATAGAGATGAAGTACATTACAAGCTAAATAAATATCAGAGTAAAATGAAAAGCTTGTTTGATAGGAAAGCTATGGAAAAATATTTCAAGCAAAGTGATTTGGTACTAAGATGGGATGCTAGGAGAGAAGACAAAGGGAAATATGGCAAGTTTGACAACCTTTGGTTGGGTCCTTTTAGCATTGCTGAGGTCAAGGGTAATAACACTTTCATTCTACAGAATTTGGAGGGAGAGTATTCCTCATTGCATGTCAATAGGAATTACTTGAAGCATTACATTCAGTATTGAGAGGTTTCCATTCATTAATCATTATATTATACTGGAGAGTTTTATTTTACATGCATTGTGTATTTGTTTCATCAGAAACCACATTAGCCCGAGGAGAAGGCACATGGATCTGCAAGTTCTCTGCAACCTGCAGGAGGAAGCAGTCCCCAGTTGGAGCCGATGTTGTAACATGCTTCATTTTTTATAAGTTAATTTTTATTTTATAAAAGAGGGTATGAAAAAATAAAGAAAAAATGGAAATATGAAAAAATAGAAAAAAATAAAGAAAAAAAAAGGATGAAATAAAACCCCATCAAAAGAAAATCAAAAAAATTGTATAAGTGTGTTTGTTTAAATGCCACTTAATGAAATCATTGTACTTGTAATAAATAAAGGTCTATGTGCAACTTGTTTTTATGCCACATCCTTTTTTTTCTGATATGGATCAAACTGTTTAATCTTGATCAGATCATTTAAATTTTTGTATTAGATTAGAGAATAAGTTCAACCAAACAATTTAAACTGAGTTGAACATTATAACATAGGATAGATTAGGATAAATAAAAGGCCTAATATACTCAAAAATTGGCCTAATTTATATTAGATTCGGCTTCAAATTAGAGAAATAGTTAAATAAGCGCAACTAGTCTAAATGTGCCCAAAATATATTAATTTTTAATTAGTGTTTAATTACCTTGTTAAAAGGGTGATTAATTCTTTGTAAATAAACATGTTTACATGCTTTTGTTAAAGTTCAAATACAACAAAAAAAAAATTGTCAGAAAGTGATAAACGTCCATCAAAATCTGACAGTGATACGCCTCCCCGCTCAGATCAACGGCAAGGAAGCCTCTTATCACCCCCTTACCATGAAACAGGATAACGGTAGAGGGGGTGAAAAAAGTGGTTTTACCTGTGCGAGCATCCCGCATACATGTTTCCTCTCAAAGCTTCACACCCCCCTCGCTCCAAACTGCTTACCACTACCCCCCCCCCCCCCCCCCCCCCCCCCCGAGATCTTCCATTCTTCCTTCCTGCGCTTCCCGATACCGCACCAATGGTAACTCCTGCCGCACCATCTGACTCCAACTGGTGACCACCATGTGCCCTCACCCATTACCACCTATTGGTTCCCACATATCTATTGTCACCATTACTTGCCTCTCGTTGTTGATCTTGCCTCTCCTTGATGCATTAAATTCCTAATTAGTCAATCAGCAACAACCTTCCCTGTAACAGTAAACTTAATCCACTTTTAAATATTCTTTTGCCCCGTTACATCAGCCTTTCTTCAACCGCACTTGCACTATTTTCTTTCACTATTCTATTTATTGTTTCTATTCTATAGATTCTCTGCCAAGCCAAGCCTGCAACAGTAAGCGTCCTTGGAACATATCTCTACAATCATTTCAACCATTTTTATGTTATCCTCCACCATTACATTTATAATATCATAGCTCCAAAGAAGAAAGGAAAGCCTTCTCCCAATTCCTCTGCAACACAGGAAACCCCAAAGGCCTCTGATTCCTTAGACCTTGACCATATCCCATTGGCCAACCAATATTTCAAAATTGCAAATACTGAATGCAAATTCGACATGTTTGAATTGCATAATTGGCTGAAGAAAACATACTTTGATTCTAAGGATGAAATAAACCTATGGGAATCCCTTCTACCTCTGTATATGTTTCTTTAGACCCATTCCTTTCCTGATTTAGTTATCTGGTTCCAATCCAAGTATAATCCTTTACAAAGAACGACGGTAGATCAGAATGGAGACATTCTGATAACTATCACTGCAAAAACCATCAAAAAAATGATTCTCATCCCAGAAAATGACTCCCTTAACTTTTTCTCCACTTCAACCTTAACTCACCTATATCATAAGTTGCCCTTACCTCAGAGAGCTCAAATTTTTGAGATATTTCTGCCTGAAGATGCTGAGCTCCCCAAAAAGAATCCTCCTTATCCAACACCTATGTTCCTTGAGAGAGCCAAACACATAATTTCCCTAATTTCCTACTTGTTAGGCTACCAATTAGACCAATGGGTAGATGAAGCTATCCTAGGTTATCTATCAATTTTTTCCAAATAAAATAAACCTGCCTTCATTTATAACTACAGTCATTTTTTGGTTGAAGCTATGCATGAGAAATTGATGAACATCACTACTGAAGGAGTGTTTAAATACTCCTCTGTGTTATTTCATATGTTTATTTTTCAGCAGGGAGACAAGTTGCCTATTTTTTTGCGTAAGAAGGATGATCAGCAAGAGAATAAAAAAGTTACTCACTGGACCTCATTGATTAGAAAGAAATCAACTCAGTTCACATTTTTAGACATCATAGATTGTTTCATTCACCCAGTTGTACATCTTCTCAGTAGTTAGTTGAACCCTTGGATGATCTTTGAGAACAAAATTGTAACCGAGCTGGAGATTTGCCAAGTTAATGAAAGGATTCTGAATTTTCCTTCTATAGTTTTGTCTCCTTGTAATTTTTTCATATGTGCTTATTTCATTATGCATTTCTTCGTATATTTAAGTCTTTATGCAGAGATCTAGGTAAGATCATACTGAGTATCAGCCAGTCTTAAATCCCCTCTGAATTTATTAGCAATAACTAGGGACTAGCTTATTAGACTATATGTTATTATAAACTCCCCTATATCAATTAATTGTCACACAAATCTGCATTTGTTTAAATATATTTTGTTCTATAGGAAATGTTGTTTGCCTGTATTCTTTGCTTATAACCAATCAAATATTATGTTTGTCTGTATTCTTCTATTCATTCACTTTAAATCAATTAACTATAGTTAGACAAATAGAATCCCTTTCATCTAGCTTAGTAATTGTTAAGGCTTAAGCACCTATTTTCATTAATTCATAACATTGGTCATCCATAAAACTTAAAAAACAAAAAAACAAAATTAGAGGCTCTAGCATGACTACCTAACCTAGAGTCGTCTTAGAGGACAATAGTAATGACTGTGTATTTGTGGTCATGGAAATATTTTCTAAGTTGGCTATATTGGTGGCCTGTAAGAAGAGTATCACAGAAGAGGAAACTACCAAACTCTTCTTTGAACGAGTATGGGTACATTTTGGGATCCCACAAACCATTATATCAGAATGGGATAACAAGTTCCTAAGAACATTATGGTCAAGCCTCTTGACACTATTGGAAACCAAGCTCACCAAGTCGACTTCCTTCCATCCCTAGACTAATGGCCAAACAGAGGTTGTCAATGGAATGATAGTGCACATACTCCGCATGTACAACTCCAATTATCCACGAACCTGGGATGAGAGTCTTCCCTATGTGCAACACAGTTATAATAGAGCTCTACATAGCTCAACTGGTCACAATCCCTTTCAAGTGGTTCTAGGATTTCAACCATTGTGTCTAATTGATGTTGTCATGCCTCATGCGACTACATAGACAAAATCCACACATGTATTGTCTGAGGTTGATAAAGTGACAAGATTTATTGAACACATACAACACATCCTCCAATAGGTGTTAGGTCCCTATAATACTAGTGATTCCCCCATTACTATTGTCAGTGTATCCCTTATCGTTATTACTATGCCCCTATTGTCCCCATATTGTTATTAGTGTGCCCCATAGAAACCCACTATTGTTATATTTGTGCCCTTATGTTATTACTATTAGGTCGGCTTGATTATATCGTGACCCCTTAGACTCCTATATATATAAGGGAGGTTTAGTCATTTGTATCATCCAAGAATTATTCATTTGTGTAATGTAAAGGAGGTTTCCCCCTCAAAGACGCTAAATTCTAAGGTGTTGATCTATCTTTTCTACCTTCTTGTGAGTTGGTTTCCTAACATTTGGTATGTGCCAAGCACTGGTCTTGGCTACATCGGACTTCACAAAAACCTTTATTGTGGAATGCGATGCTTCAGGAAATGGAATTGGTGTTGTTCTAATGCAAGATGAAAGACCCATTGCTTTCGAAAGTCATCCAATCAAAGGAAAGTATTTACACAAAGCTATTTATGAGAAGGAAATGTTGGCAATACTACATGCACTTAAGAAATGGCGACCCTACCTAATGGGAAGATACTTCAAGGTAAAAACGGATCATGATAGTCTTAAATACTTTTTAGAACAAAGATTATCCTCTGAAGAGCAACAAAAATGGGTCACAAAGATGTTGGGTTATGACTCTAAAATCATCTCCAAAAAAGGGAAGAAAAATGTTGTGGCAGATGCACTCTCAAGAAAGGATGAGGATGTGGAAGCATTGTTGTGCTCCATTTCTATTATCCAACCAGATTGGATAAACGAATCCAACCAGATTGGATAAACGAAGCAAGGGATGATTGGAAGAATGACAAAGAAGTGTGGGCACTCATTCAAAAGATACAAAAAGGTCCCAGTACATTTGATACGTTTAGCTAGAAAAATGATTTGTTATGATACAAAGATTGCTTATACCTATGTAAGAATTCCCAACTCAAACAAAAGATTCTTATGGAATTGCACGCTTCTCCCTTAGGAGGGCACTCAAGATTTTTTAAACTTACCACACGGTTAAGAAGGAATTTTTTTGGGATGGCCTTAAATCAAATATTCAAAAGTTTTTGGCGGAATGTTTGGTTTTCCAACAAAATAAAGTTGAAACAATTAAGACCCCGGGTCTACTACAACCTTTATCCATTCCAAGCCAATGTTGGGAGGAGATTTCAATGGATTTTATCATAGGTTTACCCAAGTCCAAAGGAAAGAGTGTCATTATGGTGGTAGTTGACAAACTTACCAGTATGCACACTTTTGTGCATTATTGAATCCATTTAAAGTCAGTACAGTTTCTACTACATTTACGGAAACAATTCAAAAGCTACATGGAAACCCAAAGATTATTGTAAGAGACAGAGATCCCATTTTCACTAGAAATTTTTGGGTAGAATTAGTTTCTTGTCTCGGTACTCAGATAGGTTGGGTTGTGTTATATTCTTTCCATGACTAGCCCACGTATTTAATCAGGTAGTTAGGGGGGGGCAGAACCCCCCCTGGTTGCGTCAATTGCATAGCGGGGGGGTCACAGGGGGTTTGAGGGGTGCAGGTAACCCCCCTCTAGAAAATTTTGTTTTCTGGACCCTATGTTAGGTTGGGCGGACCTACCTATGGTTTTGTGCATGATTTTCACACATGGTTTTGGATGCGATGGTTTTCAGTCCATGGTATTGGATGCTTTGGCATGTATAAATATGTATTGTAACATTGAAAGGAACATAATGAAAAATCAAACTGGTAGTCCCAGTTTTTGGATCTAGGGGAAAATCTCTGTGTATATGTGTTTTATGTGTTATGCTCTCACATTGTTTATTTTCTGTGTTCTAGAATTCGTATGCAGGTAATTTATGTACGGGGTTAAAACCTACATTTGATATCAGAGTTATTTTGGCTTCAAGGGGACACCTTTATTGCTGAGGGGTTTTTCTCAGGCCTGTGGTAGACCATGCTCAGTGGGAGATCTACGAGATCGATCCTAGTGGTGAAAGAAGCTTATGAGAAGTGGAAAGATAGAGATCGAGAAATTTAATGGTCAGAGTTTTGAGTTGTGGAAACTCAAGATGGAGGATCTGTTGGTGGATAAAGATCAATGCATCGCAGTAGATCCAGGTGCTAAACCAATGGGAGTGTCCGATGAAGAATGGAAGAAGTTGGATCAAAAGGTAAACAACACAATATGATTGTGTGTCTCAGATTCAGTATTGTTGAATGTATCAGGGGAAGCTATGGCGAAGGCTTTGTGGGACAAGTTAGGGACTTTGTACTAATCTAAGTCTTTGGTGAATAAACTGTTCCTACAGAAAAAGTTGTATAACCTAAGGATGAAAGATGGAGACTCGGTGATAGAGCATCTGAACGCATTTAATACTGTGGTAAGTCAGTTATTATCTATTGATATTAAAATTTCAGATGAATATAAGTGCATTAGTTTGTTGTGTTCTCTACCAGATTCATGGGATAGTCTGGTTATTGCAATAGGTAGCAATGCAACTGCCTTGTATTTTGATGAAATAGTCTCATCCTTGTTGACGGAGGAGATGAGTTGGAAAAATATGGAGAGCCAAAATGGTGATGCCTTGTCTGTATGAGGATGGTCTCAGAACAGAAACAAAAATAAGTCATCGAGTTGGGGATCTAAATCTAAAGGGAGATCTAAATCTCCAGGAAAACCTGTGAAGGTGGTGTGCTAGAAATGCGAGAAAGAAGGGCACTATAAAAGGGACTATAAATCTAAAGCTCCTAATAAGGGAAATGGATCTGATGATGCTCCTTTTGCAGAGGCGAAAACCACCTCAAACTAAGGTGGGGATGTGTACTTTGCTTCTTCAAGTATACATGTAGATCATGAGGCATGGTTGATTGACTCAGGTGCATCCTTTCACTTCACTTCCCATAGAGAGTGGTTCTAAGAGTATGAGAAATATGATGGTGGTGATGTCTTCTTGGGGGATGACTGGAAGGCTAGAATCATTGGTTGCAGAAAAGTAAAGTTGAAGTTGCAAGGTGGAAGGTTTAGAACACTTTCGGATGTTCTGCATATTCCTGCATTAGCCAGAAATCTTATTTTTGTAAGCAAGTTGGATGATCCAGGTGTAAAAAAAATGTTTGAGAAGGATGCCTGCAATATGGTTCAAGGGGCATTGGTATTGATGTAGGGAGTTTGAATTCGAACTTTGTACAAGCTGCAAGGTAGCACTGTTGTTGATGGGTGCAACAGTTCTGTGGTTTCTGAAACTAGAGCACAAAATCTAGTGGTCTCTAGAGAGAAGACCATGTTGTGGCATCAAAGGCTTGGACAAATTGGATATAAGGGCCTTCAAATACTTCATGGTAAAGGTATGTTAGAAGGTATGAGTAATAGCTCTCTGGATTTTGATTTCTGTGAAAATTGTGTATCTAGGAAGCAGAATCGGGTGAGTTTCCCCTCTAGTGGTAAGAGGGAAAAACATATATTAGAACTTATGCACAGTGATGTGTTTGGCCCTATGAAGGTTCCATCACTAGGTAAGTCTATGTACTATGTATCATTTATAGATGACTTCTCAAGGAATACATAAATATATTTCCTTAAGAAGAAATCTTAAGTCTTTGACATGTTTAAATAATTTAAGGCTCTGGTGGAAATCTAGACAGAGAAGAAGATAAAGGTGTTGAGGACAGATAACAGTGGAGAGTTTTGCAACAAGGAATTTGAAGAATTATATAAGTGTGGTATAGCATGGCAGAAGACTACTCCATACACACTTGAACAAAATGGAGTTGCAGAAAGAATGAACAAGACGTTGATGGAATGATCCGAATTGAATCTTAGAACACTCTCTAAGTTTTCATGACAGTTTCAAATTATGCTAAAAGATTCAAGTCCTAGAAAAATCAAATCTATTAGAAGGAATCCTCGTAATAGTTGCAGTTGTGGCCAGAGCAGAGCAACGAGGACCCTCGGTCAAGCGCGCAGACCATTGGCCCATGGTAACACACACTGGCACAAACTGGTAAAACCAGAGGCCAAATCAAGAAACGGAGGTGGTTTTTGATACGCACTTAGCGCTAAAGTGTTAATCATGTATCGTAGGGCATCCCCCTCAATGGAGGAAAGCCCCGAAGTGCTGGGACCCGAAATCGCTATAAAATTCAGAAAAGTAATGCATTCGGTTCCGTAGTGCGGGATTCCACAAACCGGCAGGATATTGGAAGGCCTCGAGGCGGTAAGAAGTTTTGACTCAGTCCCACCCGATGCCACACATCGAGTGACACGCGTCCGGTGGATGAGAGAGAAAACTACCCGCATCAGATGGGTAAACATCGTGTGACTTGTCTGCTCGATATGAAGGACGACCGTAGGATCTGGGAGGCCCAGATCAATGGTGGAGATACGTCCCGATGACTGACCGGATTTGACAGGTCAAAAAGCAAGATGACAGGGGATTTGAATTCTAACGTCGATGATGAGTTGGCAAATGATTCATGATTAGTGAGCGATCTTCAAGCAAACGGAATTAATGGTCATTTAAAAATGATTCAAATAATCTGACACCCAGTTCGTTGGGAAACAGGTTGCCACCTCCCTGCGAGGTGCTACCCAGTGATGATGATGCAAAGCATAGGAATTCGAGCGGACAGAGGTAAGGAAACCAGAAGGCCAGGAAGCGGAAATGAAAAATCAAAAGAACATACTTGTTTTAAAACCATGAACTCATAGACATAGAAAAAGCACACAAAGAGGTGGACAAGAGTTAGCTAGACACAGGAAGCTAATAGTAGAGAACAGAGAGTAGAAGCCGAGTTGACCTGAAGGTAGCATCAAGCTAGACAGAGCTAGAGAGAGTCAAAGAGTTTGTGTACTCCATTGAAGGCTTGAGAGGTTCAAGAAAACTCCTCAGCATAAACCTATCATACTACTGTGACCCTCAGAGGTCGAGTTTCAGTAAGGAGAATCTATGCACTCCATTCCTACTGACTTCATTCTATTTAGTGAGTCTCGAATCAAGCTCACTGTTGTAAAAACTCTGCTTGAAAACATAATAGAGAGGCCACCACTGAAAGGTTGGACCAGGAGTCGTAGCCCAAGAGCATTGGGTGAACTCCTTATTAAACTTGTTTTGTTTACATGTTTGACTATTATGTTTTATCTTATTGCCTCTGTGTCTATGTATTCTAGCAATCTTATCGATTCGTTGCATAAGTAACATAGGCACATCCATGCACATGAGTCTATAATACCTTTAATTCTTTGTCCTGGATAAATTCCAGATCAAGTGGTATCAGAGCTCTAGGTTACTAAGGTTAGACAAGCTTGTGCTGGATCTTGTTGTTGAATGCTAACTAGATCAAAGCTTAAATTAGGAGAAGGAGAGTTGGCTGAAACTAACCTAGAAATTGGAAGAGTCTATTTTAAGAGGAAAATGTCAGAAGAAAATCCCTTGGAATCAGACCCCCAGTTCATGGATATTTTTATGACCATGAGATCCATGGTGGAGGAAATGTATATGGAATTTAAGAAGAATAGAGATGAATATTCATGAAACTCCAAACAAGACAAAGGAGTAGAATAATTTCTCCTCCATGACCACTCTAAATGCAAAGGGAAAGAAGAAAAATTTCTCACGCCTCCTAATAGCCCTGAAAATAAAAAAAAGACATCTTTGATTAAATTAGATGTTAAATTTGATTTACCAATATATGATGGAGAGTTGAATGCAGAGAAGCTGGATAATTGGATCAGGCAGATTGATGTTTATTGCAGAGTGCAGAGCATTGACTCAGACAAGAGTAAGATTCAGCTGGCCAGCCTATGCCTTGGAGGCACTGCCTTGGTATGGTGGGAAGGCAGGACACAAGCTGACATGAAGAAACATGGTAAGATTCTTTCTGTCTGGAGTGAATTTGTTTCTGCAATTAAAAAGCAATTCTATCCACTAGCCTACATGCAGCAAGCCATGATGAGCTGGCAAACTCTTCGACAACTAAAAGGGAAAAGTGTACAAGGTTACACCCAAGAATTTAGGAAAAGAGCTTTAATTCTAGGAATTTCTTTGGACTCACCTGAGACTCTGTTGAAGTATATAGGTGGTCTACACAGCTACATGAGGCACACTATCCTCATGTTTAATCCCACCAGCATAGATGAGGTATCCATTCAGGCTATGAATCTAGAAGCTAGAGGTAAGAATGGGAACCCAGAAGTTGGGGGGTCATCCAAACCCATTACAAGCAAAAATAACGAGAAAAGAAAACAGAAATGGAAAGAGAGGAAGACAAACATTGTACGAAAAGCGAGTCTTCATGCACTCATTGTAAGAAGGATGGGCATGATGATGAACACTGTTGGATTCTGCATCCGGAGCTGAAACCTAAAAATTTCGAGGGCAAGAAGAAGAAGACTGCTGTAGCTATTCAAAAGGATTTAAGGTCAAACTTAGGAGATGAAGAAACAATCACAGCCACAGGTATAAAAGGTAAAAATTCTGAAGCATATACTAGTAATTCTGCACAATCTACTGATAATGAAGAAAATGAGAGAAAAATACATGAGCTTTTTCATATTCGAGTTATTTCCAATCATCAAAAGATTGATACTTTGTTTGATAGTGGCTCACAAGTAAATTTAATTTCTGAAGCAATTGTAAAGAAGTTGGGATTACTAACCACACCTCACAAGAAACCATATCCATTAGGTTGGTTATGTGATAAAGCAAAGCTACAAGTGACTAGACAATGTAAACTTAAGTTTTCTTTTGGGTCAGCATTTGTAGATGAGGTTGAGTTAGATATAGTTCCTTTGGATATATGTGGAATTGTTTTAGGAAGTCCTTACTTGTATGATAGAAAAGCTATTTTCTATAGAGCTGAAAAAAGTATCTACTCATTAAAGATGGAATCAAATATATTGTAAGATCTCATAAGCTTAAGAATAATTATACTCTCATAAACTCAGGGCAAATGAAACGAATTGTAAATTCATGCAAACAATTTTTACTGATGGTTGTAAAGGAAAAGAAACCTGATAAAACCAATGTATTTGAGGGTTGTGATGCTAAACAGCGAGATGATTTAGAAAAAATTGTTTCAGAATATGATATATTGTTTCGAGAACCTAAAGGTCTGCCGCCCAAAAAGGAAATAGTGCATGATATTAATTTGCAGCAAGATGCTCCATTGCCTAACATCGGAATGTACAGGTTGTCCGCTTTAGAGAATGCAGAAATCAAGAAGCAGTTACAGGAGCTGCTCGAGAAGGGGTTCATTAGACCTAGCACATCACCATGTGGGTCTCCAATTATTTTGGTGAAAAAGAAAGATGGCTCGTGGAGAATGTGCATTGATTACCGAGCATTGAATAAGATAACAATAAAAAATTGTTATCCCCTTCCTCGCGTAGATGATCTATTAGATTAGTTGAAAGAAGTTGTTTATTTTTCCAAGTTAGACTTGCATAGTGGCTATCATTAGTTCAGAGTTGCAGAGAAAGATGCATGGAAGACTGCTTTTAAAACAAAGCAGGAATTGTATGAGTGGCTAGTTATGCCTTTTGGCTTAACTAATGCTCCTGCTACTTTCATGAGAGTAATGAATGATGTACTCAAACCTTTTCTTGATGATTTTGTTATTGTATATTTGGATGACATTCTTATATTCAGCAAAACGTGGGAAGAACATTTAAATCATGTTAAGCAGACTCTAGATGTTTTGAAAAGAGAAAATCTTTATGTTAAGCTCTCAAAATGTGAATTTGGCAAAACATCTTGGAATTATTTGGGACATATAGTAGGGGGTGGTGAATTTAAGATAGATCCCTCTAAGGTTGCATTCATTGTAAACTGGCCTAAACCCAAATCTACCACTGAAGTTAGAAGCTTCTTAGGAGCAGCACAATATTGGAGAACGTTTATTTCTAACTTTTCCTTAATTGCAGCTCCCTTACATGCTTTAACAAGATTGGACAAGGTGTTTCAATGGGGAGGCAAACAACAGAAAGCCTTCGACACCTTGAAAGAAAAAATTAGTACAGCACTAGTACTAGCACTGCCCGATCTTCAAAGACCATTTGAGATTGAAACAAATGCCAGTGACTATGCCATGGGAGCAGTGTTGATGTAGCCCGATAAACCCATATGTTATCATTCTGAGACATTTAATTCTGCAATAGTTAACAATCCTACATATGATAAAGAATTGTATGTATTAGTATAGAATGTGAAAAAGTGGAAACATTACTTAATGGGCAAAGAGGCAGTTATACATACTGGTCATCAACCACTTCAATATCTACACTCCCAGACTAAGTTGCAGCTATCAAGACACTATAGATGGATGGGTTTTCTACAACAATTTCATTTAGTCATCAAATATAAAAAGGGCATATACAATAAATTTGCAGATATGTTGTCCAGACCAATTATAAATGCATCTACTATACTTAAGCATAATTCAATATTGCACAAGAGCTACATTGAACAATATGACCAAGATATAGATTTTAAAGATGTATATGCAACTTTAAGTCAAGGCAAATGAGTATAAGAATTGGATTATCATGTTAAGGACCAACTCTTGTATCATTTGGGAAGCTATGCATTCCACAAACTGAAAGAGTAAATATAATTCGAGAAGCACACACTTCTCTAATATCAAGTCACTTTGATGTAAGTAAAATAGTTGCACAACTACAAAGATTTTGTTATTGGCCAAAAATGAATGAGACGGTTTCTAGATATGTAAGAGGGTGTACCATGTGTGATAAAAGAAAGCCCAGCAATAAAAAACTGGGTTTGTACACTCCACTACTAGTTCCTTCTCATCCTTTCGAAAGTGTTTCCATGGACTTTGTTGGAGGATTACCTAAATCTAGGAAAGGTCATGAGTATTTATATGTTGTTGTGGATATGTTCAGAAAAATGTGTATTTTAATACCTTGTAACAAACAGATTACAACTGAACAAACTGCAAAGTTGTTCTTCCAGCATGTATGGGTCCATTTTGGATTACCACTTCCATAATATCTAATCGAGATACCTGATTTCTTGGGAAATTTTGGTCAAGTTTGTGGGAATTGATGGACACCAGGCTGAAGAAGAGCACAGATTTTCATCCACAAAGAGATGGCCAAATAGAAGTGGTAAACAGGACAGTGATCCAGTTGCTCAGGGGCTATTGCAGCAAGCATCCCAAACTTTGGGATGAACATTTATGTTATGTGCAGCATGCTTACAACCGAGCTAAAAATTCTTCTACACAGAGATCTCCTTTTGAGACCTATTTTGGTTTCACACCAAGGTCTCCCTTGGATTTTGTCTTTGGTAAAGACATAGCAGTTGATGGACACAGTGATGTGGACAAGGCAACCAAGTTCATTGAACAAATCCAAGAGATTCACCAGGCAGTACAGGAACAGCTGGAAAAGAGCCAAGCCAAGTACAAGGAAAGGCATGATAAGCATTGGATAGAGCATAGTTTCCAAGTTGGTGATCAAGTCCGGCTTTATATCAGCAAAGCATAGTTTCCAAGTTGGTGATCAAGTCCGGCTGTATATCAGCAAAGACAGAATGTAAGGTGAAGGTAAGAAGCTAAAGCCAATAAGGTATGGACCTTTCAAGATACTTGAGAAAATTGGTGAGAATGCTTTTCACCTTGATCTACCAGCTTACATGCACATCTACTCAGTCATTAATGCAGACAGCTTGAGACTATTTGAACCTTCATTAATCGAAGATCCTGAAGAGCAAAGTCAATTGCCTTCTATTGATGATATGTTGCCTGAATATCTTAATGAATTGCAGGAAGATACAATTCTGGACAGGAAGGTAAGAACTACGCGCAAAGGGGATGTTGAATACCTCAGGATTGGACTCAAAGGTTCAAAATCAAGCAGTGTAAAATGGATAGAAATTGAGCAAGCGAGAAAGAAATACCCTCACTTGATTGATGCTTAATAAAACCAACTTTTGGTGGTCCAAAAGCTTTTTCAATGGGAAGGCCGTGATTCGAACTAGATCCTAGAACACTCTCTAAGTTTTCATGACTGTTTCAAATTATGCAAAAAGATTCAAGCCCTAGAAAAATCAAAGCTATCAGAAGGAATCCTCGTAACAGTTTCAGTTGTGGCTAGAGCGAAGCAACAAGAACCCTCGATCAATCACGCAGACCATTGGCCCATGGTAACGTGCACTGGCAAAAACTAGAAAAACCGGAGGCCAAATCAAGAAATGGGGGTGGTTTCTGATATGCGATTAGCACAGGGCATACCCCTCAGTGAAGGAAAGCCCCAAAGTGCTCGGACCCGAAATCGCTATAAAATTTGGAAAAGTAATGCATTCAGTTCCATAGCATAGGATTCCACAAACCGATAGGATATCGAAAGGCCTCGAGGTGGTAAGCGGTTTTGACTGAGTCCTGCTTGATGCCACACATCGAGCGACACGTGTCTGGCGAATGAGAGAGAAAACCGCTCGCATCGGATGGGTAAACATCTTGCGACTTATCCGCCCGATATGAAGGATGACCGTAGGATCTAGGGGCCCAGATCAACTGCAGAGATACGTCCCGATGACTGACCGGATTTGACAAGTCAAAAAGCAAGATGGAAAGGTATTTGAAGTCCGACGTGGATGATGAGTTGGCAAATGATTCATGATTCGCGGGCAATCTTGAAGCAAATGGAATTAATGGTCATTCAAAATGATTCAAGGCATCTAACACCTAGTTTGTTGGGAAAAAGGTGGCCACCTCCCTGCAAGGCGTTACCCAGTGATGATGACGCAGAGCAGAGGAATTCGAGCAAACGAAGGTAAGGAAACCAGAAGGCCAGGAAGTGGAAACGAACAGTCAAAAGAACAGACTGGCTTTAAAGCCATGAACTGACAGAAGCAGAAAAAACACACAAAGAGGCAGAGAAGAGTTAGCTAGATGCAGGAAGCTAATAACAGAGAACAGAGAGTAGAAGCCGAGATGACCTAAAGGTAGCATCGAGCCAGACAGAGCTAGAGAGAGTCAGAGAGTCTGCGTACTCCATTGAAGGCTTGATAGGTTCAAGCAAAATCCTTGGCATAAGCCTGTCATACTACTGTGACCCTTAGAGGTCGAGTTTCAGTAAGGAGAGTCTGTGCACTCCATTCCTACTGACTTCATTATGTTTAGTGAGTCTCAAATCGAGCTCACTGTTGTAAAAACTCTGCTTGAAAACATAATAGAGAGGCCACCACTGAAAGGCTGGACCAGGAGACGTAGCCCAGGAGCATTGGGTGAACTCCTTATTAAACTTGTTTTGTTTACATGTTTGACTGTTATGTTTTATCTTATTGCCTCTGTGTCTATGTATTCTAGCAATCTTATCGATCCGTTGCATAAGTAACATAGGCACATCCATGCACATGAGTCTGTAATACCTTTAATTCTTTGTCCTAGATAAATTCAAGATCATGGAAAGGGCAAGAAGCATGCTCAGTGGTGCCGTGTTAGGATAGGAATTCTGGGCAGAGGCGGTGGAGATAGCATGTTACCTGGTTAATAGATCACCTTAATTAGCTTTGGATGATAAGACTCCACAAGAGTTATGGACTGGTAAGAAACCCTCTCTTTCACATCTGAAGGTATTTGGATGTGATGCATATGTACATGTTCCAAAGGAGAAAAGAACCAAGTTGGATAGTAACTCTGAAAAGTGCATCTTTATTGGGTATAAGGATGGTTTAAAGGGTATAAGCTTTGGAACCTAGTAACAAGGAAGGTTGTGTACAGCCAAGATGTGGTGTTCAGACAGGTGAAAGATGTTATTAAACATGAATTCCAACCAAAGGAACCTGATAAGATAGAGTTTGAGCTTAAGGAGGAAGAATTAGACTCTACAAGAGAGGAGGAATTAGAAGATGAAGAGCCACAAACTCCGAGTGTGAGAAGATTATTTCGAGAAAGAAGGTAGCCAGAAAGGTATAGTCCATCTGCTTTCTGTTCAAATTTTGCTTTATCTGTTACTGATGATGATACCATAACTATGAAAGAAGCAGTAGATTCAGAGGATGACAAACTTTGGAAAGAGGCCATGGTTGATGAAATGGCATATTTGCACAAAAATGAGGCTTGGGATCTAGTGGCGTTGCCAGCCGGAAGGAAACCCATTGGCAGTAAATGGGTGTTCAAGAAGAAGACAAATGCAGGAGGAAAGGTGGAGTAATACAAAGCTCAGTTGGTAGAAAAAGGTTATTCCCAGGTTCTAGGAATTGATTGTGGTGATATTTTTTCTCTTGTTGCCAAGGTAGCTTCTATTAGATTACTTTTATTTATTGCTACTGCTTTTGATTTTGAGATAGAACAGATGAATGTGAAGGCAGCATTTCTTCACAGGGATCTGGAAGAGGAGATTTACATGAAGCAACCTGAAGGTTTTGCAGTGAAGGGTAAGAAAGAAATGGTATGAAAGTCAAAGAACTCTTTGTACAGGTTAAAACAGTTACCAAGGATGTGGTATCAGAAATTTAATACATTTATACGAGGACTTGGCTTCACCAAAAGCAAAGTATATCACTGTGTGTATATTAAATTAATTGGTGACCGTGTTATTTATCTGATCTTGTATGTGGATGTAGGTTTTAACCCCGTATAGAAATTACCTGCATACGGATTCTAAAACACAGAAAATAAACAATGCAAGAGCATAACACATAAAACACATATACATAGATATTTCCCCTGGATCCCAAAACCGGGACTACCAGCTTGATTTTTCATTATGTTCCTTTCAATGTTACAATACATATTTATACATGCCAAAGCACCCAATACCATGGACTGAGAACCATCGCGCCCAATACCATGGACCGAAAAACCATCGCGTCCAAAAAACATGTGTGAAAATCATGCACAAAACCATAGGTGGGTCCGCCCAACCTAACATAGGTTCCAAAACCAAAATTTTCTGGGGCGCTGCCCCAGACCCCATAAAGTGGGGTTACGGCTGCCCCTCAAACCCCCTGTCACCTCCCCCCCTCTAACCCCTGGTTAACTACCTGGGCTAATCGTGGAAAGAATATAACACAACCCAACATTCTCCCACTTGTTGTTTTCTTTCCACAAGGGGGCCACAAGAGATCTTAGTCATTTATCCAGCCCTGCAACACCCATTGTTTCTCTACACCAAGAGAACTTCTCAGAGCTCATAGATTTTCTCAATGCATCTGCAGTATTCTTCAAAGTGTCCACCTTTACCAGCAACACCTTTTTGTCTTCTATCATATCCCTCAGAAAGTGATACTAAACATCAATATGCTTTGTCTTTGAATGATATGCAGGGTTCTTTGCCAAGAAAATTGCACTTTGGTTGTCACAGTCTATCCTTATAGCTTCCTGTACTAACCCCATACTTGAACACAATCTCTGCAACCAAACTACTTCCTTTCTTGCATGAGTGGCTGCCATGTATTCTGCCTCTGTAGTTGATAGTGCCACTACAAATTGTTTCTTACTCATCCAACTGACTGCACCTTCAAATAGGTTAAACACATACCCACTTGTATATCTTCTCTAATCCAGATCTCCAGCCCAGTCTGCATCAACAAAGCCACGAATATCCAAAAATCTGTCCAATCCTGGTCTTCCTTGGTAGCACAAACGATAATCACTAGTGCCATGCAAATATCTGAAAACCCGCTTCACTGTTGTCCAATGCTCCTTCCCTGGATTTTACATAAACTTGCTCAATACTCCCACTGCATGTGCAATGTCTGGTCTCGTACAGACCATTGCATACATCAGGCTACCGACTACACTTTCATATGGAACATGGTACATGTCCTCTTCCTCTTCTTGTGTCTTGGGACACTATTCAGCAGATAACCTCACACCTACAGGAATAGGAACCTTCACCGGTTTACTATCCTGCATATTAAACCTCTACAGTATTTTCTCGACATACTTCCTCTGGTTTAACCAGAGCTTCCTCTTTTCCCAATCTCTTTTAATTTCCATGCCCAAAATATAGTTTGCAAAACCAATATCTTTCATGTTGAATTTGGAGGACAATTGGGTCTTCAAATCCTAGATAATTTCTTTGTCATTTCCAACCAGCAACATATCATCCACATACAAGACCAGATAAATAACATGATCACCAATTAATTTAAAATACACACAGTGATCTGCTTTGCTTCTGGTGGAGCCAAGTCCCCGTATAAATGTATCAAATTTCTGATACCACATCCTTGGTGACTGTTTTAACCCATACAGAGACTTCTTTAACTTGCATACTAGTTCTTTCTTACCCTTCACCACAAAGCCTTCAGGTTGCTTCATGTAGATATCCTCTTCCAAATCCCTGTGAAGAAATGATGTCTTCACATCCATCTGTTCTACCTCAAAATCAAAAGCAGCAGCAATAGATAAAAGTAATCTAATAGAAGTTACCTTGGCAACAAGAGAAAAAATATCACCAAAATCAATTCCCAGCACCTGTGAATAACCTTTTGCTACCAACCGAGCTTTGTATTTCTCCACTTTTCCTTATGCATTTGTCTTCTTATTGAACACCCATTTGCTGCCAATGGGTTTCCTTCTAGCTGGCAACTCCACCAGATCCCAAGCTTCATTTTTGTGCAAAGATGCCATTTCATCAACCATGGCCTCTTTCCAGAGTTTTCCATCCTCTGAATCCACTGCTTCCTTCATAGTTCTAGGATCATCATCAGTAATAGACAAAGAAAAATTTGAACAGAAAGCAGATGGACTATACCTCTCTGGTTGCCTTCTTTCTCGAACTGATCTTCTTACAACCGGAGTTTGTGGCTCTTCATCTTCTGATTCCTCCTCTGCTGTAGAGTCTAATTCTTCCTCCTTTAGCTCAAACTCTATCTTCTCAGGTTCGTTTGGTTGGAATTCATGTTTAATAACATCTTTCACCTCCCTGAACACCACATCTCAATTGTACACAACCTTCCTTGTTACTGGGTTCCAAAGTTTATAACCCTTTAAACCATCCTTATACCCAATAATGATGCACTTTTCAGATTTACTATCCAACTTGGTTCGTTTCTCCTTTGGAACATGGACATATGCATCACATCCAAATACCCTTAGATGTGAAAGAGAGGGTTTCTTACCAGTCCATACCTCATGTGGAGTCTTATCCTCCAACGCTGATGAAGGTGATCTGTTGACCAGGTAACATGCAGTATCCACCGCCTCTGCCCAGAATTCCTGCCCTAACCCAGCACCACCGAGCATGCTTCTTGCCCTTTCCATCAACATCTTGTTCATTCTTTATGCAACTCCATTTTTTTGAGGTATATATGGAGTAGTCTTCTGCCGTGCTATACCACACTTCTTACAAAATTCTTCAAATTCGTTGCTGCAAAACTCTCCACCATTATCTATCCTCAGCACCTTTATCTTCTTCTGTGTCTAATTTTCCATGAGAGCATTAAATCTTTAAACCTGTCAAAGGATTCAGATTTATTCTTAAGGAAATATATCCGTGTATTCCTTGAGAAGTTGTTAGGGCCTAAATCTACCTCAGGTTGAGAAATGTAGGATCTAGGGTAACATCATACCAGGCTTAACCTGGTAGCTAGCCCTACCAGGTCGAGAGAGGGCTCTCTCCTTGTCAATCTCAGAAAAGATGGCCAATGAAAGCTTGAGATGACTGATGTAATGACTGATTTTAGGCTAGGTATGTGTACAGAGGTGTTTGATTGAATTTGATGATGTTTTTTTGGCTCAAATGTGAAAGGAAAATTTAGGTCCGGGGAATGAGACTCGATTTTGCAGAGGTCTCTATGGGGCAAGGTAGGCAAGTGATTTGGTACTTCAAAATGAGTGATATGGAGAGATTTTAGACAAGTAAAAAGTTGAAAAGGGCATGAAAAACTCAGGGATCCTTTTCAAACAGCTGAAAACATAGATAAATAAACAAACCCTAGGTAGAGCACTGCACTTTCAATGTATTCTACCTTCATCCTTGTTTGATTTAGTTAAGATGAAGCAAAGAGATATGATGACATACATAAAACACATGTAGACTTACAATTACAGAAGAAAACACAATACCAAAGCAAGATGCTACATGAATCCCATAAAGTGCTGCAAACCACTGGTCTATTCTTTAGCCAAACTACTGAAATGAATATACAATGAAGCTCCAAGCTTTCCCAAAAGTCCAACCATGCTAATGATTGAAAAATTACAAAATATAGACAACCAACAACTCATCCTAGCCTCTAGGGGTCGAGCTCATAAGATTAGGGGCTGTTCCAACAAAATCTAAACTGAGAACTAAAAAGTAGGCAATGGAACAACTTGCCTCTAAAAACTAGGAAACCGATTCATTCAGTTTCAAACTACCTTTTGATGGATGAATCTACCTTTATGAGTGAAAATTTAGCATAATTACATCAAAATCCATCATGTCATGTTAAATTACATCATGAGTTTGACAATTAGAAGGAAAAAAGTCAAACTGTGAAAAAACTAGGCAAAAAACAGAGTTTTTGGCCAAAAATGAGCAAAATTCCTCCAATGCGTCACGTTGATTTCCCTATGCATAGCGCCTTTTTGCAGTTGTTTTTAGAGGCCTTCCCAGTGTCCAAATTTTCTCCAAGTGGGCTTGTTAGAACGGTTTGCCTGTCTACTTTCCAGAAAAAGTGGAATTTTTGAATTTGGCCTCCATTTGACCCTCCAAAACTGAGTTCTCCCAACACTGCTTCTTGTGTGTCCAAAAAGGGGCAAAAAGGTCATTTTTGAGGTGTTTTTTACCTTTTTGGAAGCTCAAAATCTGTCAAAATTTCTTGGCCATTTGTGAGCATGCATATTTTTTCATGAAAAATCCAAAAAATTTATTTTTCCTCAAAAGGAGGTCCCCATCAAAAGCGAGCGCCAGGTGGCGCGGCGCATCGGGCAAAAAAGCCTATTTTTTAAGGCAAAAATTCCAAAATTGCAAAAAGTGTCCCAAATTTTTTGAAATTTGGGCTGAGTGTCCTCCATTAAGTGCTATGTTGGGCCAAGGAAGCCTCAGCCAAGATCTGAAGTCTATCTTGCTCTTTTCGCCTCCGTGATGCCTTCTTCAACTTGGCCTTCAAGTTTCTAATTCTTGCCTTGCACACTTTGTTTCTTGCCAAGTAATGATGGGCCATGTGCCTCAACATATTTTTCTCTCGGTTGGCCTTCTCTAGCATCTTTTCCAAGTGGATATTTTCCCTCTCCAACCAAGATTCACGATCAACATTGATTTCTTGTTCAAGTGTTGTGAGCTTGACTTTCCTCCTTTTGGCAGCTTGCCAGTTTTCTCGTATGTTTTGTAGCTCCATTATGGTTTGCTGATCCTCTAGCTGTTTGTTTCTTTGCTCCAGATATTTGATTATCCACTTGGCTCTTTCTAGGTTGAGAGACAAATGCTAAATGTCATCTTGTTGCTCCTGGATGATCTTTGTAAGGTTTGAGCTTTGTGAGCCCAAAATGGTGTCATCATCCTGAATAAGAATAAAATATGTCTCCTGCCCTCCTAAAGGCCCCTCATCATATAATGGTTGCTTGCCCTTGTCCTATACCTGCTCTGCTGATGGAGGAAATTAGACCCCTTCCACCCTGGGTGGAGATAATACTCGTTTTGTCGCTACAGACAACCTTCTAGTGCCCTTTTGATAAGTAACAAACATTGGCACACTAGTGGTTTGTGTCTCATGAAGCTCCTGCTAATGTGAAGGTCCACCTGTCTCATGAAAAGATGGTAGAGGTACTTGAGGACCTGTGAAGACCTCATGTGAAATGAAATCCTCCCATGAGATGTTCTGTAAACCAAGTTGATGCAAGACCACAATTTTGATTAGTGCAAAATGATATATGTTGTTATACTACTGCTCAGGAGTCTTCCTACGCACTAAGGTGGTCACCTTCTCAATGTTCCGAAAAATAAAGTAGGGGAGATTCATCATTCTCACCCTAGTAAAGTGCATCAACAATCTGATATGATAGGCATACAGACGAGAAAACCAGCCCTCACAGCTGAAATACTTAATTATAAGTTTCATCAAGGAAGCATATGAGTCTTTCAGATACTGGAAGGGAAAAACTCTGTTGAGATGTCTCTGATAGCTAGCCTTGATGTAAGGCTCATAATGTTCTATGTCAATCTACTGCATTTTATTCCACTACTCACCGACATTTGGAATGCCAGTTGCTAGAGAAATAGACTCTGGTGTCAAGGTGAATGTCACACCTGCTAGAGTGACTGGGCCATTATGAAGATGGAGCACAAGCAACCTGGCCAAATCATGATGGTACTAGACTCTCTCTACCATCTCACAGAACTGATAACAGGATTGGTGTTGAAAGCATGTGACAGCAAGAGGGCAGGCCTGCAGCTCGGCAAGTGAAGTAGGCTCCTCTCGTATATGTTTACCACCCCTGTGAGGTCTCCTTGGTGCATGCATTTCTCTAGGAGAATCACTCAGTGTCTCCTCATCTCAGTCATAGGAAGGATCAGACTCCATGTTTGCCAATGTGTGAGTTTTCTTGATGAGTATGAAGAGATTTATGGTGTTTTTTTGTTTTCTGCTACCAAGGATGAGAATGTATGAGGGACTGTGAAGGTAAAGTGTATGAGGGGTTTTGGGAATGTTGTTGACAAGTTTTTTGGGAAATAGGGGGTTTAGGGAATAGTATGTAGGCTTAGGGATACCAATTAGGGTTTGGGAATTTGTAACTAGGGTTTGGGATAGTGGGAGTTAGGGATATGGGTTTAGTGAATTTAGGGATATGGGAATTAGGGAATGAGTTGATGAAACTGGAACATAAATGAAGGAATCAAAGAGTGAGGGAATGATGGAGTGGACTTGGCAGCAAAACACAAATTGCAAACCCTAAGCAATTGTTTTTGAGAAAAAATTTCAAGGAGGTAGGGTTTGAGTTTTATCTCCTTAAATCACCATAAAATTTAAGAGAAACTCATTCATTGGTAGTGGAAGAATGCTTGACTTAGTTGCAAACCTGAGGATTGAGCGAATTTTGAAATTTGGGAGAGTTTGTGGATGAAAACTGGCTTGAAACCCAATGCGTCACACCACAAACCCAATGCATCGCGCCACCTCAATGCGTTGCACTTGTGTATTTTTTGCACTGTGGAGGGTGGCCCAATGTGCTGCACTAGCCCTATGCGTCGCGCCCACGACCCAATGCGCCGCGCCCCTGAAACTTGCACAGTTTGCTGCGATTTTGCTCTTTTTCTCCAACACGACCTTTCTCTTGCTTAGTATTTCTCCTTTAGATGCAAATGAGCTCTTTGAACATGACAAATGATTTATATACAAGAGATTTTAATTTTTCACTCATAAAAACCCACTTTTGTAATGTTTGCGTTTCACTTACTTTTCAAACCCTGTTTTTGGGTAGTTTACTTTATTTTTTCCTTTGATGAACTGAATGATTTGACTTTTTTTTTGCCTTGCAGGTGATGGAGTTGCTGAAACTTGGCAAGGTGACCAGGGTTGCCACTGAAGTTATTTACATATGAAAGAAGTGAAATTACATCAAATTTATACATAAAAACATAAAATACTCTGTTTTTTCTCAAAACAAGGTTTTGAGGAAAAATCAATCACTGAGTGAGTGATTATGGAAATTATTTTTGCTGGAACTTTATTTGACCTCCTCATGTGCCTGCTGACCGTCACTGAGAATTTTGAGACCTTATTGATGAAAACCCTAAACCTAATGAGACCTAAAACCCTAAAAATGACTTTTACATATTTAAAGACAAAAATTGACTGCAAATGATCTAGATGAATGAAAATGGGCCAGCACATGAGGGAAAATGTATAATAAGCCACTATCGTTAGATGATCCATGATCCTAATGGAATGTAGTTGATCGGGTGAGACACCTAACATGCAATGCAACAAGAGAATTTGATCACTAACGGAGGGATGAAGATACCAACACTAACAGAAGTCATCTATAAATGATACATAGTACACAGACTTACCCAGTGATGGAACCTTCACTGGTCCAAACACATCACTGTGCACAAGCTCTAATATCTTTTTCGCCTTCTTACCACTAGAGGGGAAACTCACCTAATTCTACTTCGCATAGACACAATTTTCACAGATATTAAAATCCAGAGAGCTATTACTCATACCTTCTACCATACCTTTACCATGAAGTATTAAAAGGCCTTTCTCTCCAATATGTCCAAGCCTTTGATGCCACAGCATGGTGTTCTCTCCAGAGACCACTAGATTTTATGCTCCACTTTCAAGAACCACAGAACTGTTGCACCCATCAACAATCGTGCTACATTGCAGCTTGTACAGAGTTCCAATCCGAACTCCCCGCATCAATACCAATGCTCCCCGAACCATCTTACATGTATCCTTCTCGAACACTGTTTTTACACCTACATCATCTAGCTTGCTTATAGAAATTAGATTTCTGGCCAATGCAGGAATATGTAGAACACCCAAAAGTGTTCTAACTCTTCCACCTTGCAACTTCAACTTTACCTTTCCGCAACCAACGATTTTAGCCTTCCTGTCATCCCCCAAGAAGACATCACCACCATCATATTTCTCATACTCACAGAACCACTCTCTATGGGGAGTGAAGTGAAAGGATGCACTTGAGTCAATCAACCATGCCTCATGATCTACATGTGTACTTGAAGAAGCCAAGTACACATCCCCACCTTCATCTGAGGTGGTTTTCACCTCTGCAGAAGGAGCCTCATAAGATCCCTTTCCTTTGTCAGGGGCTTTAGATTTATAGTCCCTTTTGAAGTGGCCTTCCTTTCTGCATTTCCAGCACACCACCTTTATAGGTTTTCATGAAGATTTAGATCTCCCTCTAGATTTAGATCTCCCACTCGATGACTTATTTTTGTTTCTATTATGGGAAAGTCCTCGTATAGACAAGGCATCACCATTCTGGCTCTCCATATTTTTTCGTCTCATCTCCTCCGTCAGCAAGGCTGAGACTATTTCATCAAACTGCAAGGCAGTTGCATTGCTACCTATTGCAATAGCCAGACTATCCCACAAATCTGGTAGAGAACACAAAAAACTGATGCACTTATCTTCATCTGAATTTTTAATATCAATAGATGCTAACTGACTTACCACAATATTAAATGCGTTCATATGCTCTGTCACTGAGTCTCTATCTTTCATCCTCGGGTTATACAACTTTTTCCGCAGGAACAGTTTACTCACCAGAGACTTAGATTGGTACAAAATCCCTAACTTGTCCCACAAATCCTTTGTTGTAGCTTCCCCTGATACATTCAGCAATACTGAATCTGAGACACACAATCATATTGTGCTCCTTGCCTTCTGATCCAACTTCTTCCATTCTTCATCGGACACTCCCATTGGTTTAGTACCCAGATCTACTGCGATCCACTGATCTTTATCCACCAACAGATCCTCCATCTTGAGTTTCCATAACTCAAAACTTTGACCACTAAATTTCTCGATCTCTATCTTTCCACTACTCGCCATCTTCTTTCACCACTAGAATCGATCTCGTAGATCTCCCACTGAATAGGGTCTACCACAAGCCCGAGCGAAACCCCTCAGCAACAAATGCGTCCCCTTAAAGCCAAAACAGCTCTGATACCAAATGTATGTTTTAACCACGTACAGAAATTACCTGCATATGGATTCTAAAACACAGAAAATAAACAATGTGAGAGTAGAACACATAAAACACATATACATAGATATTTTCCCCTGGATCCCAAAACTGGGACTACCAGCTCGATATTTCATTATGTTCCTTTCAATGTCACAATACATATTTATACATGCAGAAGAATCCAATGCCATGGACCAAGAACCATCATGTCCAATACCATGGACCGAAAAATCATCGCGTCCAAAAAACATGTGCGAAAATCATGCACAAAACCATAAGTGGGTCCGCCCAACCTAACATAGGTTCCAAAACCAAAATTTTCCAAGGCGCTGCCTCGGACCCCATAAAGTGGGGTTATAGCTGCCCCTCAAACCCCCTTTGACCTCCCCCCCTCTAACCCCTGATGAACTACGTGGGCTAGTCGTGGAAATAATATAACACAACCCAATAGTGGATGATATGTTGCTAGTTGGAAATGACAAAGAAATTATCCAGGATTTGAAGACCCAATTGTCCTCTGAATTCGACATGAAAGATCTTGGTGTTGCAAACTATATTTTGGGCATGGAAATTAAAAGAGATTGGGAAAATAGGAAGCTCTGGTTAAACCAGAGGAAGTATGTCGAGGCAATATTGCAGAGATTTAATATGCAAGATAGTAAACCGATGAAGGTTCCTATTCCTATAGGTGTGAGATTATCTGCTGAACAGTGTCCCAAGACACAAGAATAGCAGGACATGTCCCGTGTTCCATATGCAAGTGCAGTCAGTAGTCTGATGTATGCAATGGTCTGTACTAGACCAGACATTGCACATTCAATGGGAGTATTGAGCAGGTTTATGTCAAAACTAGGGAAGGAGCACTAGACAACAGTGAAGCGGGTTTTCAGGTATTTGTGTGGCACTAGTGATTATGGTTTGTGCTACCAAGGAAGACCGAGATTGGACAGAGTGTTGGATATTAGTGGCTTTGTTGATGCAGATTGGGCTAGAGATCTGGATCATAGAAGATCTACAAGTGGGTATGTGTTTAACCTATTTGGAGGTGCAATCAGTTGGATGAGTAAGAAATAATCTGTAGTGGCACTATCAACTACAGAGGCAGAAAACATGGCAGCCACTCATGCAAGCAAGGAAGTAGTTTGGTTGTAGAGATTGTGTTCAAGTATGGAGTTAGTACAGGGAGCTATATAAGGATAGACTATGACAGCCAAAGTGCAATTTTCTTGGCAAAGAACCCTGCATATCATTCAAAGACGAAGCACATTGATGTTCAGTATCACTTTGTGAGGGATATGATAGAAGAAAAAAAGGTGTTGCTGGTAAAGGTGGATACTTTGAAGAATACTGCAGATGTATTGACAAAATCTGTGAGCTCGGAGAAGTTCTCTTGTTGTAGAGAAACAATGGGTGTCACAGGGCTGGATAAATGACTAAGCTCTCTTTTGGCCCCCTGTGGAAAGAAAACAACAAGTGGGAGAATGTTGGGTTGTGTTATATTCTTTAGCCCACGTATTTAATTGGTTAGAAAGGGGGCGGAGCCCCCCCTTGGTTGCGCCGATTGTGTAGCAGGGGAGTCACAGGGGGTTTGAGGGGTGTAGGTAACCCCCCTCTATGGGGTCTGGGGTAGCACCCCAGAAAATTTTGTTTTTTGGACCCTATGTTAGGCTGGGTGGACCTACCTATGGTTTTGTGCATGATTTTTGCACATGGTTTTGGATGCGATGGTTTTCATTCCATGGTATTAGATGCTTCGACATGTATAAATATGTATTGTAACATTGAAAGGAACATAATGAAAAATCAAGCTGGTAGTTCCGGTTTTGGGATCTAGGGGAAAATCTTTGTGTATATGTGTTTTATGTGTTATGCTCTTGCATTGTTTATTTTCTATGTTTTAGAATTTGTATGCAGGTAATTTTTGTACGGGATTAAAAACTACAAGTTAGCTCATAGATCATCTTATCATCCTCAATATGATGGGCAAACTGATATAGTAAACAAATGTTTGGAAGGATATCTTCGTTGCTTTGTATCTAATAAATAGACACAATAGGTCAAATGGTTGCCTCTGGCTGAATGGTGGTATAACACTTCCTTCTATACTGCAGCAAAAATAACCCCATTTATGGCACTTTATGGATATCATACACCATCCATCACATCATATTTAAGATAAAATTCTAAGGTTCAAGCAGTGCAACATCACATCGAGCATCAACAACAAGTTCTCCAACTCTTAAAGGATAACCTCATGTTGGCACATAATAGAATGAAACAATAGGCAGATCAACATCGCAGCGAAAGAAGTTTTGATGTACGTGACTAGGTATTCCTACGGCTACAACCATATAAACAAATGTCCCTCAAGCAAGCTGGTGGGCTCCAGTATTGCAACAATAATGCTGCAACTCCTGGGACTCCCTTCTTTACTCTTATCAACCCGGTAGTTCGTAACAAACTTGGAAGCGATGGTGCTGTATGCACAAGTACTAGCTCTTGTCGCAGCTGTCACTTGGTCAGCTGGCACAAATCCGCTAGGAGCTTAAGCCAACTTCTATGAGCTCTGAGAAGAAGCTTTCTAACTGATGGATTGAAGCTAACTCAAAGGAGGCTAATCTACTTGCAGAAAGAAACTGAAAAGCTAAAAGGAAATGCAAACCCTAGCAAACCCTAATTTTACCAGCTAATCCTACTGATGCAGGAAAGAGGATGAAAGCTACTAAAAGAGATTCCATTGACTTCTAAGAAGGTGAAATGCATGTGTCTAAGCTACTTCTACAGTAAAATCTAAAAAAAAACATCTTTTTTGTATTTTTGAGTAAAGTGTCAGAATTGTCACGCATGTGCTTTAACTGCTTTTTTACTGTGCAGAGGTGGATTGGCGAGAGGAAATTCTTGAATGAGGTTGGAAAGGTTGGAAGAGGGCCTAAGGGGTCCCTAGCACCCTTCCAAAGAGTTTCACGGATTTTGGCTATCAAGAAACCTCTTTCGTGAGCTTCTACAGGAAGTCTGCAGGGGTTCTACAGGATGTTCTGTATTTTCTACAGGATGTTTAGAAATGGGATTTTGGAGGGTGGATGGAGAGAGAAAGGTGGAGAAGTGAGTATGGGGGTAGGATAAGGGTGTGAGGAGGTCCAGGACTTGGTGGATGGAGCTGAGGAGTGATGAGGATGGTTGGATTTGTCAAGGAGAAGTAGAGCAATGTTGCACAAAAATATGGAGATTAGGTCAAAGTGAGGGAACGTAGCAAATGTGAGGCAAGAATCAGAGTTGGGGGATGGAGCAGATGGGATTGATGGAGTACGGGTAGATGGAGAGGTATTACAGGTGCTCTGCAAGTGATTTCTCAAACTGAACAAACAATGACTTGGAAAACCAATGGCCTAGCTACTTTACTCTAATCTGACCTAAGTAACAGCAAAGGAAATGAACAGAAGTTTATTTGCAATGAAATCACGTGAAATAGCTATACAACTAAGCAATCATGATCCTGAACACGTAACCACAACTGGTATAAACTTCTGCAAATGAGAACCTACACTAATCATTGCATGATGAAGCGGAGACAGTGTTTTTGGTAGCTGCAAGGACACCTTGGTCTCAGCTCATGATCCCACTGAGGGAGAGGTGAGATCAGAGGTGCTTGATGGCCTTTTTCTAAAGATATTCCCTGTGATTAACCTATCAACTCAATCTGAACATAAAAAACCTTTCTAATCATCAACAATGACCTAGGTAACCAGCAAGATTTTAATCTACTTAACAGAAATTATTTTGCAAAGACATGAAAACAAATAAATAACAGTACACAAAGGAAGCCTTTGCACTTGGGTTGGGCCCAACCCCAAGAGATGTAGGCTCCTAAGAAAAACTCAGAACTGATGCCAAATAAAGCTGCTTTTCATTACTCAAAAATAATCATGTCACAAGAAAGTTATACAGCAGTAGCTACGAAAATGAGCTGAGAAAATGACAACACTATAGTGCAAAACCCAACAGTTCAAAAAGTAACCTATGAAGGGTGAAAGCCTTCCTATTTATGCACTACAAGGGTCCTCAGTAGCCCTCCTTAACTCAAGGGACTCGGCTGTTCAAACTACCAGTAAACAGTCACTTTTCACAAAGCTGCTCGGATGCCTTTAGGATTCGTTTTGGTGGCTTGCTGAGCTCCGAGTTGAGGGTGGAGATTTCAAGGAAGGGGCATTTAATGCAAGAGACACCCTTTCTATGAACCCTCACCCTTGTTCCTTCATGCTTGGCTGTCATCTGGCTCATAATTGCTTGGCCTTGTTCCAAAATTTGTCCAAAAAACCTGAAATAACCACGTATTAGCCTTCTTGGTAATGTGACCACCCTCATTCATTCAAATAACATAAACATACTCAAAAATCATGCATAAACTATGAAAATGGTGGATTGATGAAGAACAGTAGGCAAAATGAGCCCAATAAGTTACCCATTTTTGGGGCTCATCATCACCCCCCTATTAAATGGGTTGCTCATCCTCTGAGCAACTAATCTAGCTCATCATCCTTGATAGCTTTGACTGCCTCTCTCACGTCCCAGGCCTCCGCGATGATGTCTTCTTCCCGGTCATGAAATCCTGCTTTTCTTTCCACTTCCTCCCACTGTCTGTTTTCCTCCTCTTCCTTAACTCCTTCTAGTAATCCCAAAAGCAAGGGAGGACTGAATTTCAGGTCGATCCAATTGGCCTGCAGATTTTGCATTGACTATTTGTAGAGGGGTACCCTTGCCAAGGCCTCCCTCATCCTGGTTGGAGAGTGGTATTCTCTTATCTTCAAGCTGTGGGGCAGCGTGTTCCACCACCTTGTGCAGGCATGAAGGCAGTTATCCCCCAACAGTCTCTCCATGTACTCAAAGTGGGCAATAGCTTGAGCCTGTTGCTCAATGTAATCTGGTAAATCCTGAGGGTTGTTGGCCAAGTGCTGGTGGGCACTTATCACTGCTGAGGGATCCTCCGGCTCTGCTTTGATCATTAGTGGCTCACTGAGTTCCCTGCTCATAATATTTCGGACCTCTGCTGCTCTTTTTTCCTCATGATTCATCCAAGAGGCCATGGCCATAAGTTGGACGTCTCCTACCACAGTGTTGGGATCCCATAAATTCATATTTGGAAGGGCTAAATTGTGCAAATAAAACTCTGATAATTTAGCCTTGTCCTCTGATGAGCTACTGTCACATAAAGCCACAAATTGATGATAATTTTGAAATGGAGTGATGCCCCTTTGGGCCAAGGTGTTAATCTGAAACTGCAACCACTGATCCTTAAGGTATAGGGTGTATGATTTGGTAGGTTTCCTACACTGCAGAGCTTCCATCGCCCAGCTGGCCATGCAAGCCAGTTGGGCCTCCTTTTCTTGCACCTGCTGTTTCAGACACTGTATCTCCTAGGCTGCTTGCAAGTCCTTCTCCTCTAGTTAGTGTCTCAATTTCAGCCTGCAACCCATCTCTTCTCTGCTATTCATCAGGGTTTCTTTGTCTATTGTGGGCTCCTCCTGTTGTTTTTGTTCTCCCAAGATGTGGGGCCTGTCTTCCTTATGTTGTCCCTGTAGCTGTAGCTGCTGTTTAAGCAGCTCGTTTTCTTCCTGTAGCTTGGCCCGCTGGCTACTTTCCACATGTCGTACCATAGCCAATTCCTTTCTCACCTCTTTGAGTTGTTCCTCCAGGGGACCTATATCTGCCACACCCTTGGACTTAGTGATCTTCATCCAAGTGTGGTTCCTCACTCTCTCTTCTTCTAGCGCAAGGAAAAGTGGCACTGCGAATTTTTGGGGAATGATATTTCCGGCTTCTAACAAGTTATAGTAGGAGCCCAGGCTGGGCTGGGGGCTTGGTTCCACAATGTTCTCCACCTTTTCTTCCTCCTGTGATGATTTAGCTGCCTTTCCTTCCAATTCTTCGGTCTCCTTTAGCCTAGCCAGCGTTTCCTGTAGAACAGTCTCAGCATCCTGTAGAGAGGTCTTTGTGTCCAACATTTTCATCCTTTCTCTCCAGGTGGATGTTTTCGGGCTTCCCCGTTCATAGGTGATGGATGCCTTTGAAGGAGACCTTTCCTTTTGTTTAGCTGGGGTGTCCACAATCGTAATTGGCTCCTTTGACTGTGGTTGGGGTCTGCCAGTTTTTATCCGCATGCTCCTTCTTGCCTTAAAATACATGGAAGGCTTCTCTTTTTGCTTTGGAGATGTGCTTAAGGTAGCCAGCACAGTTGCCACCTCCCTGGCCAAAATCTCAGGTGATTTCTCCTTCATGCTTCCTGTAGGAAGTGTTGTGTCGACTTTTTTCATGCTTCCTGTAGACACTGTTTTCATGCTTCCTGTAGAAGTTGTTCCAACTGTTTCGGTCTGCTTGGCTGGATGTGTCTTTCCTTTTAATTTCTGTGTGGGTGCCTTGGTTGTGCCCTCCTTTGTTTGGACTTTTTCAGTCCTCTCTGCTCTCCCCTGCAATCGTTTCTCCCTGGGTGTTTGTGCCATTGTTCCTCCCACAGTTTTAGGCTCAACGACTTGGCCTTTCCCTCGTTTCTCTTCTTGTTCTTTCTGTGGTGGTCTATCCTGTGTTTCTCTACCACTAGCTTTCTCTCCTGCCTCAGTGTGTTCCCTTTCTTCACTGCTAGATAAGGTGAGTTCCTCAGCCAAAATTCGAATATCGTCATCTCTGGTCATGTTGCGAAAAATATCCCAGGAGAGGGACAGTGTAGGTGTGGAGGGCATCTTCCACTAAAAGCTTGATGAGCCCATGATGGGCTAGCTGATCCAATGTCCCTTCCTTCAATTTTGTACCACACTCAATTAATGATTGCAGAAGAAAATAGGGGATTCTTAACTTCTGTTCTGGAGGTAAATCCATCCCATTTCTGAGTTCACTCAACAACAGGGAATGATAGCCGTAAACAATACTGAACCACCCCTCACTGGTAATGTATTTCATGATCTGGAAACTGACTTCACCCCAAAAAGGATGTAGGCTGGCTCTCTGCACCCCGTTCTTGTCTTCTGCAAACTGTTCCTCTGGTAGGAAGAATTCTTTCTTGGCTTTTTGGCCAAATGCCCTCTCCTCTTTGCTCCAGGGTATCCCTAATGGCAGATCAGTAACTCGACTAATGAGCTATGGGGTAAGCTTTAGGGTCAACCCTCTGAAATTCACAGTGGCTAGTGTCTTTGATTTAGGTTGCAGGGACATTAAGAACTCCTCCGTTATCTCATCGTCATGACCCTGAATTCTGTCACAAAAGGTCATCCAGTTGGCACGGGTGAAGAGGTTCACCACCTCGGGATGTTCACGCAATTTTCTAGAATCCGAGGGTTCCTTCCTGATAAACCCCCTGGCATGGTGAGAGTGCTCTGTTTTATGCTCTGAGCAGAGAGGGACTGCTATTTTATGGTTTCCTCCTTTGAACTTCAAGACAATATCTCTCAGGTGTTTATATTTTACTTTGCACCAATTCCCTGGTTCTAATGCTTTTGCTGCCCAAAACTCGATTGTCCGTGTATAAAAGGAAGAAGTAGGTTTCCTTAGACAGAGTGCAGAGCTCAATTTTCATCCCCAGCATACATACAACCATGTAAAATTCACATCCTTCATACACAGGTTAGCCCTGACAGTGCTTTATCTTTTCTACAGGAGGAATTTTCTTAACAGGAACTGTGGAGGAGAATTTGGACGCAGAACCAATGAAGAAATTATGTGCAACACACAAGTAAACTAATATTTTCAACTCACAGGCAGACTTGTCTCTAACCCTCCAATTCAAGACAGCTCAATTCACCATTTTTTCGAAATATACCATGCATGGAAGAGTGTTTTTGAGCCTACCTCTCTCGAAACTCCAAATTTGACGAAGAAAAGTCCAGGCTTCTCTACTCCGGAAGGCTATGCCGTATTTCCTGTAGAGCTTCTTCCTGTAGAACTCTTGCCGGCTTCTGTAGGATGTCACTGCGCTTCTGAATGAGCTTGGTACGCAGGAGAATTTTGAAACAGGCCAAAAAGCTCGGTGGAGGATGACAGGTTAACAGATTGTGGAAGCAGAGGACGCGTACTTCGGCTGAGAACGGTTGCAAGTGCAAATGAACAGCGGTTAACGCGAGTCTTCAGCCGAGCATTTTTGAACTACGGTGCAATTCGTGGTGAGGGGGTGAGGTGGCTGGGCCGAACCGTTAGCCAACATCACGGCCATCATTCCTCTGCGTGTCCCTGACCGCCATTACCTCTCCTCTGTCATTAACCGCCGCCACCACTGCCAGTCCCGCCGATTTTCCCCGACTGGACACTCCACATGTGTCGGCTGCATGTCTCGTTGGCAAATTTGAACATAACCGAGCTTGTTCGGATCCCACGAAGCTATGTGACTGGCTGTGTTTGACTGGCCACCGAATTCTTTCAATCCGAACCATTTTCACAGACATGTAGTTTTCGAAATATAGTTATGCAATCTGATGAATGAGGTTAGACACTTACCTGCGTGGCCGTGGACATTTTATGCAGACTTCGAGACTTGGAACGATTGCTTCGCTTGCTGCTGCCTCGTTCACAAGTGCTAGAACCCATTCTTTCATTTGTTGATGTTGTATGAATGGCTTTGGAACCCAATCCTTCGGTTGGCAACGCTGCATGCATAGGTTTTGTTTGGTTTCAACTATCGCGGATGTCTTCACGTCTAGGAGGAGCCTTTTTACATGTTTCCTTTTGTTGGTTTTGGCTGCCCCCGCCTCTAGAGTATGTCTTCCAGAGGGATCAGCCGCTACAGGATTCCTGTAGGATGTCCCGTAGCTGCTTCTCCTCCTGGGATGCAGGCTAAACGAGCAAGGCCATATTCGCTGATGAAGAGTCTAGATGGAGCTTGAACATGTAGAGTGTGCAGGCCTTTGTTGCTTGATTTATCACTTGAAAAAATTTTCCGTCCATCTGAAGAAAACAGGGTTTCTTGTATGACTGTGTAGGAACACATAACCAGGTGGGTGCAACAGGGGTGACATACGGTGATGGATGGAATAGAGGGGTGGCTGCAGGCCTAACCAACAGATGCCAAGTTCTAGATCCCTTTCCAAAATTGAATTTGGCCAGCCCAAAGGTTCTACAGGATGTTTTCTGTAGAAATACAGAACTTCCTGTAGAAAGCCCAGAACTTCATGTAGGAGGTGGAATCTCGACCCGAATGTGATCAAATCCTGGGAAAGGTGAGTGGCCATGGAGGGAGTGTCTGTAAGGATGTCCTGTAGCCTGGTACGGACCCCTGTCCTCATTTTGCACGACCATCTTTACCTGCAATGTGTTCCCTGCAACCTGCAATAATTTTACAGAGATTAGGCCTGTTTCTTTTTTCTTTTTTTTTCTCTTTTTTTCTTCCCCTTTTTTTTTTTTTTTTTGAGAGACAGTTGGGGTGCCTCCATGAGGTTTTCACCCCCACTATCTACCCTAGGTGCCTCGAAGATATTTTCACCCAAGGATCTTCTTTATTCCATTTCTTTATTTTTTTGAGAGACAGCTGGGGCGCCTCCATGAGGCTTTCACCCTCACTATCTGCCCTGGGTGCCTCAGAGAGGTTTTCACCCAAGGATCTTTTTATTCCTGTTTTTTTTTCTTTTTTCTTTTTTTGATGATCAAGGTGTGGGTGGAATAGAGGCAGAGCCATTCTCTACTACTAGCACTGATTTTTCCAAAGTTTCAATGAACTACTGCCTCGAAAGGGGTTTCTTGTAGATTTTCAATCAATGCCCATTGACAAGCATGGGGATGGCTTCTTCATCAATGGTCCTGATAAGGACTGAACCACTGTCATTGCATTTTTCCACTGTATATGGTCCTAACCATCTGGTCCTCAGCTTCCCTTTGAAATCCTTGTATCTTGAGTCATACAGCAGCGCCCAATCTCCCGGCTGGAATTGCTTGTCATTAAGGTGCCCGTCATGCCATATCTTCCTCTGGAGTTGAACTACTTTTGAGTGGAGGAGGGCCTGCATTCTGTGTTCATCTAATCCATTCAGCTGCAGTAATCTTTCACGTTGAGCATGGCTGAGATCTAAGTCCAGCTGAGCTACCACCCTCAATGTGTTGTACTCGAACTCTATGGACAGCAAAGCTTTCTTCCTGTAGACCAGCTCATAAGGTGTGAAACCTCTTGTAGTCTTCCAAGTGATGTTGTAGGCCTAGGTAGCCTCAACCAGGCGATCTGCCCAATCCTTTCTACTGTTGCTCACCACCTTAGCCAAAATCCCTTCCAATGCTCTATTAGTGACTTCCACCTACCCATTTGCTTGTGGATGATACGGGGTGGAAGTTCTGTGCTTGATCTTGTGATGAGCGAGCAGGTCTTCAATCAAGTTAGAGGTGAACTAGCTTCCTTGATCGGTGACTAACTCTCTTGGGTAGCCAAACTTGTAGAAGATATTTTCCCTTAAAAACTCAGCCACCTTTTCTTTTGTCGCTGCTTTGATTGCCTTTGTTTCTGCCCACTTTGTCAGGTAGTCGGTGCACACAATGATGTAAGACCTTTGCTTTGAAGGAGGGTTGATAGGACCCACAAAATCCATGCCCCACTTCTCAAATGGCTCAAAGGTCACTTGAGGTTGGAGAGGCATTTCATCCCTTGGAGTCGGTTTCCCCATCCTCTGACATCGGTCACACTGGCTGATGTATCTTCTGACATCTTGATGAAGAGTAGGCCAATAGTAGCCTGTCTGTAGAATTTTGAAGGTAGTCCTTTTTGCTGCAAAGTGGCCTCCACAGGGCCCATCGTGATAGGTTAGGAGGATGTCAAAGACTTCCCCCTCCCTAACACAATGCCTCAAAATCTGATCTGGGCCAAGTTTGAACAGGTTGCCCTCGATCCAAGTGAACGGGGCACTCTTCCTCACAATTCTGCTCTTCTCCTTTGAGGATAGATGCGGAGGGAACTGTGCTGAGACAAAGTAATTTGCTATATCAGCAAACCATGGAGAGAGTGTTGAGATAGCAAACAGGTGTTCATCTAGCATCTGGTCATCCACTGTCCCTTCTTCACCTGGAGGCAAATCCAATCTAGACAAGAAGTCAGCAACAACATTTTCCTTACCTGGCTTATCGACAATGGTCAAATCAAAATGCTGCAACAAAAGTAACCATCTAATGATACGAGCATTTACATCAGGCTTATTCATTAAATATCTAATCGCAGCATGATCAGTGTGTATGAATGTTTGATAACCAGTGATGTAGTGTCTGAACTTGTTTAGGGAATGGACTATAGCCAGGAACTCTTTCTCGGTTACAGTATAGTTCATCTCTGCCTTGGACAGGTTTTTGCTGACGAAGTATATGGCATATGGTAGTTTCTCCTCCACTTGTCCCAAGGCTGCCCCTATGGCTTTGTTCGAGGCTTCAGTGTGGATTTGAAAAGGTAGGGCCTAGTTTGGACCTCTCAAGATCAGGGCAGACACCAGCTTATCTTTAAACTCATCCAAAGCCCCTTGACAGTCGTCAGTCCATTTAAACTCAACATCTTTCCCTAAGAGGCCAAATAATGGTGAGGCTAGCTTACTCAAATCTTTAATGAATCTTCTATAATATCCTGCTAAGCCTAGGAAACTTCGAACATCTCTTACCTTTTGAGGAGGTGGGACCTTCTGGATGATAGCAATCTTGTTAGGATCCACCTGTAATCCTTGCTGAGAAATTGTATGACCTAGCACAGTCCCTTCAGTCATCAGGAATTCGCATTTTTCGGGACTAAGGGACAGGTTCATCTCAATACACTTGGTTAAAACTTTTCCTAGGTTAGTCAATGCTTCTTGGAAGTTGGACCCATAAGGAGTAAAGTCATCCATATAGATTTCCACTGAATCGTGGACCAACCCAGAAAATATACTCAATACTGCTCTCTGGAAAGTAGCAAGAGCGTTGCATAGCCCAAAGGGAAGGACTCGATAGGCAAAGGTACCCCATGGACAAGTGAAGGTGGTCTTATCTTGGTCCTCGGGGCTGATTTGGATCTCATTATACCCACTGAACCCATCTAGGAAAGAGAAGAACTTCTTCCCTACCAGTCCATCCAACACTTGATCTATGAAAGGAAAAGGGAAATGGTCTTTCTTGGTGGCTTTGTTAAGTTCTCGATAATATACACAGATTCTCCACTTCCCGTTTTTCTTAGGCACAAGCACTAGAGGTGAGACCCACTCATTGTCGGAGATGGGGTAGATGAATCCTGAATCCAACAATTTTTGCAATTCTTCTTTGACGATGTCTTTAAGGGCTAGATTCATTCTCCTCTGAGGCTACCTGACTAGTTTACAATCTTCTTTAATGTAAATGTGATGGGCATAGACTGAAGGGTGGACTCCTTTCATCTCCTTATAGCTCCAAGCGAAAGCATCCAGATGATTGTTCAGTAAGCTACACAGCTCCTTCTCCTGGGAGGGAGATAGGGAGGAGCTGATCTTTAAGGTTCTTTTGGGGCCAAATTCCACATTCTTAACCCTGGGAGAGGTCGGATTAGTCACACAGAGGTCCACTAAAGTGCTAGCTTGGGTACCTTCCTCTAAGGACAGTGCACTGGGAGGTGGATTTTGAATCAAATTCTCAATCAAGTCATCCTTGATTTGAAGGCCTCCCCTGGTGGTTTCTACTGTGCACAATGGTGCACAGTAGACCTCGTCCTCATCTCCCTCTTCCAACAAGAGTGGTAAGTCATGTTCTAGCAGAGGTTGGGTAGGAGGGTATAGGACTAGCTGTTTGGACATAGACCCATTCTTGATGGTCATGCTTCCAGCTCGACAACTGATGTAAGCATCCGCAGTAGCTAACCAAGGCCTTCCCAAAATGAGGGGGTATCCAGTGAGCTTTGTGTTTGGCTGAAGGACCAAGAAGTTCACAGGGTACTCCCAAGAGTCAACAAAGACCAGGACATCTTCCACAATCCCTCGGAAGTCACGGTGGAGCGGTCTGCTAGCTGCAGTACTGTCGAGGTCTTCCTTAAGGAACTCTGAAGGTTGAGTTTAAGCATAGTGTCCCTGGTCATCACATTAATGGCAGCCCCTAGATCGATTAAGGTATGGGGGATTATGGTGCCATTGATGTGGACATCAACTACAGGACTCCCAGGGTCCAAATACTTTGGACAGATTACTTGCCCCAACATTAGATCAGACAATTGTCCTATGACATTGATAGTCGAGGCATCTCTCTTTCGCCTGCCTGGGTGCCTGAAACACTTCTACTTGATCAATTTGTTGTATATTGGTACATATTTTATGGCCTGGAGAAGTGGTATTTTCACACACAACTGTTTAAGTTCTCCCAGAAGTTCAGTCTCCTCTGGGTTTGGTTGCGGGGTTACTGTTAGTCGCTCAGGAAAGGGTGGAATGGCTTTGGGTTCTGTTATCACTCAGGTTGTCCTTAAAGCTCCTTAAAGGATACGGCATAGGTAACCACAAACCAATCTTTGGACTACAGGTCCTAGCCTACCTGCAATCAGAGAGGGCTCTCTCTTTAGGATTTAGCTTTGTTTTGGGTTGATTTTAGGCTATTTATGATTTTCTTGGGTTTTGTTTTGATTTTGGTGGGATGGAGGATTCTTTCAAACAGAGTTGGGATGCATAGTGTGAGAAGTTCAAACCATTGGGCATGGAGTCGTGGATTAGGCTTTCTGTTGTGTTTTCTTGGTCACAAGAGGAATACAGAGCAGGATAGCTACACATAGAACAATATAAAGCTGGAATAAGGATGGAATGAAGGTCAGTGAATGAAAGGCAACTAAGTAGCTCTCATTATGCTAACAGAGGGAAGGTGAATGAACATTATATAGGAGCAATCAAGGATTCCTAAACAACATTCATATATGAAGGAACTAGTGTAAATATGAGCAAATGAGTATTCATATTTAGGACTAATTCAGAGGAAAACATAGATAAATCACAGAAATTGAGAACAGAATACAACTAAGTGCGCTCTGAACTATTCTTTCTTTCTGCTATTTAGATAGTGAAACAATGATGACATAAAGACATAAACTGTAAACAAAGATAAGAAACACTTATTTTGCTATGTAGAAGCGTTAGGATTCCACAGTCACTCTTCAGAAATTAAAACACAATAGTCAGTTCATCTCCCAAACATTCCAGCGATCTTTGATTATAGAGACTCTCAGAAAATACAATGCAAGTCTAGGGGAGGAAGTTATCGACCAACCAACCCTTTACATAAATACAGAGGGTTGTTTAAATAGAAAATATTTACAAACATCCCTTGAACAGGTGTCAAGGGAGAAAATATCTCAAAATATCTATCAAAACAGATTCAAAAAGAGATTTGTGCAATCACTGCTTCTAATGCCAAGTTGTGCTGGAAATAAATGCAATAAAAATATCTAAAACAGGTGTTCATGAGGGAGCAGCCTCATCAAAATGGCTCTTTAGGGCTGCGCATGGTCCTGCAACTTCAAAAAATGGACTGAAAGAGTGCCTTGAGCCACGTGTTGTCCTCTGTGTGATAACTGTGCTTTTAAGGAAGCAGCGCTACTCCAAAAACATAACTGGGTTCATGTGTTTGCCAATATCTGCTTTGAAAACCTTTATCTGTGTCTTCAAGTGGTCTTGCTGCCTTAAATGGCCAAAATCTGTGAGTTGGTGAGCCATTACAGCTCAATGATGCCTTGCTAAATCTGTTGGGGTCCCTTTTGCTTCATCTGCCTTGGAATATCTTCACTGACACACTCCGCTGCTTCCCTGATACTCTTTGACACGCACATGGTCCCTTCTTGACCTCCGAATGCCTTTGAACTGTCCAATCACCCATTTATGGCCGCTGCTCAGCCTTCTGCCGCCTTTGGAGTCGTTATCAGCCCTTGCCGATCAGCGAATGCCTCAAAAAATGGTAAAAAATTGCAATCTGGATGACTAGAGGATCATTGGAGGACCGCCGATGTGAAAACCCTGCATTTAGAAGTATTTTGGGCCTAGATCGATTTGAAAATGGCTGAGGAAAGCATCGTTCCTTTGTAATTGGGCGGGCGCGGGCACCGCATGATTAAATCTTTGAAAAAGGCCTATTTGATTAAACAGGCGAAAAAGCCTTAAAAACTGCAAAATTGATTAATTTTTGGCTATGCCGCAACACTATTCACTTCTTTAAATCGTGGCCGTTGGATCCGGCGCGGGCCGATCCAACGGCCCAGATCATATCGCTATATCGCATCGGGGCGGACCAGGGGGTGGCACATAAACCATCGCCGAAATGCGCGGACCCGATATGCTATAGGCCCTTCCTTTTATTTGGAATCGCGTCCGGCCCATCAGCAATGTCATATCGGCGGACTTACAAGAATTTGGTTTGCGGACCCGAAATGCTAATATACCATGCTTTATTGTTATTTCGACTCTGCCAGTTGGAGCGATACATGGGGAGTGCTGCGATTAAATCAGGGCCATTGATCTGGGGACCCGATCCGACGGCTGGCGCTAAATCGCATCGGGGCGGACCATTGGTCCCAATACATAAAACCTCCGAAATGCCGCGGACCCGAAATTCTTATATGCCCTTTCTTTATGGAGATCGGGTCCAGTCCGTCGGCGATTTCATATCGGCGGATTTTAACAAAATCAATATGCGGACCCGAAATCCCTTAAAACTGCCCTTTATAACTTTTCGGCTCCAGAATATCGTAAATTTCCCATTTCGCTGTACAAAGGCCTCCTTTCGGACCCGATAATTTTATATGCTGCATTTTATTAATACTTCGGCTCCGGAATAAGCAATGCTATATATGGGGCCGCGACTTAATAGAGACCGTTGATCTGAGGGCCCGAATGGGTGGCCGCAATTAAATCGGCATTTCGCTATCGGCGGGGACATGGGGCAGGACTTTATATTATTGCGATCGCCGAAATGGGAGATCGCCGACAAGATCTGGGTCATTGATCTGAGCGGGGGCGATGGACGGCTGCGATGCGATATTGTTGAAAAATGCGGGTTTTTACGTTATAACTTAAGTTTTATAAAAAACTTGAGTTTAAACGATAAAACAAAAAAGGGGAGTTGCGATAAAAAAGAGTATATGCGGGATATATGGGAAAATATAATGGAGGAAGCCTCCGATAGCGATATCGCATCGGGGGGGGAAATCCATCGGAGGAGGGTTTATATGTATAGAAGGGGGCTATAAAGCATCAGAAGGGTTTTTTGCCTTTGAAGAAAGGTAAAATGGAATCGGAGGAAGGTTGTTAATGCATCGGAAGGGGTCCGAAGCATGGCGAGAGGGTTTTGAGCCTTAAAAAAGGGTTAAAACATGGATAATGGAGGGTTTTTATGCATAGGAAGGAGTCCTAATGCATTTGGAAGATGGTTTGAGGGGGGAAGTGAGGGCTCTTGCTCAGTTTCAGGTAAACTTAGCAATTCCCAAATGTACTTTGGTTATTTTTCAACCAGGGGGAGGGGATAAGTATATAGGGGAGTTATTAACATAGTTTTAGTAGGGGAAGGGGAAATAGATAGGGAGCTACATAGTAAAGTTAATAGTTAACATGACAAATGATCAGAGAGCGCTAAGTATGCAGATCTTAGGATATTAAGGGGGAAAATGATTCATAGAAGCAGTGTGGACATTACTTGAGTGAAGCAGATCTTCACCAAGGTAAATGATATGGAGAATGATGAAACTAAGAGGTACCAAGCAGATCTTGACCTCTTTTAGGGAAGTTAGTGAGTGATTTGGGGGAAAGAGGAAGGAGGGGAAGTTCGACATGCATTTCTTGAAGTCCTTCAACTGAACAACTGCCTTCAACTTGTGATATGATAGATATAACACTTGACAATATGAAATGGATCACAAGCCATGATTCTGCAACCACAAAGCTACCTACCCGACCTACCCACCTAGCATTTTCTCTTCTTTTGGTTTGGGTGCACTTGAACTAGCATACCCAGCTTTTCATTCTTTCTTGTTGCTTGTGCTCCTATCTACTTCTACACTTATTTCATCCAGGGGCTCAGATTAAGCTGTTGAGCACCCTTGTTTCTCTACCTAACTACAAATCTGCCAAGATTAAGCTGTTTGGACAGATGTTCATTTTCTATATTCTACAACATGAAATTGAAACCTAGGGAGACCAAGATTAAGCTGTTTGGACCTCCCTTAGCTGAAAACTCATCAAAAATGGAACACAGCAGTGGCATTTAGACTAGCACACTCTCATGGATACTTCTCTGGCCATCTGTAGCAAATATGGAGCATTGTAGCAAGCAAAGTATGATATATTTGGCATGTAAAAATGTCGATCATGAAAGATGATTAACCTGCTGTAGCAGGAGGCTAATAGTGGCTCCACTTGGGGATGGCTTTTCCTTGTGACAAGCCAAGAGCAGCAGGTCAGAATGCCTCGATCCTCTGTAGTTGCTGTTAATTGAAAATTTATTCTGTGCTACTTGCTGAATGACTAGAACTTTAACTTCTGAATGCAGCACTCCTTCTTAACTGAAACACTGTGAAAAATAAAGCATCGCCTGCTTTCTTCTGCGTGCTTGATATTGCATACACTTTTCCTCGAGCACTGCCTTGTGAAATAAACACAAAAAAAGGGAATAAAACTGGAGCTCTTCTTTTCTTGTCTTTGAAAGGGTGCTGAAGTAAATCGAAAATCCTCCTTTCCTTTTGATACTGTTGACTTGAAGACTACAAGCTGCAAACAGCTTCTTTTTAACATAAATCACTATAATATGACAGCGCTGCTCTAGCTGTTTTGCTGAGATTACTGCAGAGACAGAGCTTTAAAAATAGAGGACTTGCATTGGTTGTGTCTTCACAAACTTTGTTTCTGCTCCTCTAACAATCAGACTATTTACAAAAATAAAAACAAAGTGCTGATATATACAAATATCAATGTACAAAGAGATATATACAAAGCTGCGTTGTGTTCAACAAAAGGGATCATGATAATGCTTCAGCATACGGCCATTTACAGGGCCTTCTTCAGCAGTGCTGCCCTCTACAGATTTGAGGAAATATGTGTTATTTCCCTGAACAACAGAAATAACAAATGGCCCTCTCCAAAGGAAATCAAATTTTGCATGTTTTCCCTTGTCTTCTCTTCGTGAGTCCCACCTTAGAACTTTGTTGCCAACACAGAAATTCTCAGCCTTAGTTCTCTTATCAAACATCCTTTTGAGCTTTTCTTGCATAATTTGAGCTCTGTCATAGACCTGCTCTCTTGTCTGCTACAAATGGATTGTTTGGTTTATCCTCCTTTGTATATCATTTGGCTCAGCTTGAATCTCTTGCAGCAGCTTGATAATAGGAATGCCCAGTGATGACGGAAATTTGGCCTCCATGCCATATACTATCTCATAAGGGCTCAGCCCAATGGATTTCTTGGTTGACAATCTATCTACCCATAGGGCATTTGTGAGCTTTCTATGCCAGTTCTTCTTGTTTTCTTCTAAGATCTTCTTGATAATACTGATCAGGCTCTTGTTAGATGACTCGGCTAAGCCATTACCTTGAGGGTAATAGGCTGTAGAGTGGCCTAAGGTAATGTGAAATTTATGGCAAAAATTGATCATCCTTTTGGATTTGAAAGCAGCGGCATTGTCAGTGATGATCTTCTCAGGGCAGCCAAATCTAGAAAGGATATTGCACTCAAGGAACTGGATAATGGTGGTGTCATTGGCTTGCCTACATGGGATGGCCTCAATCCATTTAGTGAAATAGTCGGTAGCTGTTAAGATCCACTTATGCTGGCCTGAGGAAGAGGGATGGATTTCTCCAATGAAGTCAAGACCCCATTGTTGAAAAGGTTTTTCGGTTGAGATGGGCTTAAGAGGCAAGGGCAACAGCTTTCTTTTGCCCTCAAAGATTTGGCATTTGTGACATGAGATAGCAAACTTCTTTACATCTGCAAACAAAGAGGGCCAATAAAACCCAGCCCTTAAAATTTTATCAGTAGCGGACTTCCAATATAGATGTCCTCCACAGTCCCCTGCATGGAATTCTTTCAAGACATTATTAGTTTCATTCATGGTCAAGCAATTAAGCAATATGCCTTCATGATTTTTCCAAAATAATGCACCATCTAAGACACAAAATTTCAAAGCCTTCATTCTTAAAAATCTCTTCTTGGTCCTGGACAATCCTAGGGGAGCACACAGGTTTAACAATACGAAGCATATATCAGCATACCATGGGGATTGCAGAAAGGTGTCACTGATCTGTGGAGTCGCCAGCTCCTGTTCATTGTCCAGTTGGTTGATGTCTAAGGCTTGAAAGTTTGTTTTGGACATCAGTTTGGCTAAACCTTGTCCCTTTATTAGCTTGGTTGGTTTTATTTCTATGTCATACTCAAGAATGTTAGCAATCCACTTGCCTCTTTTGCCTTCTAATCCTTCTTGGGTTAATATGTCTTTTACAACAACATTTGGGACATACGCAATCACATGTGAATATAAAATGTAAATTCTGAAGTCTTTGATTGCTTTAACAAGGGCATAGACCTGCTTCTCCATGATTTGGTACTTCAGGGGTGCATCTCTTAAGGCTCCGCTGAAAAAAGCAATTGGCTTTTCATTTCCTTGGTCATCCTTTTGCAATAGGACAGCAGCTATGGTATTATCAGATGCAAATGAAAATATGATAAAGTCCCTATCAAATTGAGGACTTGTGAGGACTGGGGCTTGAGTTAGGGCAACTTTGATACTCTCAAATGCTTTCTTGGTTTCAAGAGACCATTTTACCTTGGCATCCTTCTTTAACATGTTGCTCAACAGTCTTATCAGCTCGGCTAGATTTGGGATAAATCTCCTTAGGAAATTGATCTTTCCTAGGAATGCTTGTAGCTCTTTTATGTTTCTTGGATATGGGATTTGGAGAATGGCCTGGATCCTTTCCGGATCAATTCTGATCCCGTCTTTTGAAATGATATGTCTAAGTAATTTGCCTTCTTCAAGGCAAAATAAAGACTTCTTGGGGTTCAAGGAAATGCCATATTTCCTACATGTTAGGAACACTTGTCTCAAATGTCTTAGGTGCTCTTGATCAGATTTGGAGAAAGGGGTAAGATCATCAAGATAGACAACCAAGAAATCATGGATTTCCTTGGCAAATGCAATGTCCATGGCCCTTTGAAAGGTGGCACCTGCGTTCTTTAGGCCAAAAGGCATTTTCACATATTTAAATGTTCCCCACGGTGTGGTAAAGGCTGTCTTGTCTTGGTCATCCGAGTGAACTAGTATTTGATTAAAACTTGAAAAGCCATCTAGCAAAGAGATTCTAGATGACCCTACTACTCTTTGTAGTATGTGGTCCATTTTGGGCAATGGGTAGTGGTCTTTAAGGGAGACTTGGTTTAAGTTTCTCAAATCTACACAAAGCCTAATCTCACCTATTTTCTTTCTTGTGGGAACAAGATTGGATACCCATTCAGAAAATCTAATGGGTGCTATGATACCCGCTTCAAACATTCTTTTCACTTCTTTCTCAATTAAAGGGAGAAGCACAGGATTGATTCTCCTCAGTTTCTGTTTGAAGGGATTTTGATTTGGCTTTAAGGGAATGGTATGTTGAATAATTGAGGTGTCATAGGACTTCAAGTCCTCATAATTCCAAGCAAAAACATCTTGGAATTCTTTGAATAAATCAACATATTTGGGCTTTTGATCGGGTGGCAAAGATTGAGATAGTTTGATCATTTTGGACTTCTCTGCTGTCCCAATGTTGTTTTATTCTATGGCAGTGTTTATAGGCTACATTTTTGGCTTTTTGGGCACATCATTTGCATTAAACATGTCTTCTAGTGGAGTGAGGCCAACCGGGAGAAAATTGTCCTTTAGATCAATGATTTTGGCCTCTGTTTTGGCTATTTCCTCCAAATGCATCTGTTTCAGCTCTTCTATGTTTTCTTCATCAAAGATGGTGGGCTGAAGCAATTTTCTGGCTGTTTTAGCTGTTACAGTTTGCTGGATTTGGTTTATTGCTTGCAGGGGATCATCCATGGCATCCATATCAATGTTTAAGCCTGAAAACTCATGCTGTAAGGTAAGAAAATTGTTGATTTGAGCATCATCCTCAAACACTTGCCAATCCTTAACATTGTTAGGGACAGCAGGCCTGTGCTTTATCTCAGCAGTAAAGTGGTGATTGGGCTCAAAAGGAAGCTTGCAAGTGCTAGCAAAAGTAGCTAGGCTGTGAGCATGCATGTTATGATTTCTTGAAATCTTGGCAAGCTTGGATTCAGTGAATGTATCAAGTATTGCAGTGGCAGCAGTCCTATAAGCTCTTAGCCTTCTATCATTGGTAACAAAGTTGCCTTTCATTTGTTGGATTACTAGGTCTGAGTCACCTAGAATGGAAACTTTGGCAGCTCCTAAGGCTTTGAGCAGCTTAAGGCCTAAGAGGAGTGCCTCATACTCAGCCATGTTGTTCGTGCATTTGAAATTTAGTCTATAAGCATGACCCTCTGCATGGTTGTTATGTGTATTGTGAATCCATATTCCTGCCCCTGCTCCTAGCTTATTAACAGAACCATCAAACTCTAAATGCCATGTGATTTCTTGCTTGTGGTTAATATTAAGAGTTTCAGTCATTTTAGGATTGGGCAGACCTAGGTTTTGTGCTTCATGTGGTTCTTCTTGTATGCTGGTTGCACTGACTGTTTTGACAGTTTCCTGGGTATGGGCAACTGATTCTTGATTGATGCATGTTTCTTGTTCTAAAGGCAAAGGCCTCTCATTAGTTGGAGGACTTGTTTCATCATTAAACAAAATAAAAGAATCCATATCAGAATGGATTGAATAGATAGGGAAATTCTGGGGCTTTTACTCACTACATACCACATACTTCATCAGTGTTTCTCTATACAGTCTCTTTGGTTGCCCAAAGACTAAAATAGTGGCATAGGAGAGGTCTAATTGCAGAGATCCTTGAAGTTTTGCCCCCCAAGATCTTGACAAGAGCATGCCATACTTTGGTGGAATGTCAGCAACCACCACATCCATGAGGATTGTCTTGTTTGGGTATTGGACTAAGGAGACACACAAGTCTTTGATAAGGCCTAAACATTTGACCTGACTTGAGTCAAAGGAGAATAGATCTTTGTAGGGTCTTGTGACATCAAGGTTTAGCTTCTCCATTACAGCTTTGGGCATAAGGTTGTGTGAGGCACCTGAGTCAAACATTGCATTATGTAAAACTTTATCATGTATGTGCAGACTGACATAAAAGGGTAGAACAGCTCCATGTGCTGATTTGCCATCAACTTCTGGACCAAAAAGCAACTCAGGTGTATCATCTAAAACATTCACATCATCCCTATTCTCTGGCATTTGCAGTGATCTTTGGATTTGTTGCCTATACACATCATGCTTTGCAAGTTCAGATAAGGGGATGGAAATCTTAAGTTTTCTTATTTCTGCTTCTAAGTTGAATGGTTTCTCCAATGGAGTCTTTGTGTTGGCAATAGCAGATTTCCCCTTTTCAAGTGTATTTTTTGCGTTTTCCTCTTGATTATCAGTGTTATGGTGAGTGATACCTTGCGGTATTTCTATTTTGGGAAGGCTTTTAGGAGTGCTATTCAAGTTCTCTTTCAAGGGAGAAGGTGGCAGAGGCTGATCAATAGAAGGTTGTATGTCTGTTATGTCCTCTACAGTCACTTGGTGCGGGTTTGGGACAGTTATATCGGCTGTTTCTGTTATAATAGCCTTGCCTTTAATCTGGTTGAGCTGTTTTCCCTCCTTTGGTTTAACTTTTTTCGGGCACATCTATGGTTCTTGTCCTCAGCTTATACTGTTTGTGGACTTCATAAACAGCTGAATCATAACCTTGTTTAAAGTCAAAAGACTCGCCAGACTTAGTCTGAAATTGATTTATCTCATTGTCATCTTGGTCTTCTTGGGTTATAAAAATTTGTTGCTCACCCTTCAAATCTATTAAGTTCATGTGAGTGTCTTCTATGGGTTCATTAGAAGTGGATGCCTCTGCGTAGTTTTCTTGAAAAGGAGGTCTTATATCATGGTCTGGGCTAGACCTACCAGCGTTTGGATTTTGATTTTTCCTGAAATTTGGGTTCCTTATGGTATTGGGCTATTGCCCTTCCCATGATGATTTCCTCTCAACACTCTCTACTCTGTCTCCTAGCCTATGCATGCCATTGATAATAACATCTAGCTTTCGATCTAAGGCTGAGGGCTCTTCCTTGAAGGTGGTTCTTCTCTCAGTTCTAGCTCTGTTTCTTTTGGCAATTAAATTTGCCTCCACAGTTACAACCACATTTTGCATGTCTGCAAGGCTGTTAGGGGCTCTTTCTTTTAATTGGTAGGCCATATCTGGGTCGAATCCATCAGGGAATTTATATAAGGCAAGGTCAGGTGGGGGCCTTAAGTTTTGTGGGATAGCATTATAAATGCTATTGAACCTTGCACAATAGTCCAAGACTGTTTCTTGTGGACCTCTTTTGATTGTATCATATTCAGCTAGTATGTGCAAGGGGTCTTTCTTTTTCTCCCATATGTTGATAAATGACTGGTATAAGGCTTCTGGGTCTGCTATGGAATTGGCTGGAAGTGCTCTAAACCAAGTCCTGACATCACCTGACAAGCTTTGGACAAAAATCTTCATTCTCACAGCATCATCGTCAAGCTCATAGCTTTCAAAGTAATCCTGCATTTTCTTTGTATGCTGAAGGGTTGTGCAGGCATTTGTGCCATCAAAATATGTGATTTTAGTTTGGTAATCCTGAGGCATAGCCCCGGGATTTGCAGGTAATTGCAAAGGTGCATATCTGTTAGCCATATTCACAGGGATAAGAGGGAAAATAGGAACAACTGGGATAATAGGAGTAGTAGTGGTAGTATGTGCAGTGAATGGAGGTGTGGAAGGAGTGCTTTGAGAGGTGGATGAAGAACAAGGGGAACTAGGGGTTGAACAAAATAAAACTTTGACAGGGGTTGGGCCACAGAGTGGGTGAACTGCCACAGGAGTAGAATCAGCAAAATCCTCCTTTAGCTCTAGTTTCCTGAGGTTTCTTTGGATCAAATTCGGATTTTCAAAGGCAGCTATAGGATTTGGGTCTAGATTTGACCTTGTATAACGTGAATTCTTCCTGGGAGCCAACTTCTAGCTTGTTTTTTGGGGATTTTTCTAAGAATATAAGGGTTAGAAAGAAACTTTTGAAGGTCTGGTTCCTTCCCAGTGGAGCTTTCTACCTTGATTTGTGAAATTATCTGAGGATGTTCCCCAGCGGGGTCGCCATTATGTTATCACTCAGGTTGTCCTTAAAGCTCCTTAAAGGATACGGCCGAGGTAACCATAAACCAATCTTTGGACTGCAGGTCCTAGCCTACCTGCAATCAGAGAGGGCTCTCTCTTTAGGATTTAGCTTTGTTTTGGGTTGATTTTAGGCTAGTTATGATTTTCTTGGGTTTTGTTTTGATTTTGGTGGGATGGAGTATTCTTTCAAACAGAGTTGGGATGCATAGTGTGAGAAGTTCAAACCATTGGGCATGGAGTCATGGATTAGGCTTGTTGTTGCGTTTTCTTGGTCACAAGAGGAATACAGAGCAGGATAGCTACACATAGAACAATATAAAGCTGGAATAAGGATGGAATGAAGGTCAGTGAATGAAAGGCAACTAAGTAGCTCTCATTATGCTAACAGAGGGAAGGTGAATGAACATTATATAGGAGCAATCAAGGATTCCTAAACAACATTCATATATGAAGGAACTAGTGTAAATATGAGCAAATCAGTATTCATATTTAGGACTAATTCAGAGGAAAACATAGATAAATCATAGAAATTGAGAACAGAATACAACTAAGTGTGCTCTGAACTATTCTTTCTTTCTGCTATTTAGATAGTGAAACAATGATGACATAAAGACATAAACTGTAAATAGAGATAAGAAACACTTATTGGGCTATGTAGAAGCGTTAGGATTCCATAGTCACTCTTCAGACATTAAAACACAATAGTCAGTTCATCTCCCAAACATTCCAGCGATCTTTGATTATAGAGACTCTCAGAAAATACAATGCAAGTCTAGAGGAGGAAGTTATCGACCAACCAACCCTTTACATAAATACATAGGGTTGTTTAAATAGAAAATATTTACAAACATCCCTTGAACAGGTGTCAAGGGAGAAAATATCTCAAAATATCTATCAAAACATATTCAAAAAGAGATCTGTGCAATAACTGCTTCTAATGCCAAGTTGTGCTGGAAATAAATGCAATAAAAATATCTAAAACAGGTGTTCATGAGGGAGCAGCCTCATCAAAATGGCTCTTTAGGGCTGCGCATGGTCCTGCAGCTTCAAAAAATGGACTGAAAGAGTGCCTTGAGCCATGCGCTTTCCTCTGTGTGATAACTGTGCTTTTAAGGAAGCAGCGCTGCTCCAAAAACATAATTGGGTTCATGTGTTTGCCAATATCTGCTTTGAAAACCTTTATCAGTGTCTTCAAGTGGTCTTGCTGCCTTAAATGGCCAAAATCTGTGAGTTGGTGAGCCATTACAGCTCAATGATGCCTTGATGAATCTGTTGGGGTCCCTTTTGCTTCATCTGCCTTGGAAGATCTTCACTGACACACTCCGTCGCTTCCCTGATACTCTTTGACACGCACATGGTCCCTTCTTGACCTCCAAATGCCTTTGAACTATCCAATCACCCATTTATGGCCGCTGCTCAGCCTTTTGCGGCCTTTGGAGTTGTTATCAGCCCTTGCCGATCAGCGAATGCCTCAAAAAATGGTAAAAAATTGCAATCTAGATTACTAGAGGATCATTGGAGGATCGCCGATGTGAAAACCCTGCATTTAGAAGTATTTTGGGCCTAGAGAGATTTGAAAATGGCTGAGGAAAGCATCGTTCCTTTGTAATTGGGTGGGCGTGGGCACCGCATGATTAAATCTTTGAAAAAGGCCTATTTGATTAAACAGGGGGAAAAGCCTTAAAAACTGCAAAATTGATGAATTTTTGGCTCTGCCGCAACACTATTCATTTCTTTAAATCGTGGTCGTTGGATCCGGCACGGGCCGATCCAACGGCCCAGATCATATCGCTATATCGCATCGGGGCGGACCAGGGGGTGGCACATAAACCATCGCCGAAATGCGCAGACCCGATATGCTATAGGCCCTTCCTTTTATTTGGAATCGCGTCCGGCCCATCGGCGATGTCATATCGGCGGACTTACAAGAATTTGGTTTGCGGACCCGAAATGCTAATATACCATGTTTTATTGTTATTTTGGCTCCGCCAATCGGAGCGATACATGGGGAGTGCTGTGATTAAATCAGGGCCATTGATCTGGGGACCCGATCCGACGGCTAGCGCTAAATCGCATCGGGCAGACCATTGGTCCCAATACATAGAACCTCCGAAATGCCGCGGACCCGAAATGCTTATATGCCCTTTCTTTATGGAGATCGGGTCCGGTCCGTCGGCGATTTCATATCGGCGGATTTTAACAAAATCAATATGCGGACCCGAAATCCCTTAAAACTGCCCTTTATAACTTTTCGGCTCCGGAATATCGGAGCTTTCCCGTTTCGCTGTACAAAGGCCTCCTTTCGGACCCGATAATTTTATATGCTACATTTTATTAATACTTCGGCTCCGGAATAAGCAATGCTATATATGGGGCCGCGACTTAATAGAGACCGTTGATCTGAGGGCCCGAATGGGCGGCCGCGATTAAATCGGCATTTCGCTATCGGCGGGGACATGGGGCAGGACTTTATATTATTGCGATCGCCGAAATGGGAGATCGCCGACAAGATCTGGGCCGTTGATCTGAGCGGGGGCGATGGACGGCTGCGATGCGATATTGTTGAAAAATCCGGGTTTTTACGTTATAACTTAAGTTTTATAAAAATCTTGAGTTTAAACGATAAACAAAAAAGGGGAGATGCGATAAAAAAGAGTATATGCGGGATATATGGGAAAATATAATGGAGGAGGCCTCCGATAGCGATATCGCATCGGGGGGGGGGAAATCCATCGGAGGAGGGTTTATATGTATAGAAGGGGGCTATAAAGCATCGGAAGGGTTTTTTGCCTTTGAAGAAAGGTAAAATGAAATCGGAGGAAGGTTGTTAATGCATCGGAAGGGGTCCGAAGCATGGCGAGAGGGTTTTGAGCCTTAAAAAAAGGTTAAAACATGGATAATGGAGGGTTTTTATGCATAGGAAGGGGTCCTAATGCATTTGGAAGATGGTTTGAGGGGGGAAGTGAGAGCTCTTGCTCAGTTTCAGGTAAACTTAGCAATTCCCAAATGTACTTATGGTTATTTTTCAACCAGGGGGAGGGGATAAGTATATAGGGGAGTTATTAACATAGTTTTAGTAGGGGAAGGGGAAATAGATAGGGAGCTACATAGTAAAGTTAATAGTTAACATGACAAATGATCAGAGAGCGCTAAGTATGCAGATCTTAGGCTATTAAGGGGGAAAATGATTCATAGAAGTAGTGTGTACATTACTTGAGTGAAGCAGATCTTCACCAAGGTAAATGATATGGAGAATGATGAAACTAAGAGGTACCAAGCAGATCTTGACCTCTTTTAGGGAAGTTAGTGAGTGATTTGGGGGAAAGAGGAAGAAGGGGAAGTTAGACATGCATTTCTTGAAGTCCTTCAACTGAACAACTGCCTTCAACTTGTGATATGATAGATATAACACTTGACAATATGAAATGGATCACAAGCCATGATTCTGCAACCACAAAGCTACCTACCCGACCTACTCACCTAGCATTTTCTCTTCTTTTGGTTTGGGTGCACTTGAACTAGCATACCCAGCTTTTCATTCTTTCTTGTTGCTTGTGCTCCTATCTACTTCTACACTTATTTCAGCCAGGGGCTCAGATTAAGCTGTTGAGCACCCTTGTTTCTCTACCTAACTACAAATATGCCAAGATTAAGCTGTTTGGAAAGATGTTCATTCTCTATATTCTACAACATGAAATTGAAACCTAGGGAGACCAAGATTAAGCTGTTTGGACCTCCCTTAGCTAAAAACTCATCAAAAATGGAACACAGCAGTGGCATTTAGACTAGCACACTCTCATGGATACTTCTCTGGCCATCTGTAGCAAATATGGAGCATTGCAGCAAGCAAAGTATGACATATTTGGCATGTAAAAATGTCGATCATGAAAGATGATTAACCTGCTGTAGCAGGAGGCTAACAGGTTCACTTTCCTGCTTCTCTTCCTCATCCTCCGGGGGAGGAGGTTGGTGATCTGGAAGGACCTTCCCAGATTGCAGGTTGATCTACTGGATCTCCACAGCATAGGTAGGGCATGTTTTCTCCCTAGTGTATACCTGCTGGGCCTGTCTGTTTTTGGGTTTCAGGTTCGATTAAGTAGGCATCTGGGGTTGTCTTGGAGGAGCCAGAGGTAATGGTTGTGGTTGAGCCGGTGGTGGAGGTAGAATGGTGGGAGGAGAGTTGTATTGGGGCCTCCACCCCGGTTGAGGTGCATTCCACTGAGGTTGTGGCTGGACATGTGAGTGAAACGAATGAACAGTGGGTTGAGTATGGTATTGAGATGGATAAGACCACGGAGGAGGTGCATACCAGGAAGGATGAGCAGGGGGGCCCCAAGAAGGTATGTGAGCAGATTGGTTGGGGCTATAATAAGCTTGGGATGTCCCTTGCATCCCCTACTGGTAAGGCCTGGGCCCATGCGGCCTCCTTTGGTTGAGGAAGTAGAGAGGTTTAGTGGTTGCCTCAGTCCCTTGGTACATGGCTTTAAATCCGGGTAAGGTTGGGCATTGGTTTGTGGGGTGGTCTTCCTCACAAACGAAACATACCTCTACTAAGTGCAATGGACACTCGTTCTTAGGGTGCTTCCTTGTACATCTGGGACAGAAAATGGCCAAAGCCCTCTCAGCTTCCTCTTTCTTTTGTTGGATTCAGAAAGTATCAAGTTGCATGGAAATGGCCTGTCTCATCTCACTTTTGAGGTCTTCCATCTGATTAGCAAACTCATGCTTGGAGAAGGCGACACTAGCTGAAAGCGGATTCCCCCTACCTCTTTTTCGGGCTGCCCTAGAATGGTTTCTAAACACAGTCTTTATGTCCTCATAAGGTAGTTGGTAGATGTCCCCTCCAGCTAGCAAATGAAGGGTATCTAGAAGGTCTTCAGGGACTCCTCGGAGCAAAACCAGCTTCAGAGATTCAGGGTCAAGTGTGCACCTGGCCCGTTTATAACTAAGTTGGAACCTCTCCTCGTAGTCTTCTAAAGACTCATCATTTCCCATGGTCATCTGGAAGATTTCTCCCTTTGTTTCCTTGGACCTACAGTAGTCCCGGTATTTGTTGTTAAAGGCTTGCTGCATCTGAGCCCAAGTGGTGATACTGTTTCCAGGTAACCCCATGAACCAGCATAGTGTTGCGTCCTTGAGGGTAGAAGGAAAGAGTTTCAACTTTTTCTCGTCCTCAGCATAGTCATAAGTTCGACAAAGGACGGAAAACTCAAACAGGAAGGTATCAGGGTCTTCAGTAGTCAATCCATGGAAGTGAGGTAAGGCTGAGGGACTTATGTTTTTCATTTTCATGTCCCCATTGGTCTCTCGGATGGGGAGGGCACCTTCTATTCTCTCATCATCCTCTCTACCATTTTTGTTTTCAGCCATGGTCTCAAAAGGAATATTTTCTTGCTCTTCTTCTGTTATAGGATCTTCGTATATCTCAGGAGGTTCACCTATAGGTTCTTTTGGATCACTACCACCAAAGAAGAGAGAAGGGTGACTCAGTGATGTGGTGGGGGAGTTGGGTAGGAATTTTTCGGTATTATCTCTGTTCCTACGAGGCATGAAAATATTTTTGGTTGCTTTTTGCTTTTTTCTGCTTGTACCTGCAAAACTGAAACAAATGGAATTTCAACTAACTAAAATTTATCTTGCGGAAATGAAAATCCATAATTGAAATGAAAGCAAGAAAGGACTAATCTATTTTGCTGAAATGAAACTGCGGAATTGAAATGCTATTCTACGCTTGCAGAATTGAAATTGCGGAATTGAAAGGCTAATCTATGAAAGCAGGAAATGTCTAATCTACTTTTGCAGAAATGAAATTGTAGAATGGAAATGAAATAAACTACTTAGCAGAAGGTTGGAGTAGAAAAATAGAAGAAAAGAAGCAATCACAAATACTCTGACGCTTCCCCGGAAACGGTGCCAAAAATATGGTGGGATCTAGTATTGCAGCAATAATGCTACAACTCCTGGGACTCCCTTCTTTACTCTTATCAACCCGGTAGTTCGTAACAAACTTGGAAGCGACGGTGCTGTATGCACAAGTACTAGCTCTTGTCGCAGCTGTCACTTAGTCAACTGGCACAAGTCCACTAGGAGCTTAAGCCAACTTCTATGAGCTCTTAGAAGAATATTTCTAACTGATGGATGGAATCTAACTCAAAGGAGGCTAATCTACTTGCAGAAAGAAACTGAAAAGCTAAAAGGAAATGTAAACCATAGCAAACCCTAGTTTTACCAGCTAATCTTACTGATGCGGGACAGAGGATGAAAGCTACTGAAAGAGATGCCATTGAATTCTAAGAAGGTGAAATTCATGTGTCTAAGCTACTTCTACAGTAAAATCTGAGAAAAAAAAAAAAACATCTTTTTGTATTTTTGAGTAAAGTGTCAGAATTGTCACGCATGTGCTTTAACTGGTTTTTTACTGTGCAGAGGTGGATTGGCGAGAGGAAATGCTTGCAGGAGGTTGGAAAGGTTGGAAGAGGGCCTAAGGCATTCCTAGCACCCTTCCAAAGAGTTTAACAGAGTTTGGCTATCAAGCAACCACTTTCGTGAGCTTCTACAGGAAGTCTGCAAGGGTTCTACAGGATGCTCTGTATTTTCTACAGGATGTTCAGAAATGGGAATTTGGAGGGTGGATGGAGAGAGAAAGGTGGAGAAGTGAGTATGGGGGTAGGATAAGGGTGTGAGGAGGTCCAGGACTTGGTGGATGGAGTTGAGGAGTGATGAGGATGGTTGGATTTTTCAAGGAGAAGTAGAGCAATGTTGCACAAAAATATGGAGATTAGGTCAAAGTGAGGGAACGTAGCAAATGTGAGGCAAGAATCAGAGTTGGGGGATGGCGCAGATGGGATTGATGGAGTATGGGTAGATGGAGAGGTATTACAGGCACTCTGCAAGTGATTTCTCAAACTGAACAAACAATGACTCGGAAAACCCATGGCTTAGCTACTTTACTCTAATCTGACCTAAGTAACAGTAAAGGAAATGAACAGAAGTTTATTTGCAATGAAATCACGTGAAATAGCTATACAACTAAGCAATCATGATCCTGAACGCGTAACCACAATTGGTATCAACTTCTGCAAATGAGAACCTACACTAATAATTGCATGATGCAGCAAAGACAATGTTTTTGGTAGCTACAAGGACACCTTGGTCTCAGCTCATGATCCCACTGAGGGAGAGGTGAGATCAGAGGTGCTTGATGGCCTTTTTCTAAATATCTTCCCTGTGATTAACCTATCAACTCAATCTGAACATAAAAGGCCTTTCTAATCATTAACAATGACCTAGGTAACCAGCAAGATTTTAATCTACTTAACAGAAATTACTTTGCAAAGACATGAAAACAAATAAATAACAGTACACAAAGGAAGCCTTGGCACTTGGGTTGGGCCCAACCCCAAGAGCTGTAGGCTCCTAAAAAAAAATCAGAATTGATGCCAAATAAAGCTGCTTTTGATTACTCAAAAATAACCATGTCACAAGAAAGTTATACAGCAGTAGCTACGAAAATGAGCTGAGAAAATGACAGCACTATAGTGCAAAACCCAACAGTTCAAAAAGTAACCTACGAAGGCTGAAAGCCTTCCTATTTATGCACTACGAGTGTCCTCAGTAAGCCTCCTTAACTTAAGGGGCTCGGCTTTTCAAACTTCCAGTAAACAGTCACTTTTCACAAAGCTACTCGGCTGCCTTTAGGATTCGTTTTGGTGGCCTGCTGAGCTCCGAGTTGAGGGTGGAGATTTCGAGAAAGGGCCATTTAATGCAAGAGACACCCTTCCTATGAATCCTCACCCTTGTTCCTTCATGCTTGGCTGTCATCTAGCTCATAATTTCTTGGCCTTGTTCCAAAATTTGTCCAAAAAACCTGAAATAACCACGTATTAGCCTTCTTGGTAAAGTGACCACCCTGATTCGTTCAAATAACATAAACATACTCAAAAAACATGGATAAACTATGAAAATGGTGGATTGATGAAGAACAGTAGGCAAAATGAGCCCAATAAGTTACCCATTTTTGGGGCTTATCACAAGCTAAGAAGGATAATAAATTATCACCAAAGTATTATGGTCCATACAAGGTGCTGCAAAAGATTGGTACTATGGCATACAAATTGGAGCTTCCTGCAACTTCCTGAGTGCACCCAGTTTTCCATGTTTCATGTTTAAAAAAGGTTATAGGTAACAAGCTCTCAGTTCAAACAATATTGCCAGAACTTGATGAGGAAGGAAAAATCATATTGGAACCAAAAGCAGTCACAGAAACAAGAACTAGACAGCTACGAAATTGATCAATTTCAGAGTATCTCATCAAGTGGAAGAACTTATCCACTGAAGATTCCACATGGGAGGATGAGAATTTTATACAAAAGCATCCAGAACTACTCAAGCGTTGAGGACAACAATTTTCGAAAGGAAAGGGGCATGTTAGGTCCCTATAATACTAGTGATTCCCCCATTACTATTGTCAGTGTATCCCTTATTGTTATTATTGTGCCCCTATTGTCCCCATATTGTTATTAGTGTGCCCCACAGAAACCCACTATTGTTATTGTTGTTCCCTTATGTTATTACTGTTAGGTCGGCTTGATTATATTGTGACCCCTTAGACTCCTATATATAGAAGGGAGGTTTAGTCATTTGTATCATCCAAGAATTGTTCATTTTTGTAATGTAAAGGAGGTTTCCCCCTTGAAGAGGCTAAATTCTAAGGCATTGATATATCTTTTCTATCTTTTTGTAAGCGGGTTTCCTAACAATAGGTTCATGACATCTTGGAGAAGTCAAATGCAAAGTATAAGCAGCGACATGATCAACATTGGGTGACACACAAGTTTCAGGTGGGCGACAAAGTTTGGTTTCATTTGCAGAAAGAATTCCTTGTCGAAGCCCATCGGAAGCTTAGACCACTCTGATATGGTCCTTACACCATTACCAAGGCTATGGAAGACAATGATTTTGATCTCAACATTCCCCCATTCCTTGGCCTACACCCAATGTTCAATGTGGACCGCCTTCGACCATACTTCCCATCATTACTGAACACATCAGACATTATAGAACAACTCACACCAATAGAGTTAAACACAGACTGCATGGAACAGGCCACAACTGATCAAATTATGGACACACAGGTCAATAAAACTCACCAACAGAAGATCCAACTATATCAAGTTGTCAAAACTGGCCAACTCCTGCACCAAGCCAAGTGGCTCACCAAGGACGAAGTTTAATATAACTTTCCCCATCTCATGGAGGCACTCAATGCAATGGGGACCATTGATTCCTAAGGGGCAGGACTAATCCGAGTGGATGTTGGTGGCCACTCGCCCATTCCACTTCGACCCCCACCACTGTCTCTTTCATTTTTTTAGTTCCCTCAATTGTAGCACAATTTACTATTTTTGGTAGCTTTTCGGGTCCTGAACTTCCAGAGCCGTTTTGGGGCCCTAAATGACATTTTTTTGGAAAACCAGGGCCAACATGAATATTCAAACATGTTGGCCACTCGAAATTTATAGTCCTTGGATAAATAGTTCTAACAATGTATTATGCGTGTCAAACGAAGATCGTATGCCAAAGTTACGACCCTGGGAAGTTGATGTACCAATTTACCCAAATGGGGCCCATAGTTTTGGCACTTCATCTCCTAGGGTTAGGTTTTTGGATGTTTAGGGTTTTCCATTATTTCTCGGTAATAAATAGGCCTTCGAGCCTCATTTTAACACAATTCATAGGCATGTAGCCGCCACATCTCTTCTCAGAGATAAGCTACCATCACCTGAACTAGGCTTATTTCCATCATGTTTGTAAGCATATTTCAGTATTTGATATTAATGAAATGAACTGTTATTTCTTATGCATCTTTGTTTTTATGGTTATATCTATAATATGTTGTGTTCCTGTTTAATTTTGGATCAATAGAGTTGGGCACCCAAACCCTTATATTTATAATGATTTCTTGTTAGGGCAATTTAAATGTATGTTTTTAGGACCTAAAAGTTATTACAGGTAACTATGAATACTATTGGGAAAATACTACCCAAATGGACGAATACAAGGAACATGGAATACAAGAAAGTTTTATGTGGGGAAAGGATTCCATGATTATTTTAAATTGTAATAATTATTGAACCAAAACAATACCTATGGTGTGGACATAAGTTATTATAATAATAATAAGTAAATAAAATAAGGTGTATTTTATGGGGTTGTTACAAGTGGTATCAAAGTTGTAGGTTATAGAATTGGGCTTCTTATGGGTCCTAAACTGAGATAAAGTATTTTCTTTATGATAACTAGATAATAAAATAATTGTTAGGAAAATTTGAGCAATGGTTGAAGAGAACAATAGACATACTTCTATAGGGTCACCTACAGAAGGTGAGGAGCATAATACTGAGCTGAGAATGATGGGAGGAGTAATCAGTAATATAGATAATCTTGAATCTGAAATCCTACAAGTAGTATGTAGCTTGAAGGTATATTTAGGTAGTAGGAAATCTGAACAAACTCATAGAAATAGATCTAGAAGTTAATCTAAAAAACAAAACTAATTATGTAACTTCTAATGAAAGTAAGACACGTGAGTTTAATGAAAGGGAAGAACAAAAATCTGCTAGTAGTAATTCTATGTCCAAAAAGAAAAGGACTACATATAAGTTACAAGGAGAATTCAAAAAGATCAGATCTCCAAACTTTGATGGAGAATCTGAAGGAGGACGAGAAGCTTAGCTTCTAAATATGTCAAATTATTTTGAGCTTTGCAACTATCCAAGAAACTTGAAGGCCAGATTGGCTACATACCAGCTAACTGTTAAAGTAGCCTTATGGTGGGAGGAAATTAAGGCTATAAAGAAGATTAGAAGTAATAACTTGACATGGAAACCATTTAAAAAGGAATTCAAAAAGAAACACTTAACAAAAAGACATTTTGATGAGAAGGCTAGAGAGTTCCATGAGTTAAGGCTGAGACAATTCACCATTGATCAATTTGTAAACAAATTTGTGAGTTTGCTGAGATATGTAACAAATATAAATGAGGAAAAAGAAAAAATACAAAAGTTCATTAGCTTCTTTCCTTTTTCATACAAGGAGAGGATTAAATTTGACAATCCAAAAACCATGGATGCGACTAGAAGGAAAATTTGTGTTTCAATGAGAACAAACAAACAATGTAATAATTCTAAATTTTGGTTGGCTAAGAAAAATGAAAAGTTTAATGCCAAGAAAAAAGGGTTTAAGAAACCTACCCTTACCAACACCTTTAGAAGTAATCAAGGGGGTGAATTATAGCAGGAGTGTAAATTAGTAGAAAATTCTAGGATAGAAAGGTGGACAAGGAACAAGAGAAGGAAATAGGAATTTTGGTGAATTAGGCATACCACCAATCAAGTGTTGGGAATGCAATGAGATCCATTTGTGGAGGGATTTTCCATAAAATATTGTAAACAAAAGGGCAACAATAAATAACCTGCAAGAATCCTCTACAATTAATTATATTACTTGCGATATCCTAAGGAATAGTGTGGTGTTGGATGGGAAACAAGCATATCATCAATTCACTATGGTGGAAATCCAAGGCAAAATTTTTGTGAAAGATGTAACTGTATTAATTGATCATGGATCTACTCTAAGTTATACTTCCCCTGCTACAATTGAAAAATGGGGACTTAAAAATGAAAAGAAAAATAAACCTTGGTTAGTATAATTGGCCACAGGAATAAAACGAAAGGTTGCTAAAATAAGTAGAGATATAGAATTCACAATTGATCTCATTCCTGGAGTAGTTCCAGTATCAAAAGCCCCATATAGAACTAGCATTCCTCAGTTAATGGAGTTAAAAAAAAATCAATTGCAAGAGCTACAGGATAAAAAGTATATAAGACCCAGTGTCTCACCATGGGATGCACCAGTCTTAGTTGTTAAGAAAAATGAAAGGACTCTTAGACTTTGTATAGACAACAAGTAGCTCAATAAAATGACCATAAAAAACAAGTATCCTTTACCTTAGATTGATGACTTGTTTGACCAAGTCAAGGGAGCTTCAGTTTTCTCAAAATTCGATTTGAGATCTGGAAACCATCAAAATAAGATTAAGGATAAGAATATTAAAAAAAAAACATTCAAGGCAAGATATGGACATTATGAGTTTGTGGTACTGCCATTTGGACTCACTAAGGCACTATCCACTTTCATGTGGTTGATGAATATTGTGTTTATCCCTTTACTGGATTCATAGATGACATTCTAGTTTACTCAAAGAGTAAAGAAGAACATGATCAACCTTTGCATATTTTTCTTCAAACACTTAGAGAAAATGATTTTTATGTTAAGTTTACCAAATGATCATTTTACCATAAATTCAATACTTAGGACATGTGGTATCTGAGGAAGAGATTGTTGTAGGTCCAAAAAAGATAAAGGCTATCTTAGAATGGTCGATACCTAAATATGTAGCTAATATCAGGTTTTTTATGGGAATTACAGGTTATTACAGAAAACTTATAGAATTATTTTCTAAATTGGAATATCCAATCACTTATTTAAAAAAGAAGGGGACAAAATTTGAATAGAGTCAAAAGTGGCAGGATAGTCTTGAAACAAAATTAAAGCAGTTATCAAATATTGCTCCTATCCTGAAATTAGATGACCCTAATAAATATTTTGTAGTATCTATAGATGCATGTAAGGAAGGTTTGTGGGGAGTTCTAATGAAAGAAGGCCATGTAATTAGCTATGAATCACGGAAACTAAAAGACCATTAAAAGAACTATGCCACACATGATTTAGAACTAGTAGGTATCATTCGCACTCTAAAAATGTGGAGGCATTAATTTATAGGAAGAAAAATTCAGCTAAAAACTAATAATGTCAATCTCAAATACTTATTTGATCAGCCAAATCTAAATGTTAGGAAAGCAAGATGGCTAGTATTCCTTAGTGAATATTACTTTTAAATCATACACATTAAGGGAAAGGAAAAAAAAGTGTTGATGGTTGAGTATAAAATTAAATTAGATTTGTCTGTAACTAGTTGGCAAACAAATTTGATAGAAAAGATCAAATAAGTTGTATATTTTCATCAAGAATACATGAAAATTAAAGAGGAAATTCATAAATCTAATTTGTTAAAAGAAGAAGTGATTTTTCAGTAAAATATGGAATTTTTCTGCCAGATGATCCAAATATGAAAATATGTGTCCTAGATGAATTGCACAAGAAACCAAGAGTTAGGAATCCTCATTATCAAAAATTAATAATTGTGTTGAGGAAGGATTTTATTAGCTTAACATGAAAATAGAACTAGCTAAATATGTAATTGAATGCTTGGAACATCAATAGGTGAAGGATTCCCATCAACATCCAACTAGGATGTTACAACCCTTACCTATTCCAGAATGGAAATGAGAGATAATATCAATGGTCTTCATCACTGGTTTATCAAAAAACTAGGAGGAAACATGATTCTATTATGGTAGTGATAGATAAAATCAGTAAAGCAACACACTTTGTTCTTGTAAAATATACCTTCAAGGTTATTAACATAGTAGAAATATTTATGAAGGAGATCTTTAGACTCCATGGTATACCCAAAATTGTAATGTCATTCTGTGATGCCAAGTTCAGTTCTAAATTTTGGAAGGGTTCATTTGAAGGCATGGAATCAAAGTTAAATTTTAGCATAGCCTATCATCCAAAAATTGATGTTCAAACAAAAAGGACCAATTAGATATTAGAAGATATGCTAAGAATGTACGTTTAGATAGGCTTACCAATTGGGAAGACTATCTCCACTTAGTTGAATTTTCCTATAATAATGGATATCATACTTCTTTGAAGATGAGTCCTTTTGAGGTATTTTATGGTAGAGGATGCAAACTAACTCTAATTTGGGACCATCCTGAATATCGGTTAGTGTTGGGACTAGATATGTTAAAGGAGATGGAAGAAATGGTTGAACAAGTTAAGCAAAATTTGAAAATAGCTCAGGATCAACAAAAGAGTATGCATACTTGAAACAAGTTCAAAGGGAATTCAATGTTGGTGATCATATATACCTAAAAGTGAAATGAAAGAAAAGAACACTTAAACTTGGAAACTATGCCAAGCTATAACATAGATACTATCAACATTTTTTGGTGTTGGAAAGGATTGGACTAGTTTCCTATCATCTTTCTCTTCCAACAGATATAAAAATTCATAATGTATATCATGTATCCTTATTAAATAAATATGTACATCAATTGGCTCATTTAATTGATTGGAATTTTGTACATATAGAACCAGAGGAAGAGTTCCTAGCATAACCTCTACGTATTCTATAGCGGAGGGTAGTCATGCTCCAAAATTGAGACATAAGCTCAAGTGAAAGTTCAATGGAAGCATTTCAACCCAGAAGAGGCAACTTAGGAGTTGGAGGATTATTTTAAAGAAGAATATCTATCTCTATTTTAGAAATGTGGAATGGGTTACATACTTTATGAGCAGACACCAAGACAGTGTCAAACTCAAGCAGGGGAGGATGTGATATCCCCTTACTTGGATTTTATAATGTTAATTTGTATATAGTTAAGTGTGAATGTTTATTTTATTTTGATAACTTAACTGAACACTAACTTATCAATATTTTATTGTTGATAAATATCAAATGTGAAATTGTAATTTTGATGTTAATAAAATAAAATATCTAGAAAATTGATGCTAAAGTTATAGTTGGTTGAACGAGTTATGGTTGCAAGTTAAATGTTGGATAATCATTACTGCTAATTAAGTCCGATACATCTAATCTGAATGATTAGATTGTTTATGATCATGGAAATAATTGATCACTAACTTCCCTAAAAGATAGGTGGTTATCTTTGAGAGTGGAGGAAGTAAAGCTCATAAATGAGCTAGTAATTACCTACCACCTATTGGGTGAGGTGAAGGTAGTTACCAATTACCAAATGATTGGTAAGGGGGTAATTAAAATTTTTCTTCTTGCTAGAAGAGGACTACCCAATGTGAAACTGTGGAATGGCAAGAAAAGGACAAAAAATAGAAGAAACATGCATATTTAGTGCTCGAGGGGACCCTTTTGGAAAATATGTCAAGGTTGGGAGGTGCTAGTTAACTCCAGTATCATTTTCCAGATTTCTATTCGTCAAGTCAGTATATCAACTCTGCATCATCTAGGAAAAGAAATTGTGATTTTTTTTACTATGTAAGTACAGGTTTTGAAATGGAAAGATTAGTAGATGAGAATTTTAATTTTATATGATGAACTTTTATATTTATTTCTAAAGAGTTCTTCTATATTCAATAGCAGAAAAACAATCATCCCTAGAGTTAGTAAAAATTTTCAGTCAATTAGATGAGAAATGATAGTATGTAAAGGTATTTAAGGGGTGTAAGTACTAGCATTCATGAAATCAATATTTTAATCCGAATGAAAAAGGAAGAAAAATAACATTCAGGTTAGACTAGTTCTTCATCCCCATTTTATTTACTAAGTATGTTAGTGATACCAAAAAATGTCTATGTCTTGAAAGTTGAAGAAAATACATAGTAAATAAAAGAATTATATTTTGTTTATATTTATACATATAAAAAATATTCCTTTGGAGGTATAAATTGAAGTAAAAGGGGGTAGGACAAGGTGTTGTCCAAATTCAGTCTTTATAATTTATATTTAAGACTTACTTAAAGGACTTAAGGAAATAAGTGAGGTTAAAGGTCTATGATTAAGACATACAACTAAGATCATAAGTTATACATATCGAATGTATAGTTATAGTAGCATCTTCACATAAAGTAATATAAAAAATTGTAGTAAAACAAATATTGGAAACCAATTTTTTGTAGAAAAAAAAATTGGGGAAGAACATTATAAGTCTTTAAAGTATGGAATATTGTATAAGGATAAAGGTAAAAGGTTTTAGTATGGGAATGTAGGGTAGTGAATTCTTACAACAGATTAAAGAAAAAATTATATTTAAACCTGGTAGAAATGAAAGGAATCGTTCATACAAATATAATTAAGTTAACTCATAAAATAAGTAGGGATACTACGCACACCAAAGTATCAAATCAATTTTTTAAATTATAAACAGTAAACATTTGATAAAGATTTACATTTAGGTTGGAACAAGAGATGCTTAAAAATATTTATATAAATCCATTATATCATCATATTATGGTCTATTGACATAAAGAATACACTATTGAAGTACAAAATTGGTCAAAGACAACCATGACAAATTTAAACAGTACAATTTACAATGTTTCTAGAGTTTGGGAATAAGATTTCCCATTATTCAAGTACATGGCAAGATTTAAGCCTTGGAAGTACAAACTTCCAGATAGGTAGTAACTAAGTAATAATAATCTAACAAATGTATAAAACAACAGAAGACCCTAGTCTCTTGTCCTTGAACATAGAAGTCACACTCAAGTAAATAAGGGAATCCATGGTTATTAGGAACAATCGACCTAGAAGAGAAAGCCAAATGTCCTATAAGTTGCCGAAGAACCCAGACCCTAACCTTGAAGGAAAAAGTTTCAAAGTGGACCTGAGGAAGTGTTACCTGTAAACATATAGAGAAACAAAAAATTTATATATATAGAATACTATTTATCAAAAATATCATATGGAATACTGAGTGTAGATATAAGAGAGAAAATAAATATTACAGCGTAATTACCACGAAGATGCATCTTAATTCCATAACTCTGTTAAACCTTTGAATAAATAAATTAATAGTATTTTAGTACATGATTGCTATTGTACCTTCAATTTAAAGTAGGGAAAGAAATGTTCATAAATTAATTGAATTACACCAGAGTTAAAACCATGTAATCATCCTTATATCAAGAAATAAATGGAATTAGATGCACGAATTTTGTATAATATTTATATAAAGGTTTCTATAAGAACTCATGTAGGTTCAAAACCCTAGGGACATCTTGACTAGACCTATTGTAATCTAGTCTATAGAAAATAAATGATGGTTAATTCTGTATAATAATTACAAGAATACAGAGGTAGGGTTTGTTTAAAAAGAAACAAGAAAATCCTAATTTAATTTTGTCCTTGAATTAAAATAGTAATTAAATTGTAATTCCACATCTCATGACAAATTTTAATAGTTAATGAAGTTAATTTGACTTAGTTGGCTCAGTTAATTTGAGTTGAGGGTGTAACTTGAGTCATGCAGAGTGTCTCCTACTTTTAGGAGCCCTCATTGATTTTATTTTGAGTCGTAATTATTTAATTCATTTTAACTGAGTTAAAGTCAGTTAAACTAGTTCCAACTGATGGAGGAATTAGTGGAAGATCAAGTGGTGGGGTGTACCCTATAGTAGTGGGGTGTAACCTGCATTGATCAGCCATTAAATTGAAGATTCACTCATAATTAACTCATGCATGTCAGATCAGAGAAAGACCTAGTTGAGATTGGATTTCAGGGACAATGTACTATCAGTTGCATAATCATGTGAATTGTATAGGTGGTGCATGTAATCAGAGGAAGGCCTATGAGGATATTGCAATTCATAATTGTGGAATTTCCCAATTAAATATGGGCTAATTCCCTAGGGAACGACGCAAGGAAATAAGAGCTTGGAAGGCAGCAGATTTTGCGAAGTATTGGCTTGAGTTTGTCTAGGAAGTAGTGAGATAGATACAAATAGTGCAGAGATTTCTCAGGCTTGAGAAAAGCATTGTAATTTTCTCATATTTTCTGATTAATGCCATATACAGATAGCAGGGGTTTTTAGCTGTGACTTTCCCAAGAAAATCATTGTGTTCTGTGTGATTGACTTATTTATCTTTTATGCTTCGTGATTTCATCGATCATTTATTGTTTCTGTTGATGTGTAGAGTAGATTCAATTAAATTGTTTTAGCATATCACAATCTACAGTTTGAATCTACAAAGAATTTCTACATATCAGAGCTGCAATCGTTATAGAAGAGAAGAATACAAGTTTTTCTTTTGCATGAGAAATCAAATTTGCAATATCATACTTCAAAGGAAACAAGATTTTTTTCTATGTATTGAGACTCAAATATGCTCTTGAGGGTAGTTTGAACTATATTTCTTGGAAGGACAGGATGGAGGTAGTCTTGGAAGACAACGGGCTTAAGGAATTCATAGAAAAAGATATTCCTAAGCTAGTTGATGCTCAATATCTGCCAGAGTGGATAAAATGTGTGGCAAAGGTGAGAAGGATTATACTAGAAGGAGGTCAAGGTCATATTGTCTCGACCCTCCACAATAAGGAAACTCCATTTGCAATGTGAAAGTCCTTGATAGACCTATTTCAAAACAGTAATGACCACAGGAAGATGGCACTAAATTACAAGTTCAGAAAGATAAACATGGAGAAGAGTGACTCAATACCGAAGTACTTATCCAAGTTCACCCAATGTTGGGATGAGATTGGAAGTGTCAGTGTTATAGTTTTTGGAGACGATCTTGTGATCCTAGAACTTCTAGGCCTTCCCAAGAGCTGGCACAGCTACCAGGACTCAATTAATGGGAGGGAGAAACTACCAGAGTGGGATCGATTGTGGTTCGAATTGGTGTAAGAAGAGATTTGGTGGAACACTAGAGATGGATCCTCATCTAAGCATGATGATGAGGAGAACTGTGCCTTAGCTGGAAAGGCAAATAAAGGGAAGGGTAAGTAATCCCATTCCAAATCAAATTCTAGTCAGGGATGCAAGAATAAGGACATGTCAAAGATTAAATATTTTCAGTGTCACGAGTTCGGATACTATCCCACAAAGTGTCCGCACAAGAAGGCCAGTAAGAAGCCCTCAAGAGGAGCAGCAGGTGAAGCTCTTGCTTAACAATTCGAACTAGATTTCACCCTCATCGTTTACATGGTGATGTCGATGATTGGTAGTGTGTGGTACCTGGATAGTGGAGCCTCATTCCATATGACCAGTAACAAAGAGTTCCTCAGTGACTTGGAGGAGAAGGACCTCAAAATTCACATCAAGATGGGAGATGGTGGGAGATATAGCGTGACCGACATCGGTACTGTTACCTTTCAGAGGGATCTGATTCTCCTCTCACATTAAAATATGTCATGTATGTTCTAAGTTTGAAGAAGGATTCGGTTTTAGTTTCCATGTTGGAGGACCGTGGCTACGATGTGATATTTAGTAATGGAAAGGATTTCCTTCATCACATAGCCTTAAGAGAGGTGAAGCGGACCAGGACTTGGGTGAATAACCTCTACAAATTGGATGTATAATATTGCACTGCTTTGAGCACAAAGGCAGAGAAGGTGCAGAGTCGAGACTTTAGGGAGTTGTGGCAGAGAAGATTGGGTCACTTGCCCCACGGAGCTTTGAAGATCATGCAACAAATTTCTACAGGACTTCCCAAGGGTACACTAGAGAAGAGAGACACATGCAAAGGTTTTACATTAGGGAAGTACACCAAATCTTCCTTTCATGATAAAGACAGTCAAGCACAAGCGATTCTTGATGGAGTTCAGTCAAGTGTGTGTGGACCGTTCTCAATAGCATCCACGACAAAGCATAGGTATTATGTAATATTTGTTTATGATTGTTCTCGTAAGTGTTGGATTTTCTTCATTCATAAGAAAGATCATACATTTGCTAAATTTTGTGAATTTAAAGCATTTGTCAAGAAGGATACTAGAAGAAAAGTTAAATCTCTCAGAAGTGATAACGTGGATAATATGTGTCAAATGAGTTGAAGAAATTATGTACATCAGAAGGCATTCAATAGGAATTAATAGAACCTCATAACCCACAACAGAATGGGGTGGATGAAAAGAATAACATAAGTATTGTGGGAGCTACACAGACGATGTTACATGATCAGGGCCTATCATTGCATTTGTGGGCTGAAGCATGCAACACAACTGTTTATTTCCATAATAGAAGCCCTCATTGAATTCTCGGGATGAGTGCACAAAAATAAACTCTTTTAGGTAAGAAACTAGATGTGGCACACTTCTAGATCTTTGGTTCATCGGTCTATTGTCATGTTACCAAGGATGCACAGAAAAAGATAGATCCAACAGCTGAGTTGGGAATATTTGTGGGGTACACTGATACATCTCACAACTATTGGGTGTACCTATCATCCAACAGGATGACAGTGGTTCGTAGAGATGTGAAGTTCGATGAAGAGAAGGCCATGAGATTTTCCCCTGAGATGGAGCTTCAGTTAGATGCAGATGAGGAGCTTTTAGCTCCTAAGGAGGAACCTCGGGATGATGTGGAGCAACCACATGCAGAGGAGCAGAGAATGGAAGCACCCACTCATGCAGAGACTTCCAAATATGGAAGGAAGTGCACCAAAGAGTCTGATAGATTGATGCATGATGCTAGATAGAATTTGGGAGCACCCACATCACAACACAAGAAAAGGAGGTCACTAGATTAGTACACTGGCTACATGGCTCTGATGAACGAGAGTGTAGAGGTTGAGCCATCCTAATTTCATAAAGTAGTAAAACAACCAACATGGGTTGATGCCATGGTTGAGGAATATGACTCCATTATTAGAAACAATGTTTGGGAAGTGCTCCCAAGACTAGAAGACAAGTGTGGTGAGTTAGATGGCTTTACAAGGTAAAGAAAGTAGCATATGGGAGTGTGGGTAAACACAAGGCGATTTTTGTCCATAGGATTATCTCAGGTGGAGGGTATTGATTATGATGAGACTTTTTCTCCAATAGCAAGGTACTCTTCAATCATATCTATTCTACCATTGTTAGTGCAGATGGGATGGAAGATACATCAAATGGATGTGAATACAACATTCCTCAATGGTATGACTGAGGAAGAAGTGTATATTTAGCAGCTGTAAGGATTTGAGACATTCAACATAGCGTCGCATGTGTGCAGACTCAAGCAAGCATTATATAGACTTAAATGAGCACCCTATGCTTGGTAAACCGGGATTGACAACTATCTCACCGACTTCGGATTCACCAAAATTGAAGCAGATGCAAACCTTTACCATATTGAGGTTGAAGGTAAAATTGTTGATTATAGTATTATATGTCAATGATTTGATTCTAACAAGTGATCAGAAGTTGATAAAATCTTGCAAAGAGGATATTGCAAGATAATTCCAGATGAAGGACATGGGGCTCATGCATTAATTTCTTGGTATGAAAGTATGGCAAGGAGATGGGGAATTATTTCTCTCTCGGGGCAATGTATGCCAATGAGATACTGAAGAAGTTCCACATGAAGAGAAGCAAACCCATGGAGACTCCTCTAGCAGGAAATTGTAGGAAGTAAGATGTTACTTCAGGTGAAGTAGTGGAGGCTACTATTTAAAGAGAGCTTGTGGTTTCACTTATGTATTTGGTGAACACACGACCAGACATGTGTTTTTCATTTAACCAAATTGGTCAAGCCATGGTTAAGCTAACCAAAATTTATTGGAAGGTAGCTAAACATGTGTTGAGATACCTCAAAGTAGCCACTCAGTTTGGTCTTTCATAAAGATGGACAGAAGGAGTGAAGCTGGCTTCACAAATACAGAATGGGCAGGGAGTCCATCGAACTAGAAGATCACATCAGGGGGAATCTTCAGTATTGGGTTAACAATAGTTTCTTGGTACAACAGGAAGCAGAGATCATTTGCACTCAGTTTAGCAAAAGCAGAGTACATGGTTTTTAGTTAATCATCTTGTGAGGCTATCTAGATGAGGAAGATACTTGTTGCATTATTTGGTTAGCAGATGGATCCTAAAGTGATTTACTATGACAATCAGAGTTGTATCAAACTCCCTGAGAATCTAGTTTTCCATGATCAGTCCAAGCATATCGACATCTGGTATCACCATGTATGAGATTGTGTGCAGAGGAGAATCATGTTATTGGAGTACATTCCTACAAAGGAGCAGGATGCAGATATTTTGACAAAGACATTATCAAGATGCAAATTCAAGTTTCATAGAAGCAAGGTCGGGGTAGCAGATAATCCCTTTCTTATTGAGAGCGAGAGTTGAAAATGCAACAAGAAAACGTTCCTAATTTAATTTTGTCCTTGAATTAAATTGTAATTCCACATCTCATGACAACTTGTAATAGTTAAATAAGTTAATTTGACTTAGTTGGCTCAGTTATTCGAGTTGAGGGTCTAACTTGAGTCATTTAGAGTGTCTCCTACTTTTTAGGAGCCCTGGTTGAATTTATTTTGAGTTGTAATTATTGAATTCAGTTTAAGTGAGCTAAATTCAGTTAAATTAGTTCCAACTGATGGTGGAATTAGTGGGAGATTTGGCAGTGGGGTGTAACCTGCAATAGTGGGATGTAAACTATAGTGATCAACCAATAAAATGAAGTTTCACTCATAATTAACTCATGCATGTCAGATGAGAGAAAGACTCGGTTGAGATTGGAGTTCAAGCACAGTGTACTATCAGTTGTATAATCATCTAAATTGTACAAATGGTGCATGCAATTAGAGGAATGCCTATGAGGATTGTGCAATTCATAATTGTGTAATTTCCCAATTAAATATGGGTTAATTCCCTAGGGAATTGCACAAGGAAATAGGAGCTTGGTAGGCGGCATAATTGGCTAAGTATTTTCTTGAGATTTTCTGGGAAGCAGCGATATAGATACAGATAGTGAAGTGGTTGCTAGGGCTTGAGCAAAGCATTGTAATCTTCTCATATTCTTTTATTAATGTAATATACAGATAGCAGGGGTGTTTAGTTGTGGCTCTCCCAAAAAATAATTGTGTTATGTGTGATTGAATTCTTTGTCTTTTATGCTTCATGATTTCATCGATCATTTATTGTTTCCGTTGATGAGTAGAGTAGATTCAAGTCAATTGTTTTATCATATCACAATCTCCAGTTTTAATCTACAAGGAATTTCTACAACGTTTGACTGAAAACCCATTTCAAATTTATATCATTATATTCCATAAGGACAAGATTTTGGATACAACTTAAAAAAAAAATCAACAATCTGACACAGAAGTAAAGGGAAAAATAAATTATGTATATGACCTAGGCAAGATAGTATATTCCTAGTTTTTGGAACCCAACCAAAATGCCTCTTCAAAGTAGCTAAAACCCCAATACAATAGGATGAAATATCCATAGTACACATTCAATCTTACAACAAAAAAATTAAGAATAAACTCCAAATCTAATTTTATATACGATAGAAGGATTATTTTCATTAAAATCAAAGAATGGGGTTGAATAATTACCTGAGAAAATTCCAGAGGCCACAAAATTTTTTTCACTACCAAAATACCAAAACCAAATTGTGTACTAGTAAGAAAAATTCTAGAAGGAATTGAAACTTGGAAGAAGTGTGCCAAGTTAAACCAATTCTTGTAAACAAAAGAAACCAAAACATTAATTGTAAAAGAAAAGAGAAAATACATGGAAGGTAGAAAGAGTAAGAGTGTCAAATACAACTCTGCAAAAATTTAAAAGAAACTACTTGAAGGTGAAATAATGGCATATAAGAGCACGATTCCATTCCAGAATGGCAACTGCATCGATAAGGCCAAAAAAAACTTTAAATATTGTGACAAGTAAATGAGATTGAACATCAAAGTGTTTAGGTGAATTAAGTTTGGAACTCTGTCAAAAGGCCAACCAAATGAATCATATAAGGGTGTCGACAGTTGGGTAGTCCTTACCATGACAAATAACCCTAAATTGTTTTGTATCGTTGATCTCTCAAGGTGAGATATTGTTCGTTGATGGTAGGGCTTTATAAGTCTTCTTGTCATAAAAAATAAAATATAGGCATCGTAGAGTCATATGCTAGAATAGTATAGAACCACATTATGTTTCTTATACCACAAGAGTCAGGTGTATAACAATAAAGTCATTTATAACAAAGACCTTGGTGTAACACATATAAGGATCCCAATATCATGTTAATAGACATGTATGATATGTGATGGTTTAAGCTTGGTTATAAGGTGTGAAAAACATTCAAGTTTTTTTTATGAAGTAACACCTTTGTAAGCATATGATGTATGATAAATTAAGTTGTATAACCGAAATCCCATTTTGTTATAAAGGGCATCAAACCTTATTTTAAAGGGAAAACACATACCATGAGTAATATGTTAAAAATCTAGTATAGATTTGTGCACCCAAACCCTTATATTAAGAATGAATGCTTATTAGGAACTAAAATTTGTAAGAGGTAACCATGAATACTAGTAGGAAAACCCTAGCCAAATGGACGAATACAAGGAATATGGAATACGAGAAAATTTTATGTCGAGAAAGGATTCCATGATTATTTTACATTATAAGACTTACTGAACCAAAACATTAACTATGGTTTGGACATAAGTTATTATAGTAAAAGAAAATAAGGTTGTATTTTATGGGGTTGTTACATACAGATAAATACAAAGAATCTAGGCACCGACTACCTAGGAAAGGATAAAGATAGGCAAAGTCCATCGGGACCTGGAAAAAATTGTTGGCATTATGATATAGGTGTTGTCCTTGATGGCAACTCACACAGATGACAACTCACAGTGCAACAGGTTAACAGTAAAGGATTACAGATCAGATTCCAAAGATTGAAGAAAGAGAGTGGTTTAAGAAGTATACACTGGTTCACTTTGTCCAAACAACGTATACACGCAAGTTAACAAAACAAAAAGAGCGTATCACTCTCACAAGAGGAAAAGCGCGTATAGGATGGAAAATCAAGGTTTTGGTCCAAGGTATTGGTCTGAGGTATTTTGTCCAAGGTATTTGGTTCGAGGTATTGGTCCAAGGTATTTGGTCCAAGGTATTGGTCTGAGGTATTTGGTCCAAGGTATTGGTCCTAAGTGGTTTTGGTCCAAGGTATTAAGAAAGGCCTAAAACTATATAAGGAGGAGAAGATCATTAGGCCAAGGTGTGAAAGTATTGAATATCTTATGAATTGTTAGATCAAATATGCAGGTTATGGGTTTCTGATGCTTTGCTTGATCTGAACTAAGGATGCACCTATGTGGTTGATGATGGATGATGGATGATGGATCGGGATCATAAGACCTAAAATGAATTATCATTATGTGGTTTGATCATGGATAGTCTAGATATGAATACTGATGCATGTTTTATTCTATAAATGTTATGATTTGGGTATGACTAAATTCAGGAATAGTTGTGAAGTTTTTAAGTTAGTATTTGTAGATCTATACACTGGTTCACTTTGATAAAAGCACATATACACGTTGGTTCATCACATTGAAGTAGCATATAAAGTATGAAATATGATGTTTGAAGTTGCAGTTGGTTCTGGTTGTTGATGCAGAGTTCTGGGTTCTGCTTTGTGTTCTGGTGACTGTATTCTGGGGACAGTGTTCTGAACGTTCAAATTTATTGATTGTGATTTGCTTTAGTGATGATGGGTTTTCAGTGATTGATTCAGTTGTGGTTGATTTAGAGATTGATGACTGAGTTTCAGTGATTGGTTGATGTAGATGTATTTGATGCTTGTATTGCATTTGTGATTGATTTTGAGCTTCAATGTTGTTGATGGGTCCAGTGTGAAAATTTGATGAAGCATGGCCTTCAAATTGTGGTGTTGTGTTCTAGGAGTATCCAGTCTGAAAATTTATGAAATGTGGTCCCTGAAGGAAGAGAGAAGGTTGGAGCCTTCTGTAGGCCGGTGCCTATGTACTAGTAAACGGATCGGCTAGTACAAGAGTTAGGGGGTTGTAGCTCCCTTCCAGTAGAAGCTGGAGAACGAGAGAAGGTTGTAGCCTTCTGCAGGTGGGTGCGTATGTACTAGTATGAGTCTGCACCAGTACAAGATTGTCAACAGGTTTTTCTTATATTAAAAGAAGACAGCAACAGGTGGTTTTTGTCCCGCATTGGGTTTCCACCTTAAATCTTGGTGTTCATGTGTGTTGCTTATGTGTGATGGTTTATTCTATTATTACTGCACATGGTTACTATTTATATGGTTAATGAAGTATTGATGCACTGATTAAAGATCAACATATGATGAATTAACTGAATCATAAGTCTGTTGGATATATGATGGTCTGTTGGATATATGATGGTTGCTTTAAAGACAGTTGTGTGTACACGCAAGTTACCTTCATTGAAGTAGTGTATATAAATTTGAGTATGAAATGAAAAAGTTATTGAGCTGATAAATATTGATTCATCCCCCCCACCTCTCAGTATTATTTCCAACAATTGGAATCAGAGCAGGTCCTTTGGAAGAAGCTTGATCGCTTGAAGGAGATCTGTAGAAACAATGGGAAAGAAGCTAAAGAAGAAAGCGCCTCAGAAAAAGAAGACATCTCAAAGGAACAGTGACAGCAGGAGAGACAATTGGTCGTTAGGTGGAAGCAAGTATTCAGATTCAGAATCACCTCAGATTGAAGATGAACAAGCAAATGAAGTATCAGGTACAAATTTTTGGTCTTCTAGTGATACTTTTCTTTGTTCATGCAATATTGAAGATATTGGAAGTGATCATGAAAGAAACATAGAGGCAGAAGTTAAAAGACTCACAGATAAAATCAGAGATCAACAAGATCTATTTAACAAAAGGGAGTGTGCCTTCAAAGAAGAAGTTACCAGATTAAAAGCTTAGCTGGAGGAAGGAAACAAAGTAAGGAAGAAGTACAAGGAAAAGGAAGATCAATGTCAAAAGCTGCAAGATGAAGTGACATCATTAAGAAATGAAGTAAATGAAAAGAGTACAACAATCAAGAGACTTAAAGATAGATCCAGTTACTATGAAATTCTTTAAGCTAAGATCCTCTCTCTAAAAGAAGATCGAGAAAATAAGTAGAATGAAGAACTACCTCAAGCAAATGAAGAACACGAAAATGAGATTCTCAAATTAAGGCAACAAGTGGAAGAAGGAAGAAAGGTTGAAGAAATATTAAAGAAGCAATATCTGGAAAAGGAAGAGCAATATCAGGTTGAGGTAAATATCTTAAAAGGTAAATTAGAAGAAAAGGATATACTGTTACGATTTCAAGACAGTGCTAAGATTTTGGATAATATTCTTAGTAGTCAAAGGTTTCCTACCATCAAAACTGGTCTTGGTTTTCATGAATCTGTTGAAGGTGAATCTAGCTCACAAGATGAGGCAAGGAACTCTAATGCAAAATCTGAAATGCTCAACAAGGAGATGAGAGGTCAACCCCATCAACAACCAAGGAAAGAAAGTATTCAAAGAAAATCTTTTACTCCTAACTATGGAAGTGATAGTCGGTTATTTCCTCCGATGAATAATGTTGAATGTTTTATATGTCATAATTTTGGACATGTTGCAATGAGATGCAGAAGTAGAATGGTTCAAGACCGTCACACAGAAAGATCATCAGCTTCCAAGTACTTTAAGGGATATTGTTTCTCCTACAATATGTTTGGTCACAAAGCCATTGATTGCTAAAGAAGGAATATGAAATATGTAAGATGTTATGCATGTAAAAAATTTGGACATATAACAAAGGATTGTAGGAGAAAATTTTGGGCATCATACCGAAAGGAGAAAACATCATCGCACTCAAAGATATGGGAGAAGAAGGAAGTATAGTCAGAAAGATGTGGCATAGCACAGTGTATAGACATAACATACTTAGGGGGAGTTGAAAGTGTGAAACTTCAGTGTTCTATATCTCATATGCAATTTTCATGAAAACAAGTCACGTATATATGCGAGTTTGAAGCTGCAAAGTCATGTATATGTTAGTTTGAGGAAAAAGCAGTGGGAAAGACTCAGGAAAAGGGGTCTGATATGGTTCAATCAATTATCTGCTCTGTTTAATGATGGTTACAATCTATTGATGATATGTGGAAATGTGTTGGTCCTCATAAGCTATTAAAAATTTGATGTATATCTGATTGATGATGATGCCTTGATGATTCTTACTGATATTTGCAATGATCAGATCTGACAATGAACAGTTGGCACAGGTTCAAGGGGAGAATATGTTTCTAATAATGCATTGTTGGCGTTATATTAGAAGACCTTGGTACATGACGATAATTATATTGCTTGATCCATATAGTTGTTTGATTCAGGTGACTTTTTTGATGATGGACATATACAAGTTATTGATCTTCATACTAGTGACAAATGTTGATGGTGTAGATCAGATATGGTATATGATAGTTGCTGATGACTATCATGGTATTGTTTAGATTGTTGATCTTTGTTGTAAATGTCACGTATATCATTTGATGTAAAGGTCGTGAAAAGACCTAATTTGTAACCCCACTATGCATGGGAAGGATGATGTAATAATTTCTATTTCAATCATGTATAAACATTTGGTATATCCCCACTTGGTTGGGTGGATAAGTCAAAATTGGTGTATCCCGACTTGGTTGGGAGATTGACGTATGTATGAGTCATTTGTGATAGGAAGGTCATACTCACATAGTTGAGTTATAGAGTCGTGATTTTCTTTTGGAAAATATTTTTGCAGACCCTGCATGTGCTCAGGGGGGGCATGGATGGTTTAGTGCATCTCAGCATGTACAAAGGGGAAGTTTAGTCAAAGAATTCAACATGTACTCAGGGGAGCATTGACAGCATAATAAATATCAAAGAGGGAAAATATCTTAGTCTGCCCTTTTCCCTTGATGTCAAAGGGGGAGAGTGTCTTGGTGTTGTTGTTGCCATCAAGTCCAAAGCGGGAAATTGTTGGCATTATGATACAGGTGTTGTCCTTGACAAAAACTCTCAGTGCAACATGTTAACAACAAAGGATTACAAATCAAACTCTAGAGATTGAAGAAAGAGAGTGGTTTAAGAAGTATACGCTGGTTCACTTTTTCCAAACAGTGTATACACGTGGGTTAACAAAACAAAAAGAGAGTATATGTATACACGCACTCTTGCAAGAGCAAAAGCGTGTACAGGATGGAAAATCAAGGTTTTGGTCCAAGGTATTGGTATGAGGTATTTTGTCCAAGGTATTTGGTCCGAGGTATTTGGTATGAGGTATTGGTCCGAGGTATTTAGTCCAAGGTATTGGTCCTAAGTGGTTTTGGTCCAAGGTATTGAGAAAGGCCTAAAACTATATAAGGAGGAGAAGATCATTAGGCCAAGGTGTGCAAGTATTGAATATCTTATGAAGTGTTAGATCAAATATGCAGGTTATGGGTTTCTGATGCTTTGCTTGATCTGAACTAAGGATGCACCTATGTGGTTGATGATGGATGATGGATCAGGATCATAAGACCTAAAATGAATTATCATTATGTGGTTTGATCATGGATAGTCTAGATCTGAATACTAACGCATGTTTTATTCTGTAAACATTATGATCTAGGTATGACTAAAGTCTTGAATAGCTGTGAAGTTTTTAAGTTAATATTTTCAAAACTATACGCTAGTTCACTTTGATAAAAGCACGTATACACACTAGTTTGACACATCGAAGTAGCATATACAGTATGAAATATGATCTTTGAAGTTGCAATTGGTTCTCGCTATTGATGCAGAGTTCTGGGTTCTACTTTGTGTTCTGGTGATTGTATTCTGGTGACAGTGTTTTGAATGTTCAGATTGATTGATTGTGACTTGCTTCAGTGATGATGGGTTTTCAGTGATTGATTCAGTTGTGGTTGATTCAGAAATTGATGATTAAGTTTCAGTGATTGGTTGATGTGGATGTATTTGATGGTTGTATTGCAGTTGTGATTGATTTTGAGCTTCAATGTTGTTGATGGGTCTAGTGTGAAAATTTGATGAAACGTGGCCTTCAGATTATGGTGTTGTGTTCCAGGAGTATCCAGTCTAAAAATTTATGAAATGTGGTCCTTGGAGGAAGAGAGAAGGTTGGAGCCTTCTATAGGCTGGTGCCTACGTACTAGTAAATGGATCGGCTAGTACAAGAGCTAGGGAGTTGTAACTCCCTTCCAGTAGAAGCTGGAGAACTAGATAAGGTTGTAGCCTTCTGCAGGTGGGTGCCTATGTACTGGTATGAGTCTGCACCAGTACAATATTGTAAACAGGTTTTTCTTATATTAAAAGAAGACAACAACAAGTGGTTTTTGTCCTGCATTGGGTTTCCACCTTAAATCTTGGTGTTCATGTGTGTTTCTTATGTGTGATGGTTTATTATGTTATTACTGCACATGGTTACTATTTATATGGTTAATGAAGTACTGATGCATTGATTAAAGATCAACATATGATGAATTAACTGAATCATAAGTTTGTTGGATATACGTTGGTTGCTTTAAAGATAGTTGCGTGTACACATGAGTTACCTTCATTGAAGTAGCATATATAAATTTGAGTATGAAAAGAAAAAGTTATTGAGTTGATAAATACTGATTCACCCACCCCCCTCCCCTCTCAGTATTATTTCCAACAAAAATGAATTAATAATTGATGGTGCAGAGGGAATTAGATATAAGCAGAGACATAAATAGATAAGTGAACACACAATGAGAGGAGGAACTTTGTGTAGTACTCTAGAGAGGAGAATAGACAGTCACGAGCAATTGCCTAGTGTTTCCACCAAGGGATATTATCGACAAAAAAGGAAAGTAAAATATTTGATACTAGAAGAGTTTAAGAAGTAAAAACCTCATATATTTGATGGATATATGAAGGCAGAGGAAGAAAAATAATGGTTTCTAGGAATGAAGAAATATTTTATAGTGCACGATTACTATAAGAATATGAAAGCAAGAGTGGTCATTTTCAGCTTGAAGGGTAGAGTTGATATCTGGCGTGAAGACCTAAAGAATGTCAAGAATATTAAATAGAATGAGGTGTCCTAGAAGAGATTTGAGATATATTTATAGGAAAATCACCTATCTGAAAGTTACTATGGCGGCAAGGCCAAGGAATTTTATGAGGACAAACTAGGTAAGCTAATAGTTGATGAATATACAACTAGATTCTTGGAGTTGTTGAGGTATGTACCTTACCTCAAGGATGAGAAGGAAAATATTCAAAGGTATCTTAGTGGGTTTCCATAAGAATTCAGGGACATAATAGAGTTTGATGAGCCAAAAACTCTAGAGAAAACCATCTAGAAGTTGAAGCGTTTCTATGAACAATCCAAGCATAGGACTACGTCCCGAACTAATTGGAAAGAAAAAGTAAATCCCACCTTTGGAGGAAAAGGGAAGAAAGTTGCAAGACATCATAACGGAGGAAGGACTGTGAAGTCTATCTCTCTTGTAAGGGGTGAGTTTTAGCAAATATCCACTACTGTTGATAGAGACCAGTTCTCTCAGCCTATAAGAGAGGAAGCCAAGGGTTTCAAAGGAGAGCCTATGAAGTGTTGGAAGTGTGGATAAAACCACGGGAAGAGGGATAATCCCAAATGTTAAAAGAATGTCCCAAGATTGTACAATGTGTAGGAAGCAGAGACAACAAATGATGTGGTTCAGAGTATACCACACATCTATACAACTTTAGACAATAGGGAGCCAATCACCAATCCTTAGTGATAGAAATGGAAGGTACGATAAACAATGAATTTGTTTCAATTTTTATTGACCCTAGATCCAATTTCATTTACATAAGTCCACAAGTTGTAAAAAAGTGTGTGTTGCAAGAGACATCCCATGAAAAGTCTTGGTTAGTTGAGTTAGCAATGGGGACTAAGAGGTGATTCGAAGAAGTGGTGATGTCATGCCTTGTCGTGATAAACAACATGGTCACATCTGCAAACATGAATGTGATACCATTAGGTTCATATGATGAGCTAATTTGTATGAATTGGCTAGCATCTCACAGAACTAAAGTCAATTACTATGGCAAGTCAATGGAGTGTCTCAATGATAGCAAAGAAAGGATGATGTTGCAGGGAAAGAGAAAATTTGTGATAGTTCGGAAAATCACTAGGCTAAAATTGAAGAGGTGTGAATTTTACACTATTCAAGTGACCAATGAATTCAAGCTTGATTAATACAGAATGGAAGATCACCCAATAATAAAACAATTCAATGATGTATTTCTCGAGGAAGGACTGTTGCCAATGAGGGATATTGACTTCTCAATTGACTTACTACCGAGATCAGAGTCAATGTCAAAATATCCATACTAAATGAGTATACAAGAGCTGGTAGAGTTGAAATTGCAACTAAAATAAATATTGGATAGATGATATATCATACCTATTGTATCACCCCGAGGAGCTCCTATATTATTTGTAAAAAAAAATATGGCACATTAAGATCGTGCATCAACCACGGGAAGTTAAACAAGGCCACGATAAAGAACCAATATCATCTACCGAGTATTGATGATCTATTTGACTAGATGAGGGGAGTTGTAGTATCCTTGAAGATAGACCTAAGGTCTAGGTACCATCAGGTGCACATTAAAGATTAAGAAATTCACAAGACAAATTTTTGAACGAGGTATGGAAATTATGAATTTATGGTGGTGTCATTTGGACTCATAAATGTCCTAGAAACATTTATGTGTTTAATGAATAATGTTCTTAGTCCATATTTGGACAAGATTGTGCTAGTTTTTGTTGATGAAATATTGGTTTATTCAAAGACCAAGGAAGATCATGAAGAACATTTGGTAATAGTGTTGCAATAGTTGAGGGAGCATAAGCTCTACGCCAAATGCAACAACTTTGAATTCTTCCTATCATAGGTCTAGTATTTGGCACATATTATTTCCAAAGAAGGAGTGGGAGTGGATACATAGAATATAAAATCCATCATGGAGTGACCTAATCCTCAAAACATGGCAGAAGTTAGATCCTTCATGAGATTGGTCAAGTATTACCAGAGGCTCATTTGGAATTTCTTAGAGACTAGATATCCAATCGTAGGATTACAAAGAAAAGGAGCTAAATTCTAGTGGACAATAGATGTGCAACCATCTTTGAGAAATTAAAATATATGCTCACACATGCACCAATATTAAGAACAACAAACCTAGAAAATGATTTTGTGGTGTGCACGAATTCGTGCAAAGAATGGCCTGGTGGAGTCCTAATTCAAGAAGATAGGTGTTCTATTATGAGTCAAGTAAGCTAAATGAGATTGAAATTATGTCACTCGTGACTTGGAGTTGGCAGCAATAGTGCACACATTGAAAATATGGAGGAACTACCTCAGAATAAATTTTGTTTTGATGTCAAATAATGGAGGCTTGAGGTATTTGTTTGACCAAACCAAGATGAATGCATGATAGGAAAATTTGCTAGCCTTAATTAGTGAATTTGATTTTAAAGTCAAATATATCAGAGAAGAAAATAAATTGGCATATTCACTTAGTAGAAGGCTACAAGTAGCTCATGTAGCGACCATCAGTACTTGTGAAATCGACATTAAAGAAAAGATTAAAGAGGAAATGAAACATGATGAGCATTACTAGCAAATAAAAAAAAAAATGCAACAAGAGACAGAGGGAACATTGATTGGGAATTACTCCCTCACGGAGGATGGATTGTTGAAGTTCAAATGAAGGTGGTGTATACCTTGTATGGGAGACTTGAAGAAGCTCATCTTGGATGAATTTCATAAAATACCATATTATGGTCATCCTGGTTTCAAAAACTGATAACAACCATGAAAAAGATGTATTATAGGCCAACCATGAAAAAGGATGTTTCTGAGAATGTTGCCCAATGATTGGAGTGATAGTAAGTGAAGGTGGAGTGTAGACATCCAGTAGTATTGTTGCAACCAATCCCCATTCCCGAATGGAAGTGGGAAGTCATTTCCATGGACTGCATCATGAGGCTACCAAGGACACACAGACAACATGATGCCATAATGGTAGTGGTGGACAAGCTGAGTAATAAATCTCATTTATAGATATCAAATCCACCCACCAAGGAAGTGACATTGCTTAGATATTTATGAAAGAAATATTTAGATTGCATGGAGTACCCAAGAATATTGTTTCAGATTGATATTCTAAGTTCACCTCAAATTTTGGAAAGTGTTGTTTGTTTGACTTGGAACAAAATTAGCATTTATCACAATGTAACATATTCAAATGGATGGACAGACTGAAAGATAAATAGGGTGTCGGAAGACATGCTTAGAATGTATGTCATGCAACAGCCAAAGAAGTGGGAGGATTTTGTACCTTTGGAATAATTTTCCTATAACAATGGGTACCATGAATCACTAAAGATGAGTCCATTTGAGGCTCTATATGGAAAAATATGTATTCCACCTATCACATGGAATGATCAAGTGAACATGTGCATATTGCACTTCATATATTGAAGGAAATTGAACAGGAAGTAATTTCTATCTTGTAGAAATTGAAAATATCTCAGGATAGGTAGAAGAGTTAGGCATATCAATAAAGAATACACAAGGAGTTTCAAGTGGGGGAACATGTGTACCTCTGCACCATGCTAAGGAAAAGTTCACTAAAGATTGGGTCGTGTTCCAAGTTGGCACCAAGGTTTTGTGGACCATTTCAAATCTTAGAAATAATTGGGTCAGTGGCATAAAGATTGGCTTTGCCACCCATAATGAAAGCACATGATATTTTTCCATATCTCTTTGCTTAAAAATATGTACATGATGTTAATCATGTTTTTTATTGGTTTGTGATATAGGTGGAAACTAGAGGAGAATTCTAGCTAGAGCCATTATTAATTTTGAATCAAAGGAAGATCGTGCTTTGGAATCGAGTAATATAGTAGGTCAAGGTGCACTAGAGGCACTTTGGACCAAGTGAGGCCACTTAGGAGATGGCAGAGCAAATGAGGGTATCTTACACAATTTTGTTTATTGTATAAGTAAATGTATAAATTTGTGTATATAAAGCTCATTGTGAATTTTGTGTTCGATATAGAGCATGGTTGAATTGTGTTTGGGTATAGAACACTAAGGACATTGTTCCTCTAAGGGGGTGGGGTCTGTAACATCCTTTTTTGGCTACCCCTCTTGTAATTATCATTGTGGGTTGTGTTGTGTGATCAACATGAAAGAGGCAACGAGGGGGTCAGTGGGAAGGAAAGAATGGAGCCAATGAGAAAGAAAAGGATGTTTCATTCAGAGAGACAAGGAAAATAGCACTTAGAAAGGCACAAGGAGAGATCACTCAGAAGAGGCATGGTTGTTATTGCAAATGGTTCCCAAACACATCTTCTGTGTTGTGGATGCACGTGTGCTAGGTTAGGCATGTAGGAATTGTGAGTGGACTGGAAATGCAGAAGAACGTTGGGAAAAATAATTGGTGCAATAGAAGAATCATGGTGAGGAGTGTGGTTGAAGAGAAAAAGTAGGTGGAGACCCTGTGTATTCTAGAGACCTATCAGGTTGAGCAAGTGGAAACATAGTGTGCTCTATATTCCTAGTTAGTAGAGGGAAAATTTGTGTGATACTGATATCTACGAGGTTAGTAGATGGAGACCTAGTGTGCCTTGGATTCTCGGTTGAAATGTGGAGACACTGTGGGATATAATTTTGTACTAAGAAGGTTGAGATGGGGTGGTTTCTAGATTATTGTGTGACCAAATTTATTGGAATCGGTCTAAATTCCCTTGAGCACTTACTCCTTAAACTCTAAATTTGTCTCAAGGGTGGTCAACTACAAGAAATATTGTAGTGTAATTTTCCTATGGTTTGGTGGAGAGTGGAATTCCCTCCTTCAGTTGCAAGTCATTCAAGTTATACAGATAATTATATTTACTTATGCATATTGAACTGTGAATAATGGATGATGTTGTTATGGGTCCTAACAATGGTTGTATCAGCACGTTTCATGTAGGAATTATGTTATTCCTAGCTATCTTTAATGAGATGTATATGTTATTGTTCTCATGGTTTGAGGGGTTTAGAGACCCCTAGGTTTGATGATAATTTCTAGGTTACAAAGGTAATTTATAATGTGTGGATCTCATTTTCGACATGGCTAAGGTTAATTTCTAGTTAAGGTAATTTATTGTTTTTATGTTACATTATGTGTTTTATGATTGTGTCTAATGATAGTGTGTTGCACCTATCCTCGGGTGTGGTATATTGTTACTATGCTTAAAATGTAGAGTATTATTAGCCACAACTTGTCTTGTGTAGTGTTTGATAAAAGGAACGTTCATAGTTTTATTGGATTGTATCATGTCCATGGATGATGTCTGAATGCTAGAGTGGAAATAAGGGACTCATTTATGTAAGGAGTAGTGTTCTAAACAAAAATGAGTTTCAAGGAAGCTTGGGTAAGTCCCTAAAATCCTTAAGATCCTAAGTTCATGCATCATAGGGTGACATGATTGTGTTAGGGTTGAATGAGATTGATAAAATTATAAAGGAAAATTAGGAATTTTGCAAAGGCATGGAGTTAACAAGAGAGAAAGAAGGGAAAATTCCCATTTCCCATCATGGATTATTTACGTTGCACCATTTTGGGGTTTCCAAGAAGTATTTGTGAAATGGAGCAGGGTTAACAAAATGTGTGGGACGAGAAAATTCTCGTCACCTACCACAAAGTTTTCTGACACACTACAAAGGTGTTCTAGTGACTTCATACAAATGTGTGTGGATGATATGAAAATGAAAATTGATCGTCCTCTGACACTTTGCAAGTTTTGATAAATTTGGGTCTTCAAACAATCACTTAAATTTGTAACTTGTTCCACTGTGAATAGTTAAGTTTTCAATGAACTTATATATGAAACAAAATCATATGCAATCCAACGTAGTAAAAATGAAGAAGATAACAACCAAGTGATAACGTAGTTCACGCTTCCTGGGCTACGTCTTCGAGCCTTGCTCCAATGGCTAGGTCACTTTATTGATCTCAACAATAAAAAGAGTACAATACAAATCTTTGACTCATAGAGTAAACCTCTTTCTAGAGTGGCACTTGTCTCTCCTTCAAAGAAACGTTCTCCTTCATAGAACTCTCACTCACAAGTTGACTCAACAGCAAAGAAAATGATGGTGTCAAAAGAAAAAGGACTCTCTCATTGAATGTGGAAGTTCGGCCTTGTACTCATTCTAAGATCAAAAGCACAAAATTCAACTACTTCATAAAAAAGTTTTGAAATGGTCTTTTCTCACAAAAAAATTGAGAATAGACTAAAATTGGTTTCTCTAATGAAGAAAAATTGCTGCAGATGCATTTGTAAGTCTCAAAAACCCTTATATAAGCTCTCTCCATGCTCAATAAGTTCTCCATATGGCCTCAAAACAATCTTTGTCTACAACACTAAAGGACTTGGCTTTGCAAATTGTTTGACATATAGTGCTCAAATCACAAAAATAATACTTCCATTGAGTTTAGAACACCCAAAAACTCCTGTGTAGGCTCTTCTTAGGCTCAAAAAGACTACAAAATGCCCAAGTTAGGCCTCCTAGAACATTTATCTACTATTTGTCTTGCAAAATGACAAGATTGGTTAACTGTACGACGAAATATGCCTTTTTGCAAACTTTCGAGTGACAATTTTGCCTAGGACCGACAAAATTCGCATCGCAATTGGTGTAATTTGTCGATGGTAAAATCACGCCATAAGGACTTAGCACCAAACTTTTATCCCCTAAGGGTGGTCACATGGCCACATATGGATTGGGGTTAGGCTAACCGCCCACCCTGGCCGACTTAGCCCCCGCTCCGTTGGTCGTGGTCATGTGTCATTAATATGGCCAGGGGCTGATCTAACCACCCGCCCCTGTCGGTTTAGCTCTCGCCACTGGTCATATGAGTATCTGATAGAAGTGGGGATCAGGGTGTACTCCCCGCCCCCTTCGTCATAGTCCTATGTCATGATCATATTCTATGCAATGTAACCAGGGACTAGGGTTAACTGCTTGGCACCTCCCCCCAAATGCGTCGACCATGTCATTTCAAATAGATTCGATGACATATATTTAATAAAAATCATGTATATGGTGTGGTGGTGAGTAGTTGGCTTTGTTGCGATGAGGTTGAGGGGTCAAACCCCGTTGGTCAGCCCTTATAAACTTTTGCCATGAAAATCGAGGGCCATGTGGCACCCTCCCATTGTGCCAATGGCACCTCATCATTGGTCCACTTCACAAACCTTTAGCCAATAAAAATATGCCACCTAGCCTCGTCGATCATGCCACTTATCAAGCGTAGATTGGTCCACCTATCCACTGTATGTCCCACTCATCATGTTGACGTCAGCATGGCGTCACTATACGACCTACCTAGCCAACCTTGCAAGTTAACTTTTTCGTTGTTTGCCAAAAAATTCATAACATGATAACTTTCATATAGGGTGTCAGATTGAGATGATTCGAGCATCGTTGGAATCAGAATGACGAGATCTACGATTTGGAACTATTTTTGGGTAATTTTGAGCACTTGTATTATTGAGCATATTTTGATCCCCTAGATCATTCTGGATCAGTGGATGACACTAATGACAAGAGGTGTAGGGTGCAATGGAAACTTGTTTCCATTATTGAATGAAAACATATACTTCCCAAGAAGCAGAGGTATGTATTTGCTGGACATAAAGTCCTTAACATTGAGGGATGAACATATGTATGTCCTAGGGAATAGGAAGAAGTACGTCCTAGGAAAGGGATGGGGATGCGTTGATTAAAATGGAAATGTCTCCAATCGACCATAAAAATTATAATGTGAAATCATTAACTTACATGAAGGGTTGATACCCTATGGGACCCTCGACTAGGCTTAAGTGGCAGAAGGCATGTAGGTCGGGTAAGGCTACATGGAAGCCGTATTGAATTACGAAGGACGTGGTAATGTGACGTGGTAGGGCACTTGATGTGGCATGCTGACAATGTGAAATGTGGTAGGTAGGAATGGCCATTTGGATGACCAATTGCTAGGATTTTGGGTGATACATGGCATCATGAGAGGATGCCACATGGTAGGGTGACATCATCTTGAGGCCAACATGATGTCATCAAGACATAGTATAATTGGCTGACATGGAAGTGTTTCTTAACGTGTCACCCAAGTGTCACGTGGCATTGGGTCAGTGGTGCCACCTAGAATGGGGGTGCTACGTGGCATTGACATGGATGGGTAACATGTCATTTTGGACCATGGATACTTGATGATTTTTGTAGCACATTTCATTGGTGGGGCTCTAGATTAACATATGCCATGAGGAGACAGAATTCAGAGGGTGATGACCGTCCTCATCACTTAACATAAAAGTGCTAGTCATGTCATGGGAGTGTGGGAGCAAAAAGCTCTTAGCAGTTGAAGTAGTGTTGCAATGGCTTGATAGTGCTATGACATGGTGGGTGCCACGTTCGACCACGAGAGAGGTGGAAAGTGCCACATGGGTATTACGTGGTAGGTCCTTGCTGATGTGGCTGGGGTTAAAGGGGATAGATTTCAAATGGACATAACTTTTGATCCAAGAGTCATATCGAGATAAAAATTATATTGTTGAAAAGATCTTGACGAGCTGGGCATGATGGTGTTGTCTAAAGTGAGGAAAGATAAATTTTGTAAACCCATTTCCATAATGAGACCATGGAGTTTGGGTTAATTGAACGTAACACCTCCTATTCAGTCTGGATTAGCTCAAGGGGGTGCAAGGGAGTGTTACAAAATGTTATCGACTATTCCTTCTAGGCCTAAGGAGAGTATCCAATTCTGCATGAGCTTTTCAACTTGGGTGCCATTCAACATTCATCTCAGTGCATTCATCAATATGAGGGAGTCCTCTTCCATTATCAACATATCATACCCATAAATTGAAGCAATGAGAAGGCCCCTTTCTAGAGCCACTAGTTTGGTCACATTATTGTTTTCTACCCCTATGAACCTTGCAAACACCCTATTGATATGACCATAAGAGTCCATAAGAAATCATCCTAATCTTGATGGGCCTAGATTACATTTCAAGGCACTATCATAATTGAGTTTTATAAAGTCCAAATGCATGCAAAATGATACTTTAAGGGATTTGAATTGAAGCATAGAATAGAATACCTTCTCTGAAAGTTACATAGTGTCAATATCCTAGAGATAAACAATTCCATCTTCCCTAACAAAATGAATTTTTCTTTCTACTGAGTGGGAGAAAGAAGGATAATTTCTTTTATGTTTTGAAATGTTTTTGTTGATAATATTATCCCCTCCAATTTTCTCGTATTTCAATATACATCAATTATTTTCTTTACAAAAACCACATAGTGGAAATGCTAAAGAAGATATCAAGCTTTATTTAAGGTCTAGTTTTCAAAGGGAGAGGAATACCACTCTTCTATGATTTCATGAATTTCATTCTTTCTTATGTATGTTCACTTGAAAGCAGTAGCACAATCATCTCACAATTTTTCTACCTATTTATCCTCTTGACTGCACATGAAGCAAATGCACGTTCCTTCACATCCTATCCTTCGAAGCTTATCCCAAGTTAGTGCATTCTTTCTAAGAGGAAGCTGGAGAATTTTGGCTATGTCCTAGGAGTTTAGACTTGTTTCCAGATATATTCTCTTTCAAGGGCATTGTGGCCACCTAATTCCAAATGATAAAAAAGTTATAAGATTCTTAAAATAAGTAGGTTCCTTGATTTGATTTCTCATAAGTAGTGGTTTCACACCAAATATTTTCTCATCCCAATGTTATTCCATATCGACAAACTAGGTTAGTGTCCCTTTATTCATATGTGATCCTACTCCATAACATGTCTTGCATGTATTTCCTTCAAATTTATTGCATAGCTTCCCTTTGTTGTTTAGCCATCTCCACCAAATTTTCCTTACTAAAACCTTATTAAGTGTCTAAAGTTCTCAAACTCCAAGCTCTCCATGGTCTTTTGGTAGATAGACTTTATTCCTCACCAAAACCTTATTGTGTAAAATTCTCTAACTCCTATGTCACCATGGTGTTTTGGTAGATATATTTCATTCGAGGAAACAAAGACCCATTTTCTTTCCTTTTTAGGGCCTTCCTACAGAAAATATCTTTCAAGTTTCTTTATGGCTTTAAGGATTGCAGTTGGAGTTTTCAACCTTCAGAAGAGGTATAGTGACACAAAGTGCAAGGTGTAAAGCTTTAGTGCCACTTTAGATTAGAGGCTTTCATTGGAAATATTCTTCTATACATTTTCTAAAGAGGGAGATCACATATATTTAAAATAAAAATAACCTTTTCATAAACTTACGATCTTCATAATATTTGGGTTAAGTAATCAAGTGTATATTGAAGTAAGAAATAACTGTTATATTGATTAATATATCAAATCTTATTAATAAATTATAAATTAATGTTTACACAATTCAAAGATATATATATCAATCTAAAATTTAACTTAAAACAATATTATCAAAATTATTAATCATATTATTTTATTTTATTATGTATATATACATGTTATATAATATAAAATATAAATATAAATATTAATTATAATAACATTATATTATATTATAATATTATATATTTATTTATTTATGTAATTTTTATAACATTTTCATTCTTAAATTTCTTTCCAGGTATAATCTAGTTCACTATCTCGTCTATCTAGTCATTTACACTAATACAAACATCCCTACTTCATCTGATCCTGCGAAAATCAACCTATTAACTAAATCTATTGCATTAACGCTGTGTCAAAAACATATTGACAACTTATATTTAAAAATGATTTTTCAGCATGCCCGCGGCATATGTACGGATAAAGGGTCTTGTGACTACCATATAAACAACAAATACTAAATTGACTTTAAAAATATCATAATTTTTAATATATAAAATTTTAAATGACATTTCCATTAATTCATTATTGTAATGCCAAAGTCTTTGGTTGAATCCAAACATCGTATAGTTTATCTTTGATTTTGATTTTGCAAAGATCAATCTATTTACTCGATCCATTGCATTCACACAAAAATATTTCCCCTCCGGACAAAAAAGATATTGACAAACTATTTACGAGATCCATTAATTCAATGCAAAACTATTTCAGCGTGTAAAGGACATGTACAACTGATTTCTCAGTGTGCGCTCGGGATATTTACACATCTGTGGCCCATTCTTTAACGTTAAAAGCAACATATATTAAATTGATTTTAAATATTTTCATTATATTTATTGTGTTTAATGATGTCACTATATCATATCTATCACCTAACATAATATCGTTTGAAAGTGACCAGCAGGAAACATTATTTTGGAAGTCGAATTGTTTTTCTTCACCTCACAGACAAGACATCAAATTTCTTATTTATTTAAAAAAATTGTATAACATTTATCAACTTATATCGTTTGAAAGTAACCGGGATAGTTCTCTGTGGGAAATAATATTTTGGAAGTGGATTCGTTTTTCTTCCCCCCACAAATTTCTTATTTATTTTTTCCAAAAGTTTGTATAATATATGCTATACAATCTCATCCACTGGATTAAAACCATGTAGTTTTGTCCCATGCACGGGAACTACCAAACCACCGAATTTAGCGCGCATCCTTTTTCCCTTATTTATTTTTTTCGCAAGTCTGTATAATTTATGCTATACAATCTCATCCACTGTATTAAAACCACGTAGTTTTGTCTCATGCACGGAAACTACAAAACCACCGAATTTCGCGCTCAGCTTTTTTCCTGGCAACATCCCTAGGTGCGGTGGGCCTCATGCCCAGTGGACTCCCTTGCCGTGGCCGGATAAGGTCCAGTGGATTCAATTATTGTTTTGGGCAAGATTCTGATAGGTTTTAGGGGAATTGATTTATATGGAAAATTTTAACAAGTGTGTTAATTTATTGTGATTTAAAAAAATATTGGTCAATTTTTATTTTTTATAAAAATATTCATTTAAATTTTACAATATAAAATTATTTTAACTTAAATTATCAATATTATATATTTGCACATTAATCACCAAGGAAATTGGCTAATATTTTTAAACTTTAAAATAATTTGTTATCTTTAAAAAATTTTCCCTAGAATTGAACTTAGGTTTTTATGAGTGCCAATAACTTAATATGAGCCTATGTGTAGTGTTGTCCATCCTTCATCAAAATTGAATTGAAATTTTGTTGTCCATCCTTCATCAAAATTGAATTGAAATTTTGTTGTCAATCTTTCATCAAAATTGAATTGAAATTTTGTTTATGAGTGCCAATAACATAATATGAGCCGATGTGTAACGTTGTGCATCCGTCATCAAAATTGAATTGAGATTTTGTTATCAATCCTTCATCAAAATTGAATTGAAATTTTGTTCATATTGATCAAAAATAAAAATGATAAAACATCTAAAAAAAAAATAGCTATACAAAATATTTAAATAATATCAACTCATAAAAAATTTACATATCAAAAAAATTGAATCTCTTTCTGCTCATATTAAATTTATATTTAAAATATATACTAATTTAAATCTCATCCATAAGAATCTTGACCTCAAGTTAAACTAATTTGGGTAACTTTGAAAACCCAGCCAAGCTATCGTACCAAATTGAGAAATTCACGTCCATCACTGACAGCAGCATCAACTTTAATATTTATTTGAGTTAAAAATCTTGTCACCGCGTTTTGAAACACTCACGGGTGCAGTTCCCGGACAAGTAGCAAGAATTTAATATTTGCTTTGGTCAAATTCTCATAACCGAACTTTGAAACTCGGATGAGATTTCAACTCCAGGCTGCAGTTTACAGGACAAGCAAGAATTTACAGTACCTTGGAATGGGCTGACAAGCAGTACTCACGTTTGATGATTCAGATATCACATAAATTTAAGCTACTTTTGATCTGGTACAAGGGAGGGAGTTCAGTTTGAGTGTTTTAAGAAAAACGGTGGCCACTGTTGTGTGATGGGAAGATAGGTTGTTTTTTTCGGTGTAGTTTATGGAAATTCTAGTCATATTTAGAGAAAATCCGGCAAGGATTTTTGTATAACCAAATTATAGTTGTTAAACTTCAAAATTTGAGGTGTCCTAGACGTTTTTGATGGTGCTAATCCATTTCCACCATCAAAAACATGATTCAAACATTCCCTCTACAAGATTTTTTGAATTCTTTTGCAGGGATTCCGACCACTTTTGGCTGTCCTAGCAATTCCTCCACCTCGTTAACACTCCGTTTTTTCGTTAACACTCCGTTTTTTTCTCACCAGTTTAGAATTTCATGTTATGACATATCTATTTGTAATGAGATTATCTATTTTAATTATTTATTTGTTATTGATTTATTAATGTTGTGGGCAGTGTCTGTCACCCATTAAATAATGTACTTAATTAGTAATGTACTTGGTTAAATCTGATATTGTACTTACTTAAATTTTACAAGTGGCATATATTGCTTCTGCATTAATATACTATGCATTAATAGATCAATAGCTTCGATCACTAATATCGAAGCAGTATCTGCTACCCATTAAATAATGTACTTACTTAAATCCGACAATATACTTACTTCAATCTAACAAGTGGCATATACTGCCTCATAAATTAATATACTACCTTATCAATGTCACAGTATATATTGATAGCGGTGAGATGTAAACTATATTTACAACCAGACTGACCGACTCTAACAAATGACATATACCGCCCCTTACCCGATACCTGAATATACCACCATAGGTTAATGGATCAATAAGACAGTACAGGAAAGCTGTAAGATGTAAACTACATTTACAACCAGACTGACCGACGGCAGAGAAATTGAGTCGTAAAATGTGTACAGTCCCTGATCTCGGAAGGTACGTATGTCAGTGAAAGCATTGACAAACGAGGCGAAAGTAGCATCACTGCCACCTTGCAGGTTCATTGAACCCTAATTCGATAAATATCAAGATACGGTAACACAGACAGCTGAAATCTACGGCCACTCACAATCACCAAGCATGAGCCATGGCGTTGAGGTTTGCTGGCAGCTGGTGGTGGTGCATGCGAGGATCGAACACCTAAATTCAAGCCAATCGAATGCAGAATTGCGCTTTGTTCGGTAAAGTATTTATAATAATAATAAACTTTGGAATCCATGATTATGGGCACGTCCAAAATGTCTACATGCAGCCGGCATCCCACTTTGCCAAATGTGTACTCACCCGCACATATCTTCTGCGTCGGCTGCTCCAACCCGTTTTTCTTGAATTGCGAAATACGTTACGTCTTATTCTTTCTCAGTCGTAAAAGTAGTGAGTTGAACATGGACAACGTACAGTGGTGGTACAATGAATAATGCCCAAAGCCTAAAATTGAATTAAGAAACAATGCAGTGTAAATCATCGCCAGCAGGGATTCATTACATCTATTCATACCTAATCTAATCTTATTCTTATATTCACCCCTCGATTCCTATAGCCTGGCAGTTTCTAGAATAATAAAAATAAATGTTGCTCACTTCCGGTGATCAAAGTCAGTCACATCACATATTTCATGATTTTCCAAGCTTCAACTTTAATTCCTTTTTTAAGTAAACTTTATATTATTCCTTTATTTTCGAAATAATATTAAAAATAATTTTTATTTTATTTTATTAAAGAAAATTATAAAAGAAACTTGCCTATAACTTTATTTTTCATAAAACATTCTTTAGATGTATTTTTCTTATTGAAAAGAAAATAAATTTTTAATGTTTATTTAATATTGAGTTTGTTTTTTGTTTTTTTTGTGTTGAAAGGATTTTGAACTGTTTATTGTTCACATTATTTATTATTAATTTAGATTTATTTTAATTTTAGATTTATTAAGCTTTCAGAGGGATCAAATCTCTTTTCACTCTAAAAGAGGTTTGCATATCAAGAGATTTGATCTCTCACGTGCTTGGTAGATCTAGAGTTAAGATGAATCTACATGGTTTAATTTTTCCCTTTAAATAGGTTACATTTCACATAAATACCATGAATCAATATGATGGGCCATTTTTTTATAGACTTATTTTTATTTTGTTAATTTTTTATTTTATTTTATTTTTTATAAAAGAAAAGATTATTAATTTATATTTATTGGGTTGTGATGATAAAGATTATTATTAATATTAATAAAATTAAATAAAATAAATAAATTTGATTTTTTGTTTTAATTTATTTTTTATATTTTAAAATATTAAAAGCAACCTTTTAATATTATAATCGTTCTCATGACGTACAAACACATTAAATACATGGCAATTCTAGCTACAAAACCCTATTTAATTTTAAATGCATTAGATTTCAAAGTTTTGTCAAATTTTTAATACTAAAACAGGTACATCCCACTTAAAAAATGGTAGAAATAAGTTCAGAATCCCGTGAGTCTAGTTTACAAATAAACAAATCAATAACTTAGAAATAAATAAGCGAAAAATGGCACCAACTTGAAAAAATAAAACTTATACCAATTCAAAATAATTTAACTAGAATTACATTAAAAGATGAATAAATAAATTATTAAATATTTAGAATGATTTATTTATTATTAAAAAATAGTTAATTTTGAGGGTTAGCTTATTTGACTAAATTTTTATGGTTAAAAGAATATTTTGTTAAGGAAAGTTATAGGGTTAGTTTTCCGGGATATTTTTGGGGTTAGTGTTTGCTAATAAGATGGAAGTGATCTTTTTGGGTAGATCTGTTTAGATATTTCCATGAACCACACTTTTAAAAAATTAGTGAAAGTTAAATAAATTTTTAAAAAGGAAAAAATATTATTAATTAAAAATAATATTGTTTTACCTATGTGAACATCATTCGAGGTAACCAATGCTATGTGGATTTGCTATGTGAATTTGTTGTTCCCAAATCTTATCCTCCTCGAAACTAGACCTTCCCCATACTTTTCCTATTTTTGTCAGTCTTATTCAACCTCCCCATAATCATATTCGGCTCCTTATCATTTACTCATAGTCATATGAAAAAGAAAGAATTAGTATAACAGATCAAAATGAGAATTAAAAAATGAGGGATGAGGTTAATAACATAAGAGACATCATTTAAGAAATGTCACAATCCATAGATATGAATATGTAATTATTTTATTAATCACATATAAATAAAAAACACAATAATTAAATGTTAACATCACTAACTAATGCATATCACTAAATATGATTAACATTTGTATTTCTAACTAAGCATTCCACAAAAGTTGGTGAAGTTGGGAAAAGTAAATAATTATAAGATCTCTATTTTAATATTTTTTTAGAGATAGTTGACTTCTTTATATATGTATATTTTATAATTCATATTATATAACACATATTTTACAATAATAAATACAAATAAAAATATCAGAGCTGAAAATAAAAATCTTCATGCCCTACCATATATTAAAATTCAATAAATAAATTCATAAAAAAAAAAATTTCAAAATATTTTTCATGAATTAATTTAAAGTCCATTTCTATACACATACACATGAACCATTTTATAAATTCTGATGAGAATTACTAATTTAACAAATTTTTCATTTAAATCAAATAAAATGTAAACAACCTCATTATTTGAAATACATGTGAAATAATAAATAAAAATTAAATTTTAAAATATTCTGAAAACATTAAAAAAATTAAGCACACATCAAAACTTATTTCTATGAAGCATGAAATATTTGACTTATTTTAAAAACCTTGCCCGAAAATTGTGAAGCCTTTCTCCACGCGAAAATTAAAGCTATTATTTTTCGTGAATTTCATTTTCATTTACAACAAAATTGTTAAACTATAATGTAATGTATTTCCTTTGATGTTTACCTTTACAGTGAATTTATTTGTTTAAAAAGCTTTTTGCTTTGTAGAATCTTGATTCATCCATGTAAATACATTTCCTCCATACTCATTTATATTATTATCAATTATTAAAAAGATTTAATGTTTTGTGTTATTTGCAATTTGTGTTTTAATATTTACTAAAGGAAGAAATTATATGAAAATCCCTATTTTCATTTATCCCATGAAAATTATTTTTATAATCCTCAAATAACTCTAGAACGTTTCACATTTTTGCATGGTAAATTATAAAACAAAGTAAATTTTAGGATCACCTATTACAAAGGGCATATAGGAAATAAGTTGTTTATTGAAACTTTATTACATTCTTTCAAAATCATTTGTGAATATTTTGAATATATCAAAAGGGAAGGCTTATGTTAAATTTTTTCTAAAGACTCGCATTAGAAACTAAACTATGCACGAGGCCCTGCACATTCGTGTGAATGTCATGAGGCCAAAGGAAGCAGTTTAATCCACCATTATCTTCCCACACGATACGAAATGACAGCCCTTCATAAAAAACCGTGATCAATGGTTGAATTCTATCAGGTATCAGGTGAGAGGAGGGTCATTAATCAATTCACCACCTGATATGATTTCTCAACCGTTGATTTAAAATAGGATGGATCCCCAGATTCATCGGGAATGTTGAAGGCTTTTTCAACCAAAAAATATGATTTTCTGCATAAAAAGTTCATAGTTCATTAAATCGAATCGATATTTGAAACTAATTTAAGGAACCATTATTGAAATAATTATCCAAGTTATTTGTAAAAAAAACATGTATGTGAGGATAGATTGGAGGTTGGCAGGTTGGAGGTGAAAACTTATTTTTTGCAACTATAATGCACTTGTTGCAGTGGTTCTTCTCATTGCGACTGTGAGGTTTTAATAAATAATATCATGATTCTTTTATTTTATTCTTCTTTTTTTTAGTTTTTCACAACTTAGGGTTTGTATTTGCTAGTTTATTGTGCAAGATTGTTGATTTAATCTGATTTTACAGCAATCTTGGATGCATAAATTATTTAAATGCTTTGAATACATGATATTTAAGGGTTTTTGGATCATATCTGAGTTTATTTGTTGCAGGTTGTAATTCCAAATGATACATGTTATCTAGGGTTACTTGCACATTGAACTTGAATGCCATAAAAACCAATTTTCTATTTCATTTCTCTTTTAATTTTATTTTTGTGTTTATTTCACTGGTACATGTGATTGATTGGGAATAGTTTGACTTGATCAGATTCTTTAATCTTTCACACATTAATTTGATTTAATTTTTCTCCAATATTTATTATTAGAAATAATTAAATCGAATATTCTAGTTGTTATGTTGTAGGATAAATTGATAATGATACTTGATGTCTTATTATTTTAAGTACATATTTCAATTAGATGCGTCCAACTTTGTTTATTCTAACTTCATTTTATTTTAATTTTTCTAGCTAACCCTCATAATGGGTGAATTATGATATGTTATTTAAAATCATTTTGACATAACTGATATTTATTTAATAAGTCTCATGCAGTGTGTGCCTACCACCTTTCTTTCCCTAAAACCTTTTTTATTTAAAACACTCTCATAATATTACCCTAACCATATTTATTTGTGCAATTAGAAAATCTATTTTAATTACATCAAACATAGGGAATACCCCTTGAGGCGAAGGGAGGCTAACCCTTGTCACCTAAAGCAGGAGGATTCTCAAAATCCCTAGTGAATGTCTTCTCGGGTTGTTCTTAGTTTCCAGGACAACCCAATAACCAACATTCTTCTCGCGTTGTTGTCGGGGATCAAATTATTAAAATTTCATTTTCTTGGTAACTAGATTAATTGGTTAAGTCTGTGACTTGTTAGTGAACAAGGTCACAACTATAAGTGCCTTAAATATTTTCAAGTATATATTTCTTTGTTTTGTTGTTCACTTAGCAACTTCTTCATTGCTTAGATGGCTTTTTCTTGTGTTTCTATTTCTAAACGATTTGCTACACATAATCCTTGTAATATACCAGGTTTTCTGCATCAAATTCCAGATATATATGAATGGAATACTTACTTGCCCCGCTTTCATGAAGAAAAGAATGATGATCCTATTCAACACCTCTTAGAGTTCCACAATTGCATTCCAAAGATCAAATTTTATCATGAGGGTGTATTGATGAAATTATTCATAATGTCACTAGAAGGTAAAGCCCAAAAATGGTACATGAAACTTCCTCCTAGTGGTATTTCATATTTAAAATATTTTCATGCATTTTTTTATGAACATTATGCAACTATGTATCCCTATAATTTACTTATTGAAAATTATTATTGTTTATACCAACATTGTGATAATTCTCATTTAGAGTTTCAAGAAAATGAATCTTATGTTAATGATGAGGTTTAAGTTAGTTGGACAAATCCAATGATTCCAATGAAATGTGCTTACCTTCTTTTGGTTTCCCAAATGAATGCTTAAATGGACTGGGTGTAACATCTAGTTTTGACTATCAAGAAAACCTTGAAGAATCTGATAATTTTTTTTTGTAAGCTATGGTAGTACCTTCCTTTTCTATTTATAAAAACAAGTTGTTCCAGATACAACAGTTTGGTGGCCTCAACTTGCCCATATGGGAAACCAAGTCTGTTGGCCACCTGAGTCTGTTATATGCCATCCAATAACAAAATTTAATCAGTCTTTCAATCCAAGCTAAGTAAACTGCACATCTAAAAACACTAATCATGTTCCAAACTAACATAAAACACCTGAAAAGAAAATGCTAGCCGCAAAATGATCAAACTGGAAACTCCAACAAAAAACTAGTCCTTTTGGGTCATCTTTGTTAGATTTCACATTAGCTAGTGTTGCCGCCGCAAAATGATCAAACTGGAAACTCCAACAAAAAACTAGTCCTTTTGGTCATCTTTGTTAGATTTCAAATTAGCTAGTGTTGCCGCCAAGTCGCCTGGTGCTGGAGACAGCTTCATCAACCATTGTTGGATCTCATCCAGCTTACTGTCTTGCATAATCATGATAATTTGCAGGTTTTTCATGTCCCTTTTTATATTGGGCATGCCTTGGGCTATTTCTGCCATTTCTCCCGCCACCTGCTCCAGAGCCTTAGCTAGTAAGCGCTTCAAAACCTAGTACACATGTAGGGCTTGCCTATATAGCGTCATCCTGCCTCTGGTGTGCCCTGGGTCGGGGATAATATCCCCCCATTCCTCCATCTCTGGCTCAGAATCCTCTTCCATGATGCTATCTTCCATCTCCTGTATTAGCTAACGAATGTCAGCATTCGTCCCTTCTCTATATGCATGGGCGGCTTCTTGGACAGTCGTCCTAATAGATTTCCTGCCTCACCTCTAACTTGTTGGTTTCGAGGTTGTCGGATCACTTCTACCCAGCTGGCTCTGACGCCCCCTACATCCACGACCCCTGCCTCTACCCAGGCGAGCCATCTTTTCCTTTACTACCTCCTGCTTACAATTATCAACAGCAAACATTAGCTTTCTAGGAGCTTCCCTGTTATTCTGGAGCATCGATGGTCTCTCCCCCCTTGGACTAAGGTAGATGGGCAAGCCCTCTGTCATCCTGTCCTCCGCATGGATTGCATTCTTAGTTTTCTCAGGCTGACCCTCTGCCCTACTGATACATTCCCCCGACATGCCTATTCTTTGATCCTCTCACTTCCTCACCATGCAGACCTCTTCCCCGTTCAGACATAGTCCTTCCCCTGCAACTCCCAGCTTTCCCCCTCCTCCAACTTACTATGCATGGCAGAGTGGATTGTAGACTCGCTCAGATGTGGCCCCTCCTTTGCAATTCCTAGCTTTCCCCCTCCCTCTAACATACTAAGCATGACAGAGTGAAATGCAGGAGGTGAGCCAAAGGAAACATACCCGGAATTAAGCTCGACCGCAGAAGATCCCGACGCCCGCGCTGCTCTGTTCTCCTCCTTCCTTCGCTGCACCCTGAGCTCTCTTCCTACCCTTGCCACCCTCATGTACCCCTTCCCATCTGCCCTACGTCCCATCCCACTACAGCCACCATTTCTTCCCTCCTCTCCCCCCACTCTCCTGCCACTTCGTTGCCTCGAAACTCCCGCAGGCATGCAGGACGCCACCACGTCCATTTGATCTATGATGAGGGCAGTAGGTGGCCGTCCTGGCCGTCCTCTCCCCTGCGTTGTCCTCCTGTTCGTACTCTCCCCTTTCATCACCCCAATCGGTGGGAAGAATCTAATAATTTGACCACTAATGAGAAATATAATTTTTATTCATTTGATTCTCCTAATGGTAGAGTTTATAAAGATTCTAAACCAAGAGATATTAAAGAAGAAATTATACCCATAATCATATAAGCATTACATAATTATGATTATGCTGATCAATCATAAATAGTAGAAGATATTTTTTCATCTATCAAAATGGCATGTAGTGATATTTTTAATGATTCTGATTCCGTTGTATATGAGAGTCATGTTGATTTTACAAAACTGCACATATACAATGAATATGAAGATGAAGAATTGGTGTTGGCTTGGAGGGGCTTAACCCAGTTTCAGCATTAGTTAGCTAAACAAATCCCTACACTACTGGCCCTTTCGGCATCAGCCCGAGGAGTGCAGACTAAATGCTCACCCGAAGCAGTATGGGGAGATGCTGGAACCAAGTTTCCACAACATGAGATGATCGTGATGTCAGTTTATTCCTTCTATTCTTGCTTCCATGCAGGTCGTTAAGTTCTAAGGCTCTGTTTGCCTAGCCCCTTATTCCTCCCTTCGATACCTTCGTGAAAGGGTACGGCTAACCTTCGCACAGCCATAACCTTCAGTTCAGATACTTTCGTGCTGTTAAGGGAGCGTATTGCACAGATTCCCTAGTTATCTTAAGGATCTTACTTATCTTATTAGATACTCATAGTTAGCATCGTGTAAATATGGATCCTTATTTGTGTTCAATTATCCAGCATACTTACATTCATTCGCACATCATATAAGCATTATAAAGTAAATTCATACATAATATGACAAGATGCAATAACCGGAACAAAGGCATAGAATTTGCAGAATACTTCTCTTATTGATATCTTTAAGTGATTACAGACTCTATCCGCCCTGTGCACATAGCTGTAGGGGTCCACGCACTCAGTTGCGGACTTCTACCCTAGGCCTCTGCGCACTCAGCTGCAGAGCCTCTACCTACACTACAACCCAAGACTTTGACTTATTACTTCAAAGCTATGACTCTCTAAAACTTATCTGAACTACTTAGAGCTTACTTACTTAGCTCTTTTTATACAATCCCATGGTCTACGGACCATGGGTAGATCTTTTACAACCGACTTTACTTTACAAAAATAAGGGCAGATGACCCTTTATGACTCATGACACCTTCGCGCTCTGTGACCACAAAATGCGGATACTTTACAATTTATTACAAAATTCGACCCAAAACATGGGCTTTTAGCCCCAAAACTGTCATTGGGGGGTCCCCTTCCAAACAAGCCCCCAACACAAACATCGTGACTCACCCTCGAGTCAATCAACAGGTGTGGAGATCTTTACGCAAAGCCCTTCTAGCTCGACTCATATGACCACAACCTCGGCAGTGCACTAAGCTACCGAGTGCTTCGCATCTTTGACCATCTGCTCGGCCACTGCTCCCGAATTGTTGGTCTGAAGCTTTTGCTGAGTTGCTTGCAGAGTTGCAAGCTTTCCTTCAATAGAGCCTATCACCATGTAACCCTCATCCAGCTAGGGCTTCAGTCGTGTCTTCAGCACTGCTTCCTTGTGCAGCGCTGCATCCACCTATTCTTTCAGCTGCTTAGCCTCCTGCAGCTTTGCTAGTCTTTGTGTCGGCGTGATGTTTCACACTATGCCCTTGACCTCATCATAGCGTTTTTGTAGCTCATGTGCTTCTGTCTCCAGTCCTTGTACATTGGGGTCCTCTTGCAAGCTTGTCAGGACCTTGAACGACTCCTCAAAAAGTTGCCTGCAATATGCAACTACACTATCAATCGCCGCTACTGCTTCTGTGACAAGGGTCGCTTGCTGCTCCTTTATCTCTAGTGGAGTTGAAGGTTGGGCCTTCAACTACAACTCTGTGATCTGCAAGTTCAACTCCAACTGAAACCTTGCCATCTCAGTATGAGCATCGCGCACCCCCATAGCCAGCTTGTGGATGCACACCTCGACTGGTTCCTCCTCAGGAATGGCCAACTCTGGGACCATTCGGCATGCTTCCTCGATGACCTGCATAATGCGTTTGTTCTGGTTGGTCACCTCGGTCACAGCGGCAATGGCAAAGCCTCACTATAGTGCCATCTTCTCGTTGTTAATCCGCTGCTCACTAATCACCTAGAGGGCGCAATGCTCATGGGCCCTTAATTCTGCAATCATCCCATCCTGCAATAGGTGGAGTGCTTCACCTGGGAGCACTACCAGATTCAACCCTACTCCCTTTAGGGCACTGAAAGTGGGCTTGTTAGCTTCATTCTTCATGGTTAATGCTCCATCAAGAAGCACTATTGCACTGGAGGCCTTCACGCGTAGCATCTCGATAGCTTCTGAAGTGCAAATAGCAAGGCTGGTAGACATTGTGCTAGCTTGTGCTACGCGGGCCTGCATCACCTGCAGACATGTCTAGATAGCCCCCAATACTAATTGTTGTTTTTGTTCAAACTGTTGTATGGCCTCCGCTGTGACATCCTGCACCGTGTCACTGATGTCATGCAAATCACCCTCTGTTAGCGTGATAGGGTCTAGTGATGTCTTAGCAGTCTTTGATTTTTTGCTAGACCCTCCTTTCTCCTGCTACCTTGGATGCTTGATGCGGGCAGACGTCGCCTGAGGGTCTACGCTGTGTTGTTCTGTTTACTCGTATGTCTCCTCCTTTGTCTCAGGTGAAGGCAAAATCATGCCTTTGTCAGAGCCCCGCTCTGTTCCACCTGTTTGCTTCCCTATCTGTTGAGCGGCTTCATGCTCTGCCTGGGCCTTGTCAACGGCCTCCTTTTTCCTCTTTTCGGCTAGCTGTGTCATCTTAAGCTTGACCTTCTCCTTCTTTTTCTGCATGGCAGACTTGCTTCCTCCTACCACCGAGTCTATTATAGAGAGCCACTCTGTTGACCATTGATCAAGTACTGCATCAATGGTGTCATCCGTTGCCAGGTAAGGCAAGTCATACCATTTATGTGCAGGGTCCTTCTGCACCCTAATGGACACATGGTGAAAGTCTACTTTAAATTCTGCATAGCCCTACAGGTTGGCGTACACCGTAGGCGACAACCGCAGTTTGCAATTGATGGCCATGCAGATGTTCATCTCCATCAAGATCCAGAAGATTTTGTTGTCATTAATGCGCTACACGTCCTTGGTCACCCACAACAAAGCGTACTTCGCTGCTTCTGGTAGGTCTGGTGCGACTGAAGGGAATTGGCTGTCCTCTAGCAGCTCCCATGATACCAGCACAACTGACAGCAAGAGCCACATGTTATGGAATGTCTTGCTGAGCTCCTGTGCTTCACGGTAGTTTGTTAGGAACTCTCCACGAAAATAGTCGGACCAGTTGAACTGAACTCCTTCGGCGCACTGGGCTACTAGCGCGACGACAAGTGCCGGCACCTCATCGGCGCGGCACTTCCTCAACACCTTCCTCGCTAAAATACATGTAGCTACCTTTACTGCAGGGTCGTAGGTGCTGGATATGGCATATCCACACGACTTCTTCACCAGCTTAAACTTTTCCTTCATGGCCTCCGTTAGGGCTTGCTCACCACCTTTTCCGCCAAATATCATGGCCGAGTTTTCTCCAGTGTAAGGCAACTGCATGATTCTATGGATCAACCTGTCAGTAATGGGTATTGGCTCCTCTAGCCACAGACACCCATCATGCACCAAGCATAGTAGCTGCTTGATGACTAATAATGTAACCGGGGTGCGGTTGTAGTGTGGCACCCAAAGTAGGTTGAACAACCCTGCCTTGTCTACTCCTTTGATCCACCTCCTCGGCTCCAATGTGGTCATTCCAGTGTTTGTATAGATGATGCAGCGTATCAACTGCTCGGTCGCTAGGTGTGATAACTTCTTGTGATTAGCCAAGTCCCATTCCTCAATTTTTAGCAGCGGCACCTACACCGAGTGCAGTCCTTTGAAAACAATCTCATCCAGCATTAGAGGGGTTTTCAAGGGGGTCTTACTCTCATCGATGTCTTTCGGCACCTTGGTCATTCCCTTGCGCGGAGGGACATACTCAGGAAACTGAGTAATAGGGTCGTGGTTTGTTGTTGATGGCCATGCAGATGTTCATCTCCATCAAGATACAGAAGATCTTGTTGTCATTAATGCGTTCCACGTCCTCGGTCGCCCACAGCAAAGCGTATTTCGATGCTTCTGGTAGGTCTGGCATGACTGAAGGGAATTGGCTGTCCTCTGGCAGCTCCCATGCTACCAGCACAATCGACAGCAAGAGCCACACGTTGTGGAATGTCTTGCTGAGCTCCTATGCTTTGAGGCAATTTGTTAGGAACTCTCCGCGAAGATAGTCTGACCAGTTGAACTGAACTCCTTCGGTGCACTCAGCTACTAGCATGACTATAAGCGTCGGCACCTCATCGACGCGACACTTCCTCATCACCTTCCCCGCTAAAATATGTGTAGCTACCGTTACCGCAGGGTCGCAGGTGTTGGATATGGCATATCCGCACGGCTTCTTCACCAGCTTAAACTTTTCCTTCATGGCCTCCATGAGGGCCTGCTCACCACCTTTTCCGCCAAATATCATGGCCGGGTTTTCTCTAGTGTAAGGAAACTATGTGATCCTGTGGATCAACCTGTCAGTAATGGGTATTGGCTCCTCCAGCCACAGACACCCATCATGCACCAAGCATAGTAGCTGCTTGATGACTAATACTGTAACCGGGGTGCGGTTACAGTGTGGCACCCAAAGTAGGTTGAGAAACCCTGCCTTGTCTACTCCTTTGAGCCACCCCCTCGACTCAAACCCAGTCATTCCAGTGTTTGTATAGATGATGCAGTGTATCAGCTGCTCGATCGCCAGGTGTGGTAACTTCTCATGATTAGCCAAGTCCTAGTCTTCAAGTTTTAGCAGTGGCACCTGCACCAAGCGGGTTCCTTCAAAAACAATCTCATCCGGCAGTAGAGGGGCTTTCAAGGGGGTCTTACCCTCATCAATGCCTTTCGACAACTTGGTCTTTCCCTTGCACGGAGGGACATACTCAAGCAATCGAGTAATAGGGTCAGCACCCTGGGCTTCAACCTCCTCCACTTAAACTCCCACATCCTCCTCAGCCATCAGGATGTCTTTGATTTCTTCCTCCTCCTACTCCAAATTTATGGCTTTGCCCTTCTCCTATGCAGTAGGCTTCGATGGGTTTCTTCTTGGCTATGCGCGCACCAGTATTTCAGGCTTCTTACCCTTCTTATCCTTCACGGTCTCCTTGGTTGGGGTGGGCTTTGGTCTCAGCATTCTTGGCACTTTATGGACTTCGGCTAATACCTCGGAAACCTCCGGAGCATCTACTTCTACCTCCATTTAAACTTCCAGCACCGACTCCTATGCTTCGGTATATATAGCTTCAGTGGGCGCTGACATGATGTTATGCAAGAACTCCTGTGTCTCCTTTGGCAATGTCTCAAATACTTTACTGGTTATCAGAAGTTCGTAGTGCTTATGATTCATGTGTGTCTGAGAGCTCAACAACTCAACTCTCAAAATGCCAAGTTTTTTTCGCTGGACAACCATTAGTAATTTATAGAGCATCTTGAATTCAAATCCGACCGTTCCCCCCAAGTTGTTCATTAATGTTGTATTGATGGCAGATCTTCAAGGATCTGACCCATAAATTTCATCCTAAATGCTAGCCACCCACTCCATTTGGCCGCATTTCTACCATCAAATCATGAATAGTGACTTTAACGGTCACTTTTCGGCCGACCTGCGCGATTCCTCCCTGGGTAGTGCAGCTCCCTTCACGCTGCCACAAACCCTGTGATACTTCCTTGCTTCGCACAATCCTCCAATTGTGTAGCTCCCCAACTCATGAAGTGTAGTTTATAGTCTCACGCCTCCTTTCAACTGCTTGGAGTGCTAAGATTGTACTACCTTCATCTAGTCACATGGTCGGACCACCGACGTCTTTCCCAGGAAGGGTTCTCCATTCAATTTGACCAGCTGAACCGTTCCTCCATCGGTAATCTCCTTAATAACATAGGGCCCTAATGAGTGCATTCTGAACTTCCTGGGAAATTTATCAAACTTGCTGTCATCTAACAAAACCAGGTCATTTACCTTAAAAGTGCGCAACTTAATGTGCCAATAATGCCATGCTTTTTTACACTGCTTTTGGACCTATTGGTGAAATCTAGCTAGAAATCTCTCTTCCTCAAGCTCAGCCAGCTGCTTGAGCCTCTCCTCCAGGGTTCCGTGATCAGTCATATCCGTGAGTGCCGCTATGTGCAGACTAGGTACAATTTATTCCATGGGCATCACCACTTCAACACCATAGACAAGCCTAAAGGGTGTTTGTCTAGTCAATTTCTTATATGTCGTTCGATAGGCCCATAGTACCGCAAGTATGCGTAGGTCCCAATCACTTGACTGAGCATTGCAAACCTTGGTTAGTGAGTTCTTTAGTACTTTATTGAATGATTCCACCATCTTGTTAGCTTGCGGGTGATAAGGCATGCTCTTCTGGTGATATACCTAGAATTCCTATGTCAACACGTTGATCGTCTCATTCAAAAAGTGCGTACCGCGATCACTCATCAAAATCTTTGGACAACCAAATCGTGTTAGTACATACTTAAAGAGGAACTTCGCAGCAGTCACGCCTGCACAATCCTTCACCGGCTGTGCCTTTGCCCATCGAGTCAAATACTCCGTCGCGGTGATGATGTACCTCGCTCTTCTCTTCCCCTGCGGTTGAATAGGTCCCACAAAATCTATCGCCCATTTCTCAAAGAGTTACAACATCATCTGTAGATTCAAAGGCATCTCATCCCTCTGCAATGGTCTACCAGTCCTTTAACACACATCACATGCTTTGTAATACGCTTTTGAGTCTTGATGGAGGGTTGGCCACCACAACCCTGCGCGTAGAATCTTCTGCGCGGTCGCTCTTCCTGCATAATGCCCTCTCACGGCACCCCCATGAGCATCCACAAGGATGTTGCTTCTTTCAAACTCCAATACATACCATTGCAATATCTTATCAAAGCCCATTTTATATAGATGCCTGACAATGACAGAAAAGTCTGTCACGCACACCACTAACTCCTTCTATTGGATGGTGTATCCTTCCAGGGCAGTTCCTGTCATTAGGAAGTGTATGATATCTTCAAAATGACCATTCACGACATGCACTGCAAATAGCTGTGCATCAGGCAATCCTTCCTCCAAATTAGTGGGCTCTTCCCCTGTTTCGATGCACGACAAATGGTCTGGTCCCGCGTTCAGTTGTCCAGGCTTCACAATAACTTCAAAATCATACTCCTGGAACAATAACAACCATCTACAGATTCTCCCCCCCAACACAAGCTTATTGACTAGGTATTTTAGCGTGGAATGATCTGTATACATCTTAAAATCGTCACCCAGCAAGTAGTGTCTAAACTTCTGGAGCGCGTATACCGTGGCTAACCCTTCACACTCGGTGGTGGAATAGTTATTCTCCGCCTTAGATAACCTTCTGCTTATGAACACTATAGATGGTCCAAGTCTCTTTTGCCAACCTATGTCAGTACTTCTCCTAGCGCTATACATGACGCATCGACATGTACATGAAACTACTACTTCCAAGCTCTTCTTACATTCATCGTTCTAGCAGAAAGTGACATTCTTCTTCAACAACTTTTCCATAGGTGCGGTGATCTAGGCATAACCTTTGATAAACTTTTTGTAATATCCTGTATGTCCTAGGGTAGCGCGCATCTATTTCACACTCCTCGACGCTTCCAAGTTCAGTATCACCACGATCTTCATGGGATCTACCATCAATCCCTATCTGCAAACCACATGACCCAACAGGGTCCCAAAAGGAACACAAAACATACACTTCTTTAGATCAAGCGCGATCTAGTATCTTCGACAAGTATCTAGCATTAGGCATAAACTAGCGACATGGCATTTCACCAGCCCAAACACAGTCCAGTCATCAAAGTATAATTCCAGGAACTTACGAATAAATTCCTTGAAAACGGCAATGACTACGCATGAGAAAATCACAGGCTCATTCTTCAACCCAAACTGAATTACAGTGTACTGAAAACAACCCCACTCAGTTGCGAAGGTTGTCTTGCTCCTATCCTTGAGCACGATTTTGATCTGATGGTACCCAGAGAACCCATTAGTGAAGGAATATGCTTCCTGGTCACCTACATTGTCCAACACTTCATCCGTGAACAGAGTTGGGAAAGGATCATGTACACAAGCGTCATTCAACTTTCTAAGATCCATGCATATCCTTATTTCATCCTTCTGCTTCTTCTCCTGTACCACCATTGGGCTTACCTAGTCAGATTCTTCCACAAGTATCAATGATGCCTGTTGTGATCATCTTGTCTATCTCTAAGTAGACCTTTTCCTTATACTTCGGATTGAGACGGTAAGGTCTTTTCTTAACCGGCTTCGTGTCGTGCTTCAATGTGATCTTCATAACACCTAGGTCCCCCGATTATCCCTTTTAGGTTCGTAAACTTGGCAGGGAATAAATCCTGGTATTCGCAGAGCAATTCAGTGACCTTATCCACCGTCGTGCCATCCCAGTAATCTCCAATCTTCACGAATTTGGGCTCCGCCTCTGTACCAATGTTTACCTGTTTCATTTTCAGTGGCGCGGTTATATCAAGATTCTCAACCTGTGGTCCTTCAACCTCGCGGTGACCTTCTGTTTCAGGGATGTTAATCTTTCGTGAATCCTCATCCTCTTCTTCAGCGGTTACGTTATAGCATTCTAGTGCATGACTCAGCTGAGTAGCCCACTCAGGCTGAATCAGGTCCAAAGGATCCTGCGGTATCCTAAAGATTGCTGCTTTCACCTCTTGTAGTGCCTCATCAATACAGTCAAACCTGTCTTCAAAGTTGAATGTCATTATGAATCCTTCGTGCAGAATATCCCATTCACCTGTACCATGGCAGAGCTCTGTTTCTACGTACCAGTTCATCGAGACGACATCCAGGGTGTGACAGAACAAGTGCACCCATTCAAGTTAGGGCTTCTCTCCATAAGCATGAGCCCATTAGGCCAAGTGTGCACGCGGATCATCCTGCCCATCATACTTTTCTGTTATTCATACCTTCGGCTTCCCAAAGCGTGTTCTCATCATCCTCCTACATTCACGCTAATCATCAAAGCTTCCTTTGTGCATACCCCACCATCTTGCAGGTGTAGTGTGTAGTGCCTAGTCCAACGCCTGCAAGCGCTGCTTTTCTAGTACCTCCCTTTCAAATGCATCCAAAAAGATATCTACATCATTTAGGCCATCATAAGTGGGTAGATTTCTTTCCTTTGACGACACACAGCACAGTGACCGGGTCATCATGTTGTAGCTCTGTGTAGTTACTTCATGTAACCGACTCTACCAACACTCTAATTCTTCATCAGAGTCTGAGGTATAGGAACTCTCACGATCCCATGTAATTTGTCCATCCACTATTGGATTCACCCAGTCTTTGTTTCGTGCTGTTATCTTATAGATACATTCCAGATCACCATCACTCATAATCGCAGACTGGCTCAGTATGGTGTGATCCTTCAGCAAAATCTAGGGGTACTATTACGCGAAGTGATTTCTTCTCAAATACCATCTTTCGCTTCTTTAGGTTGATTACCCCATTCATATCCAAGGAGCGCAAGGTAGGGGTTGCTATCATCCACAATTTCTATTACTTCAAAGTCAGCTAATGCACTCACACCTTCAATATCTGCAGTCACCCCTTGTAGCCGTTGTAGTGCTATTTTTATCAACCTTAATTGACTTAGACTACAACATTAATTATCAACCTAGGGTAGGTCTTGCTTTTTCAATGGAGTTCGCACTATCTATGCCGATACACTCCAGCCAGGCATAAGAAAGTGCAGAAAAACTATAAAATATGTCGCTGATCTAAATTACTGAATCAATCATGTATGCAGATATAAAAACAATCCACAAAATTAAATCACAACTCATAGCTATTGAAATAAAGGCGCCCCACACCTAGAACTAACATCTATTCCAGCTGGTTACTATTCCTCTGTTGTTCAACTCTGTGTAACAACATAAGATAAATAGAAACAACATCGAATGCAATCCACGATATGTGAAACAACAACGAGAAACTATAAATCAATAAACTGAACTAAAATGTACACTACCTAATCATTGCAATCCCTGCCAAAGAGGAGAGCCCTTCCTCCTCAGCAGGGCACAGAAAGAACACAAAATGTGATTAACGGATCGGTTGAAAAGAAATAACATCATCATTGTGCCAATTAATATTAAAGTAAGTTCAGGAATTATAGAAACAGAGTAACGATACTCTTCTATATGCGTGTGTTTGATACATAAAAAGTCGAGTCTTTTATAACTATTACATCCTGAAAATTAGAAAAGAGATCAGCTATGAGAATCTCTGATTCTCATGCTGATCCAAAAATAAAGAAGTTGTAACCTATTGCTAAATAAATATACATTAGTTACAACTGCTTGAATCTTGTTGCCTAAAAAATAAACAATCTATTGCCGACAGTTGTTATGTGGAATAATACCCACATTTCCAGCTTTGGTGCAATAGTATTGAGAAAATGATGGTTCAGGCTGACGCATCATAACTGAAGACAACACTATTGGTGTAGTAGTGGATCCACACTAGGTGTAACAATGACCGATGTGTAACACCAACCTATAACAACACCAATGTGTAGCGACAACCTGTAACAACAGCCACCTATAACAACACCTAGTATGTAGTAGCGATATGTAACAACGAACTATTCTACCCTTTCCTACAGTTAAGTCTTGCTTCCTATCTGCTTCCACAAGCCAACAATTGAAAAAGATAAACTTCCCAACATGCTCCTTCAATGCTCGTCTAGTTAGCCTAAAAAAGAAATAAAGCCTCGCATTTATTCGGTAAATATAGTAAAGTAACATGACAATAAAATGGATTAAAAAGGTAGGAAAATAGGGGGTTTGGTCATATAAGGGCACAGGTCTGAAGGACATAAAGCTCAAAACAAGGGAAAGAAGGTGCGGAAAATGGGTGAAAAACCACACCCAACATCTCACCCCGGCTAAAGCCACTGCATGTCCCCATGCAGAATCTCAGACCCTTCTACTGTGCCCTCGATGGAAATATGTAAAATTGTATGTAGCAGCAGTGTCATCCCTTGGAGCTCTGAATCCTTGATTCAACATTAACTCACGTGGTCAGGATTCTTCTTCTTAATTACATAACTGATAATCGGGTTGATATTCTTCATATGGAAACCAGATCAGAGGGAATCTGAACCTAAGGCCAATCCAGAATGCCCCCAGTGTTAGCACAATTTGGGCGTATTCTGGCACCCGTGAATCAACAACCACAAAGTTCTTATACTCAAAGGAGTCCCCTTCCTGCAATTCTTCATTGCAAGCCTCCGTGCACTTGAGACATCCAACCAAGGCTTGGCTTCTCATCATTGCAAATAAGTTGAGGCAAACCCTCACGATATTTCTTCTGTAGATGGTCGATTGATATCTCCTTTCCGGAGTGCTGAGGAACTGCCTGAAATCTCGCCAAAGTTCATAGGCCATTCCCAGTTCAGCCTGGACCCACTGTGTTGTCCTTTCCTCGTTGGTCTCTATTGTCTTCTTAGCCAGCTACCACTCAATCTTGTTCCTCATAAATGAGAGGAATGCCCGCAACTGCAATTCTCCCATGAAAGAGAGGATAGTCGCCACCATCTTTTTGTTCACGTATTTGCACATCATGTTGTGCAAGAACAGCTCGCACAACAAATTCTGATCATCAAAATCACAAGACTGAAAAATTTCCAAAAAGGTGCGAGTAAAAGAACTCAAATAGGACCTTTTCTCATAAACTGCCCTCAACTGAAATTATAGTAACGTTCCCACAGGAACACAGGGTATGACGGGGATGGCCGCCTACATGCTAGTAGCTTTAGAGTGAGGCCGCGGAGTTTGGTCTTATCAAACGTTAGGTTAGAGACCTCTCGATGCAGCTGATACAACTGTTCATCTTTTTCCTTTATCATTTTTTTATGCCTCTGTGCCTCCTCTTTTCTTTCCCATTATTCCTTCAACCATTTCTCTTGCAAGGAATCCATCATATTCTTCTGCATATTGAGTGGAATCACTCCCTCCTGTATAGAGAGTGCCAACTACTTCCACTTTTGTAGCTCTGCCAATAACAACAATTTCTCAGAATGCCATCCTTCAATAAGACCCGACATTCTTCCACATGCATCATCAACTAAAGGTGTAGCATCCTCCCGATGGAAAAACTGTCCCACCTCAGCTACTGGTTCTTGTGTAACAATAGCTTCGTTAGTGGGTTTGACCACAATTTCTTTATTTTCCTAGTCAGCCTCCACTCTTACTACTGATTCTTGTGTTGTAGCAGTAATATCCACAGGTTTTTGCTCATCGTTTACCTTCGGACTAGCTTTGGTCTCTGCAACTGATTCCTGTGTAACAACAACAGTGACCATCAGCTCATGGATATTATCTTTTTCTTCCTCCACTTAGCTGATTTCCTCCTCCACTGCTGTTCCTGGTGAAACAACAATGTCAACAAAGGGTTCTTGTGTATCCATTTCTTGATCCCTCTCTGTGGATTATGTTGTCTCAGTTGTTGGTTCTTGTGTATTAGCAATGTCCTTGACAGGTTCTGGTGTAACAACTTCCTAGTTTTCTGTTTGAGTCTCCCTCAAGGTATTATCTATTGCATAGACTTTGAATCCGGCTTCCGCCAACTTCCCAGCACAGGCTATACACAGAGTTCCCAGGATTTCTCCCCTTCAAGCCCTATCCACAGCCTTTGCCAAAGCATCCAACCCTCGGGCTCTTAGCTCTGCCTTCTCTACTGCTAGCTGTTCCCTTATTTTTTCAATCTCTTTTTCTAAAATTTCAATTTTCGACAGCAAGGACTCGGTTTCACTCTTACCAGGTAAAGGAGGTTTTTTTGGCTAAGCTTGCTTCTCCTCCTTCTGCCTGACTGTTTCCTTGTTCTTGCTTGACATAGATGGGGACTTTGGGTGTCCGCTGACCCTTATCCTCTGCTTCGGACTTCTTTCGCCAATTGGTTTTTCAACCGACTTCTTGTTGATCCTCACTATCGAGGGCAGTGGTTTCTCCTTTGTTACCTCTGGAGTTTCCCCAGCCATCTCTATTTGCCTTCTGCGAGTAGTCTTGGGCCTTTTCCACATGAATTCCTCCCAATTTTTTCTCTTTTGTCTAAAGGCATCCAACACGATGAGTTTAATAAGGTCGTGGTTTGTAACACACATTACTGGATGTGCAGCCGTTTTTACAGCGGCCATGTGTCTAATATTTCCTAGCAAGAAATACAATAGGTTAATCTGTTGTTGATGGCGGAGATGGTTCAGCAATGGGAAATGGTAATTAAACACAATTGTTGCTCTTCCCTCACAAGTAATATACTTAATGAGTAAGAGAGCAACGTCTGCCCATGGATAGGGGAGTGACAGCCTATCAATTCCCCTGTCCTTCTTAACCAACAACTAATTTTCTTGAAGAAAATCCCCTTTAAGCGAGAGGTCATTAACCTTCCTAGTAAACCATCTCTTCCCTTCTGTCTGCAATCCTGTTACTATGGCAATAACTTATTCCGTGACCTCAAATTTTAGTCCTCTGACTTCTGTCTGGTTCCTTTCCAGGTTCTTCGCGAATTCCATGGCCACACCATTGTCTGACCTTTCCAATTTATGGAAGAATTCGAACCAACCTGCGTCTCTGAAGACTTGGCATGCTTCAGTACAACCTTCCAAGGCCTTTGTAGTTCCTAGTTTGTGCCATATCGTTGCTCCACCCATTGCTTCTACAATTCAAATGCTGTTTCACCTGCTTATCTTCCCTCCAACTCACACTCTAGCTGTTTCAACCTGCACTGCTACCTTCCTTCTCTCCAAACACTCTGAATAGGGATTCAGTGCTTCCAGCAGGGGTAAATGATAGGGTGGTAGGGTGGCGCAGGTGCAGATTTGGATTAAGATTTGGCATGCATGGTTCATACAGCTTAATGAATTTTGCTTTAATGGTGAGTCGTGGGGAGGTCTTGTCAATAGTGCCCTTACCCTTTTTGGTATGATTTGGTATGAAGTAACAATAACTCCCGGGTTATGTGCCTTAATTGCTAGATTTTTCCAATAATTACAAATCATGCGACAGTCATGTCACGACATGATTCATTCCCCCCCCCAAACTTAATTATGACATCCGTCCTCGGCTGTCAATTTAGTCATGTTAACTTACATAATTACAAAATAAATCGAATACAATATTACCATTTTGATGATGTACCTGGGTGACGTGGGGCATGGTGATGGGCAGCACAATGTCGAATCATACTCGAGCAGCGAGACACACGAACTTATGTCTGTCGATGAGGCTCATGGTGATGTTTTTGCTGTTTATTACAATAAAATATTTCATTTTATTCCTAAAAGGTCGTCGGCTGTTACAGGTGTAACAACCAAGTCGATTGATATATATTAATTTAATTTTTACAAAAAGATAAAAACAAAATATCGTGTAACAACACTTATTGTATGATACACTTTGAAATAACAAATGTTGTTGTAAAGGGTGTAACAACTGCCACCAAGTGGCTTTCAACTACTACAAACATTGTCTGTCTGCGGTTGGAAAAGTTTTTCACAGCCAGCTATTATTATTGTTATTATTATTATTATTATTATTATTATTATTTTAGAAGAACGGTGTAACAGCCACCACCAGGTGGTTTTCAGCTATTACACTTACTGGAAAAGTTAAAATTTTTGTAGCACAGTGGGGTTTCCCCTGTTCCCATAACATGTAGATCCGAATTTGTGACAATGTTGACAAATGAACCCTTCAAGGTAGGTTTGTGATACAATCGGATACAGTGTCCATTTGCAAGTAATGATGTCCTTGCACTATCAATGGTTACCAAATTTACAGTGCCATTGTCAAAGACTGCATCTACCTTGTAAGGGCCTAGCCATCTGGTGCGGAGCTTACCCTTGAAGTCCTTAAACCTCAAGTCGAATAAGAGAGCCCAATCTCCTTTCTGGAATTGTTTCTTCTTTATAAATCTGTCATGCCACTTAGCTCTCTACTGCCGGATAATCTCTGTTTGCTAGATAGCAGCCAACCGTTTCTCCTCCAATTCATTGAGCTAGTTCAATCTTTGCCTTTGTGCTGTAGCCAAATCCAAATTGACCTGCAATGCTATCCTTAGTGTCTTGATTTCAAATTCAATGGGGAACAAAGGGTTCTTTCCATACACAAGTTCATATGGTGATAATCTAGTGGTGTTCCTCCATGTAGTCCTGTATGCCCATAACACTTCCCGAAGTTTGTCAGCCCAATATCTTTAATGACTGGCCATAGTCTTAGTAAGGATCCCCTCAATGACTTTATTAGTGCTTTCCACCTAGCCATTTTCCTGTGCATGGTAAGGTGTTGTGATTTTGTGATGGATTTTATATTTCTCGACCAATTCCTGGATCTTATGAGATGTGAACTGCGGCCCTCTGTCTGTGACTATCTCCCTAGGTATGCCAAACTGGATGAAGATGTCTTCGAACAGAAAATCCGAGACAACTTGCTCCATGGCTCTAGTTAGTGCCTTTGCCTCGACCCATTTCGTGACATAGTTGGTACAGACCAAGATGTAGGATCTCTATCTGGATGAAGGATTGATTGGTCCCACAAAATCCAGAGCCCACTTCTCAAAAGTTTCTATGACAATTTGGGGCTGTAATGACATCTCATCCGATTACTATGGTTGGCCCATCCTTTGAAAGCTATCACATCCCTTCACAAACTTCTTGGCATCCTGAAATATTGTTGGCCAGTAGTACCATATTGAAAGGACTTTGTATCATGTCCGTTTATCTGCAAAGTGTCCTCTGCAAGGTTCCTCATGATAGGCTTTAACACTATCAAAGACCTCGTCTTCTCTAACACATTGTATGATCTGTAAATCGGGTCCAGTGTGGTAGAGGTTCCCATCTATCCAGGTATATGTAGCACTTTGTTGTATGATTTTATTTTTCTCCCTGAAGGACAAATACTGGGAAACTTCCCTGCAGCAAGATAATTTGCTATGTCTGCATACCAAGGTGAGTAAGTAGAAATAGCAAAAATATATTCATCAGGGAAAGAATCTTCAGTGGGAGTGAAACTATCATCAATAGTTAGCCTAGAAATAAAGTCATCTACTACATTGTCTTTTCCAGGCTTATCTACAATAGTGATATCAAATTCCTGTAACAATAATAACCAGTGTGTAATCCTATCATTTGTAATTGGCTTATTCATTAAGAAACGAATGGTAGAATGGTCAGTGTGTACAAATACTTGATATCCCGTGATGTAATGTAGGAATTTATTGATGGCATGCATGACTACTAAGAACTCCTTCTTGGTCACGTGTAATTGAGCTCAGTTGGAGTTAGATTTTTACTTATGTAGTAAATGGCGTAAGGTTTCTTATCCTCTAGCTAGCCCAGAATAACACCTACAACAATATCCAATGCATCCGTAGCTATGTGAAACTGCAGTTCCCAATTAGGTCCTCACAACACTGGGGCTGTTGATACACATCCTTTTAGCTTTAAGAAGGCCTACTCACACTTCACTGTCCACAAGAAATCCACATCCTTCATGAGCAAGGAAAATAATGGCGATGCAATTCTTGAAAATTTTTCTATAAATCTTCTGTAATACCCTGCATGCCCCAAGAAACTACATACCTCTTTCTGCATTTTGGGGGTTGGAATTTTTAGGATTACCTCTATTTTTGTAGGGTCTACCTTGATTCTATCAGTAGAAATGTAATGTACAAGCACGATCCCCTCAATCATCATCATGTGACATTTCTCCGTACTCAAGGCAACATTAGTCTGTACACATCATTCTAACACTTTTTCCAGGTTGACTAATGCTGCTTCAAAATCATCTCCATAAGGTGTGAAATCGTCCATGAAGATTTCCAGACAGTCATTCAATAAGTCGAAGAAAATTCCCAGAATTTCCCTTTGAAAGGTTGCTAGTGCATTACAGAGCCCAAAAGGTAGCACTCTGTATGCATAGGTTCCCCAAGCACAAGTAAAGGTTGTTTTATCCTAGTCTTCCGAGGTGATCTGTATCTGATTGTAGCCACGGAATCCATCCAAAAATGAAAAAAAATTCTATTCAAAGAGAGTATCAAGGACCTGATCTATAAATGGTAATGGAAAATAGTCCTTCTGAGTGGCCTTGTTGAGTTCTCTATAGTCGACACATACCCTCCACTTGCCATTATTTTTAGGAACGATGACAAGTGGTGACACCCACTGACTGTCAGATATTGGATAAATAAAATTAGCACTCAAGAGCTTTTGTAGTTCCTCTTTCACCACTTCCTTTAGTGCAGGGTTCATGCGGTGTTGTGGCTATCTGATTGGTTTGCAGCCATCCTTCAAATAAATACGGTGAGTGCATAGGTTAGGGTGGATCCCTTTCATATCTATATAATCCCATGCAAATGCCTTTTTATACTTCTGCAACAGCTATAACAACTGTTGATTCTGTTCAACAGTCAAATTGGGGTTAAAATTCAAAAAATTTCTAGCCTCAATCTCAATTGGGTTGCTAGAAATATTTAGAGCTGTCCTCATTTGTTCAAAATCCATATCTTCCACCTCTTCCTCCTCATTTGCATTTTCCATAGAAGTAATAGACAGGGAATTACTAATAAAACCATTAATAACATAATCTTCTGTTTCGTTTTTAAAATACTGGGCTTTCCCCAAAGTGAGGAGTGGTAGGGAAAGATCTTACTCAGGCTCAAACTCATCCCACCAAGGGTTGTACACATCCACATTTGGTTTTGGGGGTAAAGATTAAGGTTATAGGTTTCTTGGCTATCCGAGATCACCATGGATCCCGCCCTGTAGCCTGTAAATGCATCCACAGTGGCCAACCAAGGTATTCCTAGGATCAAAGGACGCCTCCCAAATTGGATTTGGGCTATAAAATAAGGAAATCAGCTGGGTATCTCCAGGAAGCTATCGTAATCACTATATCTTCTAACATCCCCTCAGGTTTAAAATGGGACCTATATGCCAATTCCTGCACAGTAGGGGTGTGTCAAAGTCCTTGTAGCCCGAGAGCGATGAAGATATCTTTTGTCATTACATTAATGGCAGCCCCATGATCAATTAATGTATTGGCTATGGTTGATCATTAATGTAGATGGTGACTATAGGCTTGCATGAATCATTATTCTTGGTAAGGAGAGGTTGAGTAGACATTAATTCGGATAACTCTCCCATCACATGTATGGTGGTAGGGTCTTTAGGTTTTCTTCCACATTTCTTGATGCACAAATCTCTCACTATCTTGGCATAGATAGGTACTTCCTTAAGGGCTTGCAGTAAAGGGATTCGTACATACATATTTTGCAACTCCCTAAGGAGATCAGACTCAGGCTGGGAAGTCATCCTAGGTTCAGGCAGTCTCTGAGGATACGGGGGTTCCCGCGTAACAATAGTTGAATCTATTGTTACAGGTGTATCAGCCTTCCCTGAAGTAGTTGTTACATATGTAACAGTTCTTCTCAGGTTGGCTGTTACATATGTAACAACTTCCTCTATATCAGTTGTTGTAGATGTAGTAACTGCCTCAGAGTCTCTGACTTCTCCCATGGATGGTTCACAATCTTCCTTCGTAATGATAGGGGAGTGACTGGGGTTAATTATCATGCCCGATCATAATTGTATTTCATTAAATTCCACGGGGGTAATAAGGTAAGTCTGGAAGGTCGTAGGAGCCTCTATGCCCTGAGCTACTTTATTGTTTGGGTTTGGTTAGGTTACACAGGTAGTTGAGGTCATACAAGTGGCGGAGGAGAAGAAGCTTGGAAAGGAAGTAACTGCAGCTGCTGCTACATGGGTGGTGCAGGCAAAGATGAATTCTAGGCATTTCCTCTCCATTTTTGGTTCCACGGGTATGGTTGGGATTGAGGATATTGGACAGGAGGAGATGGAGACCATTGGTTCTAGGGTGAAGGGAACTGAGCTGAAGGAGGGGCAGAATATTTCCATGGATATGGTTGATTATTATATGCATTGTTCCATGAATTGAAAGAGGAAAAGTCTTGAGACATACCTGGAGGTCGCGGTTGCCATGGCCTCTGTGGTGCAATGAAGTAAGAGGACTACACCTCTTCGCTTGATTCTCTAAGTGTTGCCTTTAGTCTAGGAAGCTTCGGACACTTCTCTGTCGAATGTTCCAACTCGTAGATGTTGCAGAGGCTGATGTTGTTCAGTTCGCATTCCCTGTAAGGATGTTTCTTCTAACAAGTCGGATAGAACACCACTAGGGGTGTATTAGCTTCTGGTTGTGCCTTTTTTATCTATGCTGTTGTTATATGGGATGAGAGAGTACTAAGGATATCGGTCTTGAAATTTTCGCACAAATTTCTGATCTCCTCTCTTGTTACTCCCATGCTTGTATATTTTTGTATGCGAATAGAGGCATCCCGAATCATACTTATTCCTCTAGATGATCCTCAAGAGCATCGTAGGCAGAGCTTGATAATTTCCACAAATGGCTCTTGTGATATATCCCCCTTTCCTAATAGGTTCAAGGTATCAAGGAAGTCGTCCCTCATTTCTCTAATGAATATAGTCTTCAAGATTTCCAGGTCTAAATCACTATGTTTAGACCTCTGCAAATTGTAGTCGAACCATTCCACATAATCTTCCAGGCTTTCTTCCTCCTTCTGTGTCATTCTAAATATCTCTTCTCTTAAGTCCCTGGTCTTACAATAGTCTTGGTACTTTGACAAGAACGTCTCCTTCAAATCATTCCACGTTGAAATGGAAGTGAGGCCTAATCCTATGAACCATCTCAAGGCTGATCCTTTTAAGGTAGCAGGGAATAGATTTAACTTTTGAGCATCTATTGTATAATCATAACTTCTACACAAGACATCAAACTCAAATAGAAATGTATCCAGTTCTTCCGCAGTCCTCCCCTGAAAGGATGGTAAGGATGATAGAGGAATATTCTTCATAGGAGCTTCACCCCTGAGAGTCCTAATTGGGAATTCAAAAGTGGTAGTGGTGGTGTTTGTTTTAGCATTGTTATCATTGTTGTCCCCCATGATTAATTCTTCTAATCCTCCCTGTAGCAAACATTCTTCCAACTGCGTTTGTGATGGCCCTGCAGACGCAACTAATGCCTCAGATACTCTTGGAGTTGGCTATTTCACTACACTATCTGTATCCAGATATTGATAAGTCTCTAAGTGCTTCTCCTTCTCAGGTGTCTGATGTCCCCCCTCAGTTTCCCCTTGGCCCTTGGTTCTCAAATTTTGGCTACTCACTTCCTCTTCCTGCTCATGAATCAAATCCTTGATCTTGAAGGTATGAGTGTTGGCCTTAGAGTGATATGGTCCTGAGATGGAGGGATTGGAGGTTTTTGCTTTTTCTATAGGAGTAACAACATTCTGCGGCCTTGTCTTCCTTGCATTCCTTTGAGAGATGGACCATTATTTCTCTACCTTGGAGATTAGTTCCTGGATAAATGTCTTCCTTCCCAAATCTTCACCCTTCGTTTCCTTTTTACGCCCTGTCAATCTTGTGACTTATTAGAGTGGGGGTGATTTCAGTATCTCTATAAATCATAAAAAGTACACACACGGACTCTATGTGTATCAAACCAAACTCTAAGTATATCATCCTTCAACAGTGGTGAGCCCACCCAGGTATGTTAGAGCGATGCACAGGTTCTTACCTCTCGTCTTACTCCCTAGCAACTGAAGAGGTGAAGACACACTAATCAAAGCATCAAAATGTCCTAAATGTCATAGTGATCACAATGGTGAGCCCACCTAGGTATGTTAGAGCAATGCGTAGGTTCTTACCTCTCATCTTACCGCCCAATAGATATGGACTAGGAGCACTCTATATTAAACAAACAACTTGGTTGACTGTATCATCAACTTGCCATCCCTCGTAATGGCGCCAAAATGTAGTGTTGTTTTTATCAACCTTAATTGACTCAAACTACAACATTAATTATCAACCCAGGGTAGGTCTTGCTGTTTCAATGGAGTTTGTACTATCTGTGCCGATACACTCCAGCCAAGCATAAGAAAGTGCAGAAAAACTATAAAAGGTGTCACTGATCTAAATTATTGAATCAATCATGTATGTAGATATAAAAAAAATCCACAGAATTAAATCACAACTCGCAGCTATTGAAGTAAAGGTGCGCCACACCTAGAACTAACATCTATTCCAGCTAGTCACTATTACTTTGTTGTTTAACTTTGTGTAACAGATAAATAGAAACAACATTGAATGCAATCCACAATATGTGTAGCAACAGCGAGAAACTATAAATCAATCAACTGAACTGAAATGTACACTACCTAATCACTGCAATCCCTGCCAAAGAGGAGGGCCCTTCCTCCTCAACAGGGCACAGGAAGAACACAGAAAGTGATTAACGGATCAGTTGAAAAGAAATAACAGCATCACCATGCCAATTGATATTAAAATAAGTTCAGGAATTACAGAAATAGAGTAACGATACTCTTCTATATGCGCATGTTTGATACATAAAATGTCGAGTCTTTTATAACTATTACATCCCGAAAAATTAGAAAACAGATCTGATTCTCATGCTGATCGAAAAATAAGATGTTGCAACCTACTACTAAATAAATATACATTAGTTACAACTGCTTGAATCTTTTTTCCTCAAAAATAAACAATATACTGCTGACAACTGTTATGTGGAATAGTACCCACATTTCCAGCTTCGGTGCAACAGTATTGAGCAAATGATGGTTCGGGCTGACGCGACATAACTGAAGACAACACTGTTGGTGTAACGGCAGATCCACGTGAGGTGTAATAGCGCCCGATGTGTAACAACAACCTTTAACAGTGCCGATGTGTAGTAGCAACCTATAACAACACTTAGTATGTAGCAGCGATATGTAACAACACTCAGGGTGTAACAACGAACTGTTCTACCCTTTCCTGCAGTTAAGTCCTGCTGCCTGTCTACTTCCGCGATCCAACACCTGAAAAAGATAAACTTCCCGACATGCTCCTTCAATGCTCGTCTAGTTAGCCTCAAAAAGAAATAAAGCCTCGCATTTATTCGGTAAAATACAGTAAAGTAACATGACAATTAAATGGATTAAAAAGGTACAAAAACAGGGAGTTTGGTCATATAAGGGCACAGGTCTGAAGGACATAAAGGTCAAAAAAAGGGAAAGAAGGTGCAAAAAATGGGTGAAAAACCACACCCAACAGCCGCCCCATGGGGATGATATTTTGTTGATTCACCATCCTTAGCTGAATTGGAGACCACTGCAGCACGGGTCTTCCCATTCGATCCCAAGTCTACTTCACTAGGACTTTTGCATCTAACCCAGGTCCAAAATAACCTGATCCATTTCATACTCTCCTATCCGCGCAGTCAGCCTCATTTCCCATCCCATCCTTGTTTTCTGCTTACCAATCTTTCATACTACATGTGGGTCAGCCGAAGTGTTTCTGACGCATCTATTTATGAGCTCCTGTAACCCTTTCATAGCTTTGTTATCATATAGTAACTTCATGCAGGTCTCCAAGAAGGTTGTAAGCATAGAAGGATCCATCTCTTGATTAGGAATATCCTTGCTCCTTGAGGTGGAGGCCTTAGGGAAGCTCTTCTTCGCCTCCATGAATGTTTCACGTGCACACTCCAAATTGAACTCAGTCTCCTTTGTCGGAGCTTTACGAACCCATGTGTTGTCCTCAGGCTGTTTCCCCTTATCATCTCCTATTATGATTCCACTTCAGAGCACTATATTTACGTTTGGATCCTCTTCGTGCGGCTCAGAGCTCATCATCTACAGGTTCTAAGTCAGCTAAGGCGGTAGCGCTCCTTTGTCACGTATCCTTGCTATCAGCGTAGGACAGTCTTCTGTTTCATGATCAAACAGAGTGCAATACTTGCATGGTGGACGTGTTGGGTTAGTGCAATCACGGGCATAGTGTCCTGGTCCTCCACAATTGTAGCAAATTAGCTATCCCCAACCTCTACCAAGTCCTCCTCCACCTCAGCCTCGTCAACGCCATCCTCACGCTCTGGTTAGGGGGTCGTGTTTCTACCTGGACCCTAAAGGCGGGTGTTCTATCCATCATTAATTCGTAGATTCTGCAGTTGCGCTCATCATGCCCTAATGACCTACATAAGTTACACAACTATTGCTGCGGTGTCTGTACAAACTTCTGCAACTAATGCCAGTTATCCGTGGCATGTTTTCCTACTACCTGGAATATAGCATGCCACAATGTAGGCCTCGCGCTTGGTCCTGCCTGAGCTTCCAGCCTCAAATGCATTGGTCCCCCTGCTACAATATAGTTCGCAAAGACCGGGTAATTGTCTTTGTTGTGCCCCTGACCCTTGCATTTCAGGCACCATACCTCTTCACGCACATCTAGTGGCACTGTTTTGTCTTGCTTCAAACTTTGCATCTCAAGGAAAAGATTTTTCAACTGTGCGTGGATTTACTGAACCCCCAGATTTGGATCTTGCATCAATGTTTCATGCAGTCTCATTGCAATCTCCAAGGTCTCTACCTGAGTCGTTATCTTTTGTTGTGACAACGCAATGCTTAGGTGTGGCAGAATCGAAGCCATGAACCAATCGTGATGCTATCCGTCTATTAAGTTCATGTTAGCTTCGTGGATTTTACACTTCAACTTCTGATCGAGTTCCCAAGGGGTCTCGCCCAGTTACATCGCAATTTCCTTGAACCCCACAATCAACTGTGCCTCAGATTTAGGTCTACTGAATTCTTTATTCAGTGTTTTTTGGATGTCTACCACTCCAGCATTTGGGTTATCATTAGAGTACTTGATGTACCAGGTTAGCGCACGATCCTACAGCGCACTAACCAGTGGTACCTTCTTCATGTGATCATCTGTAACGTCATGGGCTTCCCATACGACTTTCACAACGAACCAGAATTGGTACAGGTCCTCATTTCCCAAGCCTTTAAACAAAGGCACCTTCACTGAATTTACCATACTGAACTACGGTGGAGGCGGAGGTGGTACGCGTGAAGTCGCAGGTGATGGTTGTTACACAGTAATTTGTCACTGCCTTCCTGTCAGTCACCCTGCTGTGCCAATCACTAAGCTTCATGCCTTCTGAACTGGCCCAAAAAACCCATTTTCCTAAAGTTTTGTTCATCAGCGCGTCTGTTTGAAAAATAACCGCGATGACAGGCGCCTTCCAGTGTATGCTGTGCGCTGCCAGCGCGGAAGAACATCATTTTTCCGCGATGGTCGACAGCGCGCCTTTTCCATGTGCTTCCGCGCTGACATGACTTCTTTAGTTATTGAGATGCGCCGACAGCGCGACAGTTTCCTTATAATCCGCGCTGATCCAGTTTAGGCGAATTTGTTCAAACAACCTGCCTTCCAGATCCCTCCAGGCTTGGTTGTTAGCTTTGTGACTGTCGACTCCCTTCTATGGCATGTCTGTTCGACCCTTTCCAACAACTCCCCTTGAAGATAAGCTCATCCTTCCATCTTTTTAGGAGACTCCTTCTCCTATATAAACTCTCACCATTACCATGGGCAGCGAGTTTTTTTTTGGATAGTTAGACTTAGCTTGGAATAGCTTGGATTGTACAGAGCTTGTAGTGCTCAGATTGCTGCTATAGGTGTGGTGTGCTAGGTTTGGAAGTGATTGATTGCTTAGGGAAGGTTGTTTTGTGCTATTTGTGTGAGAGAGAGAGTTGTTTGTTCTGGGGAGAATCATCCTCAAAGGTGAATGCTCGAGATACATGCTGACTGGCCCCTCTTGAGAAAGTTACCGACGTCAGAACATTTGGTTGTACTCTTCTCTATTCTGATTAATAATAGATGACTGCTATTATTGTTCCATTCTCATTTGTCTATGCAATGGTTAAATGTGAATTACATCTTTTCTGACTGATGTATGGTTACTTTTACTAGATTTCACGCTTGTGTTTGTTTCCTCTTCGTGTGTGCAGGTATCTATTCGCGAAGATCGCGGAGGATTGTGACCAGCCGAAGCGGAGGAGCGAAGGCAACATCTCTTCGTCAAACGACAGCGCAGGAATCCAAGTAGGTGCTTCTTACCTCTTGTTTAATTGTAATTAGGAACATGCGTAGCAGCATTGTGTGATTGTTGCTAGACCCCTGCTGGGCTAGTAGGGATCGCCTCTACCCGTAGAGGGGATTTACCTCTCCAACAATTTGGCGACTCCACTGGGGATCAGCCTTTTTGTCTCTTGAGTCCACTTTTGTGTTTGGCTTTGATTGATCTCTTTTCGAGTTTTTGGGATTGTCTCTTTTGCTTATGAACTTTCTGGGCGTTTCTGGGAAGCATCTTTATTGTTAAAAAGCTCTTGCCTTTGGTTTGGGAAGTTTTTAGTTTGGCCTTGCTTGTTTTTTGCGCTCAGCGCGTTTTAATTCCAAACAGTCGCGCTGACATCGCGTTCCTGTTCTTTGGTTTTCTTTCCATCGCGCCTGTACGTCTAACAGTTGCGCTGACCTCGTTTTCAGAGACAGCGCGCTTTATTCGTGTCCTTCCGCGCTGGCATCGCGCCGCCGCTTCTTTGTGTTTCTTGTCATCGCGTCTATGTGTTTTCTTTCCGTGCTGACCTCATTTTTTCTGAGACAGCGCGCTTTATTCCTGTCTTTCCGCGCTGACGTCGCAAAGTTGCTATAGGCCTCCCCCTGTCAGCGTCGAGTTGCTGAAGGCTACCCGCGCTGATCCTGTAAAACTCATTTTTGACCAAATTGGCCTCCTGAACCTCTTGCTATGACTTTCCCTTCTTCTCTCCACCTGTCTGATGATTTGTTTTTCATTGTTTGAACTCTGAACTGCTTGATTGCGGAGCTTGTTTCCATAAGGTTTCGTTTTTGCTCAGTTTCAAGTTTGCAAATACCTTCCCTTTTTTGCTTTCGCTGCTTGGTTTGTGTTCCCATCATCGCTTTTGCAATTGCTGGATTGTGTTGTGTCTCTAGTTGACTGGTTGTGACTCTCGTCCTTCGGGTGTTTGCTTTTTTCTATTGATTTCGCACTCTAGCTCTAGGACATCTAGAGGCCGTGTGTGTGTCAAGCCTGCCGTAGGGAGCTTGTTTGCTTGTTCGACCAGCCGAGTTCAGATCTGTTCATGCACTTGTTCAGTGACTGTTGGAGTGTTTTGGGTTGTGTTTCCAAGTGGTTTCTTTTCGCTTCCTCCTTGCTTGCGATCCTTGCTTGTCTTGCAGAGCTTAGATCACATAGCTCGTGCAGACCTTTGTTTTCTTTTGATTTGGAAGCATTGGTTGAGTGTTTCGGGAACTTTGCGTGCTTTCATTGAGTAGTTTACTTGGTGTTCAGGTTCCTCCAAATTATTTTAGATGCTTTGTGTCACTGAAAGAAAATCAAACTAGTAGCTTTGTTTTGAAAATTGAAAAGGAAAAGAACATTTCATTGATTTGCATCTTCAAAAGAAAAGTTTCCTTTCCTCACTTTAGTTGCATTAAGTTGCTTGTTTGCTTGTACTTGTTTTGTTTGGTAGAAAATTTCTTGCCCTCTCGTAGCTAGAATTCATCGAACAAAACGGAATTCTTTGGCATATAGATTGCATCTAGGTAATTGTGAGCGAACATACGATAGAGCTTGAAATCGAAACTTAATCTCAAGATCAACTATAAAATGAACCAAATGAATCTAAAAACGCATTGGAACTAAACGCAAATATCTAGAGGTCTAGGTTAGAGACGTGTTCCGGCGTCTTTAAACATAGTCACTGTTGTTTCACATTAGGTTGGGTGATTCCTCCTTCTGTGACTCGATAGTGGTCTAACACGGACTGCGCTCCCACGTACCGTCGCGTATATAGGGAGACCCCACTAGGCTTTTATCCTTTATCCATAGGAAGCCGAGTCGGCCGCCCTACGATTCGCAATGCAGTGAACACAGCATTCACGAAGATTGACCACCCGTACCCTAAAAAGTATTCTGTGGTTTTGCGAAAAGTTTGGCACACCCTCTACCTAGAATTCCAGAGCAGTCACTTTTGATCCTTTTCGGACTCCTTAAACGAAAAGGTGCCTGTGAGCGTCTTGTCACTTCGTGCTCATTAAACATTCGAAGGAGACTGGAGTCATCTTTTCGTCCTTTTCTCGACTCCTGAAACATGAAAAGGTCAAGTTTGGCTCTTGTGTCTTAAAATTAATTTGGCCACGATAACATCACCGATTTTAGATCTTGTGTGCGATAGTTTTGAGTAGGGTTTTATCGTTAGTTTCCTTTAGGTTTTCTAAGGGGTCTGGTCATCCTGGCTGACCCATCAACTCCCGGTCAAGGTGATCAAGGTTCTCCGTCCTCTGTCGCTCCAGAGGTACCAGTTGTAAGCGGTACTCTTCCCATTGTTCCGAGTATCCGGCCTATCAACGTACGTGCCCCAGGCGACGAAGATTACATAGAGGATTGGAATCCCATCTGGGAGCCCGATTATACCCCCCGTACCCCTCGTACCCCTCTCGGTATGTCGTCTCCAATGTCTTCTCCCCACATGGATGAGGCAGCTTCCAGCACCGGTGAGACACCCGTGGTCACAGACGTCGAGACCCCGATCCCGGCTTCCTCTCCCCTCCCTCCATGATACCAATCACTGGGGGATAGGTATGCCGCTAGAACGACTTCTACAACTATATGGGATCCTAGTCTTGCTGCTTCCACTGGGCCTTTTGTTTCGCAACCCCTTAGTACACCCCTTACGTCAGGGCTTAACATGCCCGTCACCTCAGTTCCCACTCAACCTACTGTCTGTGTAGCACGTTCGACTCCGGTCGTCAGTGCTATACTGGTTTCCTCGTCTAAAATCCCTCAAGCTGGTTCCTTTGTTGGTGGAATTCCAGGATCAGGGCCATATGATGCTTATGGGGAACCCATAACGGACCCGGATTACGAAGGTCCCTTCTTTTTCTACGATGAAAACGGTGAGTTCCTTGAGAGCGTCTCAGGCCTCCCTCATCGCCCTTTCGAAGAAAACAAGGAACCCTTGAATATCACGTACGATTACGCTACTCATATGTTCAAAGGGAACCGGGATCCTCCCAGGCAGCCCATAGGACCACCCAATCAAGGCCAGCCATTCTACGTGCAAACCCCCCAGGGGCAACCACTTTATGGCCCGCCTGACCCAGGACAATCTGGGGGCCCACAAGGTCAACCTTACCAGGAACAACCCTTGGGCATTGGAGGTCCGCCATATCCATATCAAAATCAACCCACTAGACAACCGGAGCAACCTTCTTTTCAACAAGGCCAACTCGGTTTCCAGCAAGGGTACCCCTCTGGACAAACTGGCTCAGTTTACAATCCTCCAAATCAACCAGTAGTCCAGCAAGGGTATCCTCTTGGGCAGGGTGGACAACCCTATGTACAACAGGGCCAACCTACCGCCCAGTCTGGTCAATTCCCTGGGCAGGGTGGACAACCCTATGTTCAACAGGGCCAACCCACCCCTCAAATCATGAATCCTTCTGGGCAAGGGGGGCAACCTGCTCTACAGCAAGGCCAACCCTCTGCTCAGCCCATGCACCAAGGGGGGCAACCTGCTATGCAGCAATCCCAACCCTCTTCTCAATTTGGTCACACTGGGGGACAAACGGGCCAACCGTCTATACAGCCGAATCAACCCGGTGTCCACCCTCATCGTCAAACTGGACAAGCTGGCCAACCTCGGCGTCAACCAGCTATCCAGCCGATTCGACCATCCGTTCCGCAAAGACAACCCTTGGTGGCACATGGACAACCTGGCGCCCAGCAAGGCTACCCTGCTGGCCAACCAGGTCCATCTCGAATCCGACCAAGTCAACATTCGGGACATATGGTTCAACCCCAGCCGGTTCAAGGACATTACTCTGGGCCTCAAACTCAAACATGTTATCAACCTTCATACCAAACGCAGCCTGCTTACCAGGCTCCGTATGGGACCCAGCAGTCATCTGGCTACCAGCCACCCCAGGGGCAAAATCAGTATGCTCCTTATCAAAATTATCAGCAACCACAGGCCACTCCTTATCAAAATTATCAATATGGTCAACCTGTCGGGCAAGCTGCTAATACTTGGGGAGCTGGGGGGCAGACACAGGGACAGCCGTCTGCATATGGCCAAAATCCATACGGACAAAACTCCTACGGACAAACTCCCTATGCGCCAGGTCCTTTTGGACCTGGTCCGTCGGGACAAAATTCCTACGCGTCAGGTCCTTTTGGGCCGGGCCCGTCCGGACAAAGTTCGTGGGGGCAACCCCAATCTGGGTGGAACCCTAATGTCGCCTCGAATCCGCAGCCAAAGATGTCCTTCAACCCGCAGCTACCATTTTTGGCAACGTTGGAATTACCTGATGTGTCCAAGTTAACAAATGACCCTATCTTGCATAATCCATATTGGCCACCGGTTCCAACCAAAATACCAGGTGACTGTCCAAAGTTCGACGGCAAAGCCGGAGAGGATCCTCAGGCCCATGTAATGACTTATCACCTTTGGTGCTCATCTAACTCATGGCTTGATGATTCTATCCGACTTCGCCTCTTTCAAAGGACCCTCACTGGTTCAGCTGCTAAATGGTACATCGAACTCAATCACGGCATGTTTTCTGATTTTAACTCGTTGGCTATGGCCTTTTTGACTCATTTTCAGTTACCCATTCGGTACGAGACTGGGACCCATCTTCTCACGTCTCTAAAACAGGACACGGCAACGCACATCTCCGATCATATACATGAATGGAGAAGGCGCCGTCGCTTGATTAAATTTTGGATCCCTGATCAACTCCTGACCGACTGGTTTACCACGTCCTTTGTCCCTAAAATTGCCAAAGATATCGCAATGGGGGCGTGTGTAACTGAGGAGCAAGCAATTGCGCGAGCTCAATACCTGGACTTAGTGTATTCTCAGTCAGGTACCTTGTATGAGTATTTGCCAGATGCCTCGAGACACGGACAACCCAAAGCTCCACCAAAGCCTTCTGTTGATGGAGTTATCGGTTCCGTAAACTCACCATCTAAGAAATCGGCCGCGAACCCTGGGAAGCAGAAACAAAATGCATCTAACGAAAATGCTTCTCAGAGCCAATCTATTCCTGGGAATACCTCCGAGGTAAATGCCGTTCAGTCCACCGCGGCAGACAAATCCTCGAAAGGCAAAAAGAAAGGGAAGGCCAAAGATAAATCTGGACAGCCGAAGCAGAACCCTCCTAAACCTCCCTCCGAGGAAGGAGCCAAACGGAAGCCTAAGTATCCTTGTCTCATTTGCGAAGAGGATCACTACACCAAGGATTGCCCCAGGCGGTCCGAGGTTAGTCGGCTTTTGAAAGGTGCTCCAGGGTCCCCTGCCGTGCTGAAAGAGCCTTTCCCGTCCCAGCAGACGCATCAGGTGGCAGATCCTTCTCAATCCTCTTCCTCGTTCGGTTCTCAGGTGTTCATGGCTGGAACCATCCCCATCCATGTTACAACTCGAGCGAAAGATTACCCATCTTCAGCCGGGAAGGAGCCGGAAGTTCCCTCCAGCGCTCCTCCGTCCAGTTCTGGTCCCCTTCACATCGAAAGGCCCAGCACCGAGATGATCCCCCGACCCCCTCCCAAAGGTGTACTCAGGAAGTCATCTTATAATCCCAATGCTCGTGCTGCACAGCATTATAGCATTGTCGAGGACTTAGCTCAGGCTCCGTCTGCTATGTCCGCATTAGAAGTCCTCCAAAGCTGCCCCTCCCAGAGGAAGTCCCTGCTATCAGCAATTGGTGGCATAGACCCGGCAGATTCGGATTTAATCTCTTTTGATCTCGAGGGTTTTACGCAGAGATTGCCTCACCAGGTGGCCTTCCTTATACAGGTTCTCATCAATGGCAAAACGATCCATCGTACGGTCATTGATGAAGGTGCCTCAACCTGCATCATGTCGGTTGCTTGTTGGAAGGCTATTGGTTCCCCTGCTCTGAGCCAGTCTCCTACCACCCTAGAGGCTTTCGATGGAAGAGAATCTCGTCCATATGGTATCCTCCCGCGATTGCCTATCTCTTTAGAAGGGAAAATAGTAGAGGTCGAGGTTGAAGTCGTTGATGCTAATCTCACTTACAACCTCCTCCTTGGATGAAGTTGGACGTATGCCATGCAGGCCGTGGCTTCCTCTTTGTTCCGTGTCGTTCGTTTTCCTCACCAAGGGAAAATCGTCACAGTGGACCAGCTGTCCTTTTTTGCTTCCTCTTCTGAAGGGAATGTGCCATTCGTAGAGCATACCTCCAAATCGCTAGTGAGTGTGGGTGCTGGATTATTTAAAGATCCCTCCCTGATGGGAGTCTTTCCCCTCCCACCTCCAAATCTCACCTCCGTTAACATGATCTTAGTGCGTTCCGATCCATGGGTTCTCCCTCCCTTGAATCAGGAAGACTCTTGGGGCGAGATGATGCCGTTGAGTCCCGCCGAGCTCAACTACATCGAGATAGTCGCTGCATCGGCTCCACCTCCCGAACCTGCTTTTCCAAGCAGTGTTCCCGATTCATATGACCGCTTCCCTTGGATGGGTGGAGAGGCCACTTCGGATCCCCTGAAGGAATCATTTCCCTCCGACGAGGCTATCATTGAGACTATGTCTCCCGAGGAGCTCCCTTGGTCAGATTACCACCATCGCTCTTCGTTTCTCCCTCCTCATTCGGAAATGGCCACATGTCTCGAGCGGTTTGCTTCACGTGTCCCATCTATCCCTCTCCAAACGCCTGTTCAGTTGTATCAAGTGTCTTCGGAAGGAAACATGGGTAACATTACGCAAACTCTGGCTATCGACATCTCTGTCAAAACAGGGGTTGTCGAAAATATTCATATTGGAGTCACATGCACTCCTGAGGAAATTCAACTTTACACTGATTTATTTCGTGAATTCCGTGACGTTTTCGCATGGTCTTACGAGGAAATGCCCGGCATTGACCCCAGTATCGTGGAGCACGAAATCCCTACTTATCCCGGCGCTAAGCCTGTTCGTCAACGCTTACGCCCAGTGCACCCTCGAAAGGCTGCAGCCATCAAGGCCGAAGTTGAAAAACTCCTTCGAGCTGGTTTCATCTATGCCATTCCTCTCACGGAATGGGTATCTAATATAGTCCCTGTGAATAAAAAACAGGGTACTATTCGGGTTTGTGTTGACTATCGCGACATCAATCGCGCCTGTCCAAAAGATAACTTTCCTACGCCTTTTATTGATCAGCTTATCGACGATTGCGCAGGAAGCGAAATTTATTCATTTATGGACGGCTTCTCTGGTTACAACCAGATCAACATAGCCCCCGCAGACCAGCACAAGACTGCTTTCATTTGTCCTTGGGGCACCTTCGCTTACAAGAAGCTACCTTTCGGTCTCAAAAATGCCGGTGCTACTTTCCAGCGTGCGATGTCGTATGCTTTTCATGATATCCGGCACATCGTACAACCTTACCTGGATGACCTACCAGCTCATTCAGCTAAACGTCAAGACCATCCATCTCATTTACGTGAAATCTTTCTCCGCTTTCGACACTACCGTATTCGACTCAATCCGCATAAGTGTGTCTTCTGCGTAGAATCTGGCCGACTGCTCGGGTTTATCGTCTCCCGGGAAGGTATCCGTCTGGATCCCCTTAAGGTCGAGGCCATTTTGAATCTTCCTCCCCCTGCCTCTCTACAGCAGTTACAGAGCCTGCAGGGGAAAGCCAATTTTCTCAGACGATTCATCCCAAATTATGCCGAGGTGGCTAAGGGTTTCACGCGATTATTGAAGCGAGACACGCCCTTTCGCTGGGACGCTATCGCTCAGCAATCTTTTGAGCGTCTTAAAGACCTTCTGGTCTCAGCTCCGCTCCTAAGACCTCCAAATTACCACCGTGACTACACCCTTTATTTGGCCGCCGCCGATACCACCATCGGCATGGTTTTAGTGCAAGACGACGACGATGGCACCGAGCATGTTGTATATTATCTCAACCGCAACCTTCTGGATACGGAAACTCGCTATGCATACGTCGAGAAGTTGGCATTGGCAGCTGTCTGTGCCGTCCAACGTTTCCGTCATTACATCCTGTTGCGCACGACGACCATGATCTCCGATTGCAACCCCATGACCTATATTTTGTCACGTCAGTTGCTGGGGGGCAAATACTCCAAGTGGATCGTAATCCTCCAAGAGTTCGACTTGGAATTCACTGCAGCCAAGTCTAAGAAATCGCTGGTCTTCGCCGAACTACTCTACTCCTTACCATCTCAGTCTACACCATCTCGTTCAGAGGAACATATTCCGGATGAAACGCTATTTCTCATCAGCACTCTCGACCCATGGTACGAGGACATTATCGTATATTTACAAACGTCTTCGTTTCGTCCCAACACATCGAAAGATGCTCGACGACGAATTCGTCACCAAGCTCAACCATACCGCATTTTGGGCGATACCCTGTACCGCCTCGGCGTCGATTCTGTTCTTCGCCGATGCTTAACCCTTGAGGAGGCTGAGAGAGTCTTAAATGACTGCCACTCCGGCGCTTGTGGCGGCCATATGTCTGGATATGCTACCGCTCAGAAGATCCTCCGTGCTGGTTATTTCTGGCCTTCTATTTTCAAGGATTGCATCCTTGCGGTTCGTGCATGTCACGAATGCCAGGTTTACCACCGGAAGATGCGTGCACCTGTTGCACCACTGCACCCTGTCGTAACCGTAGGTCCATTTGCAAAATGGGGCATCGATTATACGTCCTGTAACCCTCGTTCGGCCGGGGGGCATGGGTACATTATCGTTGCTGTGGACTATTTCACCAAGTGGGCCGAAGCGATGCCTACATTAAACGAAGACGGTTACACCGCGACGCAGTTTTTATTCAATCATATTATCACTCGTTTCGGAGTCCCTCAGGCTATTGTTACAGATCATGGAAAGCATTTCCGAAATCATATGATGACGGAGCTAACAACCCAACTAGGCTTGCGCCAAGATAGTTCGACACCGTACTATCCGCAATCCAACGGCCAAGTTGAAGCCGTGAACAAAGTCTTGATCACTATGCTTCAGCGCACCGTCAATACACACAAGTCTAACTGGCACCTTATGCTTTTCCCAGCCTTGTGGGCCTACCGGACTTCTGTGAAGGATGCCACCGGTTTCACCCCTTTCCAGTTGGTTTATGGACTAGAGGCTACCCTTCCTGTCGAATGCGAGATTCCTTCATTAAAATTAGCTGTCGAGTTACTCCCCAACACCACTCCGGTGGAGGAACGGCTTCTTTACCTAGAACGGTTAGACGAGACTCGTCGTTTGGCTTCTCTGGCTATCGAAGCACAGAAGAAGAGAGTCAAGGCTCGCTTCGATCAGAATATTCACCCGCGTTCCTTTGTTGAGGGAGATTTAGTACTGCTCTATGATCAAGCTAAGGATAAGCTGGGGGCAGGAAAACTCGAATCTATGTGGTTAGGTCCCTACATCGTGAAAAGAGTTTTACAAAAGGGCGCATATGAGTTGATTGATTATGAAGGAAATCCTCTGGACAAGCCCCGCAACGGGCTGTACCTGAAGAAATATTATGCATAACTTCGCGCATTCACTTTGTATATACGTGTGTTTTGTGTGTTGTGCATGTTTTCGTTTTGCCTTGGTGTGAAAGCGTGTTTGCCTCTTATTGTGTTTTCTTCTTCTGGTGCAGATGTCTAGTGCACCTTATGTTGGTTTCGCTGATGGCGCCTGCCGTAGTACTTGCAATTTGTCATCTGCGGCGTGGGTGATCTACGATCCTCACGGAGAATTGGTAGACCTTCAGGGTGTCTGCCTAGGTCGTACCACTAACAACGTTGCCGAATACAACGCTGTAATTGAATTACTTGTCGAAGCGGTTGACCTTGGCATCCGCGAACTAGTGGTGAACCTGGACTCCCGGCTAGTCGTCCATCAACTCAACGGGCGATATTCCGTCAGAGACCAGCGCATATTAAGGATGTACCTACGTGTAAGATTGTTAGAACGGAACTTTGATTACATTACTTATCAACACATTCCGAGACGATTAAATATGTTGACCGACGCATTGGCAAATCATGTGTTAGATAGACATTTGCGTAACAGATAAACATCATGCAAGAAGACATAGAAAGCATAATAGAGTAAAGCATATGTAAATAAATCATTTCAAGCATAGTTTGCATATGAGTGCTTTTAAGCTTGCATTAAAAAAAATATAAAATCCATGGGTCATGTGTCGTGCAAATTCATACATAAGATCACAATTGTATTGAATAAATGCATAACATAAACAAAACATCATCACATGTAACAATGATCCATCCAAAAACCGGTATGTATATATATATATATATCGTGTGGCGCACTAAGGCGCTCAAAAATAAGTGTATATGTCCAAAAATCAGTATATCTGAGTCATGAGTCTCAAAATAACAGTGGAAATAAAGCCTAGGCGACTATTCGGCTGGGTGATGCTCCCTGTAGTACACAGCTGCTCGTGCCACCCGCCTCAGAAGGCGGTGCACCCTGGGTTGCACCCCCACTGTATGGATCTGATGCTCTATGGGGACCTCCTCGACCCCCTGGTAGTCAGGCACCCCCTCCAGCAACCCCTCAAGGTTGCGAGCCACAGTCTCTGACGTATCAACCCCTAGAGGGGCTAAGGCCAGGACCCCAGCTCCTTGCCCTTCTCTCCGTGCCGTGGCAGCCAGGCCAATCGGTCTAGTAGGCCCCACATCTACATACCATGACATTTGTTAAAGACATGTACATAAAAAATCCAAAAACATTAAAAAATTCAAAAGTCAAAGTGTTATACCTGCATCATCCCACTGTTCACCTGGGGGCAGTGCCAGATCAGGGTCATTGCGGAAATCCATGCCCGCATATGGCCAATCCTCCACAAAGATCTCCTGCTGATCCAGCCAGTCTCGGAAAAATGCTCCCCAGCTATGTGGCCGGCCGCCACCTCCGCTTGGCATGATTCGAGCCCATCGTGAGGCCCTCGTCTCCCGAGGATCCCTAGGAGCATCCACGGCCATCGTCTGCAGCCGCATGGCTGGCACTCGCTCTAGAATAAGCGGGACTAAGATGGACCCGTAGCCGAACTGTTTCGTCTCCCCGCGACGACAGTTCCTCAGCTGCCTCTTCATGTTATTGGTCATTGCTGTGCACCAATCAAACACTGTAGGCTCAAGGCAATCGAGAGCTAACAAGAGATGAGTCTTTGAGGCCTCATGGTTAGCCATACTACCCGCTGCCCGGGTCACCATGAACAGAATGGTGCGAAGCACTATGTTTCCCACTGTGGGGATTGCTACTTTCCCACTTCGCGCTTTCTCAGCCTCCGGACATACCCGAGCCATCAGATCATCTAGCGTGCCGCCGCTAGGTCGCTGCCCCTCTATGATGGGCCTCGCACCTCGGCATGACAGCCCGGTCAAAAAGAAAATATCCATGTGGTCAAATTCGATATCCTGGCCCCGGATAGTGAATTTCATATCCACCGGGTTCCATGCCCTGATCAGTAGCTCGAGAAGATCATGCTGAGCTCTTAGGCGAGGTGTGAGGAAAAATTTCATAAAACCGCAAGCCCGCATGGCATTGCAGCAATCCACATTTGCCCAAGCAGCAACATCTTCGACATCGTGCACTCTTTCCTGCCATTGGAAAGCCATTACGTCCTGCAGGAACCATGAAAAGAAATTAGAAGTGCTGCCTTTGGATTTTTTACGTTCAATTTAAAACCAAATAATTTTTCCGCGCCAGCGCGGCTGTTTTAAAAACAGACGCGCTGGCCATGACAGCCCTTTGTTAATTTTCGAGGTCAGCGCGGAAGAACACGGGTTTTCCGCGCTGACCCGAAGTTGGCCACGTTTTGTCCTAATTCGGCCAGCGCGGACCCGCGTGGGATATCCGCGCTGACCGAGAGCGCATCCATGCACTAAGAATTCGCCCGATTGGGCAAATTCGACCGCTAAAATTCTACCAAAAACGACCAAAATGCAGGGCAAGAGAGCGAGGACCTACCTGGAAGAAGCGGTTCGAGAAATGGTGTCCGTACGGGCTGGAAATCACTCCATCAACTTTCTGGCTTCTCCACGTCCTTCACATCTAGAAATGGTAAAATGGTAAAAATGAGTTTTCACCCTCTTCTATTTATAGCAAAAACTTATAAAATTGTCATATTTTTGGGTTTTTTGCCACCTTTTGCCATAAATTTAGCCCTAGTTTTGTCAAATACATGTTTTGATATGTTTTTTACTCATATCGAATGGATTTATGCGGGTAGTGCTCTTGTGCAGGTTAATATAAACGGTGGAAATCATCATGGTTCTAAAATCACTTAGCCCCCAACAATGTCGTCTTTGAGCTCTTTTCCGACATAAAACGAGAAAAGATGGCCGAGCCTCCTTTCAGCTCGTTAAAGGGAACGAGAGGCGGTCATTTTCAGCTCTTTTTCCGACCGTATAACTTAAAAAGATTGCCGGGTGTTTGTCGTTTCGCACTCGTTATTGGTTCTAAAACGACGTGTTTTCGACCGCTTTTTTACTTTTTCGGGTCAAGAACACTATTTATGAAAAGTACTCCTCGATCGTAATGGTCAGGCGGTTCTTTCGAGCATTGTTTTATACTTTTTCGGGCTCGAGAGACACAACTGTACGAAGAAGGACCCCCCTGGAGTCTCCTTTTCTGCTGTCTTTTCAGACTCTCTAAACAAGAAAAGACGCCGAGTTTTTCCTTTGTCAGGCTCGTTAAACACTTGATGACATCGGACATTGTCAAAATGACACTCTTCAAGCATATGCTATCCCCGTCAAGCTTGTCATCCAAAAATAATCGGGGTACCTGCCAGAAATGGTGGGGAAAATGGAACTATGATTACAGTCGTGTCGGCAGTACGTCACTCTTGAACATGGCACTCTGCTGTTTCGCGTCTGGGTGGGGTCATCTCATTTTGTTTTCACTAGCCTCCATGGGTTTGGGATATCCTATTTGACCTCTCATCTGCTCATTGCCATCCTCACCTTATCCTCTGCTCATTTGATGTCAAGTACTGCTAAACCCGTTACAGTGCCGTTATATGTTCAAGAGAAGTTGTCCTCTGCCACAATGCAACCTCGTTCGCTATCTCAAACAAACTATTGTACCTCTGTCTCGTGTCGATGATGTGGGGAACATCATGGCCCACCTTCGATCAAGGTCCTTTCTCGTCGACTCCAACTCATTATCCGGGAAAGTGACTTAGAGACTCCTTTCGGGTGCCTTGGAGCCTGCATGCCTCAATGGCAGGTTCTTCGTGTTCGACGCAAGGTTTACATCATTGGCCTTCGATCGAATGATTCCGTGGGTGTTCGACACCAACTCATTGATTCACACACCACTGATTGTACCTATAGTACCTTGAGGACCATTGTCATTATTGGTGGTACCTCTCGCGTCTGTTAACAGTTTTCATCATTGACTGGTAATCAGACGATGTTCACACATGTTCGACTTCAACCCATGTATTCACATGCTTGAACTTGTACTTTGTTCGGATCGGGACGGAGCGCAAGACCCTGGATCCCTGTCTGTTTATGGTCCAGGTTGCGATGTTGTGGATGATCATTACATGACTCATTGATGGATGGCTGCGCCCATACCTGAGTCTTCATGGATGGCTGCGACCATACCTTATCATTATTATGGTCTCTTTAGCTGGGTGGCTGCGTCCATTCCACAAACCGTTTCGCATGTCTTTTGGATGGCTGCGCCCATGCCTCGACTGCATGTACTTGATTATCAGAGATATTTCGGTCCTCCCTGGTGATGTTCCAGTTCGGCGTGTGTTGTAAAGCATTTCACCCCTCCCACTCTCTCGGTCTTCATGCTTTAGGGGGCATCTGTTACACAGTAATTTGTCACTGCCTTCCTGTCAGTCACCCTGCTGTGCCAATCACTAAGCTTCATGCCTTCTGAACTGGCCCAAAAAACCCATTTTCCTAAAGTTTTGTTCATCAGCGCGTCTGTTTGAAAAATAACCGCGATGATAGGCGCCTTCCAGTGTATGTTGTGCGCTACCAGCGCGGAAGAACATCATTTTTCCGCGATGGTCGACAACGCGCCTTTTCCGTGTGCTTCCGCGCTGACATGACTTCTTTAGTTATTGAGATGCGCCGACAGCGCGACAGTTTCCTTATAATCCGTGCTGATCCAGTTTAGGCGAATTTGTTCAAACAACCTGCCTTCCAGATCCCTCCAGGCTTGGTTGTTAGCTTTGTGACTGTCGACTCCCTTCTATGGCATGTCTGTTCGATTCTTTCCAACAACTCCCCTTGAAGATAAGCTCATCCTTCCATCTTTTTAGGAGACTCCTTCTCCTATATAAACTCTCACCATTACCATGGGCAGCGAGTTTTTTTTTGGATAGTTAGACTTAGCTTGGAATAGCTTGGATTGTACAGAGCTTGTAGTGCTCAGATTGCTGCTATAGGTGTGGTGTGCTAGGTGTGGAAGTGATTGATTGCTTAGGGAAGGTTGTTTTGTGCTATTTGTGTGAGAGAGAGAGTTGTTTGTTCTGGGGAGAATCATCCTCAAAGGTGAATGCTCGAGATACATGCTGACTGGCCCCTCTTGAGAAAGTTACCGACGTCAGAACATTTGATTGTACTCTTCTCTATTCTGATTAATAATAGATGACTGCTATTATTGTTCCATTCTCATTTGTCTATGCAATGGTTAAATGTGAATTACATCTTTTCTGACTGATGTATGGTTACTTTTATTAGATTTCACGCTTGTGTTTGTTTCCTCTTCATGTGTGCAGGTATCTATTCGCGAAGATCACGGAGGATTGTGACCAGCCGAAGCGGAGGAGCGAAGGCAACATCTCTTCGTCAAACGACAGCGCAGGAATCCAAGTAGGTGCTTCTTACCTCTTGTTTAATTGTAATTAGGAACATGCGTAGCAGCATTGTGTGATTGTTGCTAGACCCCTGCTGGGCTAGTAGGGATCGCCTCTACCCGTAGAGGGGATTTACCTCTCCAACAATGGTGGTGAAGTTGGAGGTGGTGTAGGTGGAGGTGGTGGTCGCGGGAATCCTTGTCTTATTAACTGAATAGCACTTCGCAGAGAAGCCTGCGCTATTCCCTCTTCATCACCTCATGGAGGTGAAATCAATGGACTATACTCAGGACCCTTTCTTCCTTCGTTCCTATAAGTTTTTCTGCTTCGCGTAGGTTTGAATATCAAGGTAGCTACATAACCCGCTTTTCGGACAATAACATTTTAATCCAGGTATTCAAATATTTCAAGTGCTTACCTTGCGGACCTTTGAAAAAGCATCGCCTTGCCTCGCTGTAGCTGACTAAGGTATCAACCACGAATTTAGTCACAAATCCTCGTATGACGCGATCAAGCCAATGATCGACAACATGAGTGATATTATCCTCAGATGCTTCCAATTTCTATACTAGCTCCGGGGCCCAAACAATATGATCGTCAAGTTTCCACCTTCCTTGGCTATCTAATAGCTTTGCGATCCACTCATATAGTTCAACCAGAAAGGAACATAAGAAGGTCTCATGGATCTCTGTATATAGGTACCTGTCCAGCCACTGTTCCTTTGCTAGGCGCAGACTTTTGTTCTCCCGCACTGTGAATTCATAGATCTTCCTATCCAACCAATCTCTGATCTCTTTCTTAGTTGGATTCCAGTGATACGACATCACACATCTCTTATGTAGATTACGATCTCGACAACGGAACCATTTGTTGGCTTGGAGGGGCCTAACCCATGTTCAATGTTAGTTAGCCAAACAATTCCCTACACTATTGGCCCTTTCGGTGTCAGCCTGTAGAACGCGGACCGAAGTCTCACCCGAAGCAGTATGGGGGGCTGCTGGAACCAAGTTTCCACACCCTGAGATGATCGTGATGTCGGTTTATTCCTTCTATTTCTGCTTCCACGGAGGTCATTAAGTTCTAGGGCTCTGTCCACCTAGCCCCTTATTCCTCCCTTCTATACCTCCATGAAAGGGTATGGCTGACCTTTGCACAACCCTAACCTTCAGTTCAGATACTTTCACAATGTTAAGGCAGTGTATTGCACATATTCCCTAGTTATCTTAAGGATCTTACTTATCTTATTAGATAGAAACAGTTAGCACCACGTAAACAGGGATCCTTATTTGCGTTCAATTATCCGACATAGTTACATTCATTTGCGCACCATATAAGCATTATAAAGGAAATTCATACATAATATGACAAGATGCAGTAGAAGAACAACGACACAAAATTTGCAGAATAATTCTCTTATTGATATCTTCAAGTGATTACAGACTCTCTCCGCCCTGCACACACAGCTGCAGGGGTCCGCGTACTCAGCTGTGGACTTCCACCCTAGGCCTCTACAGAATCAGTTGCAGAGCCTCTACCTATGCTACGACTCGAGACTTAGATTTCTTACATCAAAGCTATGACTCTCTAAGACTTATCTGAACTACTTAGAGCTTACTTACTTAGCTCTTTTTATACAATCCCATGGTCCGCAAACCATGGGTAGATATTTTATAGCCAACTTTACTTTGCAAAAATAAGGGCAGACAACCCTTTATGACTCATGACACCTTCGCACTCCTTGACCACAAAATGCGGAGACTTTACAATTTTATTACAAAATTCGACCCGAAACATGGGCTTTTAGCCCCAAAACTATCCTTGGGGGGTCTCGTTCCCAACAATTGGCTAGCCATGAATTAAGGAAGTGAATTCATTTCTGCTCGTGCTCATTCCACTTCCTTGATTCATAGCATACCACTAGTCCCTCCTACATTGGGACTCCACCAAGTCCTTCCTTGCAATAATTTGTACATAACATGAACTCCTTATCAGGGTCTGCAATCTTCAAAACTAAAGCATTTGTAAGCAAATGATTCAACTTCTAAAAGCTAGCTACACACTATTTTCTCCATTCAAACTTCTTTCCTTTTCTTTGCAAAGATGTAATAGGATAGACAATCCTTGAGAAGTTCGTGATGAACCTCCTATAGTAACCTACTAGTCCCATGAGTTATCTCACCTCATCCACATTCCTATGAGTAGGCCACTCCATGATAGCTTTAATCTTTTATGAGTCCAATGCTATCCCTTCCTTGGAAACAACATGTCCCAAGTAATGAACTTCAGTCTGAAAGAAGTTTCACTTGCTAATCTTGGCATACAACTAATGCTCTCTCAACAATATCAACATAATTTGCTAGCAGGTCTTATGCATGTTCTTCCTCATTCTTAGAATATATTAGTGTATCATCAATAAACACTATCACAAACGTTTCCAAATAAGGACACAACACATCATCAAACACAAGAAAGTATTTGGGGCATTAGTAAGACAAAAGGGAACCACCACAGTCTCATAATACCCATAACTCATACATAATGTAGTCTTATAGATATCTTCTTCTTTAATGTGCGCCTGATGATATCCTAATCTCAAACCAATCTTTGAGAACACTGCTACTCCCTTCAGTTGATCAAAAAAATCATCAATCCACGACAATGGATACATGTTCTTGATGGTCATATTGTTCATCTACCTATAATCAATGCATGATCTGAGAGTACCATCCTTCTTCCTCACAAACAACACTAGCACATCCCAAGGCGATACACTTGGCCTTATGTATCCCTTATCAAGAATCTCCTTAAGCTACAACTTCAGTTCCACCAACTATGGAGTGCTCATCCTGTAAGGTGTCTTAGATGTTGGTGTTTCTCCTGACATAAACTTAATAGAGAATTACACTTCCCTATGAGGAGGTAACTCTGGAATCTATGTAGGAAACACATCTTGAAACTGTTGCAAAACATGATACTTCTTCAAGAATTCATCATCATCAACATCCTTCCCTTTATCAATGGATATGTGTACTACAAAAAACAAGCATCCTTTCCTGCGACTGCGCTTTGCTTGAATAGTTGTAACCATTCTTACTTATGTAGGCTTCTTCTTTCCCTGCAAGATTCTCCTCTCTTCATCATCATCTAGGCACTCAATGGAATTCTCATAAAAATCTACCTTAGTCATGTGAGTAAACAACGAATCCATGCCCGAAAGCATGCTATATGAGCCCAAATGAAGCACATTTAGATGTGTTTATATAGAGATACCATTCATCTCAAATGAACAAGCTCTCACCCAATGGTGAAATGTTCTCTTTGTCCTTGTAGCCAACTGCACTAACCAAGATTCTGCATGCACTTCTTTACTCAATCCACACTTATCCACCAGGTCAAGATTAATATAACTATAGTTAGATGCAAGATCAACCAAAATATAAACAACTTAGTTGTGAAACTTACATTCCATCTTGATAATAGATGCCTAATGGTCATCCTACCTACTATCCACTACTGCATAGATCGAAGGAATACTATGACCAATGTCTCCAACTATCTGTACCTCATGAGAATTGTAAATCTGAGGCCTGCCACCCTGATGTTGTGGAAAATATATCCTACAATTCTCTCCACCACAAGTCCAACACCTCAAAGGATGCCTACCATCTCCCTTTTCCTACTCCTTAGGCTGAGGCCCATGTCCTCTCTCAACTGCATTGAACTTCTTGTGTGGTGTTACATTCTCCTTATCACCTGTATCCAAAAATCTTCCTCGCTTATCCTAGTTTCCTTTATTATTTTCATTCCCTTTCCAATCCTACTTAGACTCAAATGTTTTCTTTAACTGCTCATAATAGTGCTTCATCTTTTGGATGGCTTCCTCCAATAATCTAGGCTCATCAAACTTAATCATATATTTGAATGCAACTGGAAACACACTAATGAACCTTTGAATATTTGATTTCTCCTCCTTGAGGTAAGGAACATACCTCAACAACTCTATAAATCTGCTAGTGTACTCATCATCGGTCTGATCTATGTCTCACCTAGGCTTACAATTTTAAAAGTCGACTTCAACTAGATTTACTTTTCTTCTCCTCTTTTTCTAGATCCTGTAGACTCTAAATTGTTTTAGCTTTCTCTCTTTGTTGTATTCTGCAAACCTTAATTTCTTCATTTTCTAGTGCAAGTCTTCCATTATTCCAGGTTGTCTAAGCATATCCTGGACTTCTTCAAAAAACGACTTGTATGTGGGTTGCTACCACATATTATCTTCTGTAGTGTGCTTTTCATCATCAATCTATTGCAACATAAGACCATAATACAATTTCATCTCTTCAGGACTCCAATACCTAAAAATTTCATTAATTTCTTCATCATGCATGTTGTCTTCAACATTCATTTCTGCAACTTCTATGCAAACCTCATCTAGACATGGTGTTGCAAGCCATGCTTCAAGGAAATTTAACTATTCTTCAAAATCATTCTATGTACCTGCATATTGGAAATCAATGTTAGAATTAAAAATATTTGCAAAAGCACATTGGTTCTGTTCCTTCTTCTCTCCAATGAGAGCTTTCTCCTATTATGCTTCCTTCTCTGCCTTTGTCTTTGTCTATGTTTTCTCTTTTTGGGATTCCTTCTTTGCCTCTGCATCTATCTTTGTCTCTATCTCTTTTTATGTCTCTTCCACTTTTGTACTAACCTATGGTGATGCAAACATGTTGTCTTCCACTTGGTTTTCAGATTCAAGTGGGATTATCTCACCAAGCAGCATCATCTCAATATGGTGTTTTTGTTGCATCATCTGAAATCACTCATCTTTAGTCAACAAATCTTCATCAAACTTTACATTAGAAATATTAATTGTTAGATTCACCATAGCATTGACTGCTCCAATGGTAGCTTCATTGTCCTTAGCAAAATCTATTGCTGGATTCACCAAATTTTCATTAGCAAGCTCTATTGCTGGATTCACCAAATCTCCATCAGCAAGCTCTATTGCTAGATTTACCAAATCTTCATCCACTTGTAGTTGTGCATAGTGGGATTCAACAAACTTTTCATCTCGATGTAGATCTGTTGCTATAGATCCACCTTCATCTTCAAATTTAGTGCTCCCCCTTACACCAAAACTCCTCTAAAAGGTATCCCATGCCTCCTTGGTTGTCTTGGCATCTGAAATCAGGGGAAGAATGTTGTCATCCACATATTCTGTTATGCATGTTAATGCAAATACATCATTTTGCATCTTCACTTATGAATCTAAAAATATCTCAAACATATCCTGCTGTCGTTTTGACTTTCTTAGCCTTTTGGATTTTCCCATTTGTGTGAGTCTTCTTTTTTGCTTCACTACTACAAAATAGACGGGTCTACAATTTTTTTTAAAAGACAATGTTTTCTTAAAGGCTTTCACAAATCCTACAATATTTCAATGCTGCCAATGATTTTGAACAACACCCTCATTTTTTTTAAATCTCTTTTTTTAAATCTTTAGAAAGAATCCCATACAATAAGGTCCCTTTTTAATACAATAGACTCTCTCTTTTTATAAATCTTTAACCAAAAAAAACTCCTTTTTTTATATAAATAAAATAACCTTTTAAAAAACTTTGAAACTCATTAAACATGAGATTTAAAAAAAATACTATGACATAAGATGATGAAGACTTTGAAATATGATTTGTTGACTTTCTTAAAATATTCGAGGAGGCTCCTTTGAATTCTTTTAAGCTTCGATGGTTATACCTCTTTCTGCGTGAGTTGGTGCAACTCCTTTTTTCTTTCGTAATATTATGTGTAACGCTCTGTGGGATGAGGACAACCTGTTTTTGAGTGAGAACGGTGCAAGTTAATGAAACTAACGTGGCTCTTAAACATTCTATGTTATGTTAGTAATGCCTAGCACTTCTTCTAAACTTATGGGTTGTGTTAATAACCCTTTGGTTTGATTGTTGGACTATGTTGTTTTCTTGCAGCACAAAAAAAATGCAACACTTCCCACAATGCACACTTCTGAATTCTTCTTTCCCTTCAATGACTTTGCAGCAACAATATTTTTTGCAATAGGAGGCGTCTCATGGCTGCCTCACTTCGCTACATTCTTTGCCCTTTTTCTGTGAATACACACATATGAAATGCTACTCTCAAAGAGTCTTATGAAACCTCGTCTGTTCTCTTTGTTTCTCTCAAGGAGTCTTACACAGGGTAGCTCTAATACCATGACAAAATATGAAGCGAACAAAATTATGGAGCAGAGGACTACTCTTCGCAGTATTACGAATCCGTTAAATAAGATTACATTGGAAATATCAGTAATAAATGATTGGAGTTAAACTCGACTTAAACTAGACTAACTGAAACTGAACTAGGACACTTGGAGGGATGGTTTTAACACCTAACAGGTGGTTGGAATTATATTCTCCAACACTCCCCCTTAATTACAGCCACATAAAAAATAGAACCCATCTTCATCTCATAAATATCCTTAGCTCTATCATCATAATACCTCTCAGATAGGTACTTCTTCTTGAAGAGTCTCTCAAACTAATCCCAAACTAATCCCAAACTACATCTTCTCTAATGCCTATAAAATTCTTCACATCTTCCTACCAGATGTCTGCTTTCCCTTTGAGACTGAAAATGGCTATATTGGCTTTCATATTCTCTAAATACTCATGCAGTATAAAATACTTCTTCATTCCAAGTAACCATGCTTTTGCATCTTGTGACCCCTTCATCTCTCCATCAAATGTAGGGGTATTATCTTTCTTTAACTCTTTTAGAAAATACTTCTTCTCACTTGTCGTATAAGGATGATGGTGGTGATGGTGATGATGTCTCTCAGAACTAGAACTAGAATAGAATCTATAGGCACTACCCATTTTCTCAAGTGTATCCAATGATCTTCCACCTTTGATTGTATCATATTTATCCAACCTTTATCCTAGTTGAGACCTACTTCCATATGCCCCATTTCTATTCTCCTCTTGTTCATAACTGATCTGCATTTGTCCCTATCTCTACAAATTTGAAAGATCTTGAAGGATGAATCTATTAACTTCCTCTTTCTTTTCCTAAGCTCTGGCAATCCTTTCCCGTGCCTCAATCAACTTGTTATTTTCTGCCTTGCAACTTCTGATTTCTACCTTCAAACTTCTCAATGTATCTTCTATATCAGGAGAATACTCATCTCCTTGATGCTCATTAGATCTATAAGGAGAGTCATATGAACTGTAGTCCACCATTATGCTTGTCATCTTTGGCCTTCTATCTCCTGCAAACAAGCCATGTTAGATAAACTAATAGAAAAATAATCAAATCATACCTCATTGAAGTTCGGGGGAGGCTATCACATCTGTAAAAGTCAATCCATATTAGTATGATACATATATATATACATAATGTCATCGACAAATTAACATCTCAACATCATCTCAATCATTATAATCACCATGCATGACAATGCAAATTGTAACACTAACTATATACATGATAACAATATCTACTACAATGCATGCATAGTAAACACAAATATATTTAACATGCATGCATAACAACATGTACTAGCCCATCCAGTCCAATTGTTTGAATCTAGAAGCTTTAATACCACCCTATAACCGCCTCATCCCAAATTTACCCAATTTCACATCTAGCCAAGGTAAACATGAGACGAGGGTCACTATGATATGACCCGACCTCCAAGTTCCAATTATGGGAGTGGAGTCGACATACCGACAACTTACAAACATCCCTCGGGAACTAGAGACCACTCGGGGGCTTGCAAACCACCCCAGGTGATCAATCCATAAGATGGAACCTTTTTCACTACCTTGAGTCCATAACCGTACCCACAACACTGTATGCATGCAGTTATGAGGCTCCAACCGCATGCATAAGCCTGCCTCCATGCGGTTATGACATTAGAGCCTTCGGTCTTGATCCTTAGTTCTTTGCATGCAATACCAAGATCTGAGCCACTTTTCGGGCTATCATCCAGACCACTGCCTATAACAACCTGTAACTTTCCAAAATTCAATCAAAGGGGCTGATAATGCTAACCAATCAAAACTCAAGAAAGAACTTGACCTAGACATGCCTAATCCATGACAAACATTTCATCAACATATGGTAAACTTGAGAGCTACATGTTATGAATGCATATCTAATCATAGACTCTTGAAACTCATCTTATAATGACCAATAAGGTTTTATGCCCTCTCTATATAGTTGCAATAACACTTGTTAGGGCCCATGCATTCATAAACCATTCATTAACGTATCAAAACATGTCAAGAGCCATAGATAGAATACATCATATAATCAACATATAACCATAATAGAAACCATGGAAAATCAGCCATAATGTCACCATCATAATCAATATAAATGCTCATAGATCACAATAGGAAAATAACTCTTATTAACATATGAAAATGCCAACCAAGGCAGGGACTTCCACATACCACTTGACCATAGATTTGGCTAAACCAAACCTCTCTTTCATCCAACCACCCGCATGCCATGTTCCAAGCATGAATGTGGGATCATAAGTGTTAAACCAAAACAAAACTAACCACGACTTCCAAAGGCTAAACCACGTCAATCCTCAACCACAGTGATTCCACCTCTACAGTATGGAAATCACTAACATTAACTAGAGAAGTCTCTTTCCAAGCTGTCTAGGGCTCAAGGAAATAAAAAATCAACCCACAACCTTCTAAGGCTCTAGAGTGTTTGTTCCAACCATGGCTTCGAGAACTAGTATCTCAACCCACCAAGGGCTCCAGAGCGTTTATCCCAACCTATGGTACCAGGAGCTAGTAACTCAAGCTAACCACTACAGGGCTCCATAGTATTTGTTCCAACCCACAACCATAGGGAACCTGAGAACCAATCAAAAAAACAAGTGGGAAATCCACGACACCATGACTATGCTATGAATCAAGGAAGTTGAATGAGCACGAGCGGAACTATGTGACTCAATCTTAAGTTGGTAGCTATTATTCATGCATTGAATATGTGGAGAAAATATCTCCTTGGCATGATTTTTGTTCTTATGAGTGATCATAGTGGACTGAGGTACTTGTTTAACCAAACTAATATGAATGTTAGGAAAGCTAGATGGTTGGCTACCCTCAGTGGGTTTGACTTTGAAATCAGGTACATCAAAGGAAAGGAGAACAGGGTTGCAGATGGTCTCAGTAGGAGAGTGTAGGTAAATAATATTTCAATTGTCAGTTCTTATTGGACATATTTATAGGAGTGGATCTTGTAGGTAGGGAAATATGATGCCAACTACCAACAATTGAAGAATAGGTTGGAGTAGCAGGGTGAGGGTGATAGGGATGAGGTGTATCACCTCATGGTATATGGCTTGGTCAGATTTAGGAACATGATTTATGTACTAGATAAAAATTATTTGAAGAAGCTTATCTTGAGGGAGTTTCATGTCAAGCCACATTTGGGCCACCAGGGATATTGTCACACGGAATAAGTCGATCTTGCGGACAAGATAGACCTTCCTAGAATCTAAATAAGACCTAATGACAAGCAAACCAACCAGACACTATCTTTCTCTAAATATGCTTTTATAAACAAAGGCAAACAAGTGTTTTAGGGCCTACCTTAGATCCAACGCAAGTTTGTGGATGCCCTCGCTCCTTTGATCCAAATGAGCTCCTTTGTCGCGAATCTGCAAACACAAACAAGCAAACAAATTAAATAGCACCTGAAAAGTCAATATCATAAAACATATTTAACATGAAATTCAAGGAGTTCATGAAACAAATAACATGAGATACTTGTTGAGAAAAATGAGTTTGATTGTATTAATTCAAAAGAAGAAGAACTTTGCAACCTGTGCCTTGACGCTGTACAAGCTCCTCCCAGGGTCCAGCAAGAAGTCTCCTCTACTTTGACAAGTTTCACTCACTTCCCAATGAAGCCAAAAAGGTATGTGATCTCTCCTCTTAAGCTCAACTAGGAAGTCTAATTTCACCAGCATTTACCCTCAAAAATCTTCAGCTTCTAACCCCCCTAGCAACCAGCCCAATGCCTAAATTTATAGTGCAATGGAGGGAAGTTACTAGCTCCTCTTTCAAAGGGATAAAGCCCTCCTTCAAAGGAATAGCTCCTCTCATCAAGGGATTAGCTCCTTCTCTTTTGGGATGCATGAACCACCTAAGAGCGGCAAATAGACGTCAAAATTCCTTCTAGAATCATCTAGAATTAACCCAAAGTGAGTTTTTTAGAATAAACTTGCACCTTTTTGACTTTCACAGGGGTCCGCACCCACACCTTTAGGGACAGAGCGGGCAGGTCCGCAGTTTTTGTAAACAGAAGGTGCGGGACCGCAGGTAAAAGTGAGAGAAAGTGTGGAACTAGAGTTTCATTGATTTTTAATGTCTTTCTCTTATTTTCAAAGCTTGACTTGAAGACTTGAGGTCTGAGACTTGCTTAGGAGGACAGTACAAGTGATGATAGACCCATACTGGCTGCAAATAATCACGGTGACGATATTTTTGTGTAACAGATTGCCCCCTAAAGTGCAAAGTTTGTAGTAGATGAGGATTTCATTTATCATTTAGGAAGAGTGAAGTACTTTATCATTTCGAGGATCATCTTGTGGAGAGCCTGGTTGGAACCTGTAAAAACATTCAATGCAAGATATATATATGAGATCATATCATCGTTGAGGTAGGCATTCCCATACTCAGATAAAAACTGACTTAGAAAACTAACTACTGCTTTGATACAGGAATGATCTTGTAAAAAATTACAAGTATAGACTCATGTGGACACAGTATGGACGTAGCCATCTGTTTATGAATAGCCCACTATATAATGAATACAAAATTCCTCGCAACCTGGATTGTGAAAACTAGATCCAGGGTCTTCATTTCTACTTCCCGAAACAGTACAATTCTATCCATGCAAATGAATGTGTTGATGTCGAACATGGTAGAAATCACTTGATTACTAGTCAATGATGTAAACTGTTAACAAGTGTGAGAGAAACCACCAGTGATGTCAATGGCTCTCAAAGTACCCAGTACAATCCATGAAATGTGAATAAATGTGTTGATGTCGAACATGTCACGGAATCCTTTGATCGAAGGTCAATGATGCAACCTGTCGTCAAAGGCGAGAAACCTACCATTAAGGCATGCAGATCTCAAGGTACTGACGATTTCTAGATTATCTTTTTAGATAATGAGCTGAAGTCGATAGAAAGCGATCCGTCACAGGCAAGCCCACAACATGAAATCATAGATCAAGTTGAAGAAATTTAGTTGCAAGGACTGACTCAGGGATGGTCAAGATGGATGATAGATATTTTGTAGATGAATGGCTTATTGGCAGTGACCTCTTGAACACATAATGACACGACAGATGGCTTGGTGACAATTGACCCAAAGTTAATACCCAGATTCCGGCTGAAGACTTTCAATGTGGTTTGATCAAATGTTAGGCAAACGATTTCCAAACCCAGGTGAATAAAAGTGTCGTGTTCAAGAGTGGTTACAAAGTATGACAAACAGGCTCATTTTTCTCTCTTTTCCCCCACCATTTCTGGCAAGTACCTCTTTATTTTTGACAAGCTTGAGGAGGATAACATTTGCTTGATTATAAGCTCATCCTTCGGATGAGTCCAACTTAGTTTAAATTCGAACCCTAAGAAGGAGTGGTTCGTTCCTGTTTGTAATTGAATAGGTCCTTTACTGTGAAATTTTAACGAGTCCAGTATAAGAGAAACTCGACATTTTTCAATTTTAGAGAGTCTGAAAAAACTTAAGAAAACTCCAGGGTTGACCTTTTTCATAAATTTGTGTCTCCCAAGCCCGAAAAAGTATAAAATAATACTTGAGAGAACCGCTTGATCTTTTACGACCAAGGAGTACTTTTCGTCATTAGTGCCCTTGACCCGAAAAAGTAAAAAAGCGATCAATGACACATCGTTTTATAACCAATATTGATTTTGAAACGACAAAAATCTGGCAATCTTTTCATGTTTTTACGGTCAGAAAAGAGCTGTAAGTGGACCGTCTTTTAATTCCGTTTTAACAAGTTTAAAAGAAAAACTCAGCAATCTTTTCATGTTTTAGGAGTCAGAAAAGAGCTTAAAGGTGACTCTAAATGTTTTTTCGTCTAAAATGATAGATTTCGCCTAAATAATCCTTTATCCTGAAAAAAAACGCAAACATTACTCATACCTGTTTGAAATGGATAAAAATGTTGCAAAAATACCTTTCCAAAGTGAAACATAAACAAATTTGCAATTTATTTTCTCAAAAAACTTATAAAAAGGACCTTCGTCAATTCATTTTTATCGTTTGAGTTTTGGGTGAGAAAATAGTGCTTTTGTTCAGAAAACTTCCCATGAAGATTGCAAAAAATCCAACCGTCGGAATCGAACGTTGTCTTCTCCAGGTAATCCACATCATCCTACTCTTCATTTTTAACCGTTTCATTTCTTGTTTTAGTCTTTCATTTTATTTTTTGGAGGGTTTTTAGGCTTAAAACCCACGCGCGGGGGCCCGCAGGTGTACCACTGCTGGCCTGCGGACCCCGACTTTTTCTCCATTGGGAAAAAGTCAGGGGTCCGCACCTTCCATGTAGACAAGGTGCGGTCCCACGCACTGTGTCTAACCCGGAGGGTGCGGTCCCCGCCGCAAGGGTTTTTAACCCAAAATTTCTCAAAATTGGACCAAACAAAATAATTTCTAGCATTTTAATTTATCTTTTTACTTGATGCAGAGAGTACATCATGCTAGATTGGCGTGAACGAGAGCATGAGGACGTGGATGCTGCCACATGGAACCATCAACCTTCACTTGATGCTTTGAGGGTGTGCGGCTTGTACAAATTCTGGGCCATTCCTGGCATGAGGGCTCAGGTGGATTTCTTACAGTGGATGGTTGACAGATGGAGCATATAGGACCAGTGCTTCTTCATTGGTGGCCACCAGCTCGAAATTGAGCCGGCGGACATATATTTCTTGACTGGTTTGCCTAAGAGAGGTGAAGACTTGACTCTGTTTGGGGCTAGGCCAAGTGGCCAGTCTGTCGATAGCCTCTGGCTAGAGTTCTGCAACAGCCAGGCTAGAGACAAAGGGATATACATAAAAACCATATCCCGTCCTGAACTCATGGTGATCACGTTTAGTGTCACCAAACTTTGCGGGAGTGCCGCATTACATATTGCCACCGGATCCCAGATGCGTATGGCAGTTGATTGCTTTCGAGGCACCATCTTCAACTGGTGCGATGCTGTGTTGGCCAATGTGAAAGGCCAACTGACCAGGGCCAAGAACGAACAACTAAAGACCTTTGGTTATGGGGCTTTGGTTGTGAGTTTTGGTCTGGAGAGGGTTCCCATGTTGATCCCGCAACACCTTACTGTTGGAGCTGGGCTTCCTCAAGAGCCCAAATTGATGCGTTGGGTCGCAGTTATGGCCCGTCACCCAGACGAGAGGACAGAGGTTGCTCGATTCAAACCTGAGTATTTCCAATGGTTGGAAAACCATGTCTTTTTTATTCAGGACTTCCCTTACACTGGGGTAGATTTTTGTGGCGACCCAGACATGGCTCTTCCACCAGGAGAGCAGTGGGATGACTCAGGTAAAATCATTTTCAACATTTTCCTTATTTAAATTTTTTTATTATTTTTCCATCGTCCCAAAACTGATAGCAAAAGTTTCAAATGCAGATGTGGGTCCACAGTGACCAGCTGCTCTCCGGCCTTACGAGAGGAAACAACCAGTTGCAGCCGTGCCAGCCCCACAGGACGAATCAGCAGAGGTTTTGGCCGAGTTGGAGGGCCATCTCGAGCGCTTGATAGGAGATATTCTGGAGACCACTATAGATGACATTCCTCGTCGACTTCAGCGCTATGTGATTGGGGTCCCAGGACCTTTTAGGAGGTTCCTTTGCAAGGTGGCCCGTGCAGTGGTTTCTTATCGAGATCATCACCAGTGATAGGATGATCGCCTATTGTGGGCACATATGACATTTTTGTTCTTTGTACTTATCATTTTTGCCGATCATAAGGTGTTTTTCAACCTATGATCGAGGATGATGTATTTTTTGACACACTCCTATATATATATATATATATATATCACTATTACCGGCTTATCTTGTAAATCATGTTATGGAATGGTTTTAAATTTACATGTATGATTATTGCAAATGTCTACTTAACATTCGAGAAGCAATTGCATCTACTAATGTATTTAAAGATCTTGGAATATGCTGATATTCAATATAATCAAATTCACATTCCAAGAGACACACTCTCAAAAATAATCTTAATAATACTGGATTTCTAATGGCATACACTCTATTAAGCTGTAATACAACGAGTTCAGAATCTAACCTCACTATCAAACTCAGAATCCCAAATGAAATAGATTCAGATAATAACTCAATCACTGCACTATACTCGGCAATGTTGTTCATTGTTTGACCGAGGCTTACCCCATGCATAGATACTAACTCGTCAGAGGGCGAATAGATAACCCAAGCTGCGGAAGAAATGTTCCGTGTATTACGACAAGCACCATTAGCGAAACCAATATATGTTTGGAGAGGCATCGACATATGCAATATCAAGAGTAAAACCAAGATAAGCAGGAATAATGACGAAACCACACTCTCTAAGCTAAGCACACTTTTTAAACTAAAACACACCAGCTAGAAAGAAAAGCTATCCTAACTAAAAATATCCATACCCATTCTTTAAGCATAATACCTCTTCAGGTAAAGACCATTTCTGGGTTTACCCAAAGAGTCCCCGTCAAAGTCTACCAATTCATAGGCCCCTTTTGCTAGCCTTTTCTTGACAACATAGGGACCATGCCACATAGGAACGAATTTTCTAGCGCCTAATTTATCATTAGCTTGATCATAAACTAAGACTAGATCTCCTTCCGAAAAATTTCGAGGGGTCACATTTCGATCATACTGAGCTTTCATACATTTTGCGTGAGTTTCGATCGCCAATGCAGCATCACGTCGATTCTCATCTAATTGAGCCAAGTATAACAAATTCTTTTCCTCTCCGGAAGTGGCTGGAAGTAATTCGATGGCCATTTGCAGTGACGGGATTTTGCATTCAATGGGTAACACAGCTTCCAGACCATAGACTAGTTGGAAAGGAGTGAACCCTGTTGATGTTTTTATTGAAGTTAGGTACGCCCAAAGTGCGGAAAATAGCATGTTATGCCAATTCGACTGATGAATCCCAATGATTCGTCAGATCATGATGACTAAAACTTTGTTGATGGATTCAACCAGACCATTAGCTTGTGGATAATAAGGGGTTGAACTATCCTGACGCAAACCAAGCTGGCCTGTAAGTTCGGTCATCATAACGTTTCAAAAATGACGCCCATGATTAGTGATTATTGCTTGTGGGACACCAAACCTAGCAATTATATGATTGAACACGAAAATTGCAGCTGTCTTGCCGTCTGCCTCAAATGTAGGCATCGCCTCGGCCCACTTGGTAAAATAATCTACCGCAAGGATGATATATGCATGCCCCTCGGCCGAGTGAGGGTTACATGTAATAAAATCGATATCCCATTTGGCAAAAGGACCAACGGAAATTATAGGGTGGAGAGGAGTAGGTGGAGCACGCATCTTTCGATCTAAAATTTGGCAATTGTGGCATTTTCGGACCGCAGTAATACAATCTTTAAACAAAGACGGCCAGAAGTAGCCAGCGCGCAATATCTTTTGGGCTGTGGCATACCCAGACATATGACCGCCACATGCTCCAGAGTGACAGTCATTTAAAACCCTTTCAGCCTCCTCGTGAGTTAAGCAACGTCGAAAAATAGAGTCCGCCCCATGGCGATAAAGAGTATCTCCAATAATCCTGTATTGTTGGGACTGGAATCGTATTTTCCGACGTTCTGACCTTGAAATTTCTGGCCGAAAGGATTGGGTCTGGAGATAAACGATGATATCCCCATACCACGGATCTAAAGTACTGATTAGAAACAAGGATTCGTCCACAATGGGCTCCTCCGCCACAGTTTCCGTATCAGTACGTGGGAAATCACACATTAACTCCGCAAAGACTAAAGATTTCTTAGACATAGATTTCTCAAATTCCAAGTCAAACTCCTGCAGGATAACAATCCATTTAGAGTACTTTCCCCCTAGTAATTGCTTGGTCAAAATGTAGATCATAGGGTTGTAATCCGAAATTACTGTAGTTTTACGTAGTAAAATGTAGTGACGAAAACGTTGGACAACTTGAACAGCTGCTAATGCCAATTTCTCCACATGTGAGTATTTTAGCTCAGTTGGATTTAAAGTTCAACTAAGGTAATATATCACATGCTCAGTACTGAATTCATCTTCCTGAACTAAGATCATTCCAATGGTGGAATGAGAGGCGGCGAGATACAAGAAGTAATCCTGGTTGTAGTTGGGAGGATGCAATAACGGTGCATGGGTCAACGCGTGTTTGAGTGGATCAAAAGATTTCTGAGCTATCTCATCCCAATAGAATGGAGTATTCTGTTTCAACAACCGGGTAAACCCCTTTGTAACCTCAGCATAGTTAGGAATGAATCGTCGTAAAAGGTTTGCTTTCCCTTGCAAACTTTGGAGTTGGCGAAGACTCGAAGGAGGAGACAATTTGACAATAGCTTCGACCTTCGAGGGATCGACGCGAATGCCGGCTTTCGAAACTACAAACCCCAGCAATCGACCCGTTTCTATACAGAAGACACATTTGTGTGGGTTCAACCGAATCCGATAATGCCTACACCTCATAAATATTGCTCGTAAATGGATGAGGTGATCAGCTCGATGTAATGAATGAGCAGGCAAGTCATCGAGATATGGTTGCACAATGTGCTTGATGTCATGAAACGCGTAAGACATGGCCCTTTGAAAAGTTGCTCCAACATTCTTGAGCCCAAAAGGTAACTTGCAATAAGCAAATGTCCCCCATGGACAAATGAAAGTCGTTTTTGGTTGATCGGCAGGTAGAATATTAATTTGATTGTATCCGAAAAAACCATCCATGAAGGAGAATATTTCGCTGCCGGCACAATCATCAATGATTTGATTGATATAGGGAGTTGGGTAATTGTCCTTTGGACAGGCTCGATTGATGTCTCTATAATCGATACATATTCTTATTGTTCCTTGCTTTTTGTTAACCGGAACAATATTCGATACCCAATCCGTTAACGAGATCGAATAAATGAAACCTGCTTTGAGAAATTTTTCAACTTCTGCTTTAATTGCAGCAGCTTTTCTTGGGTGAATCTGACGCAAACGTTGCCGGACGGGTTTAGCGTCCGGGTAAGTCTTGATCTCATGAACAACAATTGCGGGATCAATTCCTGGCATTTCCTCATAGGACCAGGCAAACACGTCGCGGAATTCTTGAAATAGGGCCTTATATATTTGAATTTCGTCATCTGTACACGAGGCACCTATATGAATGTTCTCAACAATTCCAGGCTTAACTGAAATGTCAATAGGAATAGTTCGAGAGATGTTTCCCAAATTTAACTCTGAATCTGGATGTTTCAGTGGATTCTGAGGTTCTTTGACATATTCAGTCGTAAAAATTGATGAAAAATCATTTTCAAAATGATCATTCTCGGGTAAAAATGAAGATCTGTGATGGAGATCTTCCCATGGTAAATCATCTACCCATAGGATTTCATGAATTTTCTCATCAGAGTGAACAAGTTCAGAAAATGTGATTAAATCCGAGCTTGATGTGAAAAGTGATTTCTCACAGACCACATTCATGAAGTCAATTTCGGTTGAAAATGGGTCGGTAAACGATTGCATGGCCTCATACGCAATTTCATATGGAATCAAAGGCATGACATCACCAAATGAGTCTATCTCAGATTCAGAAGGAATGATCCAAGGATCATCATAAACAATGGTGTCTGACATAATCATATGAATGGTTGCAAATGAAGACGATGCGTTGATCGAAGAAAAGGAAAAGTTCCCAGTAAACCGGCATCTTTAACTAGTCCTACTCCAACATCCTTATACGGGATAGTCGTTTTACCGACATGCTGAATACTTTCAGAAGAGGCTGGGTTGGATGAAAAGTAAGTCAGATGGTCTATTGTTACGATCTTTCCATTATGAGGAAACTTTATAACTCGAAAGACTGACGAAACGACCGCTGTCATAACGTAAGACCAACTTCGACCCAAGAGAAGGTTGTAATCTAGAGGGGCATCAACCACCTCCACATCTAGATTAACGGTTTTTCCTTCAACCCCTATAGGCAAATCCTGTAGAATGCCAAAAGGATGAAACCCACAGCCATCAAAGGCCTTGAGAATCATCGGGGATTGATTTAGCGAAGGAGAACCAAGCGATATCCAACACTGTATCGACATAATACACGTTGAGGCTCCCTCATCAATTACAGTCCGATGAATAGGCCTGTTTTTTACTATCGCTGGAATTTGGAAAGCCATTTGATGAGGTAAACGCGGTGTACTATTTTCTAGATCGAAAATTATTAGGTTCGAGTCCTGAATGTCAACAGATCCTATAGCCAACAAAAGTAATTTGCGTTGTTATGGGCATGATTGCAGCACCTCCAAAGCTGACATTGCTCAGGGTGAAACAGCTAAATCCGCAACAATGTTATAGTTCTGAGCCGCTCTCGCATGTGGATTGAACGCTGACTTTCGAAGTATACCCTTGGTGGGCGGTTTGATTACCAAGTATGGATTAGGTTTCTCGATCTGTAGTGGATCGGAACCGGGAGCTGAGGTTGATGGATTAGAATGAGAAGATTCTGCTTCTTTACCATCAACAAGACTTTTACTACCATAATCTTGCGATCGAGTCGCAATCCTAACATGAGACATCATCAGTATGGGTTCTTCATTGGCACTCGAGGAAGAGCCTATCATCTTACTGTCTTGAGCTGGAAAAGGATCCTTCAAAACAGCAGGAGTTTGGAAACCTTTGACAATCTTTGCAACCTTTGCATGATGAGGGCAGTCTCTTGTAAAATTTCATCATCACAAATGAGACAAGGATAATGAGGTTTGCGTTTTTCATCATTGGATTCCAATTTTTCAGGTTTCTCCTTTGAATTTTTGTCTGTTTTATTCTTCTTCTTTCCTTTCTTCTTCCCACTGAATTTTGATTTGGCTGCAGATGACTCTACAACGTGAATATCGGCGGAAATCTCTGCAGAAGAATCTCCTGTTGGGGAATCAGGCAAGGTTATGATAGGAGAAAAATTCTTGGAAGACTTCTTCTTACTTTTAGTGTTAACCGTACCAATCATACCATCGGCGGCATGAGATCCCAAAGGAGCTACAACGATTTGATTTTGCTTGGGAAGATCGGGGATTTTCTCGTGTAACGTACCTGACTGAGTATAGACCAAGTCAAGGTACTATGCTTAAGCAATTACTTGCTCCTCAGTAACAACTCTGGCTTTAGCTACATCTTCAGTGATCTTTGGCAACAAAGATTTTACAAACCACTCAACCAAGATCTGATCCGGAATAAAAACCTTCACTAAATGTCGTCGACGTCTCCATTCATGAATATGATCTAAAATGTAAGTGGACGTCGTTTGTTTTAACGAAGTTAACAATTCTGTGCCATTGTCATATCGGACTGGGAACTAAAAATGAGTTAAAAACGAGGTAGCTAACTGACTAAAATTATAAAAAGTGCCTCACGGTAACTCAATGTACCACTTGGCTACGAGACCAATTAGAGTGTGCTGGAAAAGTCTAAGACGAATTGAATCATCTGACATGGAGTTAGACGCACACCAGAGGTGGTAAGTCATCACATGGTTCGACGGGTCCTCTCCTGATTTACCTTCGAACTTAGGAATGTCACTAGGCAACTTATTCGGCATTGGCGGCCAAAACGAAAGATAATTAATGGGATTGTTCGTTAGGCGCGACAAGTCAGGCAAGTCCAAAGTTGCGATAAACAGTAACTGACGATTAGGGTCCCTAAAACTCTGGGTCATGAGACCAGCCCCAGGAGGAGGATATCAAGGATAACTTGGAATAGGAATTACATTTGGGATATTGTATTCTCCCGGAAAACCAGGATTAACCGGACCGTACTGGGGTTGTTGAGGTTGTTGATAAGTGTACCCAGGGTACGGTTGATACTGATAGACTAGCTGCTGCACAGCAGGACCGAATTGGTACTGTCCCTGGTACGATTGATAAGTAAATTGTGGTTGACTTGTGACAACCGTACTTGAACCTGGTTGTCCGACAGGCATCTGAACCGAAGTTTGAATCGTAGATCCAGACGGTGGTAAAGATGTCTGAGGATTAGATACAGGAACAGTAGAAACCGGAGCTGTCGATACTCCGGAAGTAGGTGGGGTAGATTGAATAGATGTTGCGACAGTTGTAGCAGTCGTTTGAGGCGGAGTACGAGGCGTACTAGGCCCAGGCTGAGAAACTACCGAAGGTACAGAAGTTTGAATGTTAGACTGGACTAGTTGCTGGGGTGTACCAGAAACTAAGGGTTGTCCAGTTTGAGATGACAACTGTACATTTGGCTGCAACACTGGTTGAGTTTGCGATGGATCCCACACTATATTCATTCCGGGGTACGAACCCATAACAAGTTGAGAATATTGAGGACCATAACCGGGTTGAGGGTAGGATTGATAATTTAAAGGTACATTTCCCGCTCCTTGAACATACATTTGACAGGAGGGTGGTTGGAAACCTTGGTTCGAGTACTGACCTTGGGGTTGATACCCTTGAGGCACGTACTGATACTGGGGTTGACCTTGAGGTATAAACTAATACTGGGGTTGACGACCTTGGGGTACATATTGAGTCTGGGGTTGACCTTGAGGAACGTACTGTCCCGTAGGTATGTACTGTCCTTGCGGTTGCCCCCCAGACGCAAATTGGGTACCTTGAGGTTGCCCCCCAGGCGATAATTGAGGTTGCCCCCCAGGCGGTAACTGGCCACCTTGAGGTTGAGGATTGGGAATAGAACCTGACATCATGAGAATGTATTTTACGCTCAACAGCTTAGTACCATTGCTTCTAGTTAATAACCCTTGATCAATGGGTTGAGGAGATGCTCCTGAAAAAGTACCAGAAAGTGACTGATACCCAAAGGGAACAGAAGGACCGCCGTACAATAAGGATTCAGGCGATTGAGTAAACATGGACGACTGTCTTGACATATTTAACAGAGGATAATAACCTCTAGGTGTTGGGTGATAAGGAACGCGAGGTGGTGAAAAACTTAACCCTGGGTTTTCTAAGAAATTAGTCAAAGAAAGATACCAAGTACTGCTCCTAGGTGGACTGTAAAAAATTGATTCACGCTCCCTTAGTTCAATAATAGGTTGATTTTCAGGGATAGGGATGCTGACTTCTTCTTCCGGAGTAGCAAGCTCTTCAATAGCTATAAGTCCAGAAGGAAGATCTTGGGTGATTACTCTTTCTACCCTAGGTGAACCAGGACCACTAGAAGCTGAAGAAGCAAACCCCGATGTCGGAGTAGCAGCAAATTCACTTTCAGGCTCAGATATTTCAGGTTCCTCACCTATATCACTAGTAGATGAAAATCTACTAGTAACTTCGGAAACAGACACTGACTGTGGATTATAATCTGCTACTAACGCTTGAAAATTAGGATGTACTATCAAAGAAGACTCCCCTTCTTCAGGTGACCCAACTCTACTATCTCTAGGAGTTACGAGGACTTTCAAGCCTTCAAGCTGGCTCGGTGAAAACTCAGGAAGTTGGCCCTGAAGTCTATGGTACTTCCTCGATAATTCAGCCACGGTTAAAAACTTTTAACTACTTCACATGCAAACAAAGTAAAATCTCAATGAAAACCACCTAAAGCCTCTAAAGAACCAAACAAATTTGAATCACATGCCTAAAGAATCTAGGAGATCAAACACACACAAACAGTAACTTTCCGTACTGAAAACACTAGTTGGTGATGAAATCCAACGTCGCAGAGTTCAATACAGAAATGGCGGTTGGAACAGTTACCCCGGCAACCTGCTTAATGAATAGACTAGCACAAGTTCCTCCACTTAACCGTCTCGAGTGAAGAGAACCCCCCAGAAAATCCAAGTGAGTCTAGCCGACGTCTGCTCCAGGTACAGTGGGATCTTCCCACCACTGTCACCTCAGGAAGAATCCTAAAGAATATGGCCACTAAGGTTACCAACTGAAACAAATATACCTGGGGGAACAGTCTACGATCCGATACACACGCAAGGGAAGGGTAGCAAGCTCAATCTCCTTGAAGGCTCCTTGACATAATCCAAGGTTTACCAACAAGTGACCCCAGGCTCCTCGACAATGGCTAATCCGAGGTTTACCATTTTTAATACGTGAATATCTGGCGTCGTTCCCAAAGAGGAAGGATTGATTCCCACACTGGTTCGGACACGATCTCGTGCTTCTCCTTTAAGAGGAGCTTTCACAAAGCATAAATGCAACAATTGGATTTCTTCCCTACCGCAAGATACAGCTACTTGTTTTTTTTTCCTGTCTTGGAGAGTTAATTACTCTCCTACTCCAAGACACTAGCCTAAGCTAAGTTGGTGTATCAGAGCCCTAGAAATAAAAATGTTACTAGATGAATTTTACTTTAAGCGTTATTTTTTATTGGTTTTTGTTTAAGTCAAAAGGTGCGGAGATGAAACTCGTGGTATGAAGACTCGAATCAAAATCACTAAAAATGCACCTAAGATGATTTAAACAATCTTTTCTTTTCGATGAACTTCTAAACTAAGAAAGAGTTTGAGAATGCAAATACTTTGTAAACACAAATATTTCTTAATCAAACAAATTAAAAGAAGAGCTTTTGTCCTTTCCAATGCACTCAAAACGAGACAACTAGTTGTTTCACAAAAATTTCCTTTTTCTTTTCAAAGCACTCAACCACTACAAAAACAAACTTTTTTCCAAACGAGATTTTTTTATATTTTTTATAAAACACTCAAAACTATGGAAATGACTAACTTTGAGATCTATAAATTATAAAAACCTATTTGAAGTCAAAGCCTACAAGATTTCTTTTTAAGGATTTTTTACTCAGCTAGATGTAAGCTAAGGACCAATTTATGCAGAATCACAAATCAGTCAAGAACAACCAATTTTGTTTTCTTTTTGAAAATGAAAATCCAAACTTTTAAATACAAGCTTTTCGAAGTTTTGTAAAGAGAAAACACAAAGCGGATTCCTCAACAAGGGGAGATTTCATAAATGGTCAGACTCATAAGAAGGCTGATAGACACCAAGGTGATCTGAGGTCCCTACAGCTTCTAAACTCAGAGCTACTACAAGACCAAAATGAAAAACAAGCCCAACAAGCAAAACTCCTAGGAATTTCACCTAAAACCCTAACACTAATGAAATCAACCTAAGGAAAGCTTCTGACAAGTTATAGGCAGGTATGGGCAGTGGATAATAACTTCTAAACAAAAACTAAGTTGACTAACAGAGGAAATCTTAGGTTTTTCAAAATTTTGACAGGGTCCGCAGGCCCACAGTTAACACAGGTGTGGTCCCGCTCTGTGCTAAAAGCAAAGGTGCGGATAGGTACGCACTATGTCAAAAGGCTAGGGTGTGGTCCTCTCCCAAAGCTATGAAAAACGAAAAATAACCTTGGATCTACAAACTCTACCCAATTTTACACACAACAAGCCAAAAACAGAAACAAAAACATAGTTTCTCAGGTCAAAGTAAAAACAAGGAAAAAATCAAGTCCCCAGTGGAGTCGCCATTTTGTCACACGGAATAAGTCGATCTTGTGGACAAGATAGACCTTCCTAGAATCTAAAGAAGACCTAATGACAAGCAAACCAACCAAACACTATCTTTCTCTAAATATGCTTTTATAAACAAAGGCAAACAAGTGTTTTAGGGCCTACCTTAGATCCAACGCAAGTTTGTGGATTCCCTTGCTCCTTTGATCCAAATGAGCTCCTTTGTCGCGAATTTGCAAACACAAACAAGCAAACAAATTAAATAGCACCTGAAAAGCCAATATCATAAAACATATTTAACATGAAAGTCAAGGAGTTCATGAAACAAATAACATGAGATACTTGTTGAGAAAAATGAGTTTGATTGTATTAATTCAAAAGAAGAAGAACTTTACAACCTGTGCCTTGACGCTGTACAAGCTCCTCCCATGGTCCAACAAGAAGTCTCCTATACTTTGACAAGTTTCACTCACTTCCCAATGAAGCCAAAAAGGTATGTGATCTCTCCTCTTAAGCTCAACTAGGAAGTCTTAATTTGACCAGCATTTACCCTAAAAAATCTTCAGCTTCTAACCCCCCTAGCAACCAACCCAATGCCTGAATTTATAGTGCAATGGAGGGAAGTTACTAGCTCCTCTTTCAAAGGGATAAAGCCCTCCTTCAAAGGGATAGCTCCTCTCATCAAGGGATTAGCTCCTTCTCTTTTGGGATGCATGAACCACCTAAGAGCGGCAAATCCACGTCAAAATTCCTTCTAGAATCATCTAGAATTAACCCAAAGTGAGTTTTTTAGAATAAACTTGCGCCTTTTTGACTTTCACAGGGGTCTGCACCCACACCTTTAGGGACAGAGCGGGAAAGTCTGTAGTTTTTGTAAACAGAAGGTGCGGGACCGCAGGTAACAGTGAGAGAAATTGCGGAACCAGAGTTTCATTGGTTTTTAATGTCTTTCTCTTATTTTCAAAGCTTGACTTGAAGAGCTGAGGTCTGATACTTGCTTAGGAGGACAGTACAAGTGATGATAGACCCATACTGACTGCAAATAATCATGGTGACGATATTTTTGTGTAACAGATATCAAAAGACTTTTAGAACTGTTAAAATTTTTGTTATTGGTTGAACTTGAAGAAGGAATTGGTTGAGTTCATCGCAAGGTGTTTGGACTATTGGCAGGTGAAGTAGAGTGTAAACACCCAACTGGTTTATTGCAACCTATTCCGATTCCAAAATGGAAATGGGAGGTCATTTCCATGGAATTCATTTTAAGTTTGTTGGGGACATCGAAGCAGCATGATTTCATCATGGTTGTGGTTGACAGGTTCAGTAAGGTGGCTCACTTCATTAGAGTGAAGTCTACTAATTCAGATAGTGAGGTAGCTCAAGTCTTCATCAGGGAGATAGTGAGGTTGTGTTGCATTCCCAAGAATACCATGTCAGATATAGATACCAAGTTCACTTATAGATTTTGGAAGGAGATGTTTTCAAGTTTAGGGAAAAGTTAGCTTTCAACACAAATTATCATCTGCAGACAAATGGACATACAAAGAGGGTTAATATGATTCTTGAGGACATGTTGAGGAAGTATGTCATGCATCAACAGAGGAAGTGAGAAGAGTATCTTCCAGTAGTAGAGTTTGCATATAATAATGGGTACCATGAGTCCTTGAGGATGATCCATTTGAGGCTTTCTATGGGCAAAGTTGTAACATTCCTATCAGCTGGAGTGATCCAGTGAACAAGGTGCTAATTGGACAAGATATGTTGGTTGAGATGGGATAGGAAATGCAAGTTATTAAAAGGAATATAAAGGCAATGCAGGACATGTAGAAGAGCTGAGTTATGCAGATCAACACAGTGCATTCAAGGAGTTTCAGGTTGGGGAGAATGTGTACATGCCCATAAAGCCCAAGAAAATTTCCTTAAGGATTGGATCATGTGCCAAGATGGCACCTTGGTATTGTGGGTCTTTTGATATCCTTGAGAGGATTGGACCAGTGGCCTATAGACTTACACTGTGGCCAACAGTGAAAGTCCATGATTTTTTCCATGTTTCATTGCTTAAGAGATATGTCCAGGATGTTGATCATGTTATTGATTGTTTTGTACTGTAAGTAGAACCAGAGGGAGAGTTCCATCTAGAACCTTAATTCATTTTGTAGTGGAAACAACTCATGCTCTATAATCAAGCAATCTAACAAGTTAATGTCCATTGGAAGCACTTTGGCCCTGATGAAGCTACATGGGAGATGGTTAATTAGAAGCAGGCTATGTATCCTTCCTTATTTACTGGTTGAACAATTGTGTTGGTACATGTGTTTTGGTTTATGTTTATATATGCATTTATGTATTGTAAATACTGAAATGAGTTGTGTTATACAACTCCAATAAGTAGTATGTTGTCAATATTGCATTGAGTTGTGTTATAAATCTCCAATAAGCAGTATGGTGTTCATGTTTTTCAGAAATTTCGTATAATGTAAATGTTGCATCAAGTTGTGCTATAAATCTCCATGGGAATCATGTTTTGCTGGTTATAAGCATCATTGAACACCAAGGAAGGTGTTCCCCCAAGGGGGAGGGGTTTGTAATAGTTGCTGGTTTATTTTCCATGTAAATAAAATAAAACCAAGGTCATGGGATACATATTCCAAGTTGAATGATGGGAAAAAGATTATAATGGGCATCACTTGTGGATTATATATGGCTATGGAAATTGGAAAAGGTATTGGAAAAGGAAAATAAGCAATAATTGGCATTTAATTATTAAAATAAAGGAAAATAGGAGAAAAGGGATATGAAGAGACACAAACATGCACGAGAGCAAAATTAGAGGGAAAGTGAATGAAAATGAAGAAAATAGAGGCATCAATGATAAAAATGCATCAGAGAAACAATTTATAGCTTTTTTTGGTTTTAGCTTTTGTCAGTTTAGTTTTGGCTCTCTCCTTTGACACTCTCTCTCATACACTCTTGTGCACTCTAGTATTCACTTAGATTTGGAGGAAGCAAGCAAAGGACAAGAGAGGAATTGGTGGGAAGTGGAGGGAAAGGTGTTGCGGGAATAAGTACCCAAGGGCTTTGGGTTGGAACCCCAATAGGGCAAGAGCAAACTATAGTAATAAATACTCATGCAACTCAGGCAACATGCTTACATAAAAAAAATATGCGATAACGACCATACCTGGATGTCCTTCGTTTGTGTAGTTCCAGCAAGGTTCAGACCCTCTACAACTCTTGATGATCTTCGAATATGCAAATCAACCAATTCGAAAATACATAGCTGTATATAGATAAAGCATTTTAATGAAATTAACTTTGTATCATATAATCAAATGATTAGTTATACATCAAAATAAAATTCATATATGAATTACAACAAGACAACACTTATTTTTATTGTAGAAAGCTATAACTAACATAGAGAGAATTCACCTGAGTCTTCTTCTTTTGGCTCCAACCAAAACCGTCATCCAGATCCGTCCAGTCCCAGTCTTCAACAGCCTCCTTCCATAACCAATACCATGATATCTCAAGCAAGAGGGAGAATATCAACAATCAAGGAAACAAGGGTTTACTGAAACTTAAGGAAGTGCTTGAAGCATAGGGATACTTCAGACTCAATCAGGGATAATCTCAGTATAATAATTCTATCTCTTCTCCTCCTTAAGGCCTTCCCATAAAAGTTTATTTATACTTCTCCCAATTAGTTTTTTAGTTGGGAAACAATTGGGCCATGGGCACTAGGAGGTAATCAACATGTAAAACCCATGAACTCTACCCATAATTAAGGAAATTTAATTTTTTTAAGTGTTTTAACACATATACACGAGTTGGGTATTGACTAACCTGCATGTACACACTTTTATCTCAGGGAAAAGTAGCGTACAAGGAATAAAACATTGTTTTTAAAATATTTGGACCAAGTCTGGAAGGAGGGGTTGCCCTAGGCCATAAACCAAGCATCACAAATACCAAGGGTGGTAAATGGTTCTATAATAGATTCCCCCTAATATATGAGGTCAGAAGGGGTACATGATGGCCGAAATGTATTAAGTATATGGAAAGGAATCCTGTCAAGACTGAGAAGGACTTCACCAGCATTCAGCCTGCCAAGCCATCAAATAAAAAAGAAACTGCTGTTTGAGACGTGCATACCCATGCTCAGAGAAAGTAAAGCATGTCTACATATCAAGTACAAGCGGATCCACTATGTATACAAGTATAAATAACTGAAACTAAATAATGGATCATCTGATCATGATCGGAAAAAGTACATGTCTGAATATCACATATAAGAAGATGATCAATGAAGCTAAAAGATGAAGCTGATCACTGATGTCAAAAACTGATCCCAATAGTACCAAATGAACATGATGGAATAAAATGATACTACATCGCAACTCAGATGCCAGCATATAAGATGTCGTTGTGAAGAACTGCAACATATACGGTGGATGGTGTCAACTAGCAGTAACAGGAGCAACTGACAAGTGAACCAAAACATGCTGATGCAACCCGAGGTCTTCATCGACCGCCGTGGTACATTTCTACACAATGGGAATAAATGATCTGAATTCGACCATGTGAGAAATCGTTTGATTACTGGTCATTGATGTATACCATTAACAAATGCGAGACTACTCACCAATAATGATGATGAGAGTCAAGGTACCCAATACAATCTAACAAGTGCAAATAAATGAGCTGAAGTCGAACACCTGGAAGAATCTATCAATCGGGGGACAATGATGGTTTTCCACTATCGATAGCGAAGGAATCTGCCACTGATGACTGCAAACCCCAAGGTACTGCCAAATGGACTCTAGATCTTTGTCCCAAAGCAATGAGCTGTAGTCGATAGGGAAAGATCTGCTAGAAGGAAGGCATTAAGGCATCCTTCATCAATCTAGCGTGAGTGTAACATGTAGGCCAATAATGTGGAAGGAATCGGATGAAAAATATGTAGTAACGCAATTGAAGCATGTTTTCGAAATACACAAGACGTAGCTAGCGCACAATAGAAACCCTCTGAACCAACCAATAATTAAAGTTGACACAGAGGTGAGGAATCCACCAATATGGTCAAATGGAAACCAAGGCACTGCATGAATCCTAATGTGTGATAATGAATGCTGATGTCAAACACAAGGGAAACCACTCAGTCAAAGACCCATGATACTGATCGATGTTGAGCACAAGGTGACCTATCAATAATGAAAATAGGGCTAGGGTGCAGCTCTAGGTCTGCCCTCATAGCAATATGTCATCATCGATAAGGACAAGACCTGCCAACAAGAAGTCAATGGAGACCTTCTCAAACTGGCATGAGCAAAGGACCAATATAATTGATGTGATGACAAACATGACGCTGACAACTAGGGATGGCCGACTGAAAAATTGGTCAAGAGACACCGCAAAGAGGCCAACTCAGGCTTACTTCCCTTGAACAAAAGTACGACTCAAGGATGACTATATGGCAGCATATGATAACTTTGTATAAGTTCATGATGCAGGAGGCTCAAGTGAACTCTCCATATGACTGGAAGAGGTAACCAATTGGAGGAGAACTGACTCAATAACAAGGTTAAGGCGTACCTAAGTCAAACTAAATCCTGCCCAAAATGGAGGAGAGAATTTCTTTTGAGTGCTTTGTTCAAGGGTGACACGACTGACTCTAGCTACCAACAATATATGGAAATGTTGTCCCGTTCCCGCTCTTTTTGGAATATATAATTTTTTTTTGTCTTTTTATTTAAGCTGGAAAAAGAATAAAAGAATGCTATAGTACAGTGGAAAGAATGAGTGTCAGAGAAACAGATGATCTAGTTCCTGGGATGCGAACAATCCTATGCTCAATGCAAGGAGGTGAAAATGGTCAAGGACACTAAAAGGGATGTTCCTTCCATGAGTCAAAGGATGTGTCAAGTTGCAGAAGCTAAGTGATTGCATGGTTGATTTTGCAGAAGACATGGTCAAATAAGTGGCTTAAACATGAGTCCAAGTGAAGCCGGCTCAAGGCCAAAAGGTGCAAATAGTCAAAATGCAATGCAGCAGTACAACTCAACACAAAGGAGCCTCTAAGTTATAAGGATAGAAATAAGTGTAGAAGCAAGGAGAATGTGTCTTCAACGCACAAGTCATGACGGGACTAAAGAGGACACCCGATCCTACTCAGTATAACAGCATGGGCAACCAATGTCAGTGAGGTTCTAACTAAGATGCCCGTGTAAAGGAGGGCTCTACCATTGCATCATGATTTAAAAAATCAGCGAGTGAACATGGTTTACTAAACAAGACACGATGGGGTCGACCCTATGGCTAATGTATCACTGAACGAAGGCTAGTATGCAATATGCAATGGAAAAAATGGTCTTCCCTAACCTATATGCCAGTGAGTGAAAAATACCTGCCATGACGGCTTAGCGGTCATGGGACCGAAATAAGATCTCAAAGAAGTCTCCAAAATATCCTGAAACAATAACCCATTCTCGACAATCCAAGCCCACAATTCAAAAAATTCATGAGACGAAAAATCAAGTTTTGAGAAAAAATTTTGAAATTTCAAAGCTATATATTGACTTTTGGACTCACAAATTTTTTATTTCTGTTTGGAAAAGAGCCGTGGATCAAAAGGGACCAAACTTGCCTCTGAAGAATTAGACCATTCAAATCGTGTCAAATTTATCAGGTAACCCTCAAATCATGCTTGCAATGTTTTGTGATAGTTTTTAGAAGTTTTTATTAAGATTTGACCATGGGAATTCATGCCAAAATATCCAACTCTACGTACACGTAGGTTGGATGTGATCAACCCACGTATACGATGTCCCTACACGTGACTGTGTGTAAAGGGAACCCGCGTGTACGCGCATTGAAGTTCAAACATAAAATCTAATGGTTGAAACTCATTTTTTTCAGGATGACCATCACATGGAGAGAGAGAGAGCATACCAAAATTGACAATGAGGTAATGAATGACCAAAATGCACTAGATGCATTGAGAGGGTGTGGATTATTGAAATTATTCAAAATGTCAAACATGAAAGCCAACACACGCCTGCTCGAATTACTGATCCAGTACTGGAGTGTAGAGGATGATGCCTTCATGATAGATCAAATGCCTCTACAAATTGAGGTGGAAGACATCTACTTTATTATAGGTCTCTCCCGAAGAGGGGAGGTCATGCATTCGATCAGCAGGACAAAGAGTAGTCTTTCAGTAGAAGGCTATGTACATATATACTGTCTTGGGCACCCGGAAAAAATTGGAAGTCAGATTCCAATCAAACACGTGGATAGTTTATCTCTGAGGATTCTGCTATTTACCATTGCGAGGGTAAACAGATCAACTTCATTACATCAGGCTTCACGAGTGTCCATGAGCCTGGCAGTGGAATGTCTAACCATGGTTTTCGATTGGTGCACACCTCTTCTGACCAACATGAAGAGCCAGCTGACCTACATTCAAAAGTTTCAGCAAAAGAACTTTGGATATCGGACTATTTTATGCTCCTTCTTCTTCGAAAAGGTACCTAGGCTACATGTCAAGGTATATGTCTACATCAACAGCCCACGAGATCCTTGGATGGGTAGATGGGCTGACTTGATGAAACGCCTTGCAGGCAGGGACGTGCCTAGGACGACTTTCGATGATGAGTTTTTCGCCTGGTAGGACCAACAGATCATCGTAGTCAATGACTACCCGTATGATAGTATGGATTTCCGATGAGATCCAGACTTGGTGTTGCCACCAAATGCAACATGGGGAGACATAGGTAACAAATTTTTAAGATTTTGTAAATTTTTAAGATTTTTTTTTTTTTAAATATGAAATGAACTTAGAAATATTTTTAATGGGACAAAATACTAAAAAAATGACCATGTTCCAGATGTGGATCTAGTGAGATCAGATGGATTTTCGAGGCACAGGCATCACGGAAGAGGTTTCGAAGAGGCAGCCGCTGAGACAAAGAGAGTCCTATATGCAGTTCAAAGAAACTTGGTGAGGTTGACTCACCATGTACCGATGATAGCCATAGAGGATCTACCTAAGGATATGCAGTGCTACGTGGTAGGAGTACCATGGGACTAGATCTACGGCGTGTGGCCAATGCAGTAGTTAAATTTTTAGCTGCTCATCCTGAGCCGAGTTGATAGACAGACTGGACATGATTATGGGCATTTCATCCCAATTTTGTATATTATTTTTTGAACACTTTATCTATACACAGGCAATTTTATGATATATATACAGATCCAAAGATTTGATGTTTGTTTAATTTGATGAATGATTGATATGCCAATATAATGCTTGATTAGCGATAGAGTCCACTAATGAATTCTTAGATCATGGAATGTGCACATATGTAATATAAACAAATGATCGTTGCAAAACTCTCACTCTCAAAAATTGGGGATATAAGTAAGGATCACGAACCTGATAAATGTTATTTAATTATGACACTACCAGTTGTGAGTCAAAATAAACAACCAACAAATCAATTCCATAAGAAATTGCTTCGGATAGTAAATTAATAACGGCAGTATATTCATCAATGTTATTTGAAGCAGGACCAATACATACTCCCCTCGACACCATCAACTAGCCAGATGGATAATAAATCACCCAAGCTACTGTTGAGCATTAAGGTATGCAATTGCCACTTATTTTGTTATCTTTTCCTTTAATTCATAACTTCTTTACATTATGAGATGGGCATATGATGAAGGATTATGATAAAGTTTAAGAGATTTGTGGGTAACGTAAAATGACTAATTATTACCTTTTTCTATGTAGAAAATGAAGAAAATGGAAGATCGCCATTTCAAAGGAAGAGACAAGGCAAAACCAACTGCTGCCCCTTTGATAGGGAACCACATCCAGATGAGGCAATCCAAATCAGAGCGCATAAGCTAGGAAAAGGAAGAAGAAATACCAAATCAGCGCAAGAGAACGAAGAGATAATTGAAGGATAATGATATGGCGAATCCCTTAGGATCCTTTGATCCTGAGGGATCGCTACCGTAAGAATATCTATATCTTTGATATTTCCACCTAGCCGCTATAAAAAGGGACAGCGTTGCTAGCCCAAGGGGCAGACTATTGTTGTTTTATAGAATCTATTGTTGTAAACTAAACTTTGATTTTCGACTCTCTTTAAAGAGTGATTACTGTAACTCTGTTTTCATGATTAATATATAAATTTTTTTGTTGTTCCATCTTTGATTCTGGAGTAACCGCAGAAATGCATCCCTGGAGGCTAAGGGCCCAGCCCTAGTGGATCACTTGCTTCCTGTACTATTATTTTCCAATTCCAAGTCGTGTGTGGTTTGATTTCTTTTACTTGCCTCATTCAGTAATCTATTGTTCCTTATCATTTTGTGTACTGGATTCGTCATATTTCATTCATATTTGAATAGTAAGGTTATCTTCTACAACTAAAATGTTATGTTGTCCATTCTGAAATCATATCGCATTGTTGTTCCCTTACAGATTGGCATTACTGTGTAACATTGTTGTTCCTTTACAGATTAACATTACTGTTCATTTACAAAGTAACGGTGTTGTGCATTTATAGATCGGTATTATTGTCTATTTAGCTACGATTTACCTCTAAGTGTGATTGCTGTTCATTTGGATTGTTGTTCCATTGTAACCACAATTGTTGTTTCTTTATCACAGTGGTTAATATTTATTATGCTAAAGACTCAGATTACTGATTCCATCATTATAACTTCGCTGTGTGTTAACATTTGATTTAGTTTGTTGTGCATTTACCTTTGATTCAGTTGTTGTTCAATATTTCGTAGACTTACTTTAGTTTGTTGTTCCATTCTTGGTTTGTTGTTCCAACCATTTCGAAGTTAAAGATTGCTGCTTAATTCCTTTAGATTACGATTGTTGTTTAATTCATTTCTGTAAGTTAAAGCTTGTTGTTCAATCTTTTCAAACATATTAGTTGTTGTTCCCTTTTCTATTAATTGAATTATCATTTCAAGTAATTTCTTTGGTGTGAACAGAATGGTCTGCAACTGTAGTGAACATTGACTATTGCTGTTCAATTCCCAGATTGGAGATCTTCTCTTTGATTGCTTTCATTTGCATCAGTTTACAAAAGGAAGAGTTATCATTACTGCACCCTTGATTGATGAAGTGTTGTAGTTTCTTAAATGAATGATTTAGTTACAAAGCATTTCCATTTCTTTCCATTACATTTAGAGTTTGTTTCCAGCATTTATTTACTCTTGTAAAAGCATTATACTACTAGCATTGCTCTTGACAAGTGACCGCCTCAGAATGAGTACACTCTTTGAAACAACAAATTGTACCTCGATTGATAATTAATGTAAGGGTAAATAGAGGTGAAAAAGACCCTTTTTACTGCTTGACATTTTGGAGCCGTTGTCGGGGAAGAGTGTAGCCATTTGTTTCTCTTGAGAGTAGTGTAAGTACCTGCTAGGAGATAATTGAGTTTTAAAAATGGAAGGTAAGAACCTGCATGCGGAGCATGTAACATCCCTACTCCCCTACCCGATTTCTTGTAGATTTTCTATTGTTTTGGGTAGAAATCAGCATTTTATTTGTGTGCATGACTAAGCAGAAAAAGCCTGAAAAGAATCCTAAACCACTACCCAAGCCTAATAAAGCTAAGGGGCTGGTGACCCTTGGCCGATCGACCTTTATAGATGAAATCCTTAAAAAAGCAGAATCTCAGCCTTCAGTAGGACCTAGAAAAGTTGCTTCTAGACAACCTACTAGTTCCCTTCAGGCCACAAGATCACCATCTGTAGCCTTTGCTGAGGTGCACAGCCAAACTGAGGAGCAAGATATTCAAGAAATTAAGAATTTTACTCCAAAATCATTACAAGAAGGGAACTTTAGTAATCTCCATAAAGGGAGAGGAGAAACAGGGGAAACTGAAGAACCAAGATCTCCTCTTGGAATAATTTAGCCATTAAGCAGCCCAGATAAGGGAAGCGCTGTAAAAATCATCCAGAACAAAGTTGAAGAACCTCAAGAGCTAAAATCCCCCCCAGACATTATGAACTCTCATCATCCTAGATAAAGGAAGTCCTGTTAAGGCCATTCCTGCTCCGTCTAACCAACCTAGGAATACCCTCCTAGAAATCCCATAAGGTTATTGGCGCATATTTGACCGAATGGCCCAAAACCAACAAACCCCCCAAACCTCCACACTGCAATATCCCATTGTAGATACTGCAGCCAATGCACCTATGAAGGCAATTCCTCTCCAGCATATACCTACATTTCATGGCCTAACATCAGAAGACCCATATGCATTTTTGTTTGAATTCGATGTGTTGTGCAGAGGATATGACTATACCACCAATCCCCAAAAGCTGAAACTACTTCCCTCATTAAAATGAGCTACTTTATGATGGTTTATGGGGTTGGGTGGAGGTGTTATAAATGACTGGGATCAGATGAAAGGTGCTTTCCTAAGGAAATATCAGGATTGTTGTAGATTCAGAGAGTTAAAGGATGAAATATTTCAGATGGTAGCTAGACCTAATGAAACACTAGAAGAATATGTTGAACATTTTCAGTATAATCTTCAAAGATCTCCTTATGCATCATTATCCTTACCTGACAATGTATTAAGAACAACATTAACTAAAGGTATGAAGGAACAATGGATTGAAACACTAAATATTATGGGAAAAGGAGACATTTATCAAGAATATTTTGCTAACATCATTGATTTATGTATCAAGAGCTCACGAGGCAGCACAAGGCTAAAACCAGCAGAACATGACAAGTTTACAAGGTACAACAAGATCTCTGGAGAAGGAGTGACTTGTGCAGAAATTGGAAATTTATTAGAAAATTTCAAAACTGATATATTGGGGACTCTGACAACGCAGCTCGATATTATGCAAGTGAAATAGAAACAAGCAGAAGCAGAGCAAAATCTGGCAATATTTTATCCCAGATGCAGAAAGAAACACAGCCACAAAGAGTGCCCATTAGATGCAGTTCAAGTTTGCACTATTTGTACAAAATACCACTCTACAGAGAGTTGCCCCTCACTTCCTGGTTTGAAAGCAATATACAAAGAAGCAGAAGAAGAGCCAGAACTGGTGTACCTACTTAATCAGTGCCGTCAATGGCAGCCGTGACAATCAGGTATGTTCCCTGATCCAGCTTCTTCTTTCCAGCCTCCACAATATCATGCTCAGCAATATAATACAATGTGGAAAAATCAACCTCCCTTCTCAAATTGGTCACAACAACCATTTCCTTCATCACCACCATGGCCAAATCAAGCAAGCCAATCTGTTTGGCCAAATTTTCCCTATGCTCCGCCATATTGGCCAAACAATGCGTATCCAATGCAATGGTCCCCTCCCACTTTGTAGAGTCAAGCCTGGCAGACAAACTGGCAAAGACTAATGAATCAACCAGTAGGAACCATTCCAATCCCTCAACCTACACTGCCAGCACTACAAAAAAACCCCCAGTCTAACTTAAAACTACAAATCCCAGCCCAGCCCAACCCAAACCCAAATAACATACCAGCTTAATCTGTTCAAATAATTGAAACACCAGAACTGGAAACTGATCTAATGGAATGCAATGACCTTCAATTAAGGTCTGGGCGCATTATAGAAACCAAGCGAGATAAAAATGTTCAAGTTGAAAATCAGTTACCCGCAGAACAACCATTACAAGAAGAAGATGTGGTCAAAAAATAGACTCATGACCAAGCAACCACATCTTCTCCTCCATTCCCAGAATGATTAATCATACCGCGCCCTATAGAACATCCTGACTTTGATATTCTGGGAGAACTAAAGAATTTTTACATTAAAATCTCACTCCTCCAAGCTATCCAAGATATCCTGATATATGCAAAGACCATCAAAGAGCTATGTATAAAAAACCAAGGATGAGAATAACGAATAACCCAACAGTCCAATTAGTTGGCACCCTATCTGATCTATTATCAGGGAGAGAAGCACTTGTCAAATATGAAGACCGAGGAAATCCAATCGTGACAGTACAAATCAATGGAAAAACCTTTTCAAATGCCTTAGTTGATTTAGGGACTGTAGTTAATATTTTAACAACCACCACTTGTCAAAAACTAGGCATTACATCAGTAGAACCAACTTCCACCTTATTAGAACTCGCTGACCGATCAGTGGTTAAGCCAGAAGGCACACTACATGATGTCATGGTATCTGTTGATTCCTGGGAATATCCCGCCAACTTTCTAATAATAAACCCCAAAAACCGACTCAATGGACATCCGTTAATTTTAGGCAAACCATGGCTTGCAACTGTTGATGCTTATATTGGCTGCCGACAAGGTAGTATGACCATAACTAAAGGAAGTAACATCAAGAATCTAGCCATATACCTGTTGTGGTCACCAACAACCCCCCTCTTTGTTTGATATTAGTAATGACATCAAGCAAAGGGGGACCCTTAACCAAAAATCCAAAAAATATTTTGTTTAAAAAATCCTTTGTATTAACTCCCTAAGAGCTATATCGCGTCGCAAAGGTAGAAAGAAGCGTTTTCCCAAAGCGCATAAATGCACTGAAAAAGAGCGACGCGAGAACCCATTGTATCACGTGCATTAAAAGCGCTCAAAAAGGGAAAACCTAAGGAATCGCCGACGGCCGATATGCGACGACGCACGTCGCAATGTCGCATAAGCAGCACAGAGAAATAAAGCGAAAACCTTGCGATCTTGCGATCTGCGATATTGGCAATTTGCGATAACACTTAATGATGTCGCAATCCTCGATACTACGATTCCAATCGCAGAAAGGACTCATCGCAAGAATTCTCCGACATAATCGGTAAACCCAAAATTGAGCGTGCACCTTAAGGGAAATTAATGATCGCATGCTTCAGTATCCAAGAATGATTATATCGCGTTTTTCGAAGAGTCAAATCATGATGAGTGTCAGAATTATGCATTCATTAGAACTTAATGCTTTCATGTCAATCTTTTCGTCATTTCTCTTCTTCTTTGCGTAAACTGCAAGACATGTAACTGATATAAATCTATATGCAGGAAACATCTAAGGAAAAGAGGAAAGCGCCAATGGGGTAACAGAGAGAAGATGCCTCCGCAAATGGATGCCGCATGCAGCAGGACCACGGATTCCAGAGTATCACCCAACAGGCGCTGATGAAAATAGACTATCTAAGACTCAGATTCAAAGGCGCACAAAAGCAGCGTGTTTGCAAAAGATCTTGAAGCTCAGACTGGGTAAAGCAAAAAGAGAAACGCAAAAGAAGGAGGACGCTCCAGAAAAGCCTGGAACAAAGAACGGAAGCAATTCTCGATACAGGGGATTGTCCAGACAACGCGACTCCGAACTCATTGAGTCATTCGCACGACCGGAAACCGAAATAGCAACAGCAAAATCAGTTCGAAAGGAACCTGGGTTGCACTAAGTATACGCACAGCGAATACACCCAGCTAGAGAAAGGTTTTCGAAAATATCTTCTAGTCTGTCAGAAAGAGGTGCCAGCTCTTTTTATTTCTAATTTTCAAGCTCGAACAAAAGGAAAGGACAACCAGCCGACTATTTCAGGGCGAACAGCGCATTGCTTACAACACTAAGGAGCAGATACAGAAACAGTTAGAAATTAGATTTGATTTTTAGAAATAAATTTGCTTTTAGTAAAAGGGCGGTCATTTGAAGCCGTTCCCTAAATTTGTGTAATTAAGATTAGTTAGTTAGTAGTATTTAACCCTTCTCATGGCATTTGGAGAAGGGTCCGTAAATTTGTCAAAAAACTTGTCCTCAGAACATGCACTTTTGCACCCTCGGAGGGGGTTTTTGATGAATGGATGGACCGAGATTTATTTATGTTTGCATTTTAATGTCTGCTACTGATGTTGCACTTTTGTACTCTTAGTAGATGTTAGAAGTAAGTAGAGATAAATCGTTATTGCTTGAAGTTTGTGAGTAAAATCAGTCATAAATGGTACTTTTATCTCTAGATTAATTTCTGCTCATATTCTTAGAGTGATATACAGCTGATTTGTTTATATGTTAATGTATGAATGTCTGGATTACCATTTGGCACTTTTGGATGGTGGAATCATTTGTTTATGCTTAACATATGAATAACTGATTATGCGATATGCTGTTCACAACTGTTTTGCCTAACTTCTTATGCAGAACGGTTCATCTTAAATTGATTTATATTCTTATGATAGCTGAATGATCTTTATTACCAGTTGTTGTATGAAATCTTTTTAGATCGCATAATGAAAGAATTATTACCCGGGTTAGTATAGATTAGATGTGCTGTTTTTGTTAGATTACAGTAGCATAGAGTCAGTTTAGAGTCTAGAATTAAATTAGTTTAAAATTACCTTTAGATTAGTGTCTTCAAAATCTACACACACACACACACACATCTTTTAGATTGGGAAGCTGGTCCCATCATCCCCAGTCGGACCCGCTACACCAAATGGGCAAGGAGCCGCCAACAAGGTTCCCGACCGGGTGGGTATCCCCCTTGTTGTTGACCCGATTTCGGGGCCCTCAACAATACCCTCCAGCCCAGCCAAGTGTAACAATAATAAAAACTAACAAAAATCCTGTATCATACCTTACCGAAAACATTAGACCCCCATTGACTATAGAAGATGCCCTCGATTTCAAAGATCAAACAGAGTATGATGTTATTAACAACTTTATTAACCAAGCTGAATCCAGATCCCATGTACAATGTCACATGATAGAGGTAGCATTTGAAAATGAACTAGAAGAAGATCCTCTCAAAGACCCCCATGATCAAATAATACCTACTACCTCTGTTTCAAATAGCAAAACTATAGAGATTGAGCTAGGAAAAACTTTAAACATCAATAATAACCTCACTCCTGAACAAGAAGTGAAGCTAACCTAGCTACTGAGAAAATACAAGGAAGCTTTTGCATGGGATTATCCAGACATGAAGGGAATCGACCCCCAACTATGTACACATCACATTTATGCAGAAAATGATGCGAGACATGTTCGCCAACCCCAACAGAGACTTAACCCTCACCTAAAAGACATTGTGAAAGCTAAATTACAAAAACTTTTGGATGTAAACTTTATTTATCCAATCTTTGATAGCAAATGGGTCTCTCCGCTAGTAGTGGTGCCAAAGAAGAATGGAAAGTGGAGGATCTGTGTAGATTATAGAGAATTAAACAAAGCAACCCAGAAAGACCACTTTCCCCTTCCATTCATCGACCAGGTATTAGATACATTAGCAAGAAAGAAATTCTTTTCTTTCTTGGATGGCTTCAGTGGATACAATCAGATTCAAATTGCCCCTGAAGACTAGGACAAAACTAGTTTTACCTGCCCTTGGGGAATGTTTGCCTACAAAGTCTTACCCTTTGGCCTATGCAATTCCCCTGCCACATTTCAAAGGGCTATCCTCAGAATTTTTTTAGATTTAATAAATGAAGGGCTTGAAGTATATATGGATAATTTCACACCATACGGAGATGATTTCGACCCATCACTAGACACATTGGAAAAGGTGCTGCAACGATGTATCGCCACCAGGCTCTGCTTGAGCCATGAAAAGTGTTATATGATGATTACTGAAGGACTGATATTAGGTCATTATATCTCAGCAGCTGGAATACAGGTAGACCCGGCCAAAAATCAAATAATTTTGTTAATACCTACTCCTACCACACAGACAAAGGCACGTAGTTTTCTTGGATATTCTGGTTATTATAGGAGATTTATAGAACATTTTTCTCAAATAGCTGCACCTCTATACGCACTAATAGGGAATGTTGATTTTGTTTGTACAGATAAATGTGACTGTACTTTTGAGGATCTGAAAAAGATTGTGTCAATAGCCCTAGTGCTCAAAGGTCCAAATTGGGACCTACCATTTCAAATTTCATCATATGCTTTAGACACAGCTATTGAAGCAATCCTTGAGCAGGAAGAAGAAAAAAAACCATATGCAATCTATTATATTAGAAAGAATTTGTCTCCTGCTGAGCTAAACTATACTGTTACTGAAAAATAATTTTTAGCTGTAATTTATGCTGTAAATAAATTTAGGCATTATATCACTGGATATCATGTTGTTTTATATACAAATCACTCTGCCATAAAATATTTAACAAATAAACCAATTACAAATGGTAGAGTAACAAGATGGTTGATTTTATTGCAGGAATTCGACATCACAATAAAAGATCGACCTGGGAAAGAGAATCATGTAGCTGACTTTCTCTCACGAATGCCAAATCCAGTGGAAGTAGCAGTAGTCGAAGATCAATTTCCAGATGAACATTTATTCGCTGTTATCATCAAAACACCCTGGTATGCTGATGTTGCGAATTATTTAGCAGTAGGAAAATTACCAAAGCATCTGAGCCCTAATGAACAAAAACAGATTGTGTAGCGTAGTACCCGATTTTCTTGGATTGGGGCTACCTATTCCATATAGGGGAAGATATGCACATCAGAGGATGCGTCCGTGAAGATGAAATACTTGAAATTCTGAAATCCTATCGTGACGGACCACGTGGTGGACATTTTGCAGATCGAAGAACTGGTCACAAAGTTCTGCAAATGGGGTATTATTGGCCCACAATCTTCAAAGATGCAAAGAAATTTGTTCAAGCTTGTGACAGTTGCCAAAGAGCAAGATGCCCTGAACAGTCCGACGAAATGCCTCGGAACCCACAGCTAGTCATCGAACCATTTGAGTGTTGGGCGCTCGATTTTGTTGGTCCGATCAACCCATCATCAAACCAGAAAACATTTATTTTGGTAGCAACAGAATATGTGACCAAATGGGTTGATTTAGAGGCACTTTCAAGAGCTATAGAGGATTCCATCATTCGTTTCCTATTCCAGATATTTGTGCAATATGGCCTCCCAAGAGACATAATCATGGACGGAGGACCACAGTTTGCTGATAATAAAATTACTGCAACATTAAAAACTGTCATATTCAGCACAAGATTACCACTCCATACCACCCACAGGAAAATGGCCAAGTAGAGAGCATGAATAAAGTAATAGAAGCAATATTAACAGAAACCATTGCTTCACACAGATGCGATTGGGCTACAAGATTGCCGGAAGCCTTGTGGGCATACCAAACAATGTGGATAAACACCACCAGTTATTCACCATATCAGCTAGTATTTGGAAAGGAACTCATCTTTCCAATAGAGTTCGAAATACAAACGTTAATAACAACACAAGAAGTCGGTCTAGATTCAAATGAGGCCCAGATTAATAGACTACAGCAAATCAATGAGCTAGATGAAATCAGGCTATTTGCCCTTCAACATACTGCATTAATCCAATAACAGAGAGCAAAATGGCATGACACCCTCATAAAAAAGAAAGTCTTTAACGAAGGAGATTGGACACTCCTATACGATTCTAGGTTTTAGGATTTTCTGGAAAACTTCAAACTTGCTGGCTGGGACCATATGAAATCCAGAAAGTGCATGATAATGGCACCATTACTTTAACTACCATTGACGGATCTGGACATACCTTTAAAGCAAATGGCCACCGAGTTCGACTGTACTGCAAACCGCTTACTCAGGAATCCTTCTACCAACAAATTCAGAAAGACTCTGACATGCAGATTCTGGCTGAGGAAGAAGACTCTTCCTCACCTTTGGTTCACTAAGTAATTTGATTGCTTTCAAAATTTTGTACATAACTTTTGTTGTTCTATTTGTGTAAATTATTTTCTATACAGATTTCTGCATTTCCGCACTTTTTTCGAAGGAACAGTACTATTGCATTTTGTTGTTCCTTTAAGAAGTAACAACAGGTCACCGCTTTGCTATTCCTTTTTGAAGGAACAACGCTTTCGCCTTTTTGTTGTTCCTTTCCGAAGGAACAACATTTTCACCACTTTGCTGTTCCTTTCCGAAGGAACAACACTTTTGTATTTTGCTGTTCCTTTCTGAAGGAACAACATTTTCACTATTTGTTGTTCCTTTTTGAAGGAACAACACTTTTGCATTTTGCTGTTCCTTTCTGAAGGAACAACATTTCTGCCTTTTTACTGTTCGTTTCTGAAGGAACAAAACTTTCACATTTTGCTGTTTCTTTCCGAAGGAACAACAATTTCACATTTTGTTGTTCCTTTTTGAAGGAACAATACTGTTCCTTTTCGAAGGAACAACACTTCCACATTTTACTGTTCCTTTCTGAAGAAACAACACTTCCGCATTTTTTCTGTTCCTTTCCGAAGGAACGACACTTTTGTTTTTTTCTGTTCCTTTTCGAAGGAACAACACTTTCATTTTTTGCTGTTCCTTTGGAAGGAACATCACTTTCGTTTTTGCTATTCTTTTCTGAAGGAACAACAATTTCGTTTTTCTGCTATTCCTTTTCGAAGGAACAACACTTTCGTTTTTCTGCTGTTCTTTTTCGAAGGAACAACACTTTCATTTTTTTTGTTCGTTTCCGAAGGAACAACATTTCTGCATCTTTTGTTTGCGCTTGCTTTATTTGCTCCTCTGATTAAGGAACAACTACTGTTCCTCTAGGGGAACAACAGCTTCGAGCATGCTTTTTTCCTTTTTTCTTGTGGTTTTTGTGTGCAAATATTCTTTTGGTGTCCCTCTAAAGAAACAACGGCTGCTCCACCTTGAGAAGAACACTTTTTGAGTGCATTTTTTTTCCTTTTATGTGTATGTGTGTTTTACCATTTAGAGGCTTTTTGTGAGCGATGGTCTTTTAAGGCATAGCTATACATTTATGCAAGGATACAAAAGCTAGAGGATACTGAAATCAACAAATCAAAGAAAAATCGTCAACTTTAGAAGAAATTGCTTTGAATTGATAAGAGAAAAGAGGAAAGGACACAACTATTTATATCACCTTGTTGTCATTATTTCCACTAATACCAATATGATTGATTATTTTTTTTATCATGATGGTTCTTTCTAAATCCCCATAATTCTCTTTGATCATTATTATTGAATAAGAATAAGGGCATATTTTTCTCTATTGAGATGTTCAGACTTCTTCCACCATCCCTACTCTTAAGGAGTGTTGAGCCACCCTCTGTATATAAATAGGAAAAGTGCTATATAAAAGAAAAAAAGAAAAAGAAAAAATGTTTATCTATATGATTACTAACATGATTTGTCAGATGAAGGATAGGGGGTCTCATCAAGAGCCAGCCTACCATGATCATAAGGAAGAAAGTGAAGTGGCATTCCCACTATGGCCACCATACTAGGGATATGATCCAAGAGGCACATCTAAAAAAGTCCTTGGAACAGGAGGTCTCATCACGAGCTAGCCTGCCCATCTTTCACTCCTTCCTAGTGAATGGCATTGTGATTCATCTGGTTATCAAGCCAGCACAATGGCCTCCATTTTGACATTGCACAACACTTTCCTAGGCATACACAAAGGATTATGGTTCCAAGGGTGAAATAAACAACTCTGTCAAGGTTATGGACACCTGTGGGCAACAGAGCTTTGTTGATGGTATTGAAGTCATATTTCTTATACACCAATAGTCATTATAAAACCCTTCTTCTTATATCTTTATAAATGGTTTCAAATGAGATTATGTATATAACCCTTTTGAACCTTTGATACATGAAAATCATTTACAAATCAATCATGATGGTAAAAGTCGATAATGACTGCATAAGAACTTTTATTCACGTCAGCTGTCCTATCCTCCATTTTTCGCATCATATCACGACATTTCCATATTTATTAGCGATTCTATAATATGCCTCGATTTCGGTAATCCCCTTATTTTTGTAAACATGTCATAAATCTATACGTTGTTCCTTTATTCCACTGTATGATGGTAGTTCAGCATGCTGCTCCTTTATTTGACGGCCGAGGATGGCCTATCACATTACAGGGGGGCGCGGGTGATCTCCATAATTTGCTGGCATACGTGTCAGCTCATTATTCGGAGGTATTATGACTCGAGAATAGCAAGCCTAACGGTATTTTGTTTCCCAATATGCATGGCTTGCTGTTCTGATGCCATTTCTGTGTTTTGCTCTGCAAAAATTAGTAGTAAGTTAGAAATTTGAACAACTTGCTGTTCCATCATCTTCTCTGTGTTTTCTTAACAGTGAGCTAAAAATTTGAACAGCTTGTTGTTCCATCGTCATCTCTGTGTTTTTACAGTGTGCTAAGCATGAATAATATGGGAGGAAGATCAATTCGTAGTAAGCCACAGGTGTTAATGGTCTCTGATGCTGCATGAGAAATCCTAGCAAGGGCAGGATGAATAGCTTACCTTAATTGTCTACAGCAATCCAATGAGACGGTGGCAATCGAGTTTCTGCAGAACTTGCAAGAAAATCATTCCATGGTGAGAGGGAGACAGATAGTAGTCACATATTACATAATTGTTGAATTTTCGGGAATGCCAGCCGCTGGACGTGTGTGGACTCTGAAAAAGGTGAGACTGTGAGACGCCATAACCATCTTCCAGGATGAATGGCAGAACCTTACTGTCAAAGGGAAGGGAGTCCTGCCAGCAACTCTGGGTGAGCCATGGGAAGAATTGGCGATAATTATCCAAAGCTACATCAATTGTGATGGCAGAAAAGACATGGTAAGACCACACCATCTCAAACTTTTAGCCGTGTTAAAGAAAAAATGTGCTATGAATTTACCTGCGTTCTTAAATTTTTTATTACATGATGTTGCCCGAAGCATGAGGAAATCTTGTCATGTAGAGTTAGTAGTAAGCCACCATGGGTTAATTCGACTAATAGTCAGTTACAGTCTTGCCCAATAGTAGAGTAGTTGGGAAGAATTGATTTTCTCGATAGATGGGGGACTGGCTTTGCCAGCCCCAAAATGAAAACATATCGCCAACACATCGAGCATACCACTGAAACGAAGACAATCTTTTAGATTGGCAAGAAGCATAAGAATTCTGGGAAATTCCCAGGGAAACATTAGCCAGCCTGTGGAAATACATGATTCAGAAGATGAACAACCCCCACAATTGGAAGGTGGGGAGAATGAAGAAGAATTGGAGGAAAACGATGAAGAAGAACCAGAGGAGGAGACTGAACAATCTGGTTAGGAAGAAGGGGAGGAAACAGGGTAGCATAGCGAAAGTCCACTGCAAAACTCTCTGCAACAAGATGAATTGGCCCAAATTTTGGCCAATATGGGTCAGTATGTCCAACCTCACAACCCACTCAACCCCCATACCAAAGAAGAATCATAGGAGCACTTTGCTCATGATAAAAGTGCATCAGAGGAAATGTGTGACGAGGAGGAAGAAGAAGAGGATCACTCTGCTCATGATAAGAGTGTATCTGGGGAGAAGAGTGATGAGGATGAGGAAGAGGAACAATATGTTCCTAGTCAGAATACACTCGAAGAATTTCATGATGAAGAAGAGGTAGAAGAAGAAGCTGCCCAAGAGACAGCAGAACAAACTAGGGTTTCTACCCCTGAAAAACCTGATCAATAGAACACTGAAGAAGTGTTCCAAGAAGGAAACATGGAAATTGGCCAAGACGAAGGTACAATGCCTGAGGTACAAAGCCTAGGCCTGAGAAAACAAACGGTTGTTCCTTCTAAGAAAACAGAAGAAATTAAAAGATTGCAAAAGGAACAACAGAGATTGCTTAACATAATTAAGCAACTTCGACAACAAATAAGAGTCTTAAAAATGGGGAAGAACTCAAAAGGAACCTCTGGGGCAAAGCATGCAACCACCCAGGAAAAACCCCATAAGAAAAAGACCAAGAGGACTCAAGTCCAACCTATTATTCAGAATCGCAAGGAACAACATTTGGCTGTTGCAAATGTAGAAGCACAAACGGACAACGCATCGGCCTGTGATAAGGAAATCCAGACAAAGGCACTATCCTCTAGTGAGAAGGAAACTCAAACCATAAAGACTAGATGTCGCAATAAGGAGATCCAAGTAGATCTCCAGCCCAAAATTATCATGATGGATAATGACCCGAGGATAGTAACTCTGCGAAAAGATTTGGCACAAGCCCAGCAAACAATAGAGAAACTCACAGAGGAAATTGTTCCTCAAGAAAAATACCAGAAGTTACAACAACAGCTAAAGAACATCAATGCATCAGAAAGCTAGGCCTTTGAAGGATGGCGAAAGGCAGAGGAAAGAGTCAAAAAGGTAACCCATAGACTAGACACAGTCATAAATCAAATGGATACCTTATGTTCTCTGTATACTGATGTTCTAGTGTGTAGGGCACCTGCCAGAAACTATGCTTTGTTTTTTATGGAAATATATTTACAATTGAGAATTAAGGCTGTCAAGGCAGGAGTACCTATAGAGATAAAAACCATTGATGATTTCATAAACTTATGTAAGCATTACGGGGTGAAAGTTCAACGATTGTAGTGTGAATTTTATTTGCACAATCTTGTGTTAGATGGAGAAATAGAACAAAACCTTAGCCCTTTTGTGGGTGATGTCCAAATTCAGGCATTTATTTCTTTTAATGTTAATTAGATAAAGTGGCTTAAAGCCTACAATGTCTTTCAAAGATAGGAGAATGGATTAGATCTATGGGTGAGGGGTGAACCTAGAGACCCATTGTAATTATGGAATAAACATAGGAGCCTAATGAGAACTCAGGGTGTGATCCAGACGTTGGGACCTATTCACACAGCAGTCATCCAAAAAGAGGTGGAATACTTCTTTACCATCAAAGACCTTGCCATAGCGGCAACCAAATTCTGATACCAGACTTCTAATCGGAATATCCAAAATAGAGAACCATTCAATTATGAGAATTTTAAGCTAGCTGCTGACTGCTTGGGTATCTACGATGACCTCATTTTGAGAGAACGCATGTCTTGGTTAGGCTGTAGGTTCTGAATTCTAGTCATTTGGTATCCTAAACCAGGGTATAGTGCCTTATATGAATTACTTGAGGGTCAGACAGGGCATATTTTTGAAATCTTAGCTAGGAATCATGGTTGTAGATCACCAACTAAAAATCCTTCTCCAGCCTATTCCCTAACTGCCTTGCATGTCAATTACAATGTTTTCATGAGGGCATGAAAAAGGGTAAGCAGGGGGGTGTGTTGAGCATTAGAAAAGGTATGTGTAATTGCCATTTATTTCATTATCTTTTCCTTTAATTCATAACTTCTTTACATTATGAGATGGGCATATGATGAAGGATTATGATAAAGTTTAAGAGATTTGTGAGTAACGTAAAATGGCTAATTATTACCTTTTTCTATGCAAAAAATGAAGAAAATGGAAGATCACCATTTCAAAGGAAAAGACAAGGCGAAACCAACTGTTGTCCCTTTGACAGGGAACCGCATCTAGAAGAGGCAATCCAAATCGGAGTGCATAAGCTAGGAAAAGGAAGAATAAATACCAAATCAGTGCAAGAGAACGAAGAGATAACTAAAGGATAACAATATGGTGAATCCCTCAGGATCCTTTGATCCTAAGAGATCGCTACCTTAAGAATATATGTATCTTTGATATTTCTGCGTTGCTAGCCCAAGGGGCAGACTATTATTGTTTTATAGAATCTATTGTTGTAAACTAAACTTTGATCATCGACTCTCTTTAAAGAGTGATTACTGTAACTCTGTTTTCATGATTAATATATAAAATTTGTTGTTGTTCCGTCTTTGATTCTGGAGTAACCGCAGCAGTGCGTCCCTAGAGGCTAAGGGCCCGGCCCTAGTGGATCACTTGCTTCCTATACTATTATTTTCCAATTCCAAGTCGTGTGTGGTTTGATTTCTTTTACTTGTCTCATTCAATAATTTGTTGTTCCTTATCATTTCGTGTACTGGCTCTGTCATATTTCATTCATATTTGAATAGTAAGGTTATCTTCTGCAACTAAAATGTTATGTTGTCCATTCTGAAATCATATCACATTGTTGTTCCCTTACAGATTGGCATTACTGTGTAACATTGTTGTTCCTTTACAGATTAACATTATTGTTCGTTTACATAGTAATGGTGTTGTGCATTTACAGATTTGTATTATTGTCTATTTAGCTACGGTTTACCTCTAAGTGTGATTGCTGTTCATTTGGATTATCGTTCCATTGTAACCGCAATTACTGTTTCTTTATCATAGTGGTTAATATTTATTATGCTAAAGACTCAGATTACTGATTCCATCATTATAACTTCACTGTGTGTTAACATTTGATTTGTGTCAATTGTCCTTTGCAGGATAGCCTTGAGGGACTTATTCACGGCTTCGACTTGCCCATTGGCCTGAGGATAATATAGAAACAAATGATCCTGCTGGAAGCCCAACTTAAGAGCCAATTTGGTCATCAATTGATTCTGGAAGTGACTGCCATGGTCAGCGACAATCTCTCTCGGGATACCAAAACATGAAATAATCTGATTGAAGAGAAACAAGACTAATGTTTGACTATCATTTTTGTAAGTAGGCATGGCCTTATCCCACTTCGTAAAGTAGTCTACGACCACTATGATGTACTTGTGATTTGCTGCCGAAGGTGGATTACAAGTAGTAAAGTCAATGCCCACTTCATAAATGGACTGATAGTGATAACAGGAAAAAGAGGAGCTGGATGTGTGCGCATTTTTCGAGTATAGACTTGACAAGGGTGGCAACGTTTGACTGCTTCAATAAAATCTTTGAAAATTGAAGGCCAAAAGTAACCGGCACGCAAAATTTTCTGGGTTGTTGTAACCCCTGATAGATGACCACCACAAGCTCCACTATGTCAATCATTGAGTGGAGATTCTGCTTCCTCCAAAGTCAAGCAATGCCTAAGGACTGAATCAATCCCTCTGCGATATAATGTATCACTAATGATAACATAGTTGTTAGCAAGGTGATGTAACCTTCGACGCTCATCCTTGGAGGAAGCAGGCAGGAACTTCGAAGTCTGGAGATATATGATGATATCTCCATACCAGGGATCTTGTGAAGAAATGAGGAATAAATGTTCGTCAGGGAAATTTTCCTCATAAACAATGTCTTCTTCACAAGGCAGCTCAAAAATTAATTCCACAAAAACCAATGACTTCTTAGACTTGGCTGACAAGAACTCGAGATCAAATTCTTGAAAAATAACAATCCATCGATTGTATTTGCCCCCAATCACTTGCCTACTGAGGACAAACTGAAAAGGATTGACAGCCGCTAAGACAAACATTTTGCGTAGCAGAATATAATGACGAAGCTGTTGGATAGCATGGACAACTGCCAAGGCCAATTTCTCGATAGGAGAATAGCGTAGTTCAGGACCTACTAAGCCTCAACTCAAGTAGTAAATCACATGCTCAGTGAGAGCATCATCTTCCTGAACCAGAACCATACCTATGGTTGATTCTGCCGCTGCGAGATACAAAAGGAAATCTCTGCCATAATCAAGTGGACTCAACGATGGGGCAGAGATTAATGCTTGCTTGAAGGCATCAAAATATTATTGCACAAAGTCATCCCATAAAAATGGAACTCCTTTCTTAAGAAAACACATAAATCCTTTGGTAATCTTAGTGTAATTTGTTATAAATCTTCTCAAGAAATTTTCCTTTCCTTGGAGACTTTGAAGTTGTCAGATGGAAGACGAGGGAGGCAATTGAATTATTGCCTCAACCTTGAAAGGATCTACTCAAATCCCTTCAGTCGATTCGATGAACCCTAACAACCGACCAGATGTGATCGCGAAAACGCACTTATTTGGATTCAACTGGATTTTATAAAATCGACATCTCTCAAAAACTAACCGAAGGTGGCTGGGATGATCGATTCTCTTTTGAGAACGAGTAGCTAAATCATCCAAGTATGCTTCGATGACATGTTTGATGTCATGGAAAGCATAAGACATGGCCTGCTGAAACATAGCTCCAACATTTTTAAGACCAAAAGGCATCTTTTTGTATGCAAAGGTGCCCCAGGGACAAATAAAAGTTGTCTTATGCTGGTCCTCTAGACGGATAGAAATTTGATTATAACTAGAGAATCCATCCATGAACAAAAAAATTTCATTACCCACACATTCATCAACTATTTGAACAATAAAAGGTGTGGGGTAATTGTCTTTCAAACAAGCGTTATTCAAATCCCTAAAGTCGATGCATACTTAGATCGTTCCTTGCTTTTTATCTACCGGGACTAGATTAGAAACCCACTCCGTTAGGGGAACGGAGTATATGAAACCGGCCTTAAGCAACTTTTCAACTTCAGCTTTAATAGCTGCTGCTTTCTGAGGATTGACCGGTTGAAGCTTCTAATGAATAGGCTTAACGTTTTCGTACGTCTTGATCTCATGCTAGACTATAGATGGATCAATACAAGGCATTTCCTCATAAGACCAAGAGAACACATCTTGAAACTCTTTAAAGAGGTCGGTGTAAATTTGAATCTCTTCAGAGGAACAATCGGCTCCGATGAAGACATTTTCTATAACATCAGGATTCCTAGAGATGTTTATAGGTACCATTTTTGAGATAATCGACATATTACCTTCGGCAAATAATTGTACTAGAGCCAAAGGGTTTGAAACTATACAAACATCACTAGTAAGCAGATTGGAGAACCTAGATTCGACTTCATGCAATGGAGGAAGAAAATATGAATGGTGATGTAAATCTTCCCAAGGTTGATCTACACCCGTTATTGCTTATAAAATTGTTTCGTCAAATGGTAAAACTGTATCTAAGCAATCCATAGCAGAAGTAGAGTCAAGGGTCCAAGCTGGAGTCACATCACCATTTAACTCCTCTGAAAAAGGAGTGGGATGGTTGTCTATAGAGTTAACAATAGATTGATAGCTAAGTTCTGTTGTAGACATGGGAAATGCCACTCCACCAGCCTGGCCTCCATCTAATGTGGTCGTAGATGAAGGTAAGGTCCAAGGGTCTGAAAAATAATGAGTTCGAAAGAACTCTTTCCGTGAAGGCCCCTTGGAGGATGAAATTGCATTGATTCTAGCTGTAGGTGGGGGAAGGTGGGGGAAGGTCAATTATACTCATCAAGGAAGAGTACATCCAAACTCCTAAATTCTCTATAGGTTGACGGGGATTATCCACAAATGGAATGGTAGAATCCGAAGTTGCTCGAGAGTCACCCAGATAATAATCTAACTGATCAATTTTAACAATTCTCCCCTCATGAGGAAAACAGGGGATGCGAAATAGAGATGGAACTATGGCATCCATCTCATAAATCCAATTCCTTCCTAAGAGGAGGTTGTAATCTAGGTTGGAATCAACGATTTCTACCTCAATATTAACGACCTTTCCTCCAACACATATAGGAAAAGCTGGGATAATTCCATGTGGCCTATGAGAATGTCCATCAAATGTTGTTAAGAGAGTCAGTGAAGGAACAGTTGAATGTGATCTAATGGCCTTCCAACATGACATAGACATTACACATGTGGAAGCTCCCTCATCTATAACTGTCTGAAAAATAATGGTTTTTCAGTAAGTAGACTTTATCTAGAAAGCCATATGGTGAGGAAGTCTCTATTTAACTTTCAACATATCAAAAGTGAGCACTAAAGATTTTTTGGATCCATTGCCCTGATCGCCGAAAGCAATGCACTTCTCTGAGCAGGACACAACTGGAGTACCTCCATTGCAGACACAAAACAAGGAATTTGAGCCAGATCTTCTATAATCGAGTAGTTCTGGGCTGCCCTAGCATTAGGGTTAATAGTCGAGCACTTTGCGAAACCTTTCATTATCCGAGGTATAGACTCAACAGAGGGTCGCTCAATATGAAGTGGGTCGGTGGTTTCAGGAACAAATTTGGTCTTAGATGTTTCCATTTCACCATAATCATGTGCTCATGTGGTGACATCAACATGAGAGTCATCATATAAACATTTGAGGAATTTCCCCTTCTTGGTTGCCCCCTGCAGAGGTACCAGCATTTGAGTTCGCGCCAGCAAGTAATTGCTGCCCTTGGGGAAAAGGGTTAGTCAGGACAGGTTGGGAGCTAAAGGACCCTTGCTTCACTAACAAGCATTGAACATCTTGAATCTTAGGGCAGAGGTGAGTCAAATGATCTCCATTGCATAACTTGCATGGAAATTTAACCTTCTTTTTGGACTCTTTTCTACCCTCACTGGCACCGTTGTCGGGCTTTTTTGCATTACCCTTCCCTTCCTGGTTCTTCTTCTTACCTTGTCCCTTCTTCTTCCCTTTGGATTGTTGATTTAATTTGGGGTTAGAAGCCTGGACAGAGTTTATGGAGGTAGGTTGGGAAGGCAAAGGTGAAGACTGTGCAGCCTGGTTAGAAGAAGTAGTTTGTAGAGACAACTGCTGCAATTGGTTCAAAAGGTTCACCATATTTGTTTCAATTGATCCAACTATACCATCGACGTGAGGGCTTGGATTCGGTTTGGATAAATCAACCTTGGATCTAGAAGCATCAGGTAGGATTTTCTAAAGAGTCTCAAACTAAGAATATATCAGTTCTAATTGTTGGGCTTGAAAAATAGCTTGCTCTTCCGAATAAACACTGGAAAGAGAAACATCCTTTGATATCTATGGTTGTAATGATTTGAGAAACCATTCGAGACGAAACTCTGGTGGAATTTCAACTTTCATAAGCCTCTTTGTCTGTCTCCATTCCTGGATATGATCCGAAATGTGAGTTGCCGTGTCTTGATGAAAATTGGCCAGAAGCTCAGTTCAGGCTTCATAGCGGACAGGCAACTAAAAGTGGTTCAAGAAAATATTAGCCAAATCAGCGAAAGAAGTAAAGGTACCCCCTAGCAACTCTATATACCATTTGGCTACATTCCCAGTTAGGCTGCGCTGAAATAACCTCAACCTGATCGAATCATCTATCAGGGAGTTGGATGACCACCATAAGTGGAATGTGGTCACATGGTCTTCCTCATCTTCACCATTCATCCCTTCAAATTTTGGAATATCCGATGGAAGTTTAGTTGGGACCAAAGGCCATGCCCAATTATACCTAGTTGGATAATTTTTCAATTTAGTCAAGTATGGCAAATTAAGCGTGGCCAGAAAAGGAAATCGTGGAGGACCTTGGGAATTCCATCCGGAATGGGCGGGGTTCCTGTAGGTCTGAAACGAATGACCTGGTATATGACCAATTCCAAATGGGAAACTGATGAGCCTCATAAATGGGTAATTATATGGGCTCATTTTACCTCCTAACCTAGTCAAATTAACCATTCTCTTAGCTTATTGTATGATTTTCTGATTATATTTATGCTTATAGAGTGAGTTGAATTAGTTATTGTGCCATGTGGTGTAACATGTATTTAATGCATATTATTGATGGATTTCGAGGTCAAAGTCAAGGATCTAATGGACAAATCGCAGAAATAAATTGAAGTGGACAGAGGAGAGGACTTATAGGAGGGAATTCCCCTCATTTATTACTCCTCACTTCGAATTCCCCTTCATTTAGATTGGAGTACAGTAGCCGAATCATGCACTAGAAAGCAGCCGAGCAAGTAGATGATGACTGATGATTATCTCGAGTTTTGGGACCCAAGACTCCATGATTTTAAGGAAGTTGTTGGTAGCTTCATTTGTATAAGTAGAGGGGCCTAGGGCCTCACTAGGGTCAGATTTTTGCTTATCTAAACTCTGCTCAAACTTCAAGCTTATTATTTTTGTGACAGTTTCATGTAATCTTGCTATTGTTTTGAAAATAAAGATGAAATCCATTTTGAGCTAGCATTGAGTTACCTCAGAGGGCTAAAGCTCTTGGGTTAGATTCCAATCCAAGCAGCCAAACTCCTCTTTACTTGTATTTGTATGCCTTGTTTTAGTTTGTAGATTAGTTTGCTGTTAGATGTATCTCTCTTATGGTTAAGAATAGGTTGCTTTTAATGATTTGGTAGTTTGCTTCCATTTGTGCTTTCTGTAGTAGGTTAAGTAGTGATAAAGAGAAGATTCAAAAGGCTAGAAACAGTGCCTTGGCCTCTCTTCCTCCCTCTAAGACCATGATTTGAGGCAAAGACTCTCTTCCTGCCCCAAAAACACAGATTTTCCTCATTCATAGGACTTCCAGTGTTTGCAGATTTTTGGTAGGATAATAGTCCAATTCTGATTTGCTTCAGATCTTCTTAATTATGCTCACTTCCTGATTTGAAATATTCTTCTTTCATGCTATCATAGTTTAGACTATTTCGATGCAAAACTATGTTTTTCTAGATGCACTCATTTCATTGTTTGCTTGATCTTATTGGGTGATTTTCAGTTCCTTTGCAGCAGGTCTCTTCTAGCAGTAGGCCAGCTTATCAGCCATCACACCCTCCATCTGATCCATGCCCTACAGGTCGTCCAAACCTCATCTCAATTCTGCCTTAGTTTCCTACATTTTCCATAGAACTTCTTCCTCTCTCCTTGAGCAAACCTAATCATCTTTCTCTCTCCTGGTGATTCATAGTAGACCTTAGTTGCCCTAACACCTCATTCCAACCTTCATCCACCTTTTTCACCCACTCTCACACTTTCAAAATGGTGAAAACTGCTCTCGGCCTCCTCCTGTAGGCCTCCTATAGTTGCCCTATTTTCCTCTTGTAGATTTCCTGTGTCCTCCTATAGATTTTCCTGTAGGCTTTCTTTTGAAGTCTGAGTGTAGGAAAAGCCTCCAGGTGGCCACCTGAGACCTCCTAGGACCCATCCAAACCATCCTACATCTACTCAAGTCCCAAAACCACCCTTCAACGCCACCTATTCGCTGCCACATTCACACACAATAAATTACATGCATGTCAAACTCACATAAAAATACGTAAAAATCCAAAAATATGTTTTTCGCTTATTTACTTCCAGAAATATCTTAGTTAGATGTTGTTTACTTCCTTGAGTAGGTAATGGAATTCCTTCCATGGTTTTCATAGTGCTTTCTGCAAAAGTAGAATTAGTTGGTTAACTAGGGTTCACTAGGTTTGTTTTACATTTCAATGTTTCTCCTTTCTGCAGTTAGATTAGCATCTGTAGAGTAATCTTTCTCTCCTCTCATCACATATAGAGCTTCTTCTGGAATCCATAGAAGTTGGCTTGAGCTCCTAGTGATCTTGTGCCAGCTGACCAGGTGACAACCTACTGTGAGAACTAGTACTTGTGCATACAGCACCGACGCTTCCAAGTTTGTTACGAACTACTAGGTTGATAAGAGTAAAGTAGGCAGCCTAGGAGTTGCAACATTATTGCTGCAATACTAGTGCTCACCACTTTTTGGCGCCGTTGCCGTGGAAGCGTCAGAGTATTCTATGATTACTGCTTTCTTCTATTTCCTATTACAACCTTCTGCTAATAGTTTGTTTGTTTCTGCAAAAGTAGACCAGTCATTTCTTTCCTTTCAGTTCTGCATTTCTTTGCTTTCCTTTTCAATTCTGCAATTTCCATTTCAGCAAAAGTAGATTAGTCATTTCCTTTCTTTCAGTTCTACATTTCCTTGCTTTCCTTTTCAATTCTGCAATTTCCATTCAGCAAGTTCATTTCAGCTAGTTGCAATTTGTTTTGTTCAATCAAAATTTTAGTTTTTGCAGGTACTATCAGTGTGGGAAAAAAGAAAAATCCACTCAAAAATATTTCCTTTCATGCCTCGTAGGAATAGAGATAACTCAGGAAAAAAATTTCCCAACGCCCCCACTGGTTCACACAGCCAACCTTCTCTCTTCTTCGGTGGCTATGATCAAGAAGAACCCTTAGGTGAACAGCCAAACATATTTGAAGATCCTATAGGGGAAGAAGAAGAAGAAAACATTCCTTTGGAGCCGATGGCGGAAAACATCAATGCTAGGGGAAATGGAGAAAGAATAGAGGGTACCTTTCCAATTCGAGAGACAAATGGGGACACCAAAATGAAAAATATAAGTCCTTTAGCCCTACCTCACTTCCATGGCCTAACTACAGAAGATCCTGACACCTTATTTGAGTTCACTATCATCTTTTGAACTTATGACTATGCAGAAGACGAGCAAAAGTTGAAACTGTTCCCTTCTACTCTCCAGGATGCAGCATTGCACTGGTTCATGGGGTTACCTGGCAATAGCATCACAACTTGGGCTCAGATGCAGCAATCCTTTAACAACAAGTATCGGGACTATTGTAGGACAAAAGATACTAAAGAAGAAATCTTCCAAATGACTATGGGAAGTGATGAGTCCCTGGAAGACTATGAAAAGAGGTTCCAGCTTAATTACAAAAGGGTCAGGTGTACACTTGACCCTAAGTCTCTGAAGTTGGTCTTGCTCAGGGGAATTTGGGAAGATCTTTTAGACACCCTCCATCTACTGGTTGGGGTAGACATCTACCAACTATCCTATGAGGACATAAAGACTATTTTTAGAAACCATTCTAGAGCATCTAGAAAGAAAGGTAGGGGGAGTCAACCCATAGCCAGTACCTCTTCCTCGAACTCATCCATTAAAGGATAAATTGGAAACATGCTGGAAGACTTCAAGAGTGAGATGCTGCAAACTCTTGCCATGCAAATGGATACCTTACATATCAAAAGAAAGCAAGAGGAAGCAAAGAGGGCTTTAGCCATTTTTTTTCCTATATGCACCAGGAGGCATCCTAGGAATGAATGCCAATTGAACTCTATAGAGGTTTGTTCAGTTTGTGAAGAAAATCATTCTATAGATAAGTTCCCTTCCTTGCCCGGACTTAAAGCTATATATCAAGGGGTTGAGGGAGTCACTGAAAAACTCTATTACATAAACCAAAGGAGGCCACATGGACCTAGACCATACCAGTAGGGGATGCAAGGGACATTTCAGACATACTACAACCCCAACCAAGTCACATCCATACCTTTTTGGGGCCCCCCTGCTCATCCTTCTTGTTCTACCCCTCGTCCTTGGCCCTTCACGTTTCAACTCTATGCTCAGCCACAACCTTAGTGGAATGCATCTCATCAGGGGTGGAGGCCCCAATACAACCCTCTTCCTGCTCTTTTGCCTCCACCACCTGCCCAACCACAACCATTACCTTCTGCTCCACCAAAGCAACCCCAAATTCCTGCCCAGCCAAATCCAAACCCGAACAACAGACAAGCTCAACAAGTGTATAGTGGGGAACCATCATTCCCAAATTATGTGTTGGAGATTCAAGAAATCAACTTGCGATCTGGGAAAGTTCTCCAAGATAGCCAGCCTCCACCTAGGGAGGTTGAGGAAGATAAAGAGGAAAGTGAACCTAAGCAAATCCACCCTTTCTTGATATACTATCCATGACAATCCAGCCTACCCCAGAAGAGACTGAACTCCTGGGAGAATTGAAACATTTATGTGTGAAGATACCACTTCTCCAAGCCATAAAAGATGTACCTATCTACAATAGGTTGATCAAAGAGAAGTGCTTTAGGCATCCAGGAAGGCGCAAGAGAGATGCCCCAACCATCAATGTCATAGGACAATTGTCCGACCTGATGTTGGGGCAGATAATCTATCCAAAATATCTAGATCCTAGAAGCCTAGTAGTTGATGTCCACATCAATGGCACAACAGTCCCACATACCTTGATTGATCTAGGAGCTACCATTAATGTGATGACGAATGACACAATGCTCAAAATTAACCTCCAAGGCTCCTTGAGGAAGACCATGACAGTGCTACAGCTAGCAGACCGCTACACCGTGACCCTTGAGGGGATTGTGGAAGATGTGATGGTCTCTATTGATTCTTGGGAGTACCCTACTAATTTCCTAGTTCTCCAGCCAAAGGCAAAGCTCACTGGGTATCCTATCATTTTGGGAAGACCCTGGTTGGCTACAGCTGATGCCTACATCAACTGCCGAGCTGGGAACATGACCATCAAGAACGGGCATTTGTCCAAGCAGTTAACCTTATATCCTCCTGCCCAACCCTTGCTAGAACATGATATACCTCTCTGGTTGGAGGAGGAGGATGAGGATGAAGTTTATTCTGCACCGCTTTGTGCATTAGGAATTGCCATGGGGGGAAAACGGCAAGATGAGGATGATATGATTGAAAATTTGATTCAAAATCCACCTCCCAGTGTATCACCATTAGAGGACATAGTAAGGGAAACCCAAAGCAACCCCTCAACTGACCTCTGTGCCGTCAACTCCACTTCTCTCTATGTTAAGAATATAGAGTTTGGCCCAGAAAGAACATTGAAAATCAATGCATCCTTATCCACTTCCCAGGAGAGGGAACTGTGCAGCCTACTGAGAAAACATCTAGATGCCTTCGCCTGGAGTTACAAGGAGATGAAGGGAGTGCATCCTTCAGTATGTACTCATCATATATACATCAAGGAAGATTGCAAACCAGTCTGACAGCCTCAAAGGAGGATGAATCCAACACTTAAAGATATTGTTAAGGAAGCACTGCAGAAATTGCTTGATGCAGGATTAATCTATCCCATCTCTGACAGTGAATGGGTCTCTCCTTTGGTGCTAGTTCCAAAGAAAAATGGTAAGTGGAGAATCTATGTCTACTATCGTGAATTAAACAAAGCCACTAAAAAGGACCACTTTCCTTTACCTTTCATAGATCAAGTGTTAGACGGTCTGGCAGGGAAAAGGTTTTTCGCTTTCCTAGATGGGTTTAGCGGGTACAATCAGATTCAAATCAGCCCGAAAGACCAAGATAAGACCACTTTCACTTGTCCTTGGGGTACCTTTTCATACCGGGTCCTTCCTTTTGATTTGTGCAATGATCCAATCACTTTCCAAAGAGCAATATTGAGTATATTTTCTGAATTGGTTCATGATGCAGTAGAAATATACATGGATGATTTTACTCCTTATGGCTCTAACTTTTAGGAAGCTTTATCTAACCTAGGAAAAGTTCTGGATAAGTGCATTGAGATGAACCTATCCCTCAATCCAGAAAAATGTGAATTCTTGATGACTGAAGGGACCGTGCTAGGTCATGCAATATCTCAACAAGGACTATAGGTGGACCCCAACAAAATTGCCATCATCCAAAGGGTCTCACCTCCTCAAAAAGGTGAGAGATGTCAGAATTTTCCTGGGCTTAGCTGGATATTACAGAAGATTCTTTAAAGACTTTAGCAAGATAGCCTCTCCTTTGTTTAGCCTCCTAGGTAAATATGTTGAGTTCATATGGTCGAAAAACTGTTAAGAAGCCCTAGATATTGGGCCCTACCATTTCACATTCACACAAATGCTTCAAACAAAGCGATAGGAACAGCCTTAGGACAAATTTATGAAAAGTTACCTTATGCCATATACTTTATAAGCAAAAACTTGTCAAAGGCAGAGTTAAACTATACAGTAACCAAGAAGGAATTCCTAGCTGTTGTACATTTCTTAAACAAATTCAGACATTATATCACCAGCTAACAAAACCTTGTGCACATTGATCATGTTGCAATTAGATATTTAATGAACAAACTAGATGTAAATGATCATATTATTTGATGGTTGTTTTTACTGCAGCAGTTTGATTTGAAAATTAGTGATAAGCCTGGTAAAGAGACTGTTGTTGCTGACTTTTTGTCTAGAGTGAATTTGCCTGCAGGTGAAGAAGGAATGGTGGATGACCAAATTCCAGATGAACACCTATTTTCTAGATCAGTATTATCTCCATGGTTTGTTGATATAGCAAACTACTTGGTTTCAGCACAGTTCCCACCACACTTGTCCTCAAAAGAGAATAGCAAGATAGTAAGGAAAAGTACCCCTTTCACCTAGATTGGGGGAAATCTCTTCAAAGTTGGCCTAGATCAGATCTTGAGAAGATGTGTCAAGGAGGAGGAGGTCTTTGAAATCCTCCTGACCTGTCATGGCGGGCCTTGTGGAGTTCATTTTGCAGCAAAAATAACTGCCTTCAAGATATTTCAAGCAGGCTACTACTGGCCCACTCTTCATCAGGATGTGAGGAGATACATGAGCCAGTATGATCAGTGTTAGAGGATGGGGAAACCCACTCCAAAGGATGAAATTCCCATGCAACCTCAAGTGACCTTTGAGCCATTTAAGAAGTGGGGCATGGACTTTATGGGGCCTATCAACCCCCCTTCAAAGTAAAAGCAGTACATTATTGTGTGCACCGACTACCTGACAAAGTGGGCAGAGACAAAAGCAATCAAAGCAGTGACAAAAGAAAAAGTAGCTAAGTTTTTGAGAGAAAACATATTCTACAAATTCAGGTATCCGAGAGAGTTGGTCATAGACCAAGGTAGTCAGTTCACTTCCAGCCTCATTAAAGACCTGCTCACACATCATAAGATCAAGCATAGGACTTCCACCCCTTACCATCCACAAGCCAATGGGCAAGTGGAGGTCACTAATAGAGAATTGGAAGGGATCCTAACCAAGGTAGTGAGCAACAACAGAAAAGACTGGGCGGACAGATTAGTTGAGGCCACTTGGGCCTACAACACCACATGGAAGACCACCACCGAGTTCACACCCTATGAACTGGTCTATGGGAAGAAGGATTTGCTGTGAATAGAATTTGTGTTCAATACACTAAGGATGGTAGCTCAGCTAGACCTAGACCTCAACCATGCACAAAAGGAGAGATTACTTCATCTCAATGGATTGGATGAATACAGATTGCAAGCCCTTCTCCATACAGAGGTAGTTCTGCTTCAGAGAAAGATATGGCATGACAAAAATATCAAGGAGAAGCAATTCGAAGAGGGAGATTGGGCAGCACTCTATGATTCAAGATACAAGAATTTCAAAGGCAAGCTGGGGACAAGATGGCTGGGACCCTACATTGTGGAGAAATACAATGACAATGGTTCAGTTCTGATCATAATCATTGATGATGAAGCCATCCCCATGCTTGTCAATGGACATCGGTTGAAGGTCTACAAGAAACCCCCTCCAAGCAAGAGTTCATTGAAGGTTTGAATAAAATAGGGATGGTAGTGGAGCATGTCTTAGCTTCCACTTCACCCACTCACAAATAATAATAATAATAATAAGGAATCTAGTGAAAACCTTCATGAGGTGCTTGAATCCCATCATTGGGTTGAAAACCTCTTCTGAGGCAGCCTAGTGATGTAAAAAAAAAAAGAGAAGAAGAATAAGATCCCTGGGTGAAAACCTCCCTTGGGGGTGCCTAGGGCAGGCAATTAGGGTGAAAACCTCTCTGAGGTGCCCTAGTTGTTTTCAAAAAAAAAAAAAAGAGAGAGAAAAAGGAGAAAAAGGAGAAAGAAAATGAATTTTTTTGTTGCATTGCAAGTTTGCAGGAGGATTACAGGGAGTAGAAGAAAGTGCCAAGGGGACCCTGACATGCATAACAACACCCATCTCATCTTCTCCACACCTTCCACCATCATCTTTGGCATTTATTTCACCCCACTGTACCTCTTTTTCAAAGATTGTGTTTTCTACAGGAGGCTCTGTGTTTTCTACAGGAGGATCGTGGAGGAATTACAGAGAGCCAAAAGTTGCTAAAAAAGGCAGTTTGAGGGAAAAAGAAGCTTCATGAAGAACCTATAATCCCTCCTACAATATTAAAACCTCCTTGCCATCATTTCCCAACTTGCATCACACCCCAAGCATCATTTTTCTCCTGTCCAAGAAAAACACAGAAAAAAACAGTTTTCCAATATAAAAAAAAGCAAAAAATGAGAGGAAAAAGCACCATCAACCTCACCTGAAGCCTACCTACTACCTCTCCATCTTTATCTACACCTCTGGCATCATCCTCGAGCTCCAAGCATAGGAAGAAGCTGAAGTTTCAAGGGGAGAAGCAGCTATAGGAGCTCCTGTAGTAATTCTTGTAGTAGTTGATCCCATAGAAATCTAGCACCAATAGCAAGAGAGTGAAAACATGAAGGTTGAAGAGGCACCTGAAGCTCAGATCCAGCCAGAGAAGAACCTGCACAAGCACACAACCACACATCAGCAAGCAGAGACAACATGCAAGAAGGGAAATAAAGGCATGCAGCAGAGAAAGCCACAACACCTCACAACCAATACACTTGGATCACAGGTAAGTAACTAAGTCACTCCTCTGTTTGCATTTATGTAATTAGAAGTCATGCAAGAGAAACTAGATGGTTGAGGTTGAACGAGGGAAAGGTGGCCAATTAACTTGGTCACCTTCATCTAGTTGATTCCACTCATCTAAGATGCCACCACACGTGCGCACAGTTAACTCCAACACAAGATGCCAAGGACAGGTAGTCAAGGAAGTATGAACTCTGATGCAATAATGAGGGATGATTACGCGGAGGGGCCATGATGACCAAGTAGGTGGGGACCAATGTCTAAATATAGCCAACGTATACCTTGCTAGCTCAGTACTCCTCACCGAAAATATCCATAAAGGGTAATAAGTACTCCTCCCCGAGCATTCTCACCACCTTTTCCTTCCTTCTCTCCTCGTAACTCAGCTACAATAGTCTCCTTATGCCCCCATAGCCTTGTAACCACCGTCCTCCATTGATTTCTCCCATATTCTTTCTCTCGCGTTTTCTACAGGAGCACCTATAGGAAATCTACAGGAGGGACAACAGGCTTCTACAGGAGGGGTAGTGAGTTGTTTTGAAGGGATAAAACACGATTTTTAGCACGATTTTCGGTCTGAAGAGGTAGGGTTCATGCATACCCCTGTTGAATATCAATATATAAAAGAAGTGGTTTCAATTTGAGGAGGAAATAAGTCTTTAGGAGAGGAGAAAATACATTAAAAAAAAAATTATGCTTTTTAAAAAAAAACACAGTCTCCTCTGTTTCTCTGTTTTTCTCAAAATTATTTGTCTCCACCTCCATATTTGGTTTTCCAAAAGAGTATAGACAATATGATAGGAGGGTTTATGAGAAAGGAGCCCACTAACTCCACTAGGCTCCATGCACATCCCCAAGTAGTGGACATATTCACAAGAGCAAATTGGATGAACTTTTTTGAGAAATTCTGAGGGTTTGATGAGGAGATTGCCCAAGAATTTTCCCTCTCTTTGGTCCCTCACACAAGAACACATGCCACTGTCACCATTAGAGGTCTTTCCATGGAGATAACCCCTGAATTTATCAGTAGGGTCACTACCCTTCCTCTTGGGCTGCCTTGGAGTAAAGATGAGAAACCAATTGGTCAGGCTGCCAAGAAGAACTTTTTCCAAAATCATGAAACCCCTATTGAAGATAAAAATGGCTAGCATACCATATCCCTACGATGATGTTAGCTATCATATAATCAAATACATTTCCTGTGAGGGGAGGTACAACATTGTTTATGGTTATCACTTTAGAATCCTCCAAGAATTAAGGTATGGCATGGACACTCCAGCACCTCAGAAGCTAAGCATCCCTTACTTCCTCCTACAGTCCCTCATTGACTCCAGCACCAAGGTACAAGCAGGAAATTCAGAGCAGCTAGCTCACCATGGCTTAATCAAAATCTTAATAGAGGAATCCCTCCATACCTTTACACTGCCTATAGCATGGGAATTTTCCGAAACATGACAGCTGGGGATGACATAAAGGCCTTAACCTATGATGTCATCCCTATTGGCAGTGAGGAGGAAGAACAACAAGGGGGAGAAGGTGGATCCAGGGGTGACATAGCAAAACAAGAAAGGAAGGAGGAAGGAACTGAAATAGAGAAGGAGAGAGCTGAAGAAACAGAGCAGGAAGAGACAGAAAAAGAGACAGAAGAAGGAGAAAAAGAGGAAGAGAAGGCAGAACAAGGAGAAGAGTCCCCAGATACTTTGGAAAGGGAGGCAGAAACTGCCCTCACTTCCCTTAGTACACCAATAAAGCCAAAGCAAAAAAGGAAAAGACAGACCTCCATGTATTTCAGGGCTAGGAAAAGCACAAGAATTAAAACAGGAAAACCTCAGCCCTCTTCAAAAGTGCCAATTACCACTGAAGATTCACCCTCTTCCAAGGGGAAAGAATCTCCTTCCAAGAAACCTATAACATATGAAAGGGGGACTCCTAGATCTTCCACATGGAAGTAAAAGGCAGTACTACAAGACCCAAAAACAGTCCTACAGGAGGCTCAGACAGTTCTACAGGAGACACTATCAAAATGCAGGAGACCCAAACACTTGAGAAAAGGATAGAAGGATAGCCACAGGTGAAGGAGGAAGCACAGGAGATACAAGAGCCTGACCCCCAACCTAGTCTTGCCTCCTATTACAACCTACTTGAGGGAGGCAAAATAATTCCACAAAAATTTGCAATCCCACTATTTTTCGATTGGAGAAAGAGAGAGAGAGAACACATAGGTGGATACAAATAGCCAAATCCAAATGGGTTGAGGATGTTGGTCATATGGAAAACAAACTCAGGGAAATGGGCAGAGAGTTGAGTGCCCTCAGAGACAGGGAAACAATTACAATAAGCCACCTTGAAATTGAAAATGAATTGCTAAGGAGGAAGCTGCAAGAGAAAGAGACCCAGCTGGCATGCATGCCTAGCTTATCCATGGAGGCATTGCAATGTAGAACACTAGCCAAATCCCATGGCCTCTATCTAAAGGACCAATGGGTACAATTCCAAATAAATACTTTGGCACAAAGAGGCACAATGCCTTTCCAAGACTACAGGAAGTTCATGGATTTGTGTGACCAAAGCACCTCAGAGGATAAAGAAAAGATGGAAAAGTTCCACTTACACAACATGGCCATCACAGACATGAATGTGTGGGATCCCAATGCCAAGCTAGGGGACCTGCAATTAATGGCCATGGCCTCATGGATGAACCATGAATAACTAAGGGCAGCATAAATAAAAAGATTGATGATAAAGGAGCAAAATGAGCCATTAATTATAAGAGCTGAGCCATCAGATCCTATGGCACTCATCAGCACACACAACCTGCCTTTCAATGACCCTCAGATTGCCCCTAGTTATCTCACCAATCAGGCACAAGCCATTGCACACTTTGAGGATATGCAAAGGCTACTTGGGGATGACTGTGTGCTTGCATGCATGAGGATATGGAACACCTTACCACACAGTTTGCAGATCAGGGAATATCATTCCCCCATGAGGCTGAAGGAGGCATTGAGAAGAGTGCCATTGTACAAGCACTCCATGCAGAGGCTGAAGGTCAACTGGATTGGCCTTAAACTGAGTCCCCCACTGCTGTTAGGCATGATGGAAGGTAGAAGAGAAGAAGAAGAGGAGGAGCAGTGGAAGGACATAGACAGGAAGGCAAGATTCTATGGCAAAGAAGAATAGACCACATCAAAAGCTTGGGATGCTAGGGAGGCCACCAGGGCCATATAAGATGAGGAAATTGACTAGGTTGCTCAGAAGATGAGCAACACCTTCAGTAGGGGGGTGATGATGAGCCTCATAAATGGGTAATTACATGGGCTCATTTTACCTCCTAACCTAGTAAAATCAACCATTCTCTTAGCTTATTGTATGATTTTCTAATTATATTTGTGCTTATAGAGTGAGTTGAATTAGTTATTGTGCCATGTGGTCTAACATGTATTTAATGCAGATTATTGATGGATTTTGAGGTCAAAGTCAAGGATCCAGTGAACAAATGGTAGCAATAACTCAAAGTTGAAAGAGGAGAGGAATTATAGGAGGGAATCCCCCTCATTTATTACTCCTCACCTCAAATTCCCCTTCATTTAGCTCAGAGTACAAGCAACCGAATCATGCACTAGAAGGAAGCCGAGCAAGTGGAGGATGACTGATTATTATCTCAAGTTTTGGGAACCAAGCCTCCCTAATTTTAAGGATGTTGTTGGTAGCTTCATTTGTATAAGTAGAAGGGCCTAGGGCCTCAATAGGGTTGGATTTTTTCTTATGTAAACTCTGCTCAAACTTCGAGCTTATTATTTTTGTGACAGTTTCATGTAATCTTGCTATTGTTTTGAAAATAAAGATGGAATCCATTTTAAGCTAACAATGAGTTGCCTTAGAGGGCTAAAGCTCTTGGGTTAAGGCCCAATCCAAGCAGCCAATCTCCTCTTTACTTGTATTTGTATGCCTTGCTTTATTTTGTAGATTAGTTTGTTGTTAGATGTATCTCTCTTATGGTTAAGAAAAAGGTTTTTTTTGATGATTTGGTAGTCTTGCCTTCCATTTGTGCTTTCTGTAGTAAGGTTAAGCAATGATAAAGAGAAATTCAAAAGCTAGAAATAATGCCTTGGCCTCTCTTCCTCC